>CM043319.1:7535000-8145712 GCA_023736055.1 Quercus glauca | reverse complement strand
AGAAAAACTCAAAGATTATTCATGGCATGCGAAGGCAGTATTGACACTTGCGGCTTTTGCTTTGGACTATGGAGACTTCTGCAGACACCTTGATCAGTTTCACTCATTAGACCAACTCACCAAGTCATTAGGGATCTTAAAAGGGATACCAGCTCTCCTAACGCAGCCAAGTATTGATCATAAACACGAGGGTGCGATTGTTGAACTTAACAAACTGATCAAGGACACATTGAATGTCATTGATTGCATTGTTACGTTGGAGGAACGATCTGTTAAGTATAATCCAAATGATCTACCAGCACTCTCAATAGCCACGAACAATAGCTCAATATATGTTTTTTGGGCTATCATAACTGTTGTAGTTTGCACGACCCGGATGTGTTGTCTCATTAAAGATGAGTAAGTCCTTACCCTAGAAATGTGAAGTATATGCTAAATTTAGTTTAGTATAATTATTATATTACCATGTGTGTGTGTTAAAATACTTAGTATTTTAAAAAAAAATTATAATTAAGGTTTGATACAATAGGCTTCACCACCTGCTGCTCTAATAATAAATTTATCATTTGTTTGAAAGAATTTGAATTGTTTGCAAATTGTGAATTTAATCACTTAACTTTGAATTTAACAAATCTAATCTTTGAATTTAACAAATCTAATGCAAATAACCATGGTTTCACAATTTCAGGAGCAAGACACATGAACTTCCGCGGTTTTCTGAGAAAATTAATGACATACATGGCAAACTAAAATTGCAGATACAACTTTGCAATGAAGAAATAGGTTAGTCACTCAGGCTGATCTTACTAACAAGTGATTTTTTTTTTTTTTTTTTTTGAGAATCACTACTAACAAGAAATTAAGCGTGCGGTTGCGCAACCTCCATCATTACATTATTTTCCCAGCAAGTGCTACCATGATATGTTGCACATACTATATTTCCAATCCTGACCAAAGATTTTTGTTCAATGCAGAGAAAATAGAGGCATATTGGAAGCTCATAAGATTCTTAAAAGAGCCGCTTGACATTGCCGAGGTCTTGAAGGCGCTAATTTTTGCCAGCGACAACCGGCAACGAGTCAAAGTTTTTCCCAACGAATTGGTTAGTTCTACAGTAGATACTATCTTTTACTTTTAGAAACAAATAGATACTATGTAGTTTTTTTGAGGGTCAATAGATACTATGTAGTTGGCTTGAAATAAAGAAAATATGAATTCCTATAATTGAATATCGTAAAATTAAGGTTGGGCCAATCTAGTCTAGGGCTATGACAATAGTAGTGGTTTAAGTCTAGCCCCAACCTTACTCAAGCTTGATAAGAGATATCCAAAGTCCAAACAGATATAAAAAGAGTAGCCTGCAAGAGGCATAATTTTAATCCCAATTTTTTTAAATAAAAAACACACCCTAACACCCCCCTCCCCCCACATAATGTATATATTGGGTCAAAGATTAAGTCATACTTTGTGTAATTTTAAGCAATACTTTTTTTTAGATATGAACAAATAATATTAAATCATTTTATACTTTTTTATTGAATTTCAATTTCAAAATTACTACTTATGAATTATATGATATCTATGTTATTAACTTAAATGTCAAATTTTGTGTCAATTAAATGCTATTTATTCTTCAATCTAACACCCATATTTCATAAATAATTTTAAAAAGCAAAAAATTTTAAAATTTTAAATGTTAAATATTTGAAATTTTGTAGGCAAGGTGTGATTAAGAAGAATCTAATGATAGTTTTATCAAAATTTACTTTTAATTTTTATATTTGTATTGCTAATACAGATCCTCGAAGCGGTGAAAACAAAGAATGTGTTGTTGTTCTTTACGGACTTGGACATTGACAAAATCTCAGAATATGTATCAATTCGCACCCCCATTTATGAAAACATACCAAGCAAATACAAGGATAAGTATGAGGTTGTTTGGATACCAATTGTGGATCAGTGGACCAATGACATGCAAAAGAAGTTTTGAGTTGCTGCGGTCTCAGATGTCGTGGTTCGTAGTGCAAAACTTTCTTCTATATCAGGTATCAAGTACGTTAGGAGCAGTGGCACTTTAAGAATGAGCCTATCATTGTGGTGCTGAACCCACAAGGGACCGTGGAACACCATAATGCAGCCCCCATGATTAGGATATGGGGACCAAGGGCTTTCCCTTTCACTCATTGGAAAGATGAAGAACTGCGCAAAAGTGAAGATTGGTTTGGATCCTTAATGCTTGAATTTAGTCCTGACATACCAACTTGGGTAAATTTCTTTTCACAATCTAAATACCTAAACATACAAACTTACTCTACTGTTAAAGATATCTTATTCTAGTAAAATAATGGGTTCTTTGGGTTTTAACGATCATGTAAAAAAATATAAAAATCAGAATTATAAATAAAATTATAATGATAATATAAAGAATAATGTGAGCTTCCAAAAAAGTTGATGTAACAATATAAAACTTGCTAGTAAACTAAGAAGTCAACAATTCAATAGTGCCAAACTAGTGCCCTTATGGAGTTAGAATAACAGTACTAGTCATGGTTCACTGGTTCTCCTGCAGGCCTGAACTTAAGGAGAATTATACTACTATAGTAACATTTAAGCAGAGATGCCACTCTAATTGTCCCCCACCTATTTTTCTATTATAACAAAAAAAAGTCAACAACTTTCACTCTCTCTCTCTCTCATATTCAATTTCATTCTTGTCATATAATTAATACCCACTATGTTTATAATTTTTTAGCGTTTACGTTATATGTATACTTAACAAGAGTGGGAGAATCTATAATAATAATTTTTTTTGATAATTTGATAGTTTCAATAAGGAAGAAGTTAGGAATTTAAACCTTAAATATCTCCATTAGAAATATAAAGATATGTTAATCAGTTAAGATACAATTGAATTAAATTGTAATTCATATATAAAAGACCAACTTACTCTACTATTAAAAATATCTTATTCTAGTAAAATAATGGGTTTTTTGGGTTTTCACGATCATGTACAAAAATATCAAAATCAGAATTACAAATAAAATTATAATGATAATATAAAGAATAATGTGATTTTCCAAAAAGTTGATGTAACAATATAAAGCTTGCTAGTAAACTAAGAAGTCAAACAATTCAATAGTGCCAACTAGTGCCTTTGTAGCTAGAGTTAGGATAACTATTATGGTTCACTGGTTCTCTTGTTTGCAAGCCCGGGCTTAAGGGTAAAGATGCTACTATAATAACATTTAAGCAGAGAAGCGACTCTAATTATCCCCTCCTATTTTTCTATTTTAACGAAAAAAATTCAACAACTCTCTCTCTCTCTCTCTCTCTCAAACACACACACACACACAAGTAGGTTGAAGCCTGTTAGAATTTAGAAATAGTTAAGTTTATAAGCCTCTAGGCCAATAACTACAGAGACATAGATGTATTCATGCAAGTAGGTTGAAGCAAATTTTATTGTTCCAATTTAAATAAAATTTTTGCTCTTTTTCAATCAGATCGACGAGGGGAAGCACGTTTTCTTTTATGGAGGCAAGGATTCTACAAGGGTCAAAGAATTTAGTAAGGAAGCAACAGGCTTCGCTGATGATGGAGTAAAGGGTGCAAGAATTTCATTGTTTAATGTGGGAAAGGGACAGTGGCAGTCTAGGGCGTTTTTGGAAGCTCATTGACAACTTTTTCTTATACAAGTCTCAAATGGTTACCGAATTGGGACCCAAATGACAAAGGAAATCCAAAAGTTGCTTTCTTACAAGAATGAGAAAGGATGGGTTGTGCTGTGCAAAGGGGCTAGATTGGTGTTCAGTGGTTATGGTACAACAGTTCTGACAGTCTTGAAGAACTTTGATGAATGGAGGCAGTGTTTGAATGATAGTGTATCTGATTTTGAAGTGTGTCTCGAGGAACACTATAATGAACAACTTTTTAAAGACGGTTTTCCTTGCCGCGTCATTGACATCCCAAAAAGTGATGGATTGATCCCAGATTATAGAAAATGTCCTGACTGTTCCAAGATCATGGAGACATCTTTCAGGATTAAATGCTGCGATCACAATCAACATGGTTTCAACTTAAAATTCTGCCACAATCATCATGGTACCAAGGCACAGCTCAAAGGATCCTATATTGATCATATGAATCCTCAGGTGCCTAAGGAGTCTGTGTATCCTCAGGAGCCTGCCAGGGCACAGTCATATGTCACTTCCAATAGTTTTGCATCACAACAGTCATCCTCAATTCCAATGAAATATTGATACATAAGATAATTATTGTTGCACTAGATTGCTACGTACCCTTTATTTCTCTGCCAGTACAATTTCTATTAAAATTAATTGTGTTTGTGTTTGTGTTCGTGTCTACGTTTGCTATCAGTGATAAAGTTTAATTATGCAATGTGCTACAATAAAGGTTATCCTGATCACACTGTTGATCTGATGCAAAAAGTATGTGTGTATTGTAATCGTTTAATGTTCAAGTTACTAGTCTTTATTATGCATAACACTTGGCTCACAATTTTACAGATTTAATATCGCTTTGTACCATTTTGCCTGGGACCTTTCAAGCAATGGCAAAGACAACCATCGACTAGGACTCTATTGGCATCACAATTTCAAAAATAATTATATCGTTCTTCCAGGCTGAGCGCCTGAGCCCTTGAATAGCAGTATAGAACATCTTATGTACGTAGTAGTAGCAGATCCTCCCACATCGAGACATAGAATACTTACCATAGATTAGATTAAAATTAGATTTTGTCTTTATTAACTTTTCATACTCCCTCCGTCCCACTTTTTTTATCCTAGTTAAATAGTCAAACTTTTTAAGGAAGCATCATTATTGTCTTATCTACCTTTTAAAAATATATAAATTTCCAAAACTACCCTTAAAAAAAATTTATCAAAAAATTGAATTAGTAAATTAATAGGGGTATAATAGGAATATTAGTAAATTAATGACTTTTATTCTTAAAAACAGGACAATATTTTGGAACATTTCAAAATGGAATAGAGGACAAAAAAAATGGGATGGAGGGAATACAAATTAAATTTTTTGGATTTTTTTTTTTTTTGAACTAACGAGTGTATTTTTTTTTTTAATACTATTTCTATTTACATATTTTGTATATGAAAATCTTGAATATAATAAACTGTAATTGAGCTAAACGATCCCATGTATCTATCCCTATTCAATGTAGGAGATACTATTGAACCAATTTATTCTTTTATTTTGTGTTGTATTTAGTAGAATTTCACGGACTATGATAGTGAATTGATACTATATATGTAGTGTTCAAAAATGATTTTCAAAATTATATACATAACAGCAGTGTAATGAGAAACTGGCGGTAACCAATATCATTAACATTGCAAGGAAAAATCATTTTAATACCTCCAAATGTCTTGGTCGAACTAATTTCTTATATATTTAATAACCTTAACTAATATCAATAATATTATTATAATTTATCATTCCTGTGTATAAGGACGAGTTGCACGGGTTACGTACTAGTAATAATAATAATAATAATAATAACAAACAGAAAGCAACAGCTAAAACTGATTGAAAGCTCGAAAATGTGTTGAAAACACAAGAGCTGTTTAGACCCCCAAATTAAAGTTACGGCTCGATTGATTTAACACTAACTTAATACTAAGTGCGGAATAGTGTAAATGCGAGTGGAAAAACAAAGAAGCTACTCTAATCCATAATCATGACAAAACAGCAGTAAAATGGAATGTAAAAGAATATAGAAGAGAGATGCAAACACAAGATAACACGCCAATATGTTATCGAAGAGAAAACCGAATAACTCGACGAAAATCCTCTCTGCCGCCCTCCAAGGGGTAATCGATCCACTAGATAATCAGTTGGGATACATGGGTTAGCAAGAGACCCTCCAAGCCTAATCTACCCGATGTACCTAAGCCCTCCAAGCTCCTACTCCAACAAGACTTCTCAGAACCGTGTCTTGTCTAGCTCTCCGGATCCTACAACAAGCTCCATGTTGCATCTGCCATCCTTGTCTTTTTTCCAATTCTTCTCAGCAGTTCCAAAACCTCACTTGACACTCTGAAATGGTGTGGTAAGTGTTTGAGCTATCAACCTCTCAATGGTATGAAAATTGAGAAGTTAGAGTTGAGGAAAATCCACAAGCAATTATGTAGAGAATTGTGGGTATTACAATCTCTAACTCTCAAGATTTGTGGCTAGGGTTTTCTCTCAGAAGCACTCCTCAACATCTGTGGGTAATGTGGGTATATATAGTGTGGGTACAAAAAATATGTATCAGATAGTACAGACTGGCAGAACAGAATGTTTCGCGAGTGTCACGCGAGAAAGCCTTACTCGCGAGCTACTCACGAAACACAGTTGTCTCCATCTATCCTGACTTTTCACATTCTAGTCATGTGCAGGGCACATGCATCATTTCGCAGGATGCTTAGTCGCAAGTCGCCCGCGAAAACCCTTTTGTCTTCAATGGCTTGAGTCTTCACACACTCTCTCTCTATCATACAACCCTTACAATTAAATCTCATATTAAATACAGGGTACAAAAGATTGAATAGAATTACAATCAAATTTGGCACGGAATAAAAGCCAACAAAACATATAGTTGTAAATTACAACTTTACACTAATTAATGTTCGTATAAAAAATAATAATAGCCCAAAACCGCATCGCATCTCACCACATCGCGAACACCCCCTATTGGTTTGGTTTTATATTATGCCAAACACTTTTATTTGTTGATGGTTAATCATGTAGCAGTTCAATTTTTCCAATTATTGAACCAATTGGGATTAATTAAATATTATAAAAATAATTTGGATATTATTATCTCTTTTTTAAAAAAAAAATTGGGATTCATTAATCCAATTATTGAACCTGGAATGATTTTAAAATGCTTTAAAGTTTGAAGGAGATCATTATCCGACGAGCTAAATTGCAATTAGTTAGTCGCCTGTCATATTAATCACTTCTGCTGTAAAATGGAGATCATTATCAAATTAGTTGCAAATTGCAATTGCTTAGTCAAACCTGTTATTTGTGTTTGTAATTAACAAGAGATCCGCATGCTACCAATTTTTTTTTTCTTTTAAGGCAAGTCCCACGCTACCTCCCTGGCCTCGCATGGTAGTGTACAACAAGGTTTCGAAACCTAGACTAGACTGTATGGTCCAACCGGAAAAACCTCGAACCGTTCATTTTTGCGATTCTTTTAGCCTCAAGAACCGCTCTATGGAAAAAAAGCAGGGACCCATGCGAACCGCAGTCGAACCTCACGGTTCTGAGAACCGTGATCAAACTGCTTCTCACGGTTCCCTACTTCCCATTGAATCTGAACCTTAAAAAAAATAAATAAATAAAATAAAATAAAATAAAGGAGAAAAGGAAGAAGACGATGATGAAGCAGGGGTGGCGCCATGAAGCAACTGCTTCTTCTTCTTCTTCTTCTTCTTTCTTTTTTTTTTCTTCTTCTTCTTTGTCCATCTCCCTCTCTCTCTCTTTTGTTGAACTTTGTTATGTATGTGGTTTGGTTTCTCACTTTCTCTTTCTTTTGTATTTGTTATGACTACACTGACACTAGCTGCCTAGCATTGGAAATATTGAAAACTTTTAAATTTTGAATAAAAGATGAGCTCTCCATGTGAAAGCTCTCCATTGCTTCTTTTTAGCTTTGACCTTCGAGCCCAATGTGATGTGACATAATGTACGTGTATTGCCAGATTGCTACAATATTGCAACAAATTTATATTTAGAATAATGCTAATATTACAATATTTTTAACAATTTTTGTCATAAGTTGTGAGTAATAAAAATATAAACTCAAACATCCATAGTTTTTTTCACTCCTCACAACTTATCATATAACGAGTTGTAGCAAAAGTTGTGTGAAATATTATAATATATTGCTATAATATTTAAAGTTTTTTTTTTTGGAAATAGATATACTTATACTTATAATTATAAATTATTAAATAATTATTTTAATTTTTAAATTATTAGATAATTTAAATATTTTATTTTATTTGAGGTAAGTGTCCTTCTCATTCTTATACTATAATAATTATTATATTATTATTATCATTATTATTACTATTATCACAAGTTTTGCTTATTAACATGTAAATAAATAAAGATATACTTTATTTATATTTGCTTAGGATTTGACATTTTTTATTTGTCTTGTGAAAGTAATTATATAAAAAATATTTGAAAGATATATCTCTATATTAAATTAGACTATTTTAGTTAATTTTTCTATTTTTATTAATTTAATGTTTTTATTTATATCTATATATATATAATAGCAGAAGCTGAGAGAAAGTGAGTTCCTAAAATTAAGGACGTGTTGACAAGTAGGAAAAGTGACGTCACTTTAAAAAGCGATACTTTATGTTGATTTGCAAGGGTAATACCGTTTAACATTGATGGTGTATATATATTAAAAAAAAAAAAAAAAAAAAAAAAAAAAAAAAAAAACGTCACAACTAAAAAAACCCTAGCATCTTCTCATCAGAGTCTTCTTACCATTTTCTCTCTCTAAAAAAAAACCCAACGATACTGCGACAGAAAAAAAGGAGAAAAAAAAAACTTATCGATCTCTTCACATCAAACTCTTCAAGGAGGAAAAAAAAAAACTTGCGCCTCCCTGGAGATTCGTTTGGCCGACCATCGTCATCCCCTTTTGAGTTTTTCAGGTACGTTCTTCGCTCTCTCCCTCTCTTTCTCTCTATGAGTTTTTGTTGATTGGATTCGGTTTCTAAACTTCTCTGAGATTTCGGGATAAGTTTCCCCTGTTTCCATGAATTTGCGGAATATTGTAGATCTGTTTTGCAATTAAAACCCTAACGATCTCTTCTCTTCAGACCGCCATATCCTGCCAGACTTAGACCATCACAATCGGCATCCGTCAAAGCTAAATATATGATAAAACGTCACAGAGGTTTTGAGATACGAAGTTAGAGATCGGCGCTATTCCAACGAAAGGTACGCATCAATTCTGTGTTCATTCTTCTCCTTTTGGTGCTTTTTTGTGAAATTGATTCTTACGGCATGAACAAGAATGCAGAACCCTAGAATATTAATTCTTCAAATTTCTGCAGTAATTTTCCTGCATAATTTAGTTTTTGAACTATAAGTTTCCTCTGTTTTCCGTGAATTCCAGTGGATATTCGTACGAACGACCACCTTCATATCCTACTGGGCTTAGACCATAACAATCGGCATCCGTCAAACCTAAATACGATCAAACGTAACAGAGGTTTTGAGACACGAAGTTAGAGATTGACGCTATTCTGACGAAAGGTACGTATCAATTCTATGTTCATTCTTCTCCTTTTGGTGCTTTGTTCTGAAAATTGATTCTTACGGCACGAACAAGAATGCAGAACCCTAGAATATTGATTCTTCAAATTTCTGCAGTAATTTTGTTTTAGAATTATTTCTCGATAAAACTGTGTGCTGTGATTGATATATGTGATATATCCATTCACTTTCCGGATACTATGGCTTTGCATTCTCGATAAAACTGTGTGCTGTGATTGATATATGTGATATATTCATTCAATTTTCGGATACTATAGCTTGGCATGTATATAATTTTATATGGGTACAAACTTGATTCGTAAAAGTTATGATTACAGATGTGCACCGCTAATGAGATTGGTAGGTTTGTTGAGATATGATATAACTTTTTTGTTTTGTCATGTTATAGTTGAAGCACTAGAATTTTTGTTATGATTCTAAATATATATAGATTCATGTGCGGATATATAATTTTTTTTTTTTTTTTTTTACTATTGGTTTTTTGATATTAGTTCATGATTATATGGGTTAGATTTTGTTTTAGCTGAGGTTTTTGGGTTAGAATTGTTTTTGTTTTGGGTCTTTGGTTTAGATTTGATTCTTTTTTAGATTATTGTTTTTTTGGTAAAAGAAATTGAAAATGGTGTTGAATCGCACTGTTCATCTTCTACTATTTTAGAAAACTCCCTTTGAAGATACTTGCAGCCAACCACAGGTTCTTTACAAATACAATTTCTTTGTTTTCAATAAATATAAATATTTGGATGGCTAAATAGTGGTTAACCTTCTAACTTCTAAAGTTCTTATTCTTTTTAAGTTTGATATTAATTATGATTTAATTATAGTGAAAGCTGACAGTTTTTTAGACTACATTATTAGTCTATTGAGGAAAATGAGTTAGATGTAGTTATTTTGGTTTGATTGATTCTGATTTAGAACTGGCTTGAGAGAGAGGGTGAACCTATTTCTTTAAATTAGTAAGCTTTATTCAAAATGAGATATGACTTTAATTTGTATTAGTTTGTATCTGTCAGTTTTGTTTTGTTTGTTCACCTGTCTTTTGTTTACTTATTGTTAAAATACTTTCTTTGTTTTCATAATTATAATTGTTTGTTCAATGTTCAAGATCACCTTTTGTAAGAGCTGAATCTATCTTCATCAAAATGTATAAAAATTGTCCAAATTTGTTGGATTCTTCTTTATTTGCAAAATTTATGGGTCTTTGTTTTAATGTTTTGGTGTATTTATTTCCTAATTGTTTAATTGCTCATTTGTTAGTACAATTTTGCTATGCGGTGTAGTTCAATGATTACATTGTGTTGGTTTTGAAGGATTTGAATTTCTATTAGTGATGATTATTTAATCATTAATTTCAGTTTCAAACCAGGTTTTATATTTGGTTTGTGGCCTTTATAGCATTTATTCTTTTTTGGTTTTTGTTGGTTTTGGTCTTTTGATTTCATGGCAAAACAATTCCAATATTCTATTATTTACTTATTTGTTATGAATACTAATGCTTACGGCATGGACAAGAATGGCAGAATCCTAGAATCATGAGAAGCCATCTATAAATAAAATCGACTTCTACATATGTTGATTATTGAAAAAACAGGCCGACCTCTTCATTAAAAAGGAACATTGACAAGATAATTAATAGATAAAACCATTTAACAGTTTAATACAGTTTGCTTGAATGCTGATTTCCTTTTTACTTATCTCATGCTTAGTATTACATTTTGTTCATTTATAGTAATTCTGTTTTAATTGGTTTTGATTTGCATGTTTTAGCCAGTTTCTGTTTTTACAAATTAATTTCTTCAGCCAATTCTCTCTTCTACTTATTTCACATCCACACTGATATTTTTTGTTATTTGAATTTGAATTAAAATCCGGATGTTTATTCTTTCTCTTTCAAAGTTTTGGCCTCAGATTATAATCTTTGATTATTTACTATCATCAGGGACAATCTAAGTCATTAGATGATCTATGTTTATAGGGATAGGCAATTGGTAAAAGTAAAAATGGCAAAATAAAACCTCTCCCTACTTCCAATAATAAATTTGACATCCAACTACTTAGTGCTACAAAGGGTCCTCTCACTAATAAGATCATTTATTATACTTCAATAATAATTACTGATTTAATTTGTAAGGTCAAACCCTGTTAAGATGAAGCTTCTTCTTTGTGTCCATTAAGGTTTGATTTTTTTAATAAGTCGTAGCTTTCTTTTAAGATTTTTTGTGTTGGGCTGTAATAATTTTTCCTAAGGGGATCTTTGCCTATATACATATACTCACTTAATATTTAACAATACTTTTACTTGGTTCTTTTTTGGAATATCGTTTTGTTATTTCCTATTGGCTTTTCTTTTATATATGGCTGTTAGAGCCATATTTGTGGTGCCTTCTCTAATCATCTATCTCTAATCACCAATGTTTTGTATTCTATGTTTTGTTAATAGACATATTTGTAAGATGGATGGTTTGAGATCTGAATGTTTTTCGGAGTAAAGTTATTTTGTAATTTTTAGTAAGTAAAATTATTGGTTTTTAATGTTAATTACAGAGTTTTTACAAATTGAAATGCATTTTCTCTGATCACCTTTGTTGTTTTTCTACTTGATATTTAATTTTACTATTACTTCCTTATTGATATATGTCTCTGATTTTCTAGGATGCTTATTAGACTTTGTTTCTTTTAATTTTTGTAATGCTAAGACTATTAGGCACAGCTTCTTGGCAGGTTTTTTTAAATGTTGTTGTTGTTAGCTTTGTTTATTTTGTTTATTCATTTATTTTTATTGTGTTTATCTTAGTGTTTTGGATTGAGTACTTATAGATGCTTTTATTTTATTTATTTATTTAATGAATAGAAGATTACATAATAGTAGGTTAAAAGCTTCATGAATTCCATTACTTGGATATGTGTATAATATAATCTATCTCTGTGTAATTATTACTTTATTAATTTGTTTTAGATATGATCAAACATACTTGCAAATTAGAACAGCATTGTTTATATATGTATTTCGGCCTCTTGCATTTATCCCTACCAGTGTTTGTTTGGTGTTGATTCAAAATTTGTAATATTTCATTTATATAAACCTGTCATGTTTTCTGAATTTTAAATAACTAGTCACTAACCCGTGCGATGCACGGGATAGTTAAATAAAAGGACAATTAACCAACATCACGTTAAAGTAAAAGAATTAGTGAGAGACTGATTTGCCCACCAAGAATTTAAAAGAAAAAAATATTGATATAATAAAATCTAAAAAATTTAGAAATAGAAAATTGGGTTAATAATATGCATATTATAGACATTTTGCTAGTTAGCGTTTAAAAAAAAATGGATCTGTCATAATTAAATAAAATACAATGGGAATAAATATTTAACTTCTATGCTTTTCTATAGTTTAGAAGTGTTATCTAACCTAGAATGTTATTGGGTTGTAAGAAAGATTTTTATAAAATGTTAATACCATATATATATATATATATATATGCTTATATTGTCAATGTCTCACTGCAGGTAAATAGTTACTGAAACCTACAAAATAATTTACAATTCTTAAATTAATAAAGCAAAATTCTCAAAAGTTATATATATACACACACTCAAAACTGATATAAATTACAAAGATAAAAACAAATCTTATTTAGTCATATTAATAACAATATAAACAATTCAAAACATGGAACATTATCAAATTTATAACACATAATTCCATTATCTTTTACGTTGAATCCAAACAAATAATTAATTGAAATTAATCCAAACAAATAATTAATCAACCAAAAATCAAAGCTTTAATTAAGAAAACAAAAAATGACATGAACCCAAAATAAAAATTCTCAATAAAGAAAAAACATATAAGGTAAAAAATTAAGATCAACCTACTAAAATGCAAATACCAAAAACCCAAAAACTTAAACCTTCCAAATTTTATAGAATCCCCAAATTCTACTTCAAAACCAAACAAAACCCTTCAAATTCAAAAAATTCATATATAATATACCAAATAAAAATTTACCACACCTTGGGTTGGAAGACATAGATTGCAACTTTGATTTTTCTCCAAAAAATAGAGATGCTTCATCTGCCGTATACAATATAAAATAATTATTAGAAATTTCAACCCAAAAACCAAACCCACAAAAACACTATTAAAATATAGAGATTAACCCAAACACTTAGAAGAAAATAAATTCTAAACATAACAAAACAATAAGATAGAATGAAAATTTTAAGCACATATGAAAGCAAATAAAAAAGACAAAACCTACGTTTTTTTTTTTTTTTTAGTTGAGTCTCTCTCCTTCTTATTTTTTTAATTTTAAAGTGAAGTTAAGTTTAGGGTTTTGAGATGGTAATTGCTAGGGTTTTAAGAAGAGAAGAGAGAGTCCTATCAAGAGTCTAAATAATATAAACAATTCAAAACATGGAACATTATCAAATTTATAACACCTAATTCCATTATCTTTTACGTTGAATCCAAACAAATAATTAATTGAAATTAATCCAAACAAATGATTAATCAACCAAAAATCAAAACTTTAATAAAAAAATAAAAAATCACATAAACCCAAATAAAAATTCTCAATAAAGTAAGAATATATAAAAATTTACCAAACCTTAGGCTGGAAGACATAGGTTGCAGTTTTGATTTTTCTCCAAAAAATAGAGATGCTTCATCTGCCATATACAATATAAAATAATTATTAGAATTTCAACCCAAAAACCAAACCCATAAAAACACTATCAAAATATAGAGATTAACCCAAATACTTAGAAGAAAATCAATTCTAAACATAATAAAACAATAAGATAGAATGAAAATTTCAAGCACATATGAAAGCAAATAAAAAAGACAAAACCTACGTTTTTTTTTTTTTTTTTTTTTTACGTGAGTCTCTCTCCTTCTTATTTTTTTAATCTTAAAGTGAAGTTGAGTTTAGGGTTTTGAGATGGTAATTGCTAGGGTTTTAAGGAAAGAAGAGAGAGTCCTACCAGGAGTCTCTCTCTTTTTTTCTTAATCCTAAATTTTTTTTTTTTTTTTTTTGGTGAGTCCTTTAAAAAAAAAAATCAAACCTAAAGTGAGTCAATTTTTTTTTTTTTAATTCTAACGTGAGGTATCTTAAAAAATTATAATTAATTTTTAATCTTCAATTTTATATTATATATAGATAATAATAATGATGTGATAGGCCAACAAAATATATCTAATAGAGTTTTACTTAAACTAAACTATTGTAACACTAATAAATATAAGAAGATATAAAACCTAGAATAAAAAGAATCTAAAATAAAAAGAAACTATTTGGTATTTTTGTGTTAAGTTGATGTAGGATATTGTTATTTTGGTATTTTTATGCAAAAAACGTTATTTTAGGTCTAAGTGATTTATTTCCTTGTTTTTAGGTTCTTTTAATGTTTTTTTAGGTCAAATTTGGTTCCTATTATGGTTAGGTATTAATTAGGGCTTATTTTAGAATATATTTTCTTGTACATCAAGTTTTATGGAGCCCTTAAATAGGCCTCCAAATTTGTATACGTTTTTCAATATTATTGAAATTAATAAAAATTCAAAATTTTGTCTATTGTTTTTCTGGTGGATTCTATATAAGATATGAAACCTAAAATAAAAAGAATCTAAAATAAAAAGAAAAAGAAAATAGTGATGATGTGAAAATTTGTGAGAGTTTCAGAGGCTTCGGTTTTATATATATATATATATATATATATATATAGATTATAATTAATTATATAACACACAAACACATGCTTTATAGGATCTCAGTTTATAGCAGCTCATTTCTGACTTTTCAAAAAAAATGGAAAATGCAAGACAAGCGCACTTAACAAGGAGGATGTTAATGTTTAAGAGGCGATCCAGCAAAAAAAAAAACATGAAAGGAAAAATAGTTTACAAAATAATCTTACCCAGGTTAGGAAATCCAGGGAAATGGTCATTGCTGAAAAGAGGGAAAAAAATAAGAGGGATAGAACAACATTAACCGATGATGCAGATGATACTTTGGTAGAAGATGTATTCGATAATTGTGATATATGTCAAGAAATCCAAGAATCAGAAAATGAGAGTGGTTGTGAAGAATTTCCAAGTAAATGACTTAAATTTACAAGGAAAAAAAAATTGATATTCATTTTTGTTTATATCATTATTGTTGTTCTCATATTTTAAAATTCATATAGGAAAATTTACTGAACCTTGGAATTTCAGCTCGCCTTCTTATATATACGTGCATTGCGGTTCAATTTTATGGTATGAAAAGAGAACAGTCAAATCTAAGAGGCCTAGGAATCCAAAATTCTCTCTTTGTTGTATGGATGGTAAGGTTAAGTTACCTTTGCTTAGGAAAGCACCTCCTCTTATTGATGAGCTTTTAGATCCTCTTGGTAGTCAACGATCTAAAACGTTCAGAACTCTAATCAAAAGTTACAATGCAATGTTCGCAATGACATCTATGGGTGGTAAAGTAGATAGTAGAATTAAGGTAGTCCTACCTTTTATTGCTTTGTTCTTTTTTATTTTTAAATCATTTCTTTGTTTCTTTTGTTACAATTTTATATAGTGCCGAGGTTAAGGTGTACATGACCATATCTGCATTACAGCTAATTTCACATCATGTTTTCTTGGCTTACAGAGGGCTGACCTTGGAAATTGTTGAATTTCCAATACTAGGCCGCATCAGTAAACTTCCTATTTCCTGGGATTCTTTTAGTCGGTTTTGATTATGGGTTTGTTGTTTTGGTTTGCTATATGGTTTTTTTGTTGTATTTATTTTGCATTTGTTTTCCCTCTCTATATTTATTATATGGGCATTGTAAACTTTAGTTAGCTTTATACATTAAGAAACAGTAAACAAGTTAAATGGGCAATATAATCTTTGGGTTTTAATATGATCAACTGCGAAATGTTACTTTCTCAAAAAAAAAAAAAAAAAAAAAAAAAAAAAAAAACTGCGAAATGTTATGTTGGGTTTTAATTTATTTTAAATTAAATTAACATGTATAATTATTATGTCCCAATTAATTTATTCTCCTTTCATTGAATGTTTTACGCAGACGTAATACGTACTGTTAATTAATTTAAAACTGTCAATAATATAAGTTAGATTGTCACTAATGTTGCAAATGATAGATTTTACTCTGTAATGATATATAAATTTTACTAATGTTTAAATTATGCAGATAATACAAAGTCATATGAATATGGAGTGCACAACTTTAAAGCAAATATCGAGAGACAAAGATAACTCAAAAGTGAAAGTTAGAGTTTTACGAATGTGGGATGCAATTAATATAGCAAACAACCATGATCTGATCAGCCTTGATATGATATTGGTTGACGAAGAGGTAAATTCATAATTGATTTCTTTTTAGAATAAATTTTACAAATATTATTTTATTAAAATTTGCAGTCAATTAATGTAAATTGATTGTTATGTACTGCTATTATTGATTAAGGGATAATTCATTTAAAATGTTTGTAGGGAACATTGATACATGCAAGCATCAGAAAGAATCTTTCTCAAAGTTATCGTCCACAACTAAATGAAGGGAGCATATATACAATTACGAATTTCTTGGTTGAAGAAGATAAAGGGAACTATCGTCCAGTACATAACAAACTCAAAATACTTTTCAATTCAACAACTTCAGTCTCAAAATTCGGCGGATTTTATCATTCAATACCTCAATCCCAATTTGAATTTGTTGATTATGGAACAATAGCTTCTCGTTGCTATGACACTACTTACTTGACTGGTAATTTTAATTGTTTTACAAGCCAAGCATCTACTTTTATAGAGCTAAAAAACAAAGCAATTCATAACTTAATACTGACTCTTATTTTTTTTTTTTTTTAAATGTGTTCTTACCAGATGTGATTGGCATATTAGACTACATTGGAGCCATTGAGGAGGTCAAAATAAGAGGGCGTCCAACGAAGATGAGAAACATTCAACTGTTGTTAGAAGAGTAAGATATCTATATATTTTTTAAAACTCATATGTTATAATTTTTAAATAACTCAAACTTACACATAAACAATTTCAGGAACAAATCAGTTCAAGCAACTTTGTGGGGAAATACTGCACACCAAATAGATGATGATTTTTACAAAACAAATAAAGGGCCATTCATTGTAATAGTCACTTCAACTATTGTGAAAACTTTCAGAGGTAACAATTGATTAACTCATTTACTAAATACATAATATTTATGTATCTGTAATGCTTAGAAATTTTACAACTTTTTTTGTGGGTGATTATCAATTGTCATCCACTTTTGCAACAAAGCTGTATGTCAACTTAGACATTCCAGAAGTTGCTGAAATTAGAAACAAGTAACTATTATTACACTTTCTCTTTTTAAGGGTGTACCTATTTAGCGATATTCCTTAAATGATAGATAGTATTAAAACTGTTTGTTTAGATATATATACATATAGAACTGTTCTGTTATTGTTTTAATGAGTTATACCTTATTTTTTGTTAGATACACCACAATGGACATAAACATAAAAGAAATACTGCCAAAGGGACTACCTAAAATACAAGATGGTGTACTTGCCTTAAATAATAAAAAAACAGTTTCTAAAATAAAGGGCTTGGAATGGAACTCAGAGACAAAGGTATCAACTATATTCTAACATTGTGAATTTATCATAATTAGTAACTGTTTATGTGTTTTATAATAAGATATAATTTTATAAACCGGCTAAACTTTGTATTATAGGACTTGTTGGTAACATGCAATGCCAAGATCATTAATATCAATAACAAATATGGATGGTATTATGTTGCATGCCTTATATGCAAGACGAAAGTGAAACAAGTCAAAGGAGTTCTATGGTGTGAACGTTGTAAAAATGAGCCAAAGTTTGCAGTCCCAAGGTAATTAAAAAAAAAAAATTTGTAAATTCTCAAACACACACAAAATATATATATATATAATATTCTACTAACAACTTTGTATCTAAAATAGCTATAGAATACAAGTCCAAGTACAAGATGAGACCGGTTCAACCACATTCATATTGTTTGACAAAGGAGCAGAGAAAATTATATCTAAGACTGCAAAAGAACTTGTAGAAATGCAAGAAGAGGTAATTTCATATCTAAATGTCAGCCCTATATCTTTATTATCTGAAAATTTAAGTTTTAATACATATTTTACTAATTGTATGATACATTGTTTATACAGATTTTGAAATTAGATGAGAATATTTTACCAAAAGATATTCAAAAAATAATTGGCAATGAATATTTGTTCCAACTGCATCTTGATGAATATAATTTGAAGTATGGCAAAGAAAATTACACAGTTTCGAAGATTTTGGAGATGGAAATTTCACACAAGCAAATGATTCACGTAAAGTTGAAGAACATCAGGTAAGTGAAGCATACTTCACCTTGCTTATTATATGATTCAAGCATTAGTCTACACATAATTTACCATACATATCTAACTAATACATAAAAATGCAAATTATTGCAGGACACAATGGAGGAAATTGTAAGAAAATCAAGGAAGGGCAAGTACATAGCCAATCAAAAAATAGAAAAAGGAGAAACATCTGTTGAAAGACCTGAAAAAATGCCGCTCCAAATGCTTCAAAAACGTCAAAAGGGTACTAAGCAAATAGCATCAAAGAAGAAAAAAACTGAACTCTAATATATATACTACCTTATGCTATGACTCTTTCTGTATTGCATTTTATTTTATTTTATTTATTTTTTTAATAGAAAAGTTAACTGAATGTACTGTTAAGTTACTGCGATTGTCCTTTACGAATTATCATATTAAAACTCCAATATACATATGTTTTTGTTTTAAACTATTTAAAATCTGAGAATTGAGTAATTTTAACAAACTTTCTTATCCTATTATTTCGTTAAAATTTAGATCTGTAGTATTCACTAGGTGTTCTCAAGAAACATTGCTGGATAAAATTGACAGGTTAGGACAGCCTTACTATCATTCTTATCCTTTTGAATTATACTCTTTTCAATTCCATATTAATATGATAGGATTTTTAAATGTAATTATATTTCCCAATTCGGTATGTTAGATACTGTGATGGTCCTTAAGTGGTTGATTTCAAAGTGTACAAGCTGGATGAAGAGTATGGTCGGTGGAAATTGGAGAAAAGCTTGGGTGATTGAGTTTTTGTTTTGGGTAATGATTGTTGTTTTCCGAACATCGTGAAATTGATATTTTATTATATTTTCTCCTTGAAACTTGATTTGCTTTAATGTTTAACAGCATAGTCAAATGGTTAAAATAAATACATTTTCCCCTTTTGTTTTGTGTTATAAAGTGAGTAGTATGATGTGTTGAGGTTTGAGTACAAAGTAGATTTACCTGCTAGGCTGAACATTATTTTAAGTTATGAGTGTTTTTGCTGCTGACAAAATGCATCCATCCGGAAAAATTGACTCAAGAGTCTCTAATAAATATATATAGGATGATTTGAATCTTGACCAGATAAATTGACATTGAGAAATGAAATTTGCTGATTACTTAAAATGAGGGATTCGCTTTTGTGATCAAATGATTATTACACTTTTTTTTTTTCATTTGCATCCTATTGATCTAATTCTGAACTAGATTTTATGGAATGTGTATGGTTGTGGTGCAGTGCATATTCCTTGCTGTCAATCTGTACTTGCTGTCATGCTAGCAAAAAAAGGAGTTGCAACCGTTTTTCCCTATTATTGGATTTGAACCAATGACTTACTGATTACTATTCAAAGGGGGGCTAAGAACTATGAAAGAGAAAGTGTTATCACTATTCGAAATGATGCAGCAGCTAGCACGCTAAGATCAGAAGGGAAAATAGCAACTATAAAATACAATTTAGTTTTCAGTTTCTATTTTCCATCCTATTTAATTTGTTGTTTTCGAAGAGTGATTGAAATTGTAGAACTTTGAAATTTGAGGGTGAAATATTTTTTATACAAAGTTGATTACCACTTAGATTTTAGTTAATATTCCACTCTATTTACATAATTCTCAATGTCAGCTAATTATGGTTAAAGAACATTTTTAAAAATTGTTTGTCATTGATCATATGGAATTTTCAACTTAGTGCTATTTTCACCATGTTTTTAACATGTGAAAGCAATCAGCTGAATAAAATTTCAAAAGATTAAAATAATAGCCAAATTCCTCTTCTACTTATAAGATTTCAAATGATCCCGCGCATTGTGCAGGTTAAACGCTAGTTTAAAATAATTATTAAATTAATTATAACGTTATCACAGTTCGACCTTGGTCCAACCTCGATTCGACCTCAAAAACCTTAAACTTCTTCCTTTTACGGTTCAATGAACAGTTCAGGTCTGAAAACAATGGTGTACAACCGCATATATTAAGGTCAATTATGATTCTAAAAAAATTATAATTAACTTTTCTTTTAAAAAAGGGTTATCACTATAATTTTGAGAATTATATTAATGTTAATTGGAGTTTACCATGAAGATAAAAGGTTCAATATATCACAAGCTTTATATATATATATATATATATATATGCAAGTGTTGTTAAATCCAATGAGTTAATTATGTACCTAAGTTCGTTTTGGTTTTACCAAAGTAAAATAATGTGATATCAATTGATATTGGTGTACCGTTTTAAAGTTGTCGCTATTTATATATTTTTACACACACATATAAAATATTTGCTTAAATACATTAACCCAATATGTTAGACTAAATAACGGGTTTTGTAACAATTTTTTTTAAAAATTTTTTATTGTACCAGTCAAAACATTCTAAATTTCCCTAGTACAGCAAATACAAGCCGGTACAATTGATATTTTACAGGCGTGTTATTAAGTGTTTATTTTACCTAGTATTTGCAAGGGATGTATTTTGATCTCACAAATAGGTTCTTTTGAGAGTGCACGTGGATCCGTAGAAATCAACCAAAGACATTTCCCTGGTATATCCTCGTCTAATATAAGGTTTATAACGCTTAAATTCAATTTTCCAATTTGTTTTCTTAAAGTTAATTATATAGACTTACATTTAGAGAATAAAATGCTTATTTTATACCTGAATGAGATATTTATCAATGTTCAATGATATCTTTATCATTTAAAAATTATCATTACTAGTCAAACTTTTTTTTTAAATTAATGGTTTTTATTATATTATTTTTAGAACAAAAATATTTTGCATACAGTTTGTATAAATTACAATAAGTTCAAATTCTAGATATATTTAAACTACATAAATTTTCACGTAGAGGAATTTTAATTCTTGTAAGTTGGAATTTCTAAAAGTCCAAAACTTTGAAGAATTAAAATATACTACTTTTTGAATCCTAATCCTAATTACTTAACTTTCTGGGATGAGTAATATTCTGTGGTATTAATTATTGAATCTTGTGGTATTAAAATACAATACGCACGTGGTATTTCTTAAAAACAAATGAAACTTTCTCTCCAAAATAAAAAATAAAAGTTGACTGACCTAATGGTCTACCGCCTCAAATCTTCAATCCATGGCAATCAATGTTACTCAATTGACCCGATTTAGGTGGTGAATGTAAACTGAAGCTAATGAAGCACACCCTTCAAAGTCTTTGCTGGTTGTGCCTTATTCCAGTTCTGATCAAGGAAGTCGATACCGTACCGTACCGGCCGTACCGGCCGGAATATTTCGTACCGGCAAGCATTTCGGTACACAAACCCCCCTGTTTCGTACCGGAAAAAATACCGGCCGTACCGGCCATGTACCGGGCGTACCGGCCAATTTCGGGCAATACCGGCCGGTACCGGGCGTACCGGCCCGTACCGGAAAAAAGTTTTTTTTTTTTTTTTTTTTTTTTTTAAGTTTTGTAATTTTTGAATTTTTGTTAGGGCAGAATGGTAACTTATTTGCATTAACTTATTAGTATTATTTGTTTTCTTAGTATGCAATGGTAACTTTTAAACTTTCTATATTTTATATTGTATTTTTTTTCTTCTTTTAATTGATATTAAAGTCTAAAACTATGAATAATTAGTTCTGAATTGAGGAAATATTTTATGGTAAACTTTTATATTTATTATAATACACACACACATACATACATACATACATACATATATATATATATATATATATATAAAATAGCGGTAAACCCGAAACGGTACACCGGTATTGACCGGTATCCGAAATATATCGTACCGCTGGTCAAACCGGTACAGCCTCCGGTACGGTATTGACTCCCTTGGTTCTGATGCCTATAAATTGTTCAGGCTATCGTTCAACCTTTAAAAGCTAATAAATTATGGCAAGCAACCAGGTGCCTCAAGTTTCACAAAGAAAGCCATTGGGGATGAGCTGAGCGTGTCAACCATGTCTAACAATCAGATCATGGATCAAATTAGTGCGACCCATGTTCATGATGACAAAAACATTGATGTTGAGTCTCTTTTCATCGTCGTCAAAAGCATTCTCAACGGTGCAACCAATGTTGACAATACTCTGGTAATTTATATATATGTTACTACCACACACAAGAAATAGACTTTTCTTTTTCATTTTAACTTTTCTTTTCCCCTGCTAGCCCAATTCTTTCTTTAAAAATTCAACAACCCATTGAACTTTTACACAGATTATAAATAGTACAAACAGATGCAGATGAAGTAATTTATTTGATTAGAAAATTACTACACTACAAAACGCGGGGGCCTTAGGCCCCCTTTTTTTGGGCCGCGTTTATAAAAACATGGCCCCAAATGGACTACAGCCCTGTTTTACAAAAACGGGACTTAAATACAACAGCAAAAGCCCCATTTTTAAAACAGGGCCATAGAAGTCAAGACACGGTTCCGAGAAGTCTTATTAGAGTAGGAGTTTAGAGAGCTTAGGTATATCAGATAGATTAGGCTTGGAGGGTCTCTTGCTAATCCATGTATCCCAACTGATTGTCTAGTAAATTGATTACAACTTGGAGGACGGCGGAGAGGTTTTCCGCCGAGTTCTTCGGTTTCCTCTTCGATAACACATCGGTGTGTTATCTTGTATTTGCATCTTTCTTCCCTACTCTTTTACATTCTATTTTACTGCTGTGTTGCTTAGATTATGGATTAGAGTAGCTTGTTTTTTTATCCGTTCGCATTTACACTATTCCGCACTTAGTATTAAGTTAGTGTAAAATCAATCGAGCCGTAACTCTAATTTGGGGGTTTAAAGAGTGACTTTCTTACCCTTCACCCATACTATATATACCCTCATTACCCACAAATGTATATGAGGCCATTCAGAGAGAAAAACCCTAGATAGGTTTTCTACAACACACACACTCATCTTTTAGAGAGAGAGCTACTCATCCTTAGTGAGAAATTATTGTAGCCTCTTCTCCATCCCTCTCCCATTGTCATACCTTGAGAGGAGATTTGTACCCAAACACAACCCACACATATTCAAAGTGTAGAGAGTGTTTTGGAGCTGCTGGAAAGCATTAGAAGAAGCCAAGACACGGTTCCAAGAAGCCTTGTTAGAGTAGGAGCTTGGAGGGCTTAGGTATCATGTGGATTAAGCTTGGAGGGTCTCTTGTTAATCCATATATCCCAATTGATTGTCTAGTGGATCGATTACCGCTTGGAAGATGGCGGAGAGGTTTTTTGCCGAGTTCTTCGATTTTCTCTTCAATAACACATCGGCGTGTTATTTTGTGTTTGCATCTTTCTTCCCTACTCTTTTACATTCCATTTTACTGCTGTGTTGCTTAGATTATGGATTAGAGTAGCTTGTTTTTTTATCCGTTCGCATTTACACTATTCCGCACTTAGTATTAAATTAGAGTAAAATCAATCGAGCCGTAACTCTAATTTTGGGGTTTAAAGAGTGCCTTTCTTACCCTTCACCCATACTATATATATCCTCATTACCCACAAATGTATATGAGGCCATTCAGAGAGAAAAACCCTAGATAGGTTTTCTACAACACACACACTCATCTTTTAGAGAGAGAACTACTCATCCTTAGTAAGAAATTATTGTAGCCTCTTCTCTATCCCTCTCCCATTGTCATACCTTGAGAGGAGATTTGTACCCAAATACAACCCACACATATTCAAAGTGTAGAGAGTGTTTTGGAGCTGCTGGGAAGCATTGGAAGAAGCCAAGACACGGTTCCAACAAGCCTTGTTAGAATAGGAGCTTGGAGGGCTTAGGTATCAGGTAGATTAGGCTTGGAGGGTCTCTTGTTAATCCATATATTCCAACTGATTGTCTAGTAGATCGATTACCGCTTGGAGAACGGCGGAGAGGTTTTTCACCGAGTTCTTCGGTTTCCTCTTCGATAACACATCAGCGTGTTATCTTGTATTTGCATCTTTCTACCTACTCTTTTACATTCCATTTTACTGCTGTGTTGCTTAGATTATGAATTAGAGTAGCTTGTTTTTTTATCCGCTCACATTTACACTATTCCGCACTTAGTATTAATTAAGTTAATATAAAATCAATCGAACCGTAACTCTAATTTGGGGGTCTAAACAGTTTTTGTGTTTCCAACACATTTTTGAGCATTCAAGCTCATTCATAACCGTGGTTTCGTAATTTCAGGGACAAGTCACCTGAACTATTTCCCTTCGCTGAGAAAATCAATGTCACACTAAACTTTCTAAAATCGCATATAGAACCTATTGAGGAGCAAATATGTTACCAGAAGCTCTTGGAGGTCATGGAAAACCCTATGGAAATCATGGTGGCCTTCAAGGAGATGACTTTCAAGCCACTCATCAATGATGGTTCTACAAACACAGAGGTTAGTTCTTGAAAATACTGTTCGACTTTATTATATTACTACTATCATTATTATCATTATATTGTAGTCAAAGATATTATATAAGGGAAAAATTGTTATTTCACTACTCAAAAGTGTGGATATCAGTTAGAAAATGTGGACACCAAATGTCCATAGTTTATGAGTGGCTGTGTACAGAGTATGGACATTGGGAAACTATGAGACAATCATGTTAGGGAAAGGCAAATACATAATGAGTAATGAAACTCGTCTTTTGAGTTATGATTGGGAGAAATGGTGCTCGTTCAAGTCTAGCCTTGATCGAGCTCAGGATTGATTTTCGAAGACCAAGCTCACCATAAAGATGGGGAAGGCCCAACATTTTCTAATTTTGAAAAACCATACAAAATATATATTTATCCCATGCAAACTTATTTTATTTTTTTCCCTCATTTTCCACCGTATAAAGTTTTTGGGATAAAAATTTAAACAGTATATATTCCATTTTTTTTTTTTTTTTTGCAAACGAATAATACTAAAATAAATGTATAGCAAGGTAATTTCAAAGTAATTGTTAACCAAGCATTAGCCCAACCCAAAATCATATTGGGCGGAAAACTACCAAAATAAAAATTGACCAACCATTATGGGCAATACTCTTTCACCATGATCCTTTGAAATTTAAGTTGGGCCTGCAAATTGACCCATAACTGTCTCCAATGACACTTTGTTGTGTTAACTCTTACCCCTTACACATGTTACATGTTCCGAATATTCTATTTAAACTTTGCTCAATAGAATAGAGTAGTAATAGACACAATAAGAATAACTTATTAATCAACAGTATGAAAATTGGTACTAACATAGCTAAGTTTTCATAATTGTATTGCACAAACAGATTGGCATTGAAGTGGTGAAAACAAAGAATGTCTTGTTGTGGTTTTCGGGCCTAAACATCTCCAGTGTGGATATTTCGATTCTAAACTCAATTTACGAAGAAATAAGCAAAGAGGATCAATATAAGATTGTATGGATCCCGATTGAGGAAAAGTGGACAGATGATATGCTAAAGAAGTTTGACATGTTGCGGTCTAAGATGCCAACATGGTATATAGTGCATAAATATTCATTCAAATTAGGCAT
This sequence comes from Quercus glauca, assembly GCA_023736055.1. NCBI lineage: Eukaryota > Viridiplantae > Streptophyta > Magnoliopsida > Fagales > Fagaceae > Quercus > Quercus glauca. The sequence continues at coordinate 8,119,483 of CM043319.1, read as the reverse complement.
CAAGTACATTAAGGAGAGGTGGCAATTCAAAGATAAGCCTATTGTTGTGGTGATGAACACAAAAGGGACTGTGGTACATCCAAATGCACTCCACATGATTACTGTATGATGAATTAACGCCTTCCCTTTCGCTACAGAGAAAGAAGCACAACTATCCATTGGAGACGATTGGTTTGGATACTTAATATTTGCCAATTTTACGACAATAACACAATTGGTAAAGTTATTTTCTATTTCTCACAATAATTGAATCGATAAATTTTTAATGATTCTTATTTAGCCCTTCACTTTATATTGTTTTATTATCTACTATTAATAACTTTGTCACCTTAGCAGTTGTGAAATATCTTCTAAAATGTGTTATGTCCATAGAGTTTTTGGTATATGCACTTCTACACATATCTACACGTATTCATGCATGTGCATTGATGTTCTTTTTTTCATCATTCATATAAAAATATATATTGAAATTTCTTATGCAATCAGATGAAAGAGGAGAAGCACATTTTCTTGTATGGAGGCATGAATGAAAAATGGAAAAAACGATTTAATGATAAAGCATATGTGCTGCGCAAAGATCCAATGATAGTGGATGCTAAGATTTCCGTAGAGTCATTTTGCTGGGAAAATGAAAGTGATAGCCTACCTTTTTGGAACAACCTACAAAGATTTCTCTCCACTATGATTGACAAGAGGACTGAATCAGATCCTTTGACACAGGCAGTCCAAAAGGTTCTTTCCTACAAGACTCAGAGTGGATGGGCTCTCCTATGCAAAGGATTTAAATTAGTGAACCATGGAAACGGGACAACAATTCTACAAGTGTTGGAGGATTTCGACAATTGGAAGCAGTTGGTGCCTGAGATTGGCTTGGTAAATAGTTTCAAGGATTACAAGAAGATTCTTCCGCAAAAGGAAGAACTTTTCAATGGAGAGGACTATATTGGTCTCCATATGATTAACCATATTCCAAAACTACTTACTTGGGTAAAGTTGTTTTCAGACATAAACTCGCAATGTTCCAAGGGTGGTGAGGGATGTTAGGTTATATTATATATACACATTGCACAACGAAAATTATTAAGTACTTAAATATAGCAAAATGGTACACGGGTACCATGTCGTTGTATTCTCGAAGTATTGAATAATAACTCGATACACACACATATTTGTGGGTGAACTAACATTGAAGCAACTTCTAAATTTTATTGCATTCATTCAAAAAATAATTAAGAATTCCTTGAAATATTTTGCTAAATCAGACTCAAGAGGGAAAGTACATTTTCATCTATGGAGGCTTTGATGAAGAGTGGAGAAACCAATTTGCAAAAAGAGTAGAGGCTCTGGCTAAAGATCATGTCATACAAGATGCCAAGATTTCCATAGAGATGTCTTGTGTGGAAATGGGTTGTAAAGGAAAAGATGATCGCTTACAGAAATTTCTCTCTTCCAGGACTCACAAGAACACTAAGAGTGGATGGGTTGTGCTGTCCAAAGGTTCTAAATTAGTGGATGGTGGAAATGGGACAACGATTTTGAAGGTCATAGAGGAGTTCAACAATTGGAGGTGGCGTGCGCGTGAAAACACTATGTTTGAAATTTGTTTCAAGGATTACCATAAGGAGGTTCTTCACAACGCAGAAGATTGGTTTGGATACTTTATGATTGAACACTTTCGAGAACCAAAATTCTCTACCTGGGTAAAGTTATTTTCACATATTCAAATGCATAAACATCCAAATTTCACACATTACATGCATATACACATATTCATGAAGGGCATATTACAACTTACCTACATGTGATTTAACTGAAATTTAAGTTGCCTATATGTTATTTGAAATTTAACACTTTACTCACCTAAAGTTAACTCAGTTAGAGTTTCGTAACCTACTTTTGTTAAAAACATAGCTAAATTTACAATTTTGTTTAACTTTTATGTCTCTCTCTTCCAAAAACATTAATATATATATATATATATATACAAGATTAAATAAGATTAAAAAAATCCAACAGAATACTTGCATCATGAGATTTTAAATTACAAGTAGACAACTTAAAATTTTGGTCAAACGAGTAAGTTGTAATTTGCCCATACAATTTGAAGCAACTTTCATTTTGTTCTGTAAAATCATTTCCTTGAAATTTCTTATTTAATCAGATCCGGGAGGGTAAGCACATTTTCATCTATGGAGGCGAAGATAAAGAGTGGATCAACCATTTTACTAAGAAAGCAGAGGCCCTGACTAAAGATCCAGTCATACAGAAAGCCAAGATTTCCATAGAGTTGCATCACTTGACAACGAAAAAGCAAAGTATGACAATGGGATTGCTGGGCATTTTTGGTACGAATTAGAGTTATTTTCAAACTACAAACCGTGCACAGTGAGACAAGAGATTGAAAAGTTGATTTCGTACAAGAATGAGAATTTTGGATGGGCTGTGTTGTGCAAAGGGTATAAATTGATGGTCAGTGGTAATGAGACAAATATTTTGAAGGTTTTGGAATTGGAGGAATTTAAAAAATATATTTAATTTGTATTTGAGTTTGGCTTAGAAGTTTCAATGATTGACATGAAGAAATTCTTCAAGCTAATCACCTTTCTCATAAGTATGAGGAAATACAAACATTAATAATTTATTAATGTGCCCAAGACTCTAAATTTGTTAACTTGTATGACGAAATATGTCACATTAATAATTTAATACATCAAACTACAAGTATTTCATTGATTAATAAGAGCATGGTTTTCATCACAATTGGGCAATACAATTGATTAATTACCTTAAAATCTACTATTTGCTTTTGGAGTTTTGAACTTGGAGCCTAAAAAATAAATGACGAGAGACTGCCAAACTGCCACAAAGTTACAAGAACTTGTTTAGTAAGACATTTTATATTAATTTTTTTTTTCTTCAAGAAAACATAATGCATTTCACATTCAATCATTATATAAAGTGAAATATTTTGAAAATAATATAATGTTTGGTTTGAATTTGTTTCTAGTACTCCTCTCATACGTTTCATCCTCTATACGTATTAAATAGACTAAAGAAAAAGCACATAATTGTTAATGAAATAACTCCTCTTTCTACCCAAATCTCTTCTCCCAAAACATCATTGAAGTGGGATGAAGTAGACCAAATGAATTGAAATTGACTAAAATGGACCAAATGCCATGCTCTTGACAAATAAGGCTCTTAAAAACACCAAAATGTGTCAGTTGAGTCTCAAGACTCTTAACAAATAATGAATTAAATGTCAATTTTACAATGAGAGGAGGAAGAGCCATTGTTCCTAAAAACCAGCTAATTGAAAATAATGGTGTCTTAATTGTGCACAAGCTTTTTCGAAAGCCCACATAATCACTTGTGACATGTCAAGTGAATTCATGTGCATAGTCAATTTTGTGGACTCTTGTCTCTTGTGCCTATAGCCATCCAAACGATCAATTTCTAAATCTTTCCGGTGAAATCTCACGTGCTTGGACCATGAGTTAAAAGATTTGAGATGACAAATGCAAATTTTGTGAGTCAAGCAGTCTCGGAATGGCTTCTTTGAGTTTAGGTCGTTTACCAAAGCTCTGTGGTCTTCCTTTCCAAATGAGGAAAATAATGGGATGTGTCTAGAAAAGAAGTAACGTGAATGCTTTGTAAGATGGGTTGGATTTAAGTATTGTTGTTTAGTTTTTATTGTTGTAGAAATACGTGTTTGAATGTTATAAAAATGTGTGTTAGAAGTTTTTTTTTTTTTTTTTTTTTTTAATAGGAAGACTAATACTTTTATTTCAAAAAAATTAGAAACCACGTACATCCTGGGCACACACAAATTCAATATGGCTAGGACATTCCTCTAGCTAGGTGACAGTCTTTAATTTTGCCTGCATATTGGGCCAGTACATGGGATGGGACATTCCCCTGCCATTTAACATGAGAGAAGGCGAACGTTCTAAAGCCTTGAGCTTGACAGAGTACACCGGTGTCGATATTCTAGATTGTCGTAGACGCTGAGCCTAAACCATGCACTGCGTTGTGCACCGAGAGTGAATCTCCTTCAAAGATCGTATCCTGTATTCTCACTTCTGCAGCAAAACGGACTCTCGACTCCATCGCTTTCGCTTCCGTCTCCAGCGCTCCTAATGGGACTGCCATCTTCTTGCTCATCGCAACGAACACCGCCCTTGTGTCATCTCTAATAATAACTCTGATCCCCGTTTGCTTCCGTTTGGTGAACATGGCGCCATCAACATTGACCTTGTACCATCCGTGCGGCGGTGGGCTCCACTTTACTGTCACAAGTGTACTCTCCTGAGCAGCTTTGGGACTTTCATTTACACTATGATATTCATCTAGGAGCATTAAAGCCCTCCGTACCACAGCTCTCCCAGACCTACCCTTTCCTCTATGATATATCTCATTTCGATCTTTCCAATACCCAACAAATCATTACAATCCGCTCCACCAAACCCAGCAAAAAGTCACTCCACTTTTGCGCCTGACACATTAACTCCATGAAATCCCATAATGGCAGCACCTCAAAAGGTAAGGACAATTTATTTGAAGATCAAATATCTTTAGCGTGTTCACAATGCCAGAAAAGGTGGCTGACTGTCTCAGCATGGGCCCCACAATAGTCACAAAGACCATCTTTTGTGATATTTCTCTTACATAAATTTTCTTTAGTAGCCAAAATGTTTATACACGCTTTCCATGCAAAGCGTTTTACTTTGTTTGATATATTCATTCCCCATAAACCTTTCCACACTCTCCTCAACTTGGATGGACTAAAGCAACTCGCTACCTCACCATCCAAACCATCCTCCCTAGCTGTATGCGCTCCTTACTGAGAACCTCTCATTCCTATTCTTTACCCACACTATTTTATCACAAGCTTCATTAACACTTAACGGAATGCTTAAAATCACCTCAACATCCTGAGCTAAGAAATTTTGGTGCACCACGTCGACCTTTCACTCCTTGCTTTCATTCTCTATGAGATCACAGACCAATGTTAACCGCGTGTTGCCTCTCTCGGGTGTTACTACTTTGTATGTTTTTGGTGTAGGAAGCCATTTATCCCTCTATATTCTGATATTTTTCCCATTACCCACCTGCCACCTCAGGCCCTTTCGTACCAGCGCTTAGGCTGCATGAATACTCCTCTAGGCATAAGATGGCTGCCCACCCAACTCTGCATCCACAAAATCACAACTAGGAAAATACTTGGCTTTATACACACGGTAAAACAGTAAAGATGAGTTTGTCTGCAACCGCCACCCTTGCTTTGCTAAGAGAGCAAGATTAAACGTTTTTAGATCTCTAAACCCCAGCCCACCTCTCTCCTTAGGTAAGCACATCTTTTCCTAGCTCATCCAAGCTAGCTTCTTTTCACAGCTCATGGTGTATGATGGCACCACTTGAGCCACTGCCTTGATCAGTACTTCTTTCCCGACACTAGATAGAAGTTTTTCTTTCCAGCCCGAAACCTTATTTGCTACCCTTTGTTTCAACTGAGCAAATGTATTTCTTTTCGACTTGCCTACCAATTACGGGAGACCTAGGTAGGATTCATGTGCTCGAATAACCTGTGTGCCAAACATGGCTTTAATTGATTCCTTCATGCCCATTTCCGTGTTGGGGCTAAAAAACAACGATGTCTTACTCCGATTCAGTTTCTGTCCAGATGATGTCTCGTAAACTTGTTGTATCCTCTGTATCTCATTACACTCCATTGTAGTGGCTCTTCCAAAGATAAGGCTATCATCGGCGAAGAATAAGTGTGATATTCTTGGGCCCTTTGCCAAAGCTGCAACACCCCTCAGCTTCTTTTCTCGGACGGCTTTATGTAGTAATGCAAACAGACATTCGGCAACAATAAGAACAACTAGGGAACTCCTTGACAGTGGATCCCCTTGACGCAGTCCACGTGTAGGTGAAATCTGTCTATAGGGAACTCCGTTGACCCGCACCGCATATGTTATCAAGGACACACAGCTCATGACCAACTGAATCCATTTATCATGAAAACAAAGCTTCCTCATTATTTGTTGCAAGCACTCCCACTCCACCAAGTCATATGCTTTACTCATGTCTAGTTTCAGCGCCATCTCACCTATCTTCCCCTTCCTTTTCCTGTTGACATGGTTCATTAGTTCATAAGCTACCAACACATTGTCCATGATAAGTCTCTCTGCAACGAAAGCACTCTAGTTCTCACCTACAATGTCCTGTAAGACCACCTTTAACCTATTGGCCACTGCCGTGGATGCTAACTTATAGACCACGTTACACAAACTTATCGGTCTGTAGTTAGTAACACTTGTTGGGTCCTTGGTCTTTGGTATGAGCACAATGTGCATTTCATGAAATTTAGGAGGTGCTATTCCATGGTTAAGGAAACTAAGAATAGTTTGAATAACAATAGAGTTTACAGTAGGCCAAAAATACTGATAAAATAATGGAGGCATACCGTCAAGTCCCAGTGCCTTCATTGGATGCATTTGTTTTAATGCTTTCTCTACTTCGTGGGCTTTAAAGTCTTGGATAAGCATGGAGTTCATTCTATCAGTCACCTTAGTATGTAGAGCATCACGCATCTCATTACTGACTAGCTATTGCAACGACGTAAAGAGCTTCTCAAAATACTCCACAAAAATACTGCCTATCCTCACTTCTTCATCTTGCCAAGCACCATTAGAGTCCATGATTTTTGAGATCATGTTTCTTTGATTTCTATTCGATGCTTTGGTGTGAAAAAAGGATGTATTACGGTCCCCTGACTTCAACCAGCAATTTCTCGACCTTTGGTGCCACATGTCCTCCTCTGCCATTAGCATTTTGTTCAACTCCATCTTTGTTCCTTGGATTTCCTCCATGACCGCATTGTTGCTTCTCCTCTCCTCTAGGTATTGAAGCTTTTTCTCTAAAGAGGATATTTTCCTCCCCACATGCCCAAACGTGTTTTTGTTCCAAGACACTAAAGAAATGCGACACTCCTCTATGCAGTTTGAAAACGGCCATTCCGACCCCTCATGCATCCCTCTCACCCAAGCCGTTATTACTATCTCATTACACCTATCATCCCTCAGCCACATAGATTCAAACCTGAAGAGTTTTGGTCGCCGAACATTGCGCCATCCAGTACTGTCTGTCTTGAGGACTAGCATGCAATGGTCCGATGTTGACATTGCCACGTTGAGAAGCCTCGTCTGTGGAAAATACGAAGCCCAGTTTGTGGACACAAAAGCTCTGTCAAGCCTCTCCCGAACCCAACCTCGCGATCCCAACCGCTTGCTCCACGTAAAATTTGGACCGATATATCCCATATCCCTCAGGTTACACCTGTTTACCGCCTCACAAAAGTTTCTCATCTGCCCATCTAGACGTGCACTGCCACCTTCTTTTTCACTGGAGTGCATTATCTCATTGAAGTCCCCCATGCATACCCATGGAAGATCACAAGACCTGCTCAGTTGTCCCAACAATTTCCACGACTCCTCTAATGTGACTAGGAGTGCTCAATCTGAAGTTTCTTTCAAGCCTCCCATATGACAATGACTAGCTTTTAGACCACTCAACAATTTGGTTTTCCAAAGAAGTCTGGCTTGAGTTGAACCTTTTTTGTCAAAATGCTATATTTAAGAAATCACGCGGCCCCAATGGAATTTCTTACACATTAAGATTTGAGTCTTCAATGAATATTTTTGCGCTTCATGATTTAGCACAAATGCTCTAATTGGACAATTTTCCTCCAAATATATATATATATATATATATATATATATATATATATATATATATTGTGTATAAAAATATAAGTTTTCACTGGGGAAACTTATTGCATGAGGACATGATAAGGGGTGGGGCCACAGGGCTTCCATTCATTTGTGAAGAAAACATTGGTCTTTAAAGCGATTTTTTTTTTTTTTTTTTTTTTTTTTTTTTAAAGAAAGGGACGCAATTTGTGAGATAAGAAAATGACAGACCGGGATGGGAGCCTTTTCCGTTGATGTAGATATAAATGTACAAAAAAAAACGAACATATTTAGTTAAATACAGTATGTACCATCATGTATATAACTATATATATATATATATATATATAGAGAGAGAGAGAGAGAGAGAATGTATACTGTAAATATATGAATGGTTTTAATTCAACACTTTTGTTTCAAAAATTCGACAGAAAAATAACAGTAGTATGGTAAAGCACAGTAAAAAAAACAGTACATGTTGTCACTTTTGAAACCCGGAGCGTTAAATGAATCGTAAAAAAAAAGAGGTTCAAGATTTTTAAAGTTAAATTGAGGTCGAACGGGGTCAAACAAAAGTTGAACCATGATGATATCATAATTAATTTAATAATTATTTAAAATATAAATAAATATATTAAATTAGTAAAAATTGAAAATTTAACTACTAATAAAGATAAATAATTATATACATATATATATATATATATATTTAAAATTTCTGTTAGAGCTCTTAAGTCATGACAATGCTCATTTGAGTACCCAATAATTTTTATTTTTATTTTATGAGACCTAATAAAATGGTTAAGAGATAAATTAATCTGTCTCCCCATGGCCAAGCCCATTTGACAACCCAAACAATTTTTTTTTATGCCCAAGCCCATTTGAATAGTCCACAATTTATGAATTAAAAATAAAAAAACTATAAGATGTCCGCCCATTTAAAAATGGTTAAATACAAAAGCTAGAAATGTTTGACAATAAAGCATTGGTGGTTGACAGTAAAGCAACAGCAAAAAAGAGGACTCCATTTACCAAAAAAGAAGAAGATGCCAGAGGACAAATGAAGAAACGGCATCGTCAAAAACACACAGAAAGTGCGAGCGAGAAAGAGAAGAAGAATAGGAAGATATGGCGGTGTGATCTCAAGTCTGATAGCATCTTACAGAGCATCTTACAGAGGTTGAAGCTTCAGCCTTCAACAATGGCTGTAAGCGTGTGAGTACCAAAAAAGTTATAAAAAAAAAAAAAAACCTTTAACGGTCTGATTGTGAGCACCGTTTACGGTTTTGAAACCCGAGAGGTTCAACCGCAGTTGACACAGTTTACTGACTTTATTGCGTAGACCGGTACTTGAGGTTTAAAGAACCGTCTTGATAAACAGTTCCCGGTTAACCCAGTCGGACCGTATGGTCCGGTCTGAGTTTCACAACCTTGCATGTGGATACGTTTCCCACAACAGTGGCTGAATAAAGCACAATAAAATGAGCCTTGAGATGCATTTAAATATAAATACATAAGAACAAGCAAATTAAATATACATAAGCAAAATATTTATAAAAAATATATATATTTTTGCTTTTACGAACAGCTGATCTTAGTGGTAATTCAGCTTTTACGATTTTTTTTTTTTTCTCAAAACTTGTAATAATGGCTTTGTTTACAACTAATCTAAAATTAGTATTTATCGTCTTTGCAAAAAGTAAATAAAATTAAGATTGCCACCAATGCTCATAAATGGTTTGGATTAGATCAATGGAGCGAACTCCATCCATGAGGTCTTCTATTTCTTCAAATGTGAACTAATCACACTGTAACATCTCCTCAGGACCTCAGAGATCTTTCCCAACCACAGTCCCAACCACAGTCGTTAATTTCAGAGGAGCTTGGATTGCTCAAAACCCACTCAAAATAATAATAATAATAATAATAATAAATTTACAAATATATCACAGCAAGGACTCAAGCTGGCCAAAATGATAATTTTACGAAAATTACAAACAAAAAATCTAATTATCAGAGCAAAAAGAAAACCAGAATTAAATCATCCAAATATATTACACAAAACAAACCAAAATAATATTAAATACAAAGGGATTTAGTAAGAAACCTGGGATTAGAGTTTGACGGAAAAATCACATTTTTTGTACTCAATAAATTTCATGGCTTTACAGTCAAACTATCACACCACCAGCCTCCTATATATTTGCATCTGGCTTTGACACTACTTTCTCTCTCTCTCTCTTTCTTTGAGATAGTTGGTTCGGTAACTTCGGTTTGCTGATTTGCGTTGTATTCTTGCTTTACTCTTTCATACCCTGCAAGACAAGATTTTTTTACAGATTTGAGATTATAATTTTTCCAAGACCTACACGTGTATGGTTTGCACTTCAACTTGTCTCCAAACAAGGACGGAGCTAGGACTTGCTAAGAGTGCACGGTGATGCAACATTATTATTTTTATTATTGTATATTGAGAAAAAAAAAATCTTTTTTATAATAAAATAAATAAATAAACATCTTACTTTTTTTGTTCGGCCAGCAAAGTCGAGTTCCTGGCTCCGCACCCCAAGCTCGCGGGAGGAACTCTATCTCACATACACCTCCGCTGGAACAAACCTCAATGCTCATAGCCATGAAACCCACCAACTCAATCCATACAGCCATGGTTTTTTTGTTCTGATATGCCAATCTTAACTGTGAAACCCACAGTTTTTAATCCAAACCCATCGCCATCAACTTCTGATCTGCCAATCTGGGCGCATCAGATGCTCAGGTTGAGGTAGGTGAGATCCATTAGGAAGGGGACGTTGGAGAAAGATGCAAAGATGAAAGAAACACAAAAAAATTGAGAAAAAAAATATAAATATATATATATATAGTATTTGACGTGATTTTTCCCACCTTAGGATTTGTTGCTTGCCACTTGTGTTTCACGAGAGAATGGAGAAATTATAACGGGACAGGAGCCGCACCCATCTATCTCCTCCTACAAAATATATCACACTTCCCGGAAAATAGATACCACTAATCTATTTTACTTTGATGATAAAGGCACGAAAAACTACACAGCATACCTAAGGTACTAGTAAAATACCAACACCTATACGGCCAAGGAGACAAAATGCTGTAGACAGAACATGATGGCCATGAAACTGTGAAAGTGAAAACAATACGGACAAAAGAAGCGGAAATTGGACATTTGTACTTATTTTTTAAAATATTAAACATAACGTTCTTATTTTGAAACTAATTAACAAAATGTTTTTGTTTTTTAAATTTGATTTAAACAAAATTGAGTTTTGTATGAAATTAGGGATCTATTTCGTCATTAATTTTAAACTCACATTTTAAACAACATTATACACATTTTTTTACACTTTTTCACTTATAAGTATTTCAAAAAACTACAAACAATCTTTCTCAAACTATTTTACCAAACATTTACTTGATATTTTCAAAATCAAGTTCTGTGTATATTTTTAAATATAACTTAACATTAACAATGTTGAATTCTACTTAATTTTTAAAAAAATTTAAGTGATTGATCTTATTTATAACTCGATTTTTAAAAATTAAACTTCACAACAAGAACATAATACTTAATAATTTTAAAATAAAAACATTGTGCTAGATATTTTATAAAATAAGAACAAAAACCTTTTTTTTTCCCCACTAAAGAATGATACGCATTACACAGGCAGCCTATGCTGAATAATCGATGAACAGCCAATTGACAAGACACGCAACACAATAAACAAGATGTACAACATAGGGGCATTCTGATTGATTGAGTAGGAGATTTTTATTTTTTTTTTTATTTTTTTTTTTTTGAGAAGCGATTGAGTAGGAGTTAAACAACAGTTGAAACAAAATTTTCAATTAAAAAACAGAAACTTACAAATAAATATATATATATATATATATATATATATTTCCATTTGTCTTGTCTAGATAAACTTTAGCTAGTGGACATGGGTTTATGAAGGCTAGCGATGTGTATTGGAAGCTAGACAAATGCAATTCATCTACAAACGAAAGGTTTATCTCAAAATCAACTAACAATTGCGATTGGAGGGATTGTGTCAGTTGTTATTATTGGTGAGTTTCAACATTTTTCTTGAGGGCAAAGATGGAATATGAAAAAGTCTCTATTTGCCCTCCACAACACATCTCTAAATTCCTAATGGGCTTTCCATGTGGGCTTGGGTCACTAGAGGCAGAGAAATAAGTATAATGGGCCCAATGTTATCTGGGTCGGTAGCATGCATTATTGGGCCTTCTTTTTTATTGGGCCACTTGTGTTGTGCTTGCCCAAAAATGAGCCCAAACAGTGGTTAGTCCAAAAGTTTTTCATATTCATGCTTTCCCATCATTTACTGAATGGGAATTATTTGTAATGATAATGAAAATTGGGTTAAATGTTTTTCTAGGTCAATTGGTAATGCATCTTGTATGGTAGCTGAAATGTGGGCCTTAAGGGATGGCCTTGAACTTGCTAGAGACTTAGGTTATGTGGTGGAATTGGAGGCTAAAGGAACTTGTTATGCTTCTAAAAAGTAAGCATTCTCTTAACTGCTAATCCAAATTATTGTATCTAATTACATGAATATCAGCCAAGGTTTTGATAGCTTCTAAGTCGAGCATAACTAAGAGAATCCAACAAGTGTGCCGATGCATTTACCAAGAGAGGGTGTGTTCTCAAATGTCTGAGTTTATTTTTTATTAGGTTCCCCTTCTAACGTTTTATTTATTTATTTATTTATTTATTGTATAGATTTTGATAACTTTAACTTTGTTTCTAATCAATTTGTAAGATCTTAATTTTTAATATATGTGTATATTTACCAAAAAAATAAATAAATAAGGTCACCACTTGTGGAGCTGCTTTTGTGGTATGAAGATATCCAATTCTTCATCTTGTGAGTTCAAGTATAGGCACACCTAATTAACTGTGCGGATGGTCTTATGCCAATCATGAGTAGGGTTCAAGTAGGTCAAGGGCAGTGAGCTCGTTGTAAGAGCCTTATTTTTTCCTTTAGTGAAAAATAAATAAATAAATAAAAATAAAAACAATAAATTGTTAAGGGCACATTTGGTATATAATAATAGACAATATAGTGTAATAGTTATTTATGTGGTTTATCTATATGGTTGTTTGGTTATATTTTTATTACAATGAACAATCATTTCTTATAAATAACTATTGTTTAAAATGAAGAATAGCTATCACGTATCAAAATCTCTTTAATCCCTACTCCTTCATCTAGTGTAATACACTTAATTAAAAAAATAAAAAAATTAAATCTCCAAAAACCAAAGCAAAGCCGCTCCTTCTCCTCTAAATTTTCATCTCCCTCCTCCCAATAATTTTCAATTCTTGTAGCTAGAGTTCTCCTATCTCTATAAGTACTACTTCTCTCTCCCCCACAATTGCCGCTCTCTCAGAAATGTTTTTTAATCCCCTTACTAGAGCTTTGTGATTTTGGAAGGGCCATTAAGAAACTTAAATTAAACAAAATTTAATAAAAAGAGAACTTGAATATATCGAGATATCAACCCAAAAAAAAAAAAAAAAAAAAATCACTAAATTTTTACAATTTTGTTCTACGAGTTTTGAAATTGTTACATGAAAATTCATTATCAATTGTAATTATCTATTACCAATGTGGGTAGTTATGACCATTTTATTTTGTTAAGTTTGTATAACATTTTATTTCCTTGTAGTTATTATTATCTATTTGTCATTATTTTTATAAAAATAAATGACAAAACTCAACTCACTGGCACTGTATAAATTATTGACCCACACAACTACATTCATCTATACATAAATAATGCATATAGTGTCTACTTAATCAATCAAATGAAAAAAAAAAAAAATCAAATGCTTGAACAACCACTAGCTTTACTATTGTTTTTCTTGAAAATCACTAACTTTATAACTAAACAATATTCTAACATGACAATAATACATACACATATAAGAAATCTTTTTTATTTTCTAATTATTAAATTATATAAAGTTATATTATATTAATATTGTAGACACACATCACAATTTATACAAATAACATTGTAACAAAAATAAAAATAAAACTAATGCATAAAATTAGTATCAGACACATACTTGCACATATAATATAAACTTATAATAAAGAGAGACACTCACAAACACTTATATATATATATATATATATATACACGGATAGGTTGTAATTATGATATTTGAGTTTGAAAAGTATTGTTTCATAAATTCGATAAAGTGAAAATTTAAGTTCTGAAATTTTCTAAGTGAAAATTCGAAATTCAGTATTTTCGATTGGGTTAAAACTTTTTCTCGATCGATCGAAATGGTAAGGAAATTTATCCTAGAGTCTCTGCCTATAGGTTGTAATTATGATATTTGAGTTTGAAAAGTATTGTTTCATAAATTCGATAAAGTGAAAATTTAAGTTCTGAAATTTTCTAAGTGAAAATTCGAAATTCAGTATTTTCGATTAGGTTAAGCTTTTTCTCGATCGATCGAAATGGTAAGGAAATTTATCCTAGAGTCTCTGCCTATTTTGATCGATGCTCAATTGCTATTTGATCGATCGAAAAGGACACTCGATCGATCAAAAGGAACTCTTGACCGATCAAAACTCGTAAAACTGAATTTTTCGCAGAATTTTCTAATGACTATTCTAAAAATTTGAAGAGGTTTCAATCATTGTAAACAATTTTATGAAACATTTTAACTCTCCATACGTGCCTTTTTATGAAATATAACCCTATGAGTATAAGTAAATGCTCATGTTCATTTAAAAAATAGTAAGTTAAAGAGAAACACAAGAAATCCTGTGGTTATTCTCCAAAATCGCTATTTGTAGAACCCAACAATTTGGTTGTATCCTGAAAGCTCGAAAATATGTTAAAAACACAAAAGTTGTTTAGACCCCCAAATTAAAGTTACGGCTCGATAGATTTTACACTAACTTAATACTAAGTGCGGAATAATGTAAATGTGAGCGGATAAACAAACAAACTACTCTAATCCATAATCAAAGAAACACAGCAGTAAAATGGAATATAAAAGAGTAGGGAAGAAAGATGCAAATACAAGATAACACGCCGATGTGTTATCGAAGAGGAAACCGAAGAATTCGGCGAAAAACCTCTCCACCGCCCTCCAAGCGGTAATCGATCCACTAGACAATCAGTTAGGATACATGAGTTAGCTAGAGACCCTCCAAGTCTAATCTACCCAATGTACCTAAGCCCTTCAAACTCCTACTCCAACAACGCTTCTCGAAACCATGTCTTGTCTAGCTTTCCAAATCCCGTAATACACCTGATTGCATCCACCAAGCCTCACCGGCTTCTTTTGGCAAATCCCCAAAACTTCCCAAGTTCCAAAACACTCTTTACACTCTAAATAGGTGTGGGTTGTATTTTGGTACAAATATCCTCTCAAGGTATGGCAATGGGAGAGGGAAGGAGAAGAGGCTACAATGATTTCTCACTAAGGATGAGTAGCTCTCTCTAAAAGATGGGCATGTGTGTTGTAGAAAACCTATCTAGAGTTTTTGTCTCTGAATTGCCTCTCTGCACTTTGTGGGTAATGAGAGTATATATAGCATGGGTGAAGGGTAAGAAAGTCACTCCTAAAAAATCCTCTAGGAAAAATGTCTCGCAACTACCTCGTGGGAAAGTCTTACTCGCGAAATACTTGCAAAATTGACAGCCTGGCACGACTCTTTAGCTTTAAATCATGTGCTTCTCACATGCCCTTTTCGCAGGAACCCTTCTTGCAAACTTCTTGCGAGCTAGTCGCGAAATGCATTGATTCTTCAATGAAGCTTGAGTCTTCACCAACTTAATGCTAAACCCAATACAATAAAATCCCACAAAATACAAAGAACAAAATTAAAACAATTACAACACTTTTTGTCATGGAATAAAACCAACATAAAATATAGTTGTAAATCACAACTTTACATATCCTATGAACAAATTTGCGATAACAATTTAGCAACAAGAGTGTAAGGGAAAATATTTTTTAAGGATAACAATTTTGTGCCTTCAAGTTATCTATTTCTGTTTGTCTTTTGTGTTATCCTTATTCTTTCTTTATTACTTTGTGCACTATTCCCAACAATATATATATATATATATATATATATATATATATATATATATATATATATATATTTATTTATTTGGGAAGTCAGGGGTTGATTTGAACCCCTAAAGAGAGTGTAGCATCCCCCCTGAGGCCCTGAGAGTAGCAAATCTTCATTCCACTAAAAAGAAGTTAAACTGATTGGAGTATAGATCTTCCCAGTTAATGTTAAAACTGTTAGAACATATGTGAATTATGTTAAGAACATATGTCATTTAGAATTGGCTTATCATTTGACAAAACGTACTATTTACTTGTAATTGGATAGATCTAAGATGGTTTAAGTCTTCAAGAAACATGTTGTTTAAGTCAAGAGTTAAAACCATGCAAATCTGTCTAAGAAATAAGAAAAGAAGTGATGTATTTTAAAGCTCGACAGCTTGTACCTATTGAGATTTAAAAGGCAAATTTAGCCTGATGCTCGACAGCTATTCGACAGTACCCTATCTATCGAGATTTACAAAATTTAGTTTTTTAGATCTGATTTCACGCATAGCCATGTGTATGTATTTAGGATTTATTTTCTCTCAACCCTAAACATATATAAAGATTATTTTAAGGGCCGTCAAAAGTTTGTTGCACTTGTTGTTGCGAGCATATCGTGATCGGAGACATATGCCCTACTTCATCTTTCTCTTGAAAAAGCTACTGCGTTTGTACGTCGTAGGATTTTGTAACCAAGGAGCTTCTTGATCTTCATCATGTGGATGAAATGAAGAACTTTGCAGTCAACATTCTTCTCAAGTTGGTGTGTCAGTTATGTACTTGGATCCATGTATCAATTAGTTAGTCACATACTAGGAGTCGTGCATTGAAAATGAGAAATTGTCACTACATTACAAGTCCAATTGGGTATTGGGGTAAGGGTTCAACTGTAAGTTGGTATAAGGTACTGTGATTCCTTTACTTGTAACTGCTTGTTTTGATAATAGTAGATGAATGTTCAAAATGTGTATAAAACATCCTTGAACGTTTAAACCCCAAATTACAAATTATCAATTCAACCTTATTATCAAACAATAAATGTGCGGAACATGAACATAAGTTAATAACAGAATTGATAAACAATCTAAATCATAAATAATCACAATCACAACAGTAATTAAATGGTAAAGATAAAGGGAAGAGAGATGCAAACACACGGACAACACACGATGTACTATCGAAGAGGAAATCGAAACCTTCGGCGTAAAACCTCTCCTCCGCCCTCCAAGCGGTCAATAATCCACAAGAAAATGTAGTTTGGATACATGAACAGTAATAGACCCTCCAAGCCTAATCTACCTAGTGTACCTAAGCTCTCCAAACTTCTTGCTCCAACAAAGTTGTGCCGAACCTTTTTCTTTTCTAGCTTACCGGATTCTGCTATAGCCTATAACATTAACCAATATGAATTGATCCCTTCCTAACTACTTCCCAAAGCACCAAAAAGCCTTCTCACAGATACGGGTATGGTGAAAAAAGGATTTGGCTAAGAACCTCTCAAGAATGTAACAATGGAGAGGGTGAGAGTAGAGGAATTTGAAGAGTCTCTTAGGTAAAGATTGTGGATGAATCAATCTTGTTTTTCTCTAAAGTTTCTCTCTCAAAATTCTCTCTGGAAACTCTCTACATTTTGTGGGTATAAGGGTCTATATATAGTGGCGTGTGTTTGGAATGCGAAAAGTCAGTTTTTCCAAAACAGAGCTGGTTAGCGGCTTGGCCTCGCGACTTAACTGAGTTGCGAGTTCAAGCCGCAAGGTAATTGCATTGCCAGTCTGGACTTTTTGTCCTGTAGTGCAACAGCTGGCATGATATTTCAGCTTCCCGCATGCTTGACACGTGACCATCATCTGGAGGCTTGCCAGTTGCGAGCCACCCACGAGTTCCAGTTGCGAGTCCTTGCATTTTTGCACAATCTTGAACATTTCTTCACACTCTCTCACACACTACCCACACATGAATCCCACCTAAATACAGGGTTACTGATTGCTAAAATACAAGCAAATTTGGCATGGAATAAAACCAACAAGATGGTTGATTAAATTCAACCTTACAGTAAATTCTTGGGAGTGGTGACCTTAAATTCACCTGGTGAGGTTTTTTCCTTGAAGGTTTTCCCCATTCGTAAATAAATCACCGTGTCAACTTTATTTTCTGTTGTATTTAACTTAGTTGGTGGTTTGTTTATGCTACCACGTGTATTGCATGTTAATTAATTTAATTAATTCACTTGACTAATTAATTGATTAATTTATCACAAGAGGTCAACACATTCTTGGCCTATCAAGTGGTATCAGAGCGTGCACACTCTAATTAGGGTTAATCTTTACTGTGTGATCCATTAACTCTTGTTCTCATGGCTGTAACCGGTATGAAAAGATCTTTTATTTCAAATACATCTTGTTTTTCTAATCTCTACTTGATTGAGTGTCTCAGAAAATGCAAGTCTAAAATTTATTTGAAATCTATTATGATGACTACTGAAAAAAATCTTAACATGACAAAGAAGAAACTAAATTGTCTTAGAATGAAAATGTGCAGAGGAGTTTGTCTAAGAAGAGTGAAAGTTAAAAGCTTTGTTTGTAAATGGAAGATGAGAGAAAACACCATTCCTACTGATTTGTCATCTAAGCATGAGGTGTGCTTCATGATGAAGTCCGCATTTAAGGTTATGGACACATGTTTGTGGTGCCTTAACAGTGGCTGCTCAAGACACATGACTGGAGACCGCTCTCTCTTTAAGGTTTTCGAGTCTAAGAAAGGTGGTAATGTCACTTTCGGTGATGGGAGCAAATCACAGATTAAAGGAAAGGGAACCATCTCTCTACGTAAATTGCCAAACATTGCAAATGTGCTATATGTAGATGGTTAGAGAGTGAACCTATTGAGCATAAGTTTGATATGTGATCAACACTTTATGGTACTGTTCTCAAAAAGGAAATGCCTTGTGTTGAATGAGTTTGGAAAGAAATTTATAAGTGGTGTTCACATTCTAGACAATTGTTATGGTTTGGTTTCTAATGTTGATATTTTGTGCAATAGCATTTGTTTGCCAAATAAAGATTTATGGCACCAAAGGATGGGACATGCTAGTTACAAATATCTTTTAATTGTATCTAAGCGTAAATTAGTTTTGGGGATACCAAAACTCAGTAGAGTGGACAATGTTATGTGTGGACCGTGTCAGTTTGGGAAACAGACAAAAGCTAAACATTTGGGCACTCAAACATCTGCTACGTCTAAACCATTGGAGCTATTACATCTGGATCTCATGGGTCCAACTAGAACCGAGTCTTTTGGTGGGAAAAGATACATCATGGTTATGGTAGATGACTTTACTAGGTACACTTGGGTCATTTTTCTAAGATCCAAGTCAAATGCTTATGAGCACATTGAAGTCTTGTGCACAAGATTGCAAAATGAGAAGAGCTTAAAGATTGATCGAATTCGAAGTGATCATGGTAAGGAATTTGAGAACTTTTACATGGAGTCCTTTTGCACTAGATCAGGTATATCTCAAGAATTCTCTGCTCTTATTACTCCTCAACAAAATGGTGTAGTAGAAAGAAAGAACAAGGTTATTCAGGAGATGGATAGAGCCATGTTGCACAACAAGGATGTGGCTAGAAACTTGTGGGGAAAAGCTGTTAGCACTGCATGTCATACGGATAACAGGGTGTATTTCAGACCCGGTACCAAGAAAACTCCTTATGAGTTATGGAAGGGAAGGAAGCCAAATATTAAGTATTTTAGAATCTTTGGAAGTAATTGTTTCATTCTCAAGGATAGAGAGAATGCAGGAAAATTTGACTTTCGAAGCAATGAAGGAATATTTTCGGGATACTCCTCTACAAGTAAGTCTTATCAGGAATACAACAAGAGAACCAAGAAGGTGATGAAAACAGCAAATGTTGTTATTGATGAAGCTTCAGAGTCCGGTTCTAAGAAAATTATTAAGGAAATCCCCAAAGAAATTCTTCCTCCCAAGCCTAAGGACGTTCAAGAAATTGTTGATCAAGAGCTTGCATCTCCAAGTACTCTCGGCATTCTAAGTGCTGTAGAAGGTTCAGTAGACATACCTACCTCACCTGATTCTGAATCTCATGAAGAGAAAGGACCTTCCTCCAGGATTAAGTTGAATCATCCTCCTGAAGTTATTGTGGGAAACATGAATGAACTTAATTACTCTAAGGAAGCGTACAGTTGATAAATGTGTTGCTAACTTTTTGTCATATTCTTGTTATTTGACGCAGGTTGAACCCACCAAGGTTGAAGAAGCTCTTCAGGATGAAAGCTGGCTTGAGGCTATGCATAATGAACTGCTTCAGTTTCAAAGGAATGATGTCTAAACTCTAGTACCTAGATCGAAAGATGAGCACATCATTGGCACAAAGTGGATATTCTGCAATAAGACTGATAAAGAAGGTAATGTGATACGCAACAAGGCTCGTCTTGTTGCTCAAGGATACTCTCAAATGGAAGGAGTAGACTATGATGAGACATTTGCTCTAGTAGCCCATATGGAGTCCATCAGGATTCTCCTAACCCTGGCATGTCACTTGAAGTTTAAGTTTTATCAAATGGATGTAAAGATTGCTTTCTTGAATGGGTTCCTTAAATAAGATGTCTATGTGGCTCAATCAAAAGGATTCATTGATCCACACTTTCCAGACCATGTGATGTACCTCAAGAAGGCACTCTATAGTTTAAAGCAAGCCCTTAGAACTTTGTATGATCAACTTACACAATACTTGGTATCATATGGGTTCACAAGAGGAAAAGCTTATCAAACTCTCTTCATCAAAAGGGAAGACGACGAGTTGATAGTTGCTCAAGTGTATGTTGATGATATCATCTTCGAGTCAACAAAGGATGAACTTGCTTATAGTTTCTCCAAACTCATGCAAGCTGAGTTCGAGATGAGTATGATTGGAAAGTTGAATCACTTCCTTGGGTTGCAAATCCATCAGCAAGAGTCATGTATATTCATATCTCAATCTAAATATGCTAATCTTGTAAAAAAGTTTGGTTTGGAATCTGCTAGTTCTGTTAGAACCCTTATGAGCCCAAATGTTAAACTCACTGTTGATTTGTTAGGAAAAAGTGTTAATTCATCTCTATATAGAAGCATTATAGGTAGTCTTCTTTACCTTACTACTGAGAGACCTGACATTAGTTACAATGTGGGAGTGTGTGCTATATATTAGGCTAATCCCAAAGAGTCTCATATGATTACTTTGAAAAAAATTATAAAGCATGTCAAAACCACTGCCGATTTTGGTGTGTGGTATAACAAGGACACAAATGATGTCTTAACTAGGTATTTTGATGCAAACTAGGCTGGGAATGCTGATGATAGAAAGAGTACTTCAGGAGGTTATTTTTATGTGGGTAATAATCTTGCCTCCTAAATGAGAAAAAAGCAGAATTTCATCTCTTTATCCACTGCAGAGACTGAATACATCGCTGCTAGTTGCTGTTGCACCCAACTCTAAGGATGCAAAAACTCCTCCTTGATTATAGTATTCATCAAGAACATCTTACCATCTATTGAGACAATACTAGTGTTATCAATATCTCTAAGAATCCTATTCAACATTCTCATACTAAACACATAGAGATTTAACATCACTTCATTTGTTAGCTTGTCGAAGATGGTACTCTCATTCTTGAGTTCATTTACACTGATGATCAGAAGGCTGATTTGTTCACCAAACCTCTTGAGAGCAAACGGTTTGAATTCCTTCGCCAAAATATTGGTGTTATCTCTATGGATTGATCTTCTCTTCTCCACCTCATTCCCCATGCATTTGCATCTAGTTTTTATGCTTTGCTTTGTTTAACATATTTTTGTTTGTTTGTTTTCAATTTTGTTTTATTTTATTTTTCATAAAAAAATTTAAAAAAAATCAGAAAAGTACAAAAACAGTGTGTGTTTTGTGTGCATTGGTATTTGTGTATCTTGAATAGCCATTAAAACAAATTTTTCTAAATTTTGTATCATTTGTAACTTAGATGAGCATCTCTATGCACAATTAAGCAAGTGAGCTTTATGGCTCGTGTTTGTGATGAGTAAGATTAAGTAATTTTTTGTACTTATCATTTGTATCACTCTTTTTGACGGGAAGGACTAGAAAATTCTAAAAGAAAGTCATAAATAATCATCTCACCACTATTGCCCGTTAATCATGAAATAACATCTGTATGTTTTGGTATAGCAAAAGTGCAATGTTAATGACATTTATATGCTTCAGCATAACAAAAGTGCAATGTTAAGAGCTTAACATAATTAGGTATTTTCTTTTCTCTCTTATATGCCATGCATGGTATGCTTGAAAGAAAAATATGCAAAGAAAATAAAAGCAAAAAGAATCAAAATGCTCTATATATGATTGCAAGCATGTCTTCTAGGAGACATGAGAATTATATGATGTACCTCGAATGTGATAGTCCCCATTAAGCAATTATGATTATGTGTGAGTTAAATTGATTTTCTCATATCCCAATCATCATAATATGAAGACACTTATGCAATCTTACGATATTTTTCACACACAACACGCAATATTCTTTACTACTTTTGATACATGTGCAGGTACAATGTGATTTGGCTATCACAAGGAATACATGTGTTAATGTATGCTCACTAAACTGTCTTGACTTGTTTTTGAAATATAAAATTAGTTAGACTTGTTGTGTGTGTGTGTGTGTGTGTGTGTGTGTGTGTGTGTGTGTGTGTGTGTTTTGGATCTAAATGCTTGACATTTTTTTGTGTGTTGAGAGATGTTTTCTATGTTTTTCTCTTCTTTGAAAAACTGTTTTTGCACTTCTCGATAGCTTCTTGATACCACTCTACAGCTAAGTTATCTATCGAGCCTCTTGATCTTCTTTCACAACAGTATTTAACGCAATCTCAATCCATTGAAACTTTTGAGAATTTGTCTCGATAGATTCTCGATCCATCAAGAAATATTCTGTCTGTTCGATAAATGCTTGATAGCAACTCAAGCCATTGGGGTCTCTTTGCTGTGGACAACTCTCGATAGCACTTCGACAGCTCCATTTGTTGAAAATTAGTGCTTGACAGCTTTCGACACCTCTCGATCCGTTGAGCTTCATGATTTTTATATATAGGCTTCAGCGCGATTTTCTCTCATTTCTCTCTGATCTCTCTCGATAGAATCTGACTCTTCACCTCCCCAAACACTTTTCTCTCTCTTTAAACCTCAAACCTAGTTGTTTTTCGGCCTAGAGTGATCTTCCTTTATTTGGTATGATCTTGTTTTCACTTTTTCTTCATGCAATTCATTCATATAGACTTAGGTTTTTGGGTTTTTGAAAATTTTTGGAGTTTTTCAAAATTGATGAGGTTTTTGCAAAATTTTTGGGTTGGGTTTTGTTTAAATGATGTTATATGCTCATGCATTGAATCACATTTGCATTTTAAAAATGTTTCATGCATTATAGATTTATGTTTTCTATGTTGAAATCATGTGTGTTGGTAAGATTAGATTAGGCTGAGCCCATGATGTTTTTATTATTGCATGTCACATGTTCATGCATATGTACCTCTCTTTTCTATCTTTTTAATATTGATCTTGTTGGTACTCTTCTACTTGTCTCTCTCTCTCTCTCTCTCTCTCTCTCTCTCTGTGTTAGTCTGCACATGGCACCTAAGCGCAAGTCTGCTCCACCTCAAAACCCTCTTTGTTCTGGGGCAGCATCTTCTTTTGATCCTACTCTTTCTTCTATCAAGTTCCATGATGATAAAGCCCGTCAAGACTTTTTGGAGAACTTTTCATGACACGGCATTCATTTGGAACGCCAAGTCATCATTTTGGATTTTTCCGATACTGACCTTCCCACTATCATCTACAGTAGGGGTTGGGAGTCTCTTTGTGACATCCCAGTCACTTGTCCCTCCGTGATTATATAAGAGTTTTCCTCCAATATGCATAGATTTGATTACTCTGTACCTCATTTCATCACTTGCGTTCAAGGTACGTGCATTGTAGTCACTCCGGATCTTATATTCGAGGTACTACACGTTCCAAGGGTAGAGTTTGCTGACTACCCTAGCTGTCCTCATCTTTGGACTATGTCCAAAGCCGAACTCGTGTCTCTTTTCTTGAGGTGAACGTCAAAACACCCCTTACTTGGGTTTTGCCAAAAGTTCGAGGTTCCTGAATATGGTGATGACATTTGTTTTACATCCCATGTCTCACTATAATTCAATTACTGAGCCTCGTGCTTGATTTTTGCTATCCCTACTTAAGGGACTTAATATTGACTTTCCCTCTCACTTTATACTCTCCTTTATAGATATCTATAAGGATATGGCGATTCGTGATAAGCTTATTTTTCCTTCTGCTATCATGCGGATTCTTCGCCACGAGTCTGTCTCCTATCTCAAGTTTCCTCACTTCAATGTGGTGTGTGCCATTAGCGTGGTGATCATTAGACGGAGCGAAGCCTAGCTTCGACCGAAGTGGCCATGGATCGAGACGGTGACTCCTTTGGCTTCTTCTGCTCTATCCACATCTGCCCCTTCTTTTTCTACGGGCGGTGTGACCCTCGAGGCGGTCATGGCGCAGTTTCAACGCATGGATGTTCACCTTGATACACTCACTACTGAGTTGTATCAGGTGAACACTCATATCGATCGGATTACTAGACAACAGGCTCGCCTTGGTGGCTTCGTAGAGTCTCCCTTTTCTTCTCCAGAGGCTTCTGAGGACGAGGAAGACGATGGTGACTCTGGTAGTGATGCTGATGCTACTACTGATGAGGATGCTAGCTCTTTTAGTGATGATGAGATGATTGCTTTTCAGTGACTTATCCTTTGTCATTCGTGACAAAAAGATGGAGTAGTTTTGGATATGAGAGTAGTCATGTACTTAGGGGGAGTGCTAGTATAGGAGATTATTTTGTTAGGGGGAGTGTTTACCTTTTGAGGGATGTAGTGAGGACTTATATTTTTCTTTTCCTTTCTTTTCTTTCTATTTTAGATACATTGTTCTTATATAGTGATAGCAAATCTTGTACTCTTTTTGATGTGTGTGTGTATATATATATATATTGATGAGGTTGTTATTACATTCTTTCACCTATCTTTTCATGTGTTTTTTTTTTCTCTCTTTATGCACAAGCTTCTTATTTATTGTATGTAATATTTTATTTCTGTTTCACACTAAGATGCCATGATGAGTTTTGTTTAAAGTGTTTCAGAAATACAGGTTGTCAAAGTCTTTCATGCCATGAACTCTTTTCTTGCAAAGTTTTTTAAGAGTTTGTGTTAGGATAGATTTTATTGTATTCAACAATTGAGTACGAGTTGAGTAATTTATGACTTTTCTTATATGTTCATTTGTTTGTTGTGGTTTTGTCACGGATTACCAAAGGGGGAGATTGTTAGGACATATGTGAATCATGTTAAGAACATATGTTTTTTAGAATTAGCTTATCCTTTGACAAAACGCACTTTATATGTAATTGGGTAGATCTAGGATGGTTTAAGTCTTCAAGAAACATGTTGTTCAAGTCAAGAGTTAAAGCCATGCAAATCTGTCCAAGAAACAAGTGAAGAAGTGCTGTATTTTAAAGCTTAATAGTTTGTATCTATCGAGGTTTAAAAGACAAATTTAGCTCGATACTCGACAGCTGCTCGATAGATACCCTATCTATCGAGATTTATGAAAATCAGTTTTTCAGATCTGATTTCACGCATATCCAAGTGTATATGTTTAGACTTTCTTTTCTCTCAACCCTAAACATATATAAGGATTATTTTAAGAGCCGTCAAAAGATTGTTGCACTTGTTGTTGCAAGCATATTGTGACCGGAGACATATGCCCTAGTTCATCTTTCTCTTGATTGAAGAAGCTGATACGTTTATACACCGTAGGGTTTTGTAACCAAAGAGCTTCTTGATCTTCATTGTGTGGATGAATTGAAGAACTTTGCAGCCAACATCTTTCTCAAGTTGGTGTGTTAGTCATGTATTTAGATCTGTGCATTGAAAAGAAGAGATTGTCACTACATTACAAGTCCAATTGGGTATTGGGGTAAGGGTTCAACTATACGTTGGTATAAGGTACTAGGATTCTTTACTTGTAACCACATATTTTGATAATAGTGAATTCTCAGGAGTGGTGACCTTAAATTCATCCGGTGGGGTTTTTGCCTTGGAGGTTTCCCCATTCGTAAACAAATCATCGTGTCAACTTTATTTTGCATTGTATTTAACTTAGTTGGTGATTTGTTTGTGCTACCACACGTATTACATGTTAATTATCTTAATTAATTTACTTGGCTAATTACTTGGTTAATTTATTATAAAGAGTTAATACATTCTTAGCCTATAAAAACAATCGGTTTTTTGGTTATAATAAATATTCATGAATTTGGTATTTAGAAGAGATAACCAAAGTTGTCAGTTCCATTGCCAAAGTACTGCTTCAGCTTGTCACGGAATATCTTGGTAACAATGTGGTTCAGTGTACTACTTTATTATTTTTTGTTTTTTATTTTTTTAAAGAGGTTCAGTGACCATTAAGGCCATATGTTTATAGTTATTTATCAAGTTTATAACATATCAATTCAAAACAAGAGCACACAATATAACATATTTATCAAGTTTATAACATATTTTTATAGTTATTAATATATAGTCACACTGATATGGGATGGAGAGTTTTTGAACCTTAGTTCTCCGTATAAAATAGAGCACACAACATCGTTATTAAATAATGAGACTTAATTTTAGTTAAAGTTATAAACACCGTCATCTAATAATAATTAATAGTGGGCTCCTGTTAGTTCAACTGGTAAAGTCTCTGATAGTTGAATAAAAGATTTGTGGTTCAATCTCCGCTTACACCAACGGCCGATTGGTACCTTGGTCTGATAATAAAAATCTATTATTAGGAGTGGACACTAAGGTTGAAATTATCTCAAAAAAATTAATTAAAAAGGTTTTTTTTTTTTTTCCCTTTTGTCTTTATTAGTAGATCTTTATTTTGTTAACTTAATAATATTAGGGATGGCAATGGGGCGGGACGGGGTTGAAAGATGAGGTCTTCGCCTCCACTCTGCATGGTTTTGTCTTAATCTATTCCCGCCCTCACCTCATATGACAGGTAAAATTTTCTTGCCCATCCCCGCCCTTTGAAGCCCTGCCCCACCCCCTAAAACCCGTCCTTTTGTTAACTTGACCCACAATTATTTACAAATTTTTTATGTTCCATTAATAAAAATATACTTGAAATTGCAACTAAATTTATCCCATGAAATCAAACTGATTTTAGCAAAAACTAAATAATATTATCCAAGTATTTAATAAGACAATATCATAACAAAAATAAAAATCTCATAGTACAACACATAACAAAATAATCCAAACTCCTAATACATAACAAAATTGTTACCTTATTTTCAACCTTGTAAGAGAGAAAAGAGAGGCAGAGAATCACATTGAGCAAAATAAAATAAACTAATATTGATATATTTGTTTAAATAGTAGGGTTTTAGGGTGTGCAAAATTTACAATTATAACTCTTATTAACGCAGAGCGAGGCAAACAGAATGGGGTGGGATTAAAAAGTCTAAACTCATCCCTGCTTTGCCCTTGGTGCGGGGCTAAAATCTCGCCCTCATCTCCCGCCTAACACCTTTGCGGGGTAGGGAAAACCCGCTTAGGGCGAAATAGGGAGGGGCAGGTCAAGTGGAGCAAAACAAAATTGCCATCTCTACTTAATATATATATATATATATATATATATATATATATATATATATATATATATATAATATGAGTTAGATTAACAGGTGTCTTTAGGACATTTATTAATGAATAATTTTAGGAAAGTTTTGATACAATTTTCATGAGAATTATTAAAAATTGTAAATAAAAAAAAAGTTTAATTGCTTTTTTTTTTCCTATAATTTTTTTAAGATATTTTCTAAATCAATACCTTTAATGCATTCGTTAACTTTTCTCATACTTTATATATTACACACCTAAAATAATTGCAATGAATTAATTAAAATAACAAAATTACAACTTCACTGTCTCTCATGTATTTCGTAGTGAAACAATAACCTCTTTTTTCAAGTAATCAATATTTGAGAGAGAGAGAGAGAGAGAGGGAAAAACGAAATAATGTTTGAGAGGGAAAAACGAAATAATGTTTGAGAGGGAAAAAATAAGCGATATTAATTTATATAAATTGATTAGAAAAAATTAATATAAGTTAAATATATGTCTATATATACATTTTTTTAAAGATCATTTGAGCTGTAATTAAAAATATTAATACATAAATTTTAATAAAAATATTTTTATATAACCGTGGTAATCATGAAACAATACATTGGTAGTTGTAAACTCCCCATTGGAGGCGGTCTCTCACTGTATTAAAAAATTTCATTCCTGCAACCAAATCAAAACTACTTTCAATATGGTATTGATTTTCTTGATAGGAACAGTACTTAACTCACAAATACAAATTTATAAGTTTGAACCCAATTATTTTATATTAATTCTTTAATTTCTTTATTTTTTAAGTAAAAAAATAAAATTCTATGCGTAACGAGCTCTTCCACATACATTCCAACAAACAGTCCTCAAATAGACTCTATTTTTTCCCCTTCTTGTTTGCATGTGTGTCTTACTAAAAGCAAAGTTTTAACATAAGAGAATAAAAGGAGAAAGAATAAAAAAAATAATAGAGGCAGGATACTTTGAGTGTATCTTTTTTCTTTCTTTTTAATGAATTAATACTTTGAGTCATGAGTTGTTTTATAGGTTTGTCATTGCAACTTAGGAGAATAAAAGGGAAAGAATAAAGAAAAAGAACACAGGCAGGATAAATACTTTGAGTGTATCTTTTTTTCCTTCCCTTTTAGATGAATTAATACCATGAGTCTATCAAAGATAAAACAACGAGTTGTTTTTCAGGTTTGTCAGTACAATGGACCACTAGGATAGGATTGTTAAAGCAAAATGACAGAACATAATGAAGCCTTGAACAGAAAGCATAAAATCTGCTGAATCGAATATTGCACCAAAAAAAAAAAATTTGTCAATTTGTTTAAATTACAAAACAATTTTCTCTTTAATAAAAAGTTGTAATTTCAATTTACCAAACTAATATATGAAAAAGTAGTTACACATTTTACAGCGTTATCAAGCTAAATAAGTTTATAACATATTATGTTATTTACAGTGTCTCAATATTGTAGTAAGTTATATGGAAGCGGCCAGAACGAAACATAAACCTTCTTTTTCTTTTGAGTGTGTCAGTTTTGTATCCAGTAATTTAAGGTAGTTTATTTTTGGTAATAATGTAATAATTTATGTTCATTTCAGCCTTTTAACTTTATTTTTGTTCATTTCGATCCTCTAAGATTCATATTTAATCAATTAAGACATTTCTGTCAAATTTTGTTAAAATTAAAAAAAAAATCTGGAAAATACTTTTCAATCATTAATTGAAAATTTTAATTAAAAAAATTTGAAGAAAAATTTAAAAATTTTGAAAATTAACCACAACATATAATAAAAATTGATGAAAAAGTCTTAATTAAATAGACTTGAAAATTAGAGAACTGAAGTGAACGAAAGAAAAATTAGAGGAGTTAAATGAATTTTGGTGAAATATAGACGGTGAGTTTTGCATTTTAGCTTAATTTTTTTGTTTGGAACAATCAATTCCGTAATGCATTCTAATAGAATGCATTTTACAAAATGTATTATGACAAAATGCATTTTCTTGAAAACTTGCGTTTAGTATTAAGCTGAAATTTTTATTAAAAAATAATTATGTTAAATGAAATTGCATTGGGTTTGAAGAAATGTAGAATTTGCTTTTTAAAAATGTGAATAAATAAGAAGCGTAGAATTATATGTGTAAGTTCCATATATATGAGTCCCATATATTATGAAAAAGATATCTCGATTCCTCTCATGAGATATCTTCTCATGCGAATGACTAGTCAGTGCATTCCAATTACTCTAGTGAAAAATGAGAAGTCACATTTTTGTGACTTTTGATTTTTGCTCTAGAAATAGAGATTTGGAAAACACATTCTAGTCTTAACGACTTCTGTCTAATCAAAAACTTCAATTTTTTTTTTTATAAAAAAAAAATGTATTTTTTTGCCTAGAAAGTTGTGAAAATGCATTCTAATATTAGTTCCAAACACTACCTAAATGTGACAGTGACAAAGTAGAAGTTAGCTTATGTAAAAATAAATAAATAAATAAATAAACTTTTCTATATGGCTGGGTATCTTCTAAATTCATATCCACCATATATTAGATAGATTACCATTGCTATTGATTTTGGAAGTGGCTTATAAAATATAAATTCTCTACTATCATTGCCAAATTGCGGTTATTTTTTTCACTAAAAAAAATTTTGAGACTGCTTTTTCTTTTTCTTTTGTCATTTCTCAGTTATACAGTTATACTCTTTCTTTTTCTTTTTGCTCTTTTTGATCAGTAGCTGTTTGTACTCTTTAAAAAAAGAAAAGAAAAGAAAAGTGAAAGTGATACTGATAAGGAAGGAAGCTGCCAGCGAGCAGCGTGGGGAGCAAGTTAGTTGGGTGCTTGGGTGCAGGCTGCCTGAGCCACGACATAGGTTTATTATTTTGCTAAAAAACTTATGGTTCATTTGGATTGAGGACGAGAGAGAAGGCGCAGAGTGAAATTGATCCAAAATTAGCCTATTTTCAGCCAACTGGCCCAACTCTACTCTACTTTCTTTCACTCCCCTCTCAATCCAAATAGGTTCATTGTTTGGGTAAAAGGCACCACTGTCCCTAAAACAAGTTATGGTCTGTTTGGAATGAGAGAGAGAGGAGGAGTAGAATAGAGTAGAGTAGATTTGACCTAAAATTAGTCTATTTTCAACCAACTTTATTCTACTCCCCTCCACTCCTCCCTTTCCCTCTCAATCCAAATGGGCCATTAAATTTCTAAAAACAACAAAACCACTTGTTAATCCCGTGTTACTCAAGTATTCGCTTTTTCTTTGAATTGATATTATGAGTAAATAGTTGATGGTAGAAAATACTTTCTCCCTTCAGAGAATTCTATAAAATTGGAATGATATAAAGATGGTAACAAATACTCTACCAACTATAATTAAGTTTGTTTCTCAAAAAAAAAAAAAAAACTATAATTAAGTTAATTTATGTGAGCACAAAGCTTTCCTGCTATTTTTAGGATAGTTGGTCTCTCATTAAAAGGAAAATTGATGAATCTTAGCTTCTTTTCCTTCTTCTTTCTTTTTTAATCTATTTATTTTAACTTTATGTTTTTTTGGAAATGTAAGAGTTTAGCCATGGCAATTGGTTGTCTGAGTTCGGCCCAATCAAATGGATGTATTGTCTTCTAATGTTAGGTTTTCAAAATTATGAAATCTTTTCATATATGTAAAAATTTGTATTAGTATCTTCTTCTTTTGAAGTGGATTGATTCACTGATTTAGATTAAATATTACAAGTCTATAGTTGTATCTAGAGTGATGATATTGTCAGATTTGAGAAATAAAATCATAATTGTGAAATTAAGTAGATATGTTCATATTAATTTTATGTTGCTATGTTTTTCCCCTTTTGATTGTTTGCGAGCATGTTTTTCTAAAAATTACGTTTTGTTGCAGACAACTTAGGAAAATATATGGAAAAAATTTAAGAAAAATAATGGAGGCAGGATAAATACTTTTGACTCCATTGCAAAGAGAGAAATATGAGTTGTTTAGCAATGTCATTACATTTTACCAAAAAGGTTGGGTTATTAAGACCCCGGTTTTTAATTATGCAATGGAATTGACTATACTATCTCATTGAGATGGGTTCAAGTTACACCTGGTGTAACTCCAAAGAGTTACACCTTTTTTAAACTATTGGATTTAAGTAGATCCAACGGTCAAAAAAGACTCTCATTAATACTAATATATTAATTGATCTCATTTATTATCCTTTATTTAATACATTTCATACTTATTTCTAAACCCAAAAAAATTTATACGCTTGACTCTCTCTCTCTCTTTCCCTTTGCACGTCTCTCTCTATATCTCCTCCATGGCTCTTCCACCTCCATAACCAGGTTGCTGGCAGCAACCAAAAAAAAAAAAAAAAAAAACCAAGCCGCTGGACTTTGTTGAATAACATGACTATTGCTTTTAGTTGTTCTCTATCTCCACGTTTCTCTCTCTAGAACGCTCTCTCTTTCTCCTCCTCTGCTCTTCCACCTCCATGAATAGGTTGCCAGCAGCCAAAAAAAAAAAAAAAAAAAAAAAAAAAAAAACAAAAACAAAAAAACACAACTGCCGGACACTTGACATTAAATATTTTGGAAGAAATTAGTTTAAAATTCTAGTTTGAGCAATTATGTTTCCATCGTTTTGTATTTGTGATAGTTGTGAAATTTTTATAGAGACTGCACTTTTCGCTGTTGCAATTCAGTTGCAACTTTATAACCATCATAACAAATGCTATTGATTACAAGACAATAGTGCAATTCTAGCGAATTCATTACAACAATGTAATCCTATTGATTAAGGTAACATACTAACTATCGAAGAATTCTTATCTTCTTTTCCTAGAAAATATTTAAAATAAGCTGAATTTTTTTTTTCAACATGTGTATTTCATTGAAAGCCATCCTTGGAGGCATTAACACGTTTTGGGCAGAATTGTTAACAGGCTTCCTCCAAAACGTTTTCATTGTTAGTATACCCCAGATTACTAATCTTTATGAAAACAATCCATCTATTACATCTTCAAAACTTAAAAAAATAATCTACGATCTTCAACTATATGCTTTGAAATCAACTTGATAAAACGTGGAGATAGAGAACAACTAAAAGCAATAGTTGTGTCATTCAACAAAGTCCGGCGGTTGTGGCTTTTTTTTTTGCTGCCAGCAACTTGGCCATGGAGATGGAAGAGCCGTGGAGGAGATAGAGAGAGAAAAGTGCAAAAAGAAAGAGAGAGAGAGTCAAAGGTATAAATTTTTTTGGGTTTAGAAATAGGTATGGAATGTATTAATTAAGTGATAATAAATGAGATCAAGTAGAATATTAGTATTAATGAGAGTCTTTTTTTGACCGTTGGATCTAATTAAATCCAATGGTTTAAAAAAGGTGTAACTCTAATAGAGTTACACCAGGTGTAACTTGAACCCATCTCTATCTCATTATGCCAACTTATCAAATGATGTTTTAATCAATTAAATCAAATTATGTTGCTTTTTTTTTAATTTTAAATATACATAACACCACTCTCTACGAGGAGCACAACTAAAACCTTATTAGCAATCATTTTCCACCTCTAAAACATCATTTTAACATCACTCAAGCCATCTTAATCATCCCTCGAAAGCCCTAAATACAACAAAATCGTCAAACATCTGAAACACCTTCCAATTCTATCTATGTACAACAGGTTTTATGACTTGTTTGGATGGAGGGGGGAAGGAGAGGGAGTAGAAGGGAGTAGAGTAGTGTTGGATAAAAATAAGCTAATTTTGTGCTAAATCTACTCTACTCTACTCTACTCCTCCTCCCTCTCCCTCAATCTAAACTGACCATTAAGATATCATGATGAGTGGTCTTTTCCCTTAATTACCTTTTTTTTTAATGTTCCAAATGATGAGCAAAGATCTTTATATTAATTAAATTAAATTAAATTAATCATTTCTTAGAGCAAATCGATTGATTGTACTTGGAAGCATTATGTTTTGTAAGAAGCCTTATCAAAGAAATTTTACATAATCAATGAAAGTTTTTTTTTTTTTTTTTTTTGGTTAAAGATTTTAGGTTTTAAATTTGATCATTTCCAATAATAAATTCTGAATTTTGAAATGTAATCTATGTGTTTGATGTTTTTTCTATTTTAAACTTAATTTGGTTATTTTATAAGGAAAGTCAAATGAATAAATAATAAGTTATGATTGGTGGAGTACGTATAAAATGAAACACAAAAAGTGGGACACATGATTTGTATTCTTTTATAAGTTTAGAGTCTTTAGACATCCTATTTCGTTCCTTACTTATGATGCATACCCTTTTGCACATGCATCCACCATTAATAGATAAATTAAAGATCGCATACATAAACTCTCTAATGTCTCTACCATTTATCTCAATAACTTTGATCTTAATATTATTTTTATCATTCACGTATTTTTCACAGCTATTTTATCAAAATCTCGATTTCAAAAAAATGTGCAAAAATTCTCTTTTCATTTCTTGCCCAAATCTCACAATTTTCTTTAAACCAATTGTGTTCTTATCTAAAGTTTAATCAAAAATAAATTTTCTCACACTTTTGTCCAACCAAGGATGGCACAACAAATTTGGAGGCTTAAGGCGATATATTTAAATGAGACATTTTTGTTATCACTTAAATAATATTCAACTAGTGTTTAATATCGTAATTTTTTTTTTTTATAAAAAAATCCTTTTTTTATTTTGTAATATTTTTATTTTGGTGGAAAAAATGCTAAAGTTATAACAAATTTTACTAAAAAAAAACTTAAAACGATATAGAAATAAATGTGAATAGTGACACTTCAAGAAAATAATAAACAAGTATTTGAATTAATGATATTAGGGACATTATAAATTTTGCAACATGAGACTTATAAAGATGTATCATCTATCACAAAAAGTAATTCAAAAATGCATTTCATAGGTTATTGACATCATATTAATTGTCATATCAATTTGTAAAGTTTTCAAATAAAATTAATAATATTTCTAGCATTTTCTTATTTGAATTATTTATTGCGATTAATGACACATATGTTTGTAAGACCCATACATTTAAAATTATATTATCTCTAACATTACTTAATTATTTGAAACTTCTTAAAAGTAAACAAAAAATATAAAACTATTTTTTTTTTCCTATATCTCCAAAAAAACATATCAATTTTTGCCTCAAAATTTGAGAATTCCTCTAATAGAAGGCCCTAGATAGTGGCTTAAGTCGCCTAGACCTAGGGCTGGCGTGTGTCCAACTTTTGATTTTAGTGGTTTAAAAAAAAAAAAAAAAAGAGAAAAAAATAAAAACAAAAATATAAATTAGTGTGGTGAGGCGTGCAGTGGGGTCTACAGTGTACCTCACCTGCCAAATCAAAGCAAGCAGCAGCATGCTCTGTTTGCATGGTGCCATCGGTTTGACTGGAGAACAAACAAACAGCTAGCAAAATGCAAAATAGAAGGCAGCAGTATTGGGAGAAGAAGTACAAAACCATGTTTAACCTTAGGGAAAATACACACAAATACATAACCATGTTTTCCTCTCCAAAATTTTCTAGCTTTTATGATGAGTTCATTTGTTTCCTTTTCTTGTTCTTGAGACTAAACTCTGTTTGAATCTGTTGTAGTTTAATTCATAAAGATTTAAACTTTGCCGTGAGATTTTGACAGAGATTAGGAACTTAGACCCTGATGTTGGAAAAGAGAAATAATTGGCTAATTGGCTTGGATTGAAAATAAAGAATCTGTTCTGAGCCTTCTTTGGCTGGTTAGTTTCAGTAATACAATCCCTTTTACCAAAAAAAAAATAAATAAATAAAGATAGCTGATGAGTGAGGAGTTTGGGTGGAGAACGAATGAGATTTCACTATGAATTGGCGGATTGTTCTCTTTTTTTTTTTTTTTTTTGATAAACTAGCGGATTATTCTCTAGGCCTTAAAAGTCTGCTTCTAAAAATAAAGCAACAGTATTGGGCCTTAATTCGTCATTTACATAGCTTTGTTAAAGAATGAGGCTTAGGCTAACAGAGTAATATCCACATCATTGTTCGAACCACTCTTTTTAAACACAATCTCAACATGTCTTTCAAAATAAGGCCCAAAATAAAACAATTTTGATCTTTCCTATCCAAATAATGAAGATTAAATCAAGTTGACTTATCCTTTAAAAAAAAAAAAAAAAAATCTAAGTTGAGTTTAGAAGTCCTTCAGATAATATAATCGTTATTCCTTTTACTTACACTTGTTTTTAATTTCATTATCATCATGTCATTTTGTTAATTGCTTGCCTTGTCATATGGTTTAGTTTTAGGCATCCATACTATAAAATTTGCTACTTGATTGAGTTGATGTAATAAATTCAGTCAATAATTTCGTGTTCATCAAATAATCCATTAAATATTGAGTAGCACTTACTTATTAGAGATCGGTAGAGATACTGAGTGTGCTGTTGCTTCACAACTTCATTCTCATGACATAATCTAACCTTGAACTCGTCCTTGGTGGAATGTAGACAAATTTTATCCACGGAATTATTTAATAAAAAAATTCATTTCTTATTTTATTTACCCTAGCTTTCAAAAAATATAAAGTAAGTGGCTACTCCTTAAATTTTTCAAAATTCGTGATTTTCGACATAAATTTTTTTTAAAAAAAAAAATCTATTTTCTAAAACTTTTTTTTTGAGGGGTGTCATGTGGCGGTATCCACCATAAGAAAAGTAAAAAATAATGTATCACAAGTTGTAATTGGTGAAGTGTAAAGTGGACCACAAAAAATGAGATAGAGTAAATAACTTATGTCATAAATAGTTATGTTTTAGCATGGGTTCCAGCTGGTTCAAGTTCAACTTATAATTGGTTTCAAAAAAACAAGTTCAACAACTAAAATTTATTTTTATCGAATAGGATGTATGAGGTAGAACTTTAGTGGTAAAGTTTTTGTAATTAAAGATGTTTAGCTAAAAGAGAAAAAAAAAATATGGATTTGAATCCCACTTACAACAAAAAGAAATATATTGATATCTTTTGGCAAACTATGGTACTAAGGTGTCTTAAAGCGGTTCAATTAATTCTCTTAAAAAAACCAAGAGTCTTATAGATTAATTAGCATTTTTTCATGCACAAAGTGCTTGGAGGTTTTAGGAAGTTAAGGAGCAAACAGCATATTGTAATTATTTATAATAAAAAATTCTCATAAGAAAAAAGTTAGTTCGATTAATAAAAAATTAAATCTTTAATTATTGTTATTTGTAGCTTGTAAAGTGGGTCTGTTGTAGGTTTGTGTAGGACATAGTTTGGAAAATGTTTTACAACATTTTTCTGGCATACAATGTTTTTAAAATTTTATATATTTGGTGTACAACATTTCTCTTGATAATAATGATAAGAGTGGGTGAGTGATTATTATAACATAATTGTTGAGTCTAAACTCATATATATACATGTAAGCTTTTGGTTTTTTTATTTATTTTTTTTTTAGAGTTTTAACGTATGGCTTTTGCTCTTAATGATAGCTCTTTATCATTAGATCAAGACACCAATCAGTTTTTTGGTGTAAGCGAGGATTGAACCCCAAATCTCTTATATAACCATTAGAGACTTTACCAGTTGAGTTAACTGGAACACACAGTTTTTGAGTTAGTTGGTGCCTCTATGTCTAAACTCATAAATATGTTAAAGAAATGCTAACGGATGCTCTTAGTGTAATGGTTAAAAATCCATTTAAATAAAGTTTTTATAGGGGAAAAAGAAGAAGAAAAAAAAACAACTAATGTTTTGATAACTTTTTTCATTTTCTATAAAAATAGTGTCAAAATTTTTCTAAAATAGATTATTAACTATTACCTTAAGAGCATTCGTTAACATGACCCAGTATGTTATATGTTTTTTCCAAAAACATTTTACAATGAGTAACATTGCTCTTCTCAAGTCAGGGGGTTGGCAGAGTTGGTTGGGCTCTCGGTCTCAAGGTGCTTGTACTGAGCTTGACTGAGTGTGCTCCTCAGTTTGAGTCCTGCTACCTGCACTTTGAAAAAAATTTCCTGAACCAGCATTTTACCCCTTAATGAACTCACTCAGCGTAAACAGTAATTAGTCCCTAGTTGAAAGCATACACTATCGGAGTGGGAAAAAAAAAAACATTGCTCTTCCCCTTTTTTAGTACCGGATTATTACTCTTAGCTTTATTTTTTCCAATCCATGTGCATGCATGATTGCATTCAGTGTATGGCAGTAGGATGGTCCCCTCATTACTCTCCTGGTATCTATAAATAGGGCAATAGGACAAGCTAGTTGCACCACACCATTACCACAAACAACCCAACTTATCCATTCTTTTCTGACCATTCTAACTTTGTTTTGTAATACCCAATAGCCATGGCCTGCTGTAAGAAGCTGCTGTCACTGTTTGAAATGACAGCCGATGAGATCAAGAAAATTTTTTTTCCCCACCGTCCTATTACTCACGAAAATCTTGATGTTGCCTCCCTTTTTGCTATGGTCACAAAAATTCTCAACCCTGCTACCATTGTTGTTGACAATATTTTTCGGGTATATGTATATTTTACTACTCCGCATAAACTCTTTATTATCATAATTATTATTTTATAATGTTATCATCTAGTCCGAAGGTTGCGATACACTGTTGTGGTAACACTTCCTTTAATAAATAACCTTCTTTTTCTCACCAAAAAAAAAAAAAAACCCTTCTTGGCCTTGTCATTTTGAAATTGCATAGAGACGAGCATAAAATTTAACACGTTGTGTTTTCAAAAATTTTCAACCATTTGTTTTTTAAGCCCCCATTTTGGCTTTGAATAATTTTAAGAGGAAAAAGAAATATATGCAAATTAAACCCCTCCTATCCCATCCTCCCATTCCCCCCAACCTCTTCTCTCTGTTTCCTTTTTCTCCCTTTCATCCAAACACTGTTAAACTCAAGAAGTAAACAATGATTGTTATTTTTGTTATTTCACTTATATTGTTTAAGTTCTCACTGATGGTTATTTTTGTTATACTCAAGGGTACCAAACAACCAGACACGGCGATCAAGGGTGAAAGAGCCATCGCACCAGACTTCAATCCACCATTATGTAAACTCAAGGAACTTTCCTACATGGTATATGTTAGACAAGAATAAATTAATTGAAGCGTTTATTTTTGTAAGTTTCTAATTTTGTGTGGATTTGCTACAACGCCTCAATTAAGAGGACTTTTTAATGATCCAGAGATTCCAATAAACACGAAAGTAATAGCATGCAAAATGTAATTTACAGTAAAAACTCCTTCAACTAAATCAAAGAGCACAATCTTGATAAAAGAATAAGGGAAATGCTAACGAGTGTCCTTAGAGTACTGATTAATAATCTATTTTAAGAAAATTTTGATATTACCTTTATGGAAAATGAAAAAAACTGTCAAAATATTAATTTTTTTTTATTTTCCATAAAAATTTTCTTTAAATGGATTATTAAAGAGTGTCCTAAGGGCACTCTTTAGCATTTCCCAAAGAATAATAGGAACTATTTGAAGATTACTTAAATATAAATGTTGAAGATCACTAAATTGGTTAAGAAGATTTCTCTTAAACTAAACCTACTAGAAGAACTATCGTACGTCTAACATGCTTCCTTGAAGAAGTTTTTTTTTTATTCTCTAGGATGCGCTTAGTTGTGTGTTCTTCTTCATGCCAAAATGTTTTTTTTAAAGGTATAAATGGTAATTCTTTCCAGTCCAAAAGTACTCTTAAAGCTAGGGGGGAGGGGGTGGTATTTAGCGTTACAAGTTACTCTATGCCAATAAATTATTATAGTATTTTCAACCATTTTTTGCCATAAAAATTGAAATTATTTTATAGTATAACTAATATCATTATAAGAGAAAATTAGGGTATTAAAAAAGAAATTAAGAAAATTATTTATCATGCAATAGATTTGAAACTAATCAGATATGTCGATGTTACTTTGTAAGCCCTTTATAACAATATTGGAAATAATTTTTTTTTCAATGACAAAGAATAGCAATTCTATTTCACTTTAAATATGCAGAATAGTTAATATGCAAAAGCATATGTACCATTTCAAGTACCAAGCAAATAAGTAAGTGCTGATATAGTGATATGAATGTGATCATGTTGCTACGTACATAATTACATAAACTTTTTTCCTAATGGAAAATATGTAATGTCAGATGGCTTGCAATGAGAATCTGAGAGAGGACACTCTTACAGAAACAATGAAGTCAATACTAGAAACACTCGAAGGTTATTCATGGCATGCGCAGGCAGTATTGACACTTGCGGCTTTTGCTTCGGATTATGGAGATTTCTGCAGGCACCTTGACCAGTTTCACTCATCAGACCATCTCACCAAGCCAGTTGGGATCATGAAGCAGATTCCCGTTCTCCGAACGCAGCCAAAAATTGATGATAAACAAAAGGATGCTATTCTTAAACTTAACAAACTGATCAAGGAGACATTCAATTTCATTGATTGCATTGTTATGTTGGGGCATCTATCTGTTAAGCATGGTGATCAGGAGATTCAGGATGAACCAAAATCATCAACAGACAATATCTCATTTTACGTTTTTTGGGCTATCATAACTGTTGTAGCTTGCACTACTTGGATGAGTTGTCTCAATAAAGATGAGTAAGTCCTTACCCTTGAAATGTAAAGTACATGCTAAATTTATTTGAGAAGAATTACCATATCTGATATCACTAGTTATAATTAAGGTTTGATACAATATGAGGGTTCACAACTTGCTCTGTAAATTGAACAGTTGTTTGAAAAACTTGAACTATTTGAAAATGGCGAATTTAATTAATCACTTAACTATGAATTTAACAAATCTAATGCAAATAACTACGGTTTCACAATTTCAGGAGAAAAACGGAGGAATTTTCGTGTTATGCTGATAAAAGTGCCGATAAAATTGCTGACGCCCTTGTCGAACTAAAAATTGACATACAGAGAGGTTAGTTACTCAGGCTGATTTTACTTCCAAATGCAACCTCTATTATTACATTTCCCCCCCGACATGTGCTACCATGATATGTTGCACATGCTATATTTCCATCTGACTAGCTTAAACATGCGCCAAACCCTGAACAAAGATTTTTGATCAATGCAGCGGAAGCAAAGGCTTATAGGAAGCTCACAAAATTCTTAAAAGAGCCGTATTGTATTGTGGAGGTCTTGAATAAGCTAATTGGTGTCGAGGACAAGGAGCAACCAGTCAAAGTTTTTGACAGCGACACGGTTAGTTCTTGTATTCATTTATTGGGGATCAAATGTCTTAACATAAAGCCACCACTAGAATTGACGTGTTATTAGGCTGAAAGACCATTGGCTTGTCACAGATACTTTTGTGGTTTTATTCATCCTACTGTTATTGACATTCTAGTTAATACTATACTAGCTAGTAACCCCTTTTTTTTAGAATCATGACTTTTGTGTCAAAATTTTTACTACAACTTTTATAAGATAGGCTGTAACTTGTAAGAAATTACTTATTATGGACCTAGAAATTGTTTCCACCATTCATAATCAATCATATTAGTGTTGTTATAAAAGTTGTTGCACAAGAGTTGTCTCCACAAAGTTTCACTGCTAAGAAATGGAAATGGAACCAATATTCTCAGCATTTTTCAAATGAAATGGAAAATTATCATTTTATAGTTCACATACTCCGTATTAATTTTTATATAAAAAAGAGTGACGTTACATTATTGTAGAATTTTAATGAGGTTGTATCATGTACAATGTTAAATATAAGAGTTCTATAATGAAATAGATATTTCTGGTTAGCTTGAAATAGAGCAAATCAGAATTTTTATAGTTGAGTAGGGCCATGATAAAGTACTGGTTCAAGTCTAGCCCCAACCCTAATCAAGCATGATTAAAGAAATCCAAACCGATCATAGCCTGCAAGAGGCCTAATCTTAATTTCATTTCCTAATCTTAATATATATATATATATATATATATATATATATATATATATATATATAAATTTTTGTTCTATTACAATTTTTAAAATCCTATCATTAGATTACATTTTTTCTATGTTATTAATATGCATACCGAATTTTGTATCAATCAAATGCTATTTAGTCTTTGATCCAAAAACTCATCTTATATAAATAATTTAAAAATACAAAAATTTGAAATTGAAAATTTTATAGATGAAAAAATTATTGATATTTGATCATTTTGAAATTAATTTTATATGCATTAATTGTGTAAGATAAAAATGTGATTCAATGGATATTTGTCGACAATAAATATTAAGTGATATAATATTGTTTAATTAAAATTATACCATGTATAGTTTGAATATATATATATATATATATATATATATAAATTCTAGGAAAATACAAATACTTAAAAGATTATTACAAATAAATTATATTAAAATTAAATATCGAGCTTGAAGGTGATTGTTAGACAAGCCCGTGCCAAAGCCAAAATTATGTTGTTGTTGTTGTTGTTGTTTTTTTTTTTTTTTTTTTTTTTTAGTGAGTTTATTTTTTAATTGATGAAGACAATTTGTTTTGTTATGGTTCTTTACTTCAATTTTCCAAGTATGTCCGTAATGTTATCTTCATGAATGTGCTTGTCTATGATCATAGCTACACGCCAACTTAGTCTCTCTCTTCTTCTTTTTTGTTGATGTTAAAAACACCCGTAATTACTCCTGGTTCAACTAAAAATTATGCGTTTAATCTAATTTATTATATGCAATAAAATGCATTAAATAGACAAACAAAGAATAATCAATTTCTTTCTTAAAAAAAAATAATAATCAATTTAATTAAGAGGCTAAAAGTTCGTGCTAACCTAGCTTGATTTTTATAATTTGTGTTGCGCAAACAGATCCTCATCAATATGGAAGTGGTGGAAACAAAGAATGTCTTGCTGTTCTTTTCGGGTTTGGACATCTCAGAATATGTTTCTATTCTCAAACCCATTTATAAAGAAATGAAGAATGAGTTTAAAATTATGTGGATCCCAATTGTTGAGACCTGGACCAATGACACGCAAAAGAAGTTTGATATTCAGCGTGATGATATGCCTTGGTATGTAGTGCAACAATTTTCATCAATATCAAGCATCAAGTACGTTAAGGAGCAATGGCAATTCAAGAATGAGCCTATCATCGTGGTGTTGAATCCACAAGGGGGAGTGGAACACCATAATGCACTCCACATGATTATGACATGGGGGATAAGGGCCATCCCGTTCACTTGTAGTAAAGAAAACGAACTTACTCGTAGCAAAGAAGACAATCTACGCAATGGAGATGACTGGTTTGGATCCTTAATGATTGAAATTTGTCCTGACAGCATGTTACCAACTTGGGTAAAGTTTATTTTCATCTTTCTAAATGCATAAACATGCAAACATTGCAACGGTAATGGGAGTCCAGGGTTATATAGACACTAGCCAGTTAGTTATTAACGGAAAAAACCATGGTTTTAAAAACCGGTACGGTGAAAGAACCGGAAAAGGGATTGAATACCGGTTTTTTGGTCGGACCGGGGTCCAACCGATGGTCGAACCGGTGACGTCATAAATAATTTAATTAATAATTATAAAATTAATAATTATAAAAATAAGAGAAATAATATGTTCACAACATTTTCACAATAAATCTTAAGTGATAGATTGTTACTGGTTATTATTGTTGGGACAAAAAAGTAATCTAAGTGTTAAGTTCAAATTTTAACCAATAATAACTAAGCATATATAATTTGTTGTGAAAATATTATAAAAATATTGTGAACGTAATGCCTCTAAAAAATAATTGTGTGTTGTGCAAGTTTTAAGCAAATTAAATTAAGAAATAAAAAACAAAACTCCAAAAAGTTCACAACCACATGTTAGTAATCTAAGTGTTAAGTTCAAATTTGAACCAATAATAACTAAACATATATAATTTGTTGTGAAAATATTATAAAAATATTGTGAACGTAATGCCTCTAAAAAATAATTGTGTGTTGTGCAAGTTTTAAGCAAATTAAATTAAGAAATAAAAAACAAAACTCCAAAAAGTTCACAACCACATGTTCACTTGTACCCACGTGAATGAGCTTTCAAATCTCACATTAATTAATTTTTTTATCTCCTCTCTCGTCATTCAAAGTTTCAGACATCACAATTTCTCAGATCTCACCTTTCTCTCTTGAAAGTTGAAACACAAACACCTAGAGTCAGGCTAGTTCAAAATTTCTTTTTACAGTCACATTGTTGCCATCAAGTATCAACAACCAGCAAGGAATCTCTACAGCAAAAATAGTACTCTTCTCCTCTAATCTTTGTTCTCATCGTCATCTCCTTTTCTTCTTTGTCTTCTTCTTTATTATATATTTATTTTCTCTTCACCGAGGCTTAGCTTCATAACATTGGTAAATCTGATATTTTTGGGTCATTGTGGGTGTTTTAGGCTTCACCACTTTATACTTGAGAGATCATTTTCAAAATCAAAACCTCTCTTCTTAAATCTGAAACAAGATCTCTCTTTCTAATTTCTAAATTTTTTTTTTTTTGGGGTTAAAAAACACAACAGCTGAAGTATTTAGGTAGGAGTGTTAAAACCGGTTTAACTGCACCGGTTTCCGGTTATTCCGGTTGAACCAGCGGTTTGCACTGTTTGCCGGTTTTTTCTTCTTTTTCGGTTTTAACTAATAACCGGACCGGATTAAGGTCCGGTTCCCGGTTGAACCGGCCGGTCCGGTTCGGTTTTTAAAACCATGGAAAAAAAAACTTAGTTAATTCTGGAGCAGTGCTCTGGGCTTTCACAAATTGAGTGGGCTCTACACGCGAGTCCCACCATGGAGCCCACCCAATTTGTTAGAGCCCGGAACACTGCTAAGGGACTATCTAAGTATTACCCGTCATTAACATTCACGAGCAATAAACAAAAATATTTATTTATGTTATATATTTTAAAATATATGTCAATAACTAAAATATAAAACAAAGGGCTGTACTTGTAGAGAAGATAATATTTTCTTGTATATTCTATTTAGCCTACTTAAAAATTTAAAAAAAAAAAAAAAAAAAAAAAAAAAGAGAAAAAAGAAAAGAAAAAAACAACTAAGCACATTTATTCAAATTAAAATTTTGCTCTTGTTCAATCAGATCAAAGATCAGAAGTGCATTTTCATTTATGGAGGCAACGATGAGAGCTGGAGCAAAGAATTTCATGAGAAAGCAACAAAGGTGAAAAATGAAAGCAGTGCAAGGACTTCC
The DNA here is from genome assembly GCA_023736055.1 of Quercus glauca. NCBI lineage: Eukaryota > Viridiplantae > Streptophyta > Magnoliopsida > Fagales > Fagaceae > Quercus > Quercus glauca. Next base: position 8,074,552 of record CM043319.1, on the reverse strand, counting down.
ATAGAGTTGTTTTGTGTGGGAAAGGATGGTAAAGGGAAGGATGAGCTTGACAATTTCTGGAAGCTCATAACCAACTTTTTATTCGCCAAGTTTCACAAGGATACTGAATTGGACTCAGGGACAAAGGAATGCCTAAAGTTGCTTTCCTACAGAAATGAGATAGAGAAACGATGGGTTGTGCTGTGCAAAGGTTCTAAATTGGTGTTCAGTGGTTTTGGGACAACAGTTCTGAAAGTCTTGGGGCAGTTTGACGAATGGAAGCAGTTTCGTGGAGACACTGAATTTGTAAAACATCTCGTGACACGCTATGACAAAAAACTTCGTGAAGATGGTATTTTCCGCAACTTTGAGATCCCAAAGAATGATGGATTGATCACAGATGGTATAAAATGCCTTGACTGTTCCTAGACCATGGATACGAAGTGCTTCAGGCTCAAATGCTGCTGCCACCAAAACCATGGTTAGGAGAGAGTATCTCCTGTATTGCTTATACGGCATGTCTCTCTCACACCATGTGGGTCTAATAACTAAATAAATAAATGCCGATACTATAAGATAATTATTGTTGTACCAGATTGCAACGTATAGACCTTTCTTTCTCGATCAGTACTATTACAACCAGATAATTGTGTGCGTGTTTGAAAGTTTGTTATCAGTGCTAAAGTTTAATTATGTAATGAGTGCTACAATCAAGGGCATCTTGATTACGCTGGTGATCTGATGCTAAGGTGTTATGGATTGTAGGAAAATTATTAGGTACTCCTGGAGTACCATAAATGCGTACTCCCTCCTTTCACATGAATGGTACTCCGGGAGTACACAATAATTTTCCTGGATTGGATTGTATCTCTGTACTGTAATGGATTAATGTTTATGTTGCTAGTCTTTATTATATATGCATCACACATGGCTAGCAATTTTACACATTTAATTTTTCTTTGTATTTTGTTTGGGATCTTCCATGGCATTGGCAAAGACAACCAGTGACTAGGAACTCTATTTGCATCACAATTTCAAAAATAATTATATTGTTCTTCCTAGCTGAGCGCCTGAGCCTTTGAATAGCAGTATAGCACATCTTTTGCAGTAGTAGCAGTTCCTCCCACATCGAGGCATACAATAGTTACCAATTTTTCGCCCTAGTCTATAGAGATTTTCTTTTTAATCTACTGATGTGTTGTTTACCATGCTTCCCTTCGTATAATAGGTTCCATAAAATAAAAAATAAAGATAAATTACTTTTTTTTTTCTTCCTTTTTGACCAAATATAATAACATTTTAATAAGAAAGTATAAGAAATAACCAAAGCCCTAGGGACCAACCCATCTATTCCATAATCCAAGAGTCGGCGGCCCCTAGGACTTACATTAATTTAAGTCCAAATTCCGTTCCAACTTGATATTTTGTTCTGAAAGTCCAATTTAATGTAAAATAGGGTTTTAATGTTCATAAATTTTAATGCCAAATTGTGGGTTCGAGTTTGCTCAACTGGTCAAGTCTTTTTTTTTTTTTTTTTTTTGAAGAATAATTACAACATGCTGCTAACTTCGCAGCTCGAACCATTTCTCCTCTAGATCCTCAAGTACTTTGTGCATGGAGAGGTGCCAATTCAGTTACAAGGTCTTTGGCAACTGGTCAAGTCTATTATAATTGACTGTTTTGTTATTTAACTATTTTTTATATTATGCTTTAATACCGACTAAATAACTACTCGATTTAAGTCTTGAATAAATTATCAAAATTGGTGGTAAGCTGTTGTAGGGGTTTAAACTTGTTTCCATATTCAAATTAAAGGGAATAGGTGTAATTTTGGGCCAACTACTAAAATCAGGGTTTGTGAAATAATTTGTATATTTCATTGAATTAGCAATTAAGTTTATCTAGAGATTTCATGACTTCAAAATTTTGATGATAGGTTTCTTTAACGACAGTTTCATTGAAGTATTAAACACATCCTAGATCTACCTAAATATAAGTAAAGTGTATTTTGTCAAAGGATTAGCTAATTACATAAAATGTTGACATATGTTCCTAACATGAATCACATATGTCCTAACAAGATAGCGTTTGCCGCTAGCTTAATTAATGTCAGTGTTGAAAGTTTACTGAGGGAACACTTTCTTTCTACCACACATGTCTCAAATGACTTTCAAGATACTTTTCTCATTACTAACTTCATTTGATTTGGGTTGTAATGCTGATGGCTGTGTCTTGGCCTTTGCTTATTTCTTCTTTTCTTCTTCTCTTCTCATGTACTCATCTTCTTCTATTTTCTTCTTCTTTGTAAGGGAAAGCAATTCTTTCACCACTTCTTTTCTGCATAAACATTTCTTGGGTTTCTCTATTAATTCTTTTTCTTTCATTCAAGAGGTTTGCCACCCAATTCAATGAATATTCTGCAGAAGACCATTCTTAGTCTTTCTATATTTCCAACCTTATTCGAAGGGATTGTTAGCTCATGAGATCATTTTTTATCTCCTTTATTACCTTCATCCATTATTTAAAGGGAATATTTGCCTCATTCAAGGGCTTTCTCTACAAAAGACCATTCTTAGTCTCTTTTTCTACCTCTACCCTCATTCAAATGGATAATTGCCCCATTCAAGGGTCTTTTTACAATAGGCCACTTTTAGCCTCTTTTTCTACCTCTACCCTTATTCAAAGGGATTATTGCCCCATTCAAGGGTCTTTTTGCAATAGGCCATTCTCAACCTCTTTTCTACCTCTACCTTCATTCAAAGGGATTATTTCCCCATTTAAGGGTTTTTTGGATACCTCTACCCTCATTTGAAGGGATTATTGCCCCATTCAAGGATCTTTTTGCAATAGGCCATTCTTAGCCTCTTTTTCTACCTCTACCCTCATTCAAAGGGATTGTTTCCCCATTCAAAGGTCTTTTGCATACCTCTACCCGCATTCAAAGGGATTATTGCCCCATTCAAGGGTTTTTTTTTGTAATAGGCCATTCTTAGTCTCTTTTTCTACCTCTACCCTTATTCAAAGGGATTGTTGCCCCATTCAAGGGTATTTTGCATACCTCTACCCTCATTCAAAGGGATTGTTGATGATGATGTGTGGATTCTTCTCTTCTTCATCATTCCTTTGTATTGTTTCTTGGTTTGCTTTTTGAAAATTCCTTGTGATCTTGGACTTCTACAGTGGTACTCGTTTTTCTAGATTTACAACAATTTGTATACTTATTTCTCCACGTTTTTGCATAGCACGTACTCATTTCTTTGCTTCTACGACAATATGCATGCTTATTTCTTTGTACCTCTGCTTTCTATGGTAATACGTACTCATTTCTTTGCTTCTGTAGGGATAAATACTCATTTTTTTGCTTCCACAAAATATGCAGACACTTTCCTGCTACTGGTTTCATTGCTTCTGGTGCAATACATGAGCTTATTTCTTTGCGCTTGCGACAATACACCTCTTACTCCTTTTTTACGAGAGTAGCATCTATTCGACGGGAAGTGAAGGTTGTAGCAAATTCTGTGGTAGAAGAATTACGCTTGACTGCTTCAACCGACTTACTTTTTTATTTTTTATTTTTTTTGCTTTCTAATTTTCTTCGTGTATTTCTTAGTATCATTTCTTCATTCTACCATAAGTGTAGTTGCTCTTTAAGAATGGCCAGGAGATACAAATGATGTGAAATCCTTCTTTGTTGGGTTGCTTTCATAAGACGGAAGCTTCCTCTAAGTGTGTAGATCAAAGGGTGACTTCACTCCCTTTTCTTGCACTTTTTTCTTCTCTTTGCATTCACGTATTTTCGTTCCTTTTGCTCACTTCAAACAAAGTGTAGAGCTAACATTGCAAGTCATCATCATAACAATGTAATCTTTCATTTGCTACTAATGCTTTCTGCTGTGTTGAAGAACCCATTTTTTTTTCACCATGATGAAGTTCCTGCGATGAAGGATGCTGAGCTTTGTAGAAAGCCAAGCTTCTTTCAGTGATGATGTATTCATGGTGGACCTCATTATTTGGGGCTACTAATAACATGGGCAAATGTATTGTTGCAATAATAGAGGACTTCTAGCCCCCAAGACCATCAATACTCTTGTAGGTTTGCCGTTTGCATTGTGGGCTGTTTTTGATTTTGCCACAAGTTTTGGTTTTGTCACAAAAATTGCAAAATTGATCTTTCTTTAGAGGTGACTGAGTTTGCCACTCATTTTAAGGAGCCTACAAGTGGTGCCACTATAGATGTTTTTCCAAGGGGCAATGAGGATGCTTTCACGAGAAATCTTCACTTTCTTTTCATTCTAAACATTTTCTTTATCTTTCTGCCACAACAACTATTGGTCCCTTCGTGTTTGCTTTTTTTTTTTCTTTAACATATTCTTCTTGTTATTCTGCCATAGCCATTGCTGGTGAGGATATTAGTACTTCTTTGATGAGAAGGCATAGATGTTGTTGCGAATTAAATTTCTCTTAATTTTTTGTAGTCTTCCTAGACGAGTAGGATACACCAATCTCTTATGAAGATTAAATGCTATACAAGAAAAAAATATTCCTTGAGATTACCGCAGATCTTATTTCTCCCAATTCTTCTTTCTCATGTTGCTAGGCTTGGCAGTGCCTTTGACAAGCTTCCTTTGCTTTCCAATTCTTGCGGAAGGTGGTCCGCCATTGAATGCATTTCTAGAGAGACATTTGGACTACAATGTTGATTTTCACCTTTTGTTTTTGTTATGAGTTTCTTTGTTACTTACTTTTCTGCAGCGCAATCTTGAAGCCTTGAAGTCTCACAAGGATCATTTACTTTCTGCTGTAATGCTTACTGGTTTACCTGTACATATGTTTCTGCCAGAGTGCTTGTAGGCCTTCTCTTCTTGATTCCTTTCTTTGCTTCTTTGACATATGCCACAACAAGGGTGGTAGAATTTCTTCTAATGGATTCAATGCACAGATTAGAATGTTACTTGACCATGGTAGGTTACAACAAATTGCTTGGGTGGTGCACTATGCCATATCATAAATGATATTATACTTTTAAGTTTATGTGCTATTAATGTATGTGCCAAATATTAAGGAGCTCATATATGGAATGAAATAAATGCATTTATTAGTATCATATTTATCCTTATTCTTTTGCTCAAGGTCACATTTTTTCTTTCCTTGGCTGGTTGTTCATTCACCTCCTTAAAGAGAAGTACCAATTTCATACAACATTGGAAATTTCAAGTAGAAAAATAGCAAGAATATCTTTGGAAGTCTATATTCAATATCTAAAAAGGCTAGTGCTTATTGATCTTTAAAATAGAACTACAAAACCTTATATGAAAAATGTATTAGTTTGACAACAAATGGCAATGCACACTTCAATACAATGTGCATTCCTCGTATGACCAAAATAAAATAAAAAAATATCTACTCAAAAACAAAGCAGGATTGCAAGAGCATATTTGCTACACTTTTTGAATACATTACACTTTTTGTGCACAAAACTATAAATGAGACATGTTTTTTTGTATGGATAAAATTTCCCACCTATAATTTAAATACATACAATATCATAAACCCTCTATTTGTTCTTTGTATAGTACTTTAATTATTTAAAGAAACACATAATTTTTCATTGGGACACGTTAAAAATTAAATTTGCAAAATTTGGGACCTTGTCTTCTACAATTGGTGAATATATGCAATACCTACAATGTAACAACTGGTCCAATAACAAAGAGTGAAATAATTAAACAAACACACACACATGCACAAGCTCTAACTGACAATCAACTTCTCAAACCCTAAAAGCATTCATGACCCATTTATCGTCAACAACCAAACAACTCCAACTCTCAATAATCATGAACAACCACAACCTACCAAATTTGGAAAAAAAAAAAAAAATTTCCCATTTACTTTTACATGAGAAACAAAGAAAAGAAAAGTTATGATCTCTCTCCATAATTTGCTCTCTAATTTGTAATACCAATGGTGGTTTTGAAACCTAGATTGTTTAAAGAACTGTAAAAAGGAGAGGTTTAAGGTTTTTAAGAGCGAATCGAGGTAAAATCAAAGTCGAACCATGATGACGTCATAATTAATTTAATAAAATACTAAATTAGTAAAAATATAAAAATTTACTAAGATAATTCAAATAAATATAAATGAGGTATTGCCACGTTAGGAAAACAGGCCACTTAAAAAAAAAGCACTTCTACAGTTTAATCTTAAAAAAACAGTACGGTGCACTATTTGGAGAGCCTTCTTGTCACAGTGTTAAAACACAGTCTGTTGGTCTCTAGAGTATAAATACAAAACTAAACTCTTAAATGAGTAAATTACATTCAAAAGGCTTGCACGTATACAGAGAAAGAGAGAGAATAGAGTTGTTCATTGGATCAATAGGCTGGAACAGAAAGAGGTAAAGTTTGTAAGGCCCCAAAAGAGAGAGAAATATCCAAGGCTGGCCATTGTCCGTTCCCTGGCCAGACTTAAACCATCTGAATAGCAAGCACAATAAGAAACTGTAAGGCCATATATTAACAACCCGAATCGTCGGAATTGGCACCGGTAAAGTATATATATATATATATATATATATTTTTTTTTTTCATTTTTTACATTTGGGTATGAAATGTTACTTTTAATTGAGTTTTTTTGTTGGATAGGTTTAGATTTGATTCATTTTTGTTTTGGGTTTTAGGGTTTTCTATCAAAATGTTTGTAGATATTTGCTTTTGTTTTGTTTGTTTTTACTATGAATTTAGGAATTTGGATTCATAACCCTTTTCCTCTGTATTTGTTAAAATCAGGGAAACCCCTTGCGGTTTAAAACAAAAATACCGTTAAATTGAAAGAGATCGAGAGTTTTGGTTCTAGAAATTAGGGTTAAGGAAATCAAAATTATGATATGTGACTATTTTTTATTAAATATTTTCGGTAATGGGTTTGTTTGAATTTTTCTCTTTTGGATTTAAATCATTTAATTTCTTTCTCTGCAAAAATGAAGTGGAATCTTTCTACAATCTAGAGTCTCTAATTTAATCAAAGCAAAGGTACTAATTTCTTTTCCTAATATTCTCTTCGATTATGGTTTGTTGTCAATTTACAAATTTGGATTCATATCCCTTGTCCTCTCTATTTGTTAAAAACAGGGAAAACCCTCACAATATGGTATTTAAAAAAACTTTTAAGACTTGATTTTGTTGTTTTTGATGTTGGGTTTTAATGGGTTTAGATTGTGAAATCTGAAGGTATAATAGTAAAAGGAATTGCAGCCTGTTGTAAAGTTTTATTTTTTTGTTTGTTTCAAATTTCAATTATGTTTGTTAGTTTACTTTGCTAATTGTGGGTTACTTCTGATATTTAAATACCATGAAATTTCAATAAGTTGAGGAGACAAGTAGAGAATCTGTCATGTAGCCGAAATTGTTACAGGTAAAGGTTTTTATTTTTTATTTTTTAATTTTTTTATTCATTAAACGTTAGTTTACTTTGCTAATTGTGGATTAGTTCTGATATTTAAATACCATGAAATTTCAAGTGGAGAATTTGTCATGTAGAAGAAACCGTGACAGGTAAAGATTTTTTTTTTTTTTTTCGTTTATAAATTACGCCATAACTTTATATTTTTGTTTAGTTATTCGGTTGGATATGTTTGGATTTATGTATTTGAGTTAGATTTGAATTTGCTATAGTAATTGGCTTTAAGTCAAATCAGCTTTGAAATGTAAATGAGAGGGAGTGTATATGGTACTTTGCTGTAATTTTATTCAGTGTTATTTACTAATGCTGAGGTTATTAAGATCTTACATCAAGTGAGTTAAGTCAACGAATGAAACTTAATAGTAAGGTTTAACGAAGAGGACATGCTAGCTATTAGTGAAGAAAAACCAAGTTGCATAATTTGGTAGTTTTTTCATCTTTGTGAACAATCATTAACTTTGTAGTATTCAATTGAGTATTTTTAATTAATGTATTTTAGAAATTTGAATTCTAATTTGTGATTTCTTTTATTGTTTATTTATTTATTTGTATATATAAAACCGAAGCCATTGACTTTTGGTTGACCTCTCCACAATTTTACACATCAGCATTTTTTATTTATAATTTTCAATTAAATATACACCTAAGGACTCTTTTTTTACGGTTTCTCCTCTCTCTCAAATCCGATTCTTTGCCCCTCTTCATTATCCGTTTTCTCTCTACAACCTAGACCCATCATCAGTCCTTATCTCCCACGACTTTAAGATTCCTTTATATAGTGATTTGTGGAAAATGAGTTTCCACAGCTTATAGGTTAGTCTTTGGAAACTTCAAGAAGTGTCAATCAAGCTGCAAAACTTTGGCTTCCTAGGTATTTTAAAATAAATATTAAAAATGCTTTGTGTTTTCTTTCCCTTTTTATTTTGCTTTCCTATTCATCAAGTGTACGTATATAAATATCAAACCAAGGAATTTTGAGATTAGTTCACAATTTTACATTTTCATTGAATTGTCCATATTGTAATTTGATTCACTTTGTCAATTTGGTGATGCCCAAGAAACTTGAGGAGATTGCATTTGGATGTTTCCTACCTAATTACTCATGAGGCAAGCAATTTCTTCACTTATTACAACAGGAAAAGTCCACAACCACCACATCAAACTCTCTTCTTTTACATTAAACCTTCATCTCTTGGTTTCACAACCACCACATCACACCCTTTCTCCCTTCTACTCCTAAATTTGCAACCCCTCTATTCCTTATGATTCCATAGGCTATAGGCGGCTTAGAGCTGCGTTTTAAGGAAATGCATCTTAAAGTATTCACCTATAGCCACATTTTTAAAACGCAGCTATAGGACACGTCTAGAGCCGCGTTTATTTGTGTTTATAGCTGTGTTTTTAGGTTAGGCCCTATTGCTGCATTTAGAAAACGTGGCTATATAAGACCAACCAAATAAATTTTATTTTATTTTTAAGCTCACGTATGGCTGCGTTAAAAAATGCGGCTTTAGCTTACCTATGGCCGCGTTTTTAAACGCAGCTATAAATTATGTTTGTAGCCGTGTTTGGAACCGGCGGTTTTAGCTTTCCTTTAGCCTCGTTTCTAAGATGCGGCTTTAGCTTTGGCTATAGCTGCGGTTTACAAATGCGGCTTTAGGGTTGGTATAAATAAAACCTCAAATAAGATTACTCAGTTTTTTGTTCACCAAACTGGCCTTGGGTTCTCACCCTCGCTTTCGACCCTCGCCCTCCGAGCTCCGTTCTCTCACCCTTGCCCTCCGCCCTCCGCCCTCTAATCTCTCGCCCTCCGCCCTCTAATCTCTCACCCTCGCCCTTCGCCCTTCGATCTCTCAAGATCAAACCAGACTGACTCTCTCTCATCTTAGATCAAACTCACGCTGTGGGTCTCTTCAAGGTGGATCACGCCGTGGGTCTTGAAAATGGTGGGTCACCTCATGGGTTAAGCTGTATGGGTCACGCTTGGGCTTTTCTTGATGGGTTTTGGTCACAGTGGTGGTGGGTTGTTATAGGTGTTGTGGGTCGGTTTGTGGTGGTTGGGATGGGTTCCGATTGGGTTGTGGGTTGTTGCGTCGGTGGTGGGCTCTTGATCAGGCCATGGGTTGCTGTGGATTTGGTGGGTCAGCTTGTGGCGGTTGGGATGGGTCGGTGTGGCAGTGTTGGTGGTGGGGTTTGTGGTTTGGTGGTGGGTTCGTGGTGGTAGGGTTCATGGTTCGTGGGTCGGTTGGGATGAGAATTGAAGAGACACATGATTTCAATTATACAGCAGTGATAATGCTTATTGGGATTCCAAATGTGGGTAAGTCAGCCCTTGCCAACTCTTTGCATCAGATTGAAAGGATTAGTGTTGCAGGTATTTCAACCATCTAAACACCTATTGGTTCAATTTTTTTTAATGGTTTAAGCCAATACTATGTATAATAATTGATTTTCTTCTATTCTTTTAATTGTTTTGTTTATTATAAATTTGCTGGTTTTTTTCCCTTCATTTTTGGAATAGTCCTTCTCTCATAGAGAGAGGAAAGTTGAAACATGGAACAGTGAGTCCAAATCCAGGTGAGACAAAAGATATTAGCAGCTTGAAGGTATGTATTGTTGATTATAACATTTGCATACTTGATACAACCCCACCGACATAATAATATGTTCAATTTGGCTTCTTGTTGAAAAGATTTTGGCATCCCTTCATACCCTAAACCCTAAAAAAGAGAAAGCATTCTTCCATGCTTAGTCCATTTGATACTTCATTTGAAAGCCAAGAAATTAAATAAAAAAAAGAGGGGGGGGGGGGATAATTTTTTTTATTTTTTTTTAAGTCCATCTATTTTGGTTTTGAATATTTCTTAGAGAATCAATTAGCTTTTTAGAATTCTGCTCCTTTCTTCTTCCTTTTTATTTTTTATTTTTTATTTGGTAAAAGAAAGTTCATTTTCATTTCAGATTGGTAGTCATCCCAATGCTTATGTGCTGGACACCCCAGGTGTTTTGCCTCCTAAAATTCTCAACACTGAGGTCTGCTCTAAGTTGGCTTTAACAGGTATGATTCTACCTACTATATTTTGCTCTTCCATGGGTTTGGATGTGTACTATAGCTTGTCTAAGCGTGTTAGAGTTACTCTGGTATGTAAATGGAGCAACTCCAAGTATACACCAGTGTCATATCTAAGATGCATGAGATGCTTATTGAGACTTCCAAACCTTGCAACAATTTGAACTCAGGTTTGCTTATTCAAAATTGCAAGATCAATTAGAGATTGCTTATTGGGGGGGGGGGGAAAGGGAAATTGCTCAGTATTTTCTAGCGCTTCTTAATTCAAGTGATGAATACAAAAAATGGGAAAAGTTGGCCATGAATGTGAATCACAGAACATTCTTAGACCTCAAAGTAGAGGGTTTAAGTTGCCATGAGTTGGACAAAAAACTGAAAAGGCAATACCCCACAGATTACACACAGGTATCAGTATTTTGTTCATCATATCTCAAAAAATTATACATGTTGTAGATTATCTTCATCTAGATTTATTTATTTATGCTTTTATTCTTTTTATTGGTAACTATCAATAATTGCTATGTAAGCTATCTTCTAGCAAGAAGACATAGGAAAACAATAGCTCTGAACAGTAACCGCTATGAGCACTACATGTGTAGGGACTGGGCTAGAAAATTCTCATTTGAGTAGCGTGAGAGGGAAAGCTTCGACTTGTAAAACAGACTTTAGGAGTTCAGAGATAAATGTGTTTTTTTCTCTCCCACAACTCGTCTGCACCAATCCCTCTTCTAGCAATAGCACTTCTATGCAAACAACATAACTCTAGCTAGTAAATATTTATCAAGATTAAAATAGGAGATCGTTCTATCACGACATGGTCTTCTTTTTTGGGGGTACTTTTAGTTTTCATGATGTAGATTAAATAAGCTTGTAATATGGTAATTTATCCCAAAAAAAAAAAAAAAAACTTGTAATATGGTAAACAACTGAAATATGAGCATTGAGCTCTCTTATGGGAAAGGATTGGAAAACTGGGATCAGAATTCTGTGTGAAATTGATTGTCATTTTATAACTTTCTCTCCAAGTTACAAACTCTTTAAGCATGAATCAATATGGTGTTGATAAACCACTGAACTTCAAAATTCATAAAACCATTATGATGTTTGTGGCTGTTGGTGAATTTCTTGTTTCCCTGGATGCATTAAGTGGGTACAAATGTTTGGGATACCAATATGTTAGCATCAAAATGAATTGAGCAGATTATATGGTTGTTAAACATCTCATTTGAGCTTGAGTAGATTTGTTGATTAATCTATTTAGTTGTTAGTTTATACTGGGCATGCATTCAGTAAAGATTGAGATTTTTTATGAGTTAAACCAAAATCCTTATCATAAACCACTTTTGCATTTAGACAAAAAGCCATAGAACTCTTGGATCATATAAGTTCACTTGTGAGTAAGGCTCAAAGTAAATATTTACCATGCCATGATAAACCAAAAGCTTCTCAAGTTGCTCCTTGCATTTAGGTTCCTCTCAGGCAGCTCTCTTTTAAATAATATTTTCATCACTTATCAAAGAGGGCGAGAAAAAAAAAAAAAAAAAACCAGCCACTCAGTCTTCGTAACACCTGTCTAAATTCACACCTCTTTTCTTATTTTTCTTGAAAAGTGTTTTTGGGTATAAAATGCTCAAGTATCTATGTTTGGCATTGTTAAGTATCCAAGCAGATTATGAGATTTGGGATAATAAGAATCTGTGCCAACTCTATTGTTACGGCCATGGAAGATTAATGCTACTATGTACTTTTGCTGATTACAAGATTTAATATGTGTGATTGTGTGGGGCTTACTTGCAACATCAAATTGAGACAAGTCGTATGCAGTTTTGAAGATCATATGCTATGGAGTCTAGGGTTGACATCACTATTCACACAGCTTGAACAGCCACAAACTTCTCTTTTCTTCTTTCTTTTCAATACCCAACGCATACCCTTTCACTTTACCCACTAAAAACCTAAAATCCCAAATACTTTCCCTAGCCCATAGCCACCAAAAATCAATCAAAACAACCCTTGAAACAGCCATAGAAATATCGAACCTGCTGCTGCCAAAAATCTCTCTGAAACCTATTTGCTTCAAGAAACAGCCTTCCTTGCCATTTTAAATCCTATCTTATCAACAATAAGCCTAAAAGCCAGGACTTTTGAACCTGAAAGCATTCCATAAGCACCTGCAGGAAGATTTATAAATCCGTTCTATCATCTATTCTTGTCTTGCTCTTTCAGTTGTAACTGTTACTGATTGATCTTTTTTCACTCTTGTAGCAAACTCACCACCCCATGCAGGCTATACAAATGATAGTGCAGGTGGGTTACATGTCAAATATAAATCCTCTTCAATGCTAGTTGAATATAAATTATGTATAACTTTTCAGTCATACATTTGGATTATGTGTTCGTCTCCAATTTCAATATTAAGATATCTATTTTGAAATTTTTATTCATTGGCTTTTTATCCTTTTTAGGACAATCTCAATTACCACCTCATAGGGATCATGGCTTGAAGAGAAAAAATTACATGTTGAATCATCCAGTGGGTCCGATGATCAACAAACACAGCCAGCCTAAGCCACAGTAGCCCATACTAAGTTTCAACCAGTCATATCATTTACAGCAGCCGTAGCAGACAACTAGCCAAGCCCAACCCTCCCATCCTCAGGCTAACACTGCAGGTATGCTAGATGATAAATCCTTTAACTTGCTATCTGTTTAGTATTTAACATACTAGTATTTATGTTGTATTAACTTATTCATTATAGTTTCTTATTTTAGTACTATTTTATCTTTATCTGCTTATTTATCTGTCCAAGGCAGTGTTGTTAAAAGCGCTGAGCGCACTTAAGCGCAAAGGCCTGATCGATGTGAAGCGCGCGCCTGATCGATGTGAAGCGCACATTTAAAAAAAATTATTAATGTTCAATACAACAATCAAGTGATCAATTAATCATATAAATTACAATAAAACATTTCATATAATTTTTATAACGTTTATATAATTCTATTGTGCTTTAAAATATATATGCAACCATGATATTTGATAGCCATGTTTACAAAACATGGTTGAATCAAAATAGAAGTATAGAACCAAGAAGGCAAAGGTTAAAAAGTACTAATGTTAAGTAATGTTATCTTTGTGAGTGTCTGATTTAGTGTTTGTTTGTGTGGTTGTGGTTAAAAGTTCAAAAATATCTAAAAGGATAGGCTTAGGTGTATGGTAGCACACCATACTATTAGTTTTTATATATTAAATCAATGGCTTATATCAAACATATTTAGATCTAATGGCTAAAAATCAAATCAGGATTTAAAAAAAAAAAAAAATTTACAAAAAGCTCAAAAAAGCACTCTTTTGTGAGGGCGCTTCGCTTTAGAGGGAAAAAGCCCCAAGGGCTCTGCGCTTAAGCGTGCTTTTAACAACACTGGTATTGTTTTTTTTTTCCCCCCTTGCCAGAAGGCAAACATAATGAAGCACAAGTAGGCAGAATAAAACTCAGAGATAGAAAAAAGGCAAACTCATGCCAAAACTTAGATTGGTAAAATGCAAGTTACTTGAAAAAGTTAAAAAAAAAAAAACACAATTTTGGCTGCTGCTTCCTCAATATTAGCTACAAAATTAACTCCTATATAATGAGAACCAGGTGGAAAATTCTAATTAGATGCTTCATAGATCAACTTGTTCCTTGGAGTATAGCTGCGATTTAAAAATGCGGTTATAGCCAAAAAAAAAAAAAAACAACAACAACAACAACAACAAAAGGGCTATAGCTGTGTTTTTCAAACGCGGCTATAGCTGTCCCCTATAGCCGCTTTTTCTAAACGTGGCTAGAGTATGTCCTATAAACGTGGCCATTAGTCCTGGCCTATAGCCATGTTTGTAAAAATGTGGCTATAGACCCCTCAGGTCTATAGTTACGGGTTTTAGGCCATGGTTGAAAACGTGGCTAAAAAAAATGTGGCCATAGGCCAAATCGTCCTACAGCCACGTTTTTAGAAGCTATAGCTGCGTTTTAAAAACGTGGCTATAGGACTTTTTTTTTGTAGTGTAATAACTTATAATTTAATATATTGGAAACAAAATTTAGAGTAATGTGTGTTTTATGAGGGAAAATGCTATATTGTACAAGACTTAAATTTATAGCTCTCTTTTTCCCTCCCTTTTGCTAATTACCCATGATAAGTCAATGAATCACTTTTCATAGACTGTTATGTTCTAGGTGTTCACTACTCTTATATTAAAAGCTTTAATGCTCTAGGTGTTCACTACTCTTATATTAAAAGCTTTAATGCTGCCTATATTGATTCTCAGGATAAAACTTCAAATGGAGGTTTAAGACCAAGGGTAAAGGTGTTTGTCAACATGTGCAGGGAGAGAATTCTGTAACTGCTAGATAAGAACAATGGCTGAAGAGTTACAAAAAGGTAATGGTCAATAATTCAACTTTTCCAAAAAATTCGAAACTCTTCCACCTTTCTTCTGATTTGGCAGCTACAGGCTCCTCTAGCTTATTATTACTTATGTGCAAAAAGGTTTTGAAGTGCTGTGGAAGGAATATTTTCTTTGGTTATTGCTTTTTTGTTGTAGAAACATTAATGATATTACCTTTTGATATGGTCTTCTAGGGTAAATATGAACGAAAATGTTTGATGATTCAAAAAAAATTTCTTATCATAAATTGTGTAATTTATAAATTTGTATTTACCTAAGTTAGACCATATTTCTTTCTAATGTCTTATGCTTTATTTTCTTTTTCAAAAATTTTAAATATGTGTGCAGGCTATATTGTTGGCTATGTGAATATTAAAGCAAAAATGTTGTTTATTCTTTGTTGGTTGAACTTAGACATTGATGCTTAAGATATGTGTATGAATGAGTAGATTTACAATATTAGCCAAGTCATAAATAGTTGTTCCTACAATTAAGGCTATTCTGCCATGTAGGAAAACACCCATTTTAAAAACAGACATGCGTTAAGTAAAAACCCCATAAACGCCACACCCCTATACAATCAACACATCCCAAAGATGAAATGATGTATTCGTTCGGTAAAAAACAATGCGACAAAAGAAAATATCTTCCTCACAATTTTCACTCACATCTTCAGTACTTGCACTTTTCGTTATGTTTCGTTTCTTCTATGCATATACCTAAGGTCAGCGTAGCATTATTATATTCCTTCTTCAAATACTGTTTTTGAAATCCAAAGTTTCTGTCGTTGCTTTTCCTATTTAAATTAGCATCTCCATTTTTACTTATTTCTTTACTCTGGAATTTTGTTTTAATTTTTTTTTTTTTTTTTTTGAGAAACCAGACTCAAAGGTCTGCTAGATTAAGAATAAAAAAGGACATTACAAAACATCACGAACTACAATAGGAGCTATGTCATCAGGAACGGATTCCATCCAAACCTGAAGCTCATTACCAGATTTAGACTTTCTGGCAAGGAAATGGGCGACTAAATTTCCTAGTCGTTTTACATGTGCGAACTTACAAAAACGAAAGCCACTAGCCAGCCTAAGGGAGTCATTAATGACCAGACCAAACTTGGGGTGGTTAGACCTTCCAACCTGCAGTGCTTTAGTAACTACCTCAGAATTGCCCTCCAGAGTAGCCTCAAAGACACTTAGTTCCCTGGCAAATAAGACTGCTCTCCTACATGCCAAAGCTTCCACCGTAGCAACTGAGGGTGGGAGAGGGATTCTTTCAGCTAGAGCACCAACCACACTGCCCTCCGAGTCCCGAATGACTACGCCCAGGCCAGCAGCCCCAATTTCATTGAATATTGCTCCATCATAATTTACTTTATATCGAGGGGGGATAGGAGGGATCCACCTGACCCTTTGGGCTGGAATAGGGGGATGATGGAGCCGTATGGGAGAGTGGGCTGCTGTAAAGTCACGGAGAAGGCCCAAGGCCCTGGGCCGAATGTCTTTTAAGCAAGACCAATAGCCCCCCACTCGGTCAGAATTTCTTTTTTCCCAAATCATCCAAAATAGCACAGCCGTGAGGTTCAAATCCGTGCTCCCTTTAACCGCATTGGCTAGAGTTCTTCTTTGACTGCATTTTGTTAATTGCTTGGGTTATGCTCTTTATTTGGATTTTTTCTCCAGATTTACAATAATCCGGCTTTGGTTTGGTGATTTTAGGGGTTTAGCACTTGAATATTTGTAGAAAAAGTCATATTCCCATGGATGGTTGATTTTTCTATGCTGCTCTGAGCATCTGTATCTGAAAGGATAGTCTATATAACCCTTGGATGTTTGTGGTAAAAAGTTATGTTTTCTATTGTATGGTTTATTGACTTTATTTATCAATGCTAAGTTGATTGACTATATTGAAAGTTGAACGTCTTAAGGAATTTATGACTTGTTTTGCAATGACATTTTTATTTATTATTTTCACTGTTTGAATTGAATTTGATTAATGCTGTTTAAAAAAAAAAAAAAAAAATAAATATCCAACATATTGCTTAACATTTTGTTATTGAATATTTAGGGATTATTTACTAAAGATGGTTGTGTGGTGTACACCTTATGTTTTTGATTAGTCCGGGGATCTTTAGAAATAGCTTTTTTTTCCCCTCTTAAAACAACTATGTGGAATCAATCTTACACATTTTTGCTGTTCAAAGTAGATTTGAAAGTTTGCATATATCTTTGTGTTTTCCTTCAACTTCTTTTGTAGTCTATCTTTTATCATATTTTCTGTAATTTAAAAACCCTTCTTTGCCTGTCCTTTTTGTCGAAGAACAAATTTACACAATTTTTACCAAATATGACAATTGGGTATTTTGCAAGAAGAGCCACTAAATCAAACTGAAATGTTAGAATAGTCTGATTTTTCTTCTGTTTATCTCATCTTTTGGGTTAGAATTTTTTGAAGGATGCCTTGGGGGGTTTCAATTAGTTTTTTTTTTGGATATTTTTAGTTGGATTTTTTTATTTATTTTTAATTTGGATTCAATCAAAATTTTATTTTGGATTAAATTGACCTGTAAAATTGTTATGTCCCGATTATTTTTTCTCCTTTTTTCCAATAGCCAAATAAGATGGTTAGAGTTCTCAATTTATTTTTATGTTTGCTCTGCTTTGCAATCAATTTGGTCTAGCTCAATGATTACATTGTGTTTGTTTTAAGGGATTTGAGTGTCTATTAGTGATGATTATGTAATGATTAATTAAAGTTTCAAACCAGGTTTTATATTTGGTTTGTGGTCTCTGTAGCATTTATTCTTTTTTGGTGTTTGTGGGTTTTGGTCTTTAGATTTCATGGAAGAACAACTCTGGTACTCTGCTATTTACTAATTTGTTAATTATATTTATCATTTGATGACGTTATAATTTACTTTTGTTTGTATTGGGATTAGAAACAAATAAATATGAACGTTAATTAAAAAGCACTAGCATATGCATAACTTGCATTTATTTATTTATTTTTCCATGTTATATGCTTTGTAACTAGTGTTGTTTGCTTATCAGGGACTGGTTTTTTGCTTTGCTATCCAATTGGGTTTTCTTTATTGTTGCTGATGCCCTTTTTGTTGTATAATTATTTTGGATATTTTATGTTAGGTTCTAAAAGTTTAGAACAATTGGCAAACCATGAACATAAACTTGTCCAGATATAGATCTTAGAGTCTATATGTTTTATTAGACAATGTTCAAGGTGAATCAAGTCAAGATTCAAGAAAAAGTAAGCTACAGAAAGAAGATTTCAGAATTTGCCTTGTTTGATCGATCTAGGGTTTTGTACGCAAAAAGCTCTCTCATGTTTTTTACCGGTGTTATTCCTTGAAGAATCTCAAGATTCGGTGTTGTAGAAGTTGCTGCCTTTTCTAGTCATCAAATGTGCTGATGATCTATACCTTCAAGGGTGGTCTTGGAGTCACAAACATGAGAGTTTGTGTTTATTAAGTCACAAGTGTGAGTGCTTGTGTTGCAAAGGCTTAACAGAGAAGGAGTCCGTAGATTTGGGGCTTGCACGTGGTCATGTTAGTAAGTTCTACATGTGGTAGCAATAGGATGTTAGTGGTTAAAGTCTTATTGTAAACTTCGATTCTCTATAGTGGATTTACTTTTTATCTTGAGGATATATAGGTTAAATCCTCCCCAGGGTTTTTACCGATTTGGTTTTCCTAGGTTATTATATCGTTGTGTTCTTTATTTTTTCTGCTATTTTGCATGATATGATTGTTTTGTTTTAACCTAGATCTGAATAATAAATCTAAGTATTCCCTTGGTTAATTAATTAGGTTAAACATTCTAGTTTATAGGGATCTAAAACCTAACATTTTAGTTATTTTTATCTCAAGTATTTGGATTCAATTGACCTATAAAATTGTTATGTTTCTTTAATCTTTTCCCACATTTTTTGAGGAGCTAAATAGATTGGTAGAGTTTTTATATTTTATATTTTTAAATTTTTATTTTTATTTTTTGCCTATGCTTTGCAATCAATTTGGCTTATTTATGTTTGCATAGATTTACATTTCAGACCGCCTCAAAGATTACATTGTCTTGGTTTGAAGAAATTTGATTATTTCGTGATTGTTAATTTCAAGGCCAATTGGGGTATATATATATATATGGTTTGTGGTCTCTAGCACTTATTCCTACTAGTGTTTGTGGGTTTTGGTGTTTAGATGTAAAATTTCTTTAGACACTTTGCCAATCACATTGAAGTACAATTTAATGTACTCCTTCCAACATATGTGGAAGTATTATGTTTGTCATATTTGCTAACTTCAAAAGAAGCATATGCTATAACCATTAAATTCATTTACTTTGGGAGTTATAGCTTGGACAACCTTTACATTCTCCATTATTGAGTAATTTTGCCGATTGTAAATGTTTCTATTTTAAAGTAATTAAAAAAAAATTGTTTTATGCATTTTCTTATAGAATATTATTGTGGGTGTTTATAGGAAGAAGAGCATGAACGTTAAACCCTAGCAGTGTTTTGAATACTAAAGCGTGTGTATTTGAACATGTACATAATCATAAGATATCAATGGATCAAATAGCATGATAACTAATGTTTGTCTGATTTAATCCATTGTACACTCTCCTTTGTCTTGGTATTTATAATGTTTATATGTTTTTGTTATAAATAAAAGGCTATTTTTCAAAAAAAATATAACAAAAGCTGTTCATGAAAGAGAAATTAGTTCGACCAAAAAATATTAATTTTTTGTACTATTATAGTCAATGGGATTGTGGGTTTGAATTTAATGTGGGAGCTGCTCCTAATTGGTATATAGTCTCTCTTTGATTCCAATTTGTTCGATTAAATTCCCAAAATAATATTTGTTACTTGCTAAAATTTGCAAATTAACCCAGTGCAATTTCTTAAGATATATGGATGAGATATGCCAATCGAAGAGTGTTTAATAGTATTGGTATCATAGAAGTGATAAGATTAGCAATTGAAAATCAGTACTTTAAAGAAAGATTGACTATGACAATGAGGTATTTGGGTACTTTATTAATTTGGTCTAGATATGATCAAACATACTTGGAGATTGGGTCAGCTTTGTTTACATTATGGTTCCATTGGAGAAACTGTATGTGGTATCTTATGATTTTGTTACATATATTGTGGTTGTGTTAAAAAAGTCATTAAGATTACTTTTGGTCCTTCACTATGTTATAATAGAAACAAAAAGTATAAAGCAGGAGTAGCATGACAAAGAAAGGGACAAATAAAGTTTGAGAGGCGAACCAAAAGAAAATGGAAGAAAATGGCGTGGAAGACAAAATACTTTCCAAATAATGGGTGATAGAAATGGTCCAACCCAAGCTAAGAAATACGGGAGAACAGCCCTATCAAAGCTAGAAATGGTCCTTACCTGCCAATGTGAACTATGGCCCTACCCAAGCTAGAAATGGTCCTACTTGCTAATGTGTACTGGAACACAAGCATCTTCCATTTTTCATAAACCCTATCATGATCGATCGATGATAACTCATGATCAATCGATGATAACTTATGACTACTCTTTATTGCATTTACTTGATCTAACTATCTAAGTATGAACATATTACTAAATTCTTTATGATCTAATTTTTATGTTAAGTTGATTTCATTCTAATTATAGACAGCATACCCACAAATGTAACATGCTGGGCGAATTTTAATGTATTTTATTGTATTGTTTTATCAAGTTAATTGTCTTCAAATTCATAAAATGATCTCACGCATTGCGCATGTTAAACGCTAGTTTTATTAAGAGAGAAAACAAACTACACAGGTAAACACACCTCACCTAGAACAATAGAAACAAAAGAATGGGGGTTGTTACCAATATCAAAAGAACCAAAAAAATTACAAGCTAAAGACCACTTTGACAGAGAATGAGAAGCCATATTGCACAATCTGGGCACTCAACAAACAGAAACCTTAGGAGAAGATGCCAAGGGAACTTAAGAGTCAGCACAAATAGATTTGATTCTCCAAGGGGGGGGGGGGGGTGGGGGCAGATCAGAAAGAAGATTGGAACAAACTTGGGAATTTGATTCTATGATAATCGCCTTAAACTCCAAGTTAGTTACAAAGGTTAGAGCCCATTTAATAGCTTCAACTTCTGCCTGAAGAGGGAAGATGGTATCCACTCTCTTAGAACAAACAAAAACCAGCTTCCCTCTCTATCCTTTGGCGATAGATGCAATGGAAGAACAGCAATGGCCCACAGTAGCATCAACATTAATCTTTATTGAAGAAATGGAGGAAGGGGTCCACTGTTGTGAAGGAGCCAAGGTGGCTTGGCTTGAGACAAGGGGCTTAGCAGACTTGTGTTCAAAAAATAATTTAGAGATTCTAGAGGATAATGATAGGCCAAGAATGTATTGACCCCTTGTGATGAATTAACAAATTAATTAGTCAAGTTAATTAATTAATCAAATTAACATGCAATACACGCTCACCAACTAAGTTAATATGCAGTGGAAAATAAAGTTGATATTGTGATTTGTTTACGAATGAGAAAAATATCTAAGACAAAAACTCCACCGGGTGATTTTAAGGTCACAATTCTTAAGAATTCACTATTATTACAACAAGCGATTACAAGTAAAAGAATCTCAATTCCTTAAACAAACCTACAGTTGAACCTTTACCCCAATACCTAATTGGACTTGTTCTGTAGTGACAATCTCTCATTTTCAATGCATGGCTCCCAATACGTGATTAACCAATCGATGCACAGCTTCCAATTCGTGACTAACCACCAACTTGAGAAGGATGTTGGGTGCAAAGTTCTTCAGTTCATCAACATGATGAAGATCACAAAACTCTTTGGTTATAAAACCCTACGGCGTACAAACGCAGCAGCTTCTTTAAGAGAAAGATGAACTAGGACATATGTCTCTAGTCACAATATACTTGTGAAAAACCTTTGTATCAAGTTGCATTCACTTACATTATCTGTGACGGCATTTAAAATAATCTTTATATATGTTTAGGGTTGTGAGAAAAAAAAAGCCTAAATATGTATACACAAATTTGTGTGGAATCAGATTTGAAAAACTAATTTTTATAAATCTTGATAGATATGTTATCTATCGAGCAGCTGTCGAGCATTGGCAAAAGCGGCCTTTTAAACCTCGATAGATGCTATCTGTCGAGCTAATTGTCAAGTTTTAAATTTCAGCACTTTTTCACTTGTTTCTTGGACAGACTTGCATGGCTTTAACTCTTGGAATTGAATTCTTGTTCCTTGAAGTATTAAACACATCCTAGATCTACGCAATTACAAGTAAAGTGCGTTTTGTCAAAGGATTAGCCAATTCTATATGACATATGATCCTAACATGATTCACATATATCCTAACAATCTCCCCCTTTAACAATCTGTGACAAAACAACAAAAAACAAATGAACATATGAGAAAAGTCATAAATCACTCAACTCATACTCACTTATTGAATACAATAAAATCTAATCCTAAAACAAACTCTTGAAAAATTTTGCAAGAAGAGAGTTCATGGTAAGAAAGACTTTGACAATCTATATTTCTGAAACACTTTAAACAAAACTCATCACGGCATCTTAGTGTGAAACAAAAATAAAATATTGTATACAATAAATAAGAAGCATGTGCATAAAGAGAGAAAAGAAACAACACATGAAGAGATAGGTGAAAGAATATAATAACAACCTCATTATATATAACAAAATGAATACAAGGTTTGCTATCAGAATGTAAGAACAATGTATCTAAAAAGTAAAGAAAAGAAAAGATACAAAAGGTCCTCACTACATCCCTCAAAAAGAAAACACTCCCTCTAACAAAATATCTCCTATACTAACTCTCCCCCTAAGAACATGACTACTCTCATACCCAAAACTACTCTCCATTTTTGTCACGAATGACAAAGGGCAAGTAACTCAAGCAGTCATCTCGTCGTCACTGGAAGAGCTAACATCCTCATCCTCATCATCAGAGTCACCATCATCGTCCTCGTCCTTAGATGCCTCTGAGGAAGGAGAGGGAGACCCCACGAAGCCACAAAGGCAAGCCTGCTATCGTGTAATACGGCCGACACGGGTGTTCACCTGACACAACTCATCACTGAGTCTGTTAAGGCAAACATCCATGTGATGAAGCTGTGCCATGACCGCCTCGAGGGTCACACCACCCGCCGATGAAGAAGGAGTGGATGTGGATGGAGCGAAAGAAGCCGAAAGAGTTGCTGTCTCGGCCCATGGCTGCTTCAGTCGAATCTGGGCCTCGGTTCGTCGAACAGTCGCTGTGTCTATGGCACACATGACAAGAAAATGTGTAGACTCATGATAGGGGACAGAAAAATGGCGGAGAATCCGCATGATAGCCGAAGGGAAAATGAGTTTATCACGGGTCGTCGTATCCCAATAGACATCTATAAAGTAGAGTATGAAGTGAGAGGGAAAATCAATAATGAGTCCCTTAAGAAGAGATAACAAAAATCGAGCATGAGGCTCAGTAATAGAGTTATAGTGAGACAAGGGATAAAGAACAATTGTCATTACCATGTTAAGGAATCTCAGACCTTTTGCAAAGCCCGAGCAAATGGTGTTTTGATGGTCACCCCATGATGAAGGTGTTTCACAGAAGAGAGACGAGAGTTCATCTTTGGACACAGTCCTGAGACGATCACAGCCAGGGTAGTCAACAAACTCTACCCTTGGTACGTGTAGCACCTTGAATATAAGATCCAGAGTGACTACAATGAGCGTACCTCAAAAGCGAGTGATAAAATGAGGTACATAATAATCAAATCCATGCATATTGGAGTAAAGCTCCTATATGATCACGGAGGGACAAGTGATTGGGATGCCACAAAGTGACTCCCAACCTCTACTGTAGATGATAGTGGGAAGGCCAGCATTGGAAAAGTCCGATAGGACAACTTGGCGTTTTGAATGAATGTCGCGTCGAAAAAAGTTCTCCGAAAAGTCCTTATTGGCTTTATCATCACGAAACTTGACATGAGAGGGGGTAGAATTAGAAGAAGATGCCTCGGAATGAAGAGGATTCCAGGACGGAGTAGACTTGCTCTTTGGTGCCATAGAGCAAACTAATCGAAAGAAAGAAAGAGAGCACCAAACACAATTAATATCATTAAGGAAGAAAAGAATGGTACGTATGCATGAAAAATGGATGAGCATATGACATGCAACAATAAAAACATCATGGGCTCAGCCCAATCCAATCCTACCAGCACACGTCATTTCAACATAGTAAGCACACATCTAAAATGCAGGAATCATTGTTGAAATGCAAATGTGATGCAATGCATGAGCATATAGGATCATATAATCAAAACCCATCCGAAAAATTTCACAAAAACTTCATCAATTTTGAAAAACCCCAAAAAGTTTCAAAAACCTAAAAACCTAGGTCTAAAAGTATGAAATGCATGAAGAAAGAGAGATAATGAGATCATACTAGTGAAAAGAAGCAAGGTTTAGGCCAAAAAACAAGCGGGGAAGATGAAGTGTTTGAGTGAGAAGAGTATGGGAGAGAAAAGAGAGAGTTCCTGTCAAGAGAGATTGGTGAGAAATGAAAAACAAAATTGCGTAGAAACAAATATATAGAAAGAACGAATCTCGATGGATCGGCAGGTATCGAGAGGTGTCGAGCTTTAAATCTCGCTAGATGGAGCTATTGAATTAAATTGTAATTCGTTTATAAAAGACCAAACTTACTCTAGAGTTAAAGATATCTTATTCTAGTAAAATAATGGGTTCTTTGGGTTTTAACGATCACGTACAAAAATATCAAAATCAGAATTATAAATAAAATTATAATGATAATATAAAAAATAATGTGATCTTCCAAAAAGTTGATGTAACAATATAAAGCTTGCTAGTAAACTAAGAAGTCAACAATTCAATAATGCCAACTAGTGCCCTTGTAGAGTAAGGATAACTATTATAGTTCATTGGTTCTCCTGTTTGCAAACCCGGACTTAAGGTTAAGGATGCTACTATGATAACATTTAAGCAGAGAAGCCACTCTAATTATCACCTCCTATTTTTCTAGTATAACAAAAAAAATTCAACAACTTTCTCTCTCACACGTATATATTTATTTATTCAATTTCACTCTTGTTATATAATTTATACACAAAATGTTCATAATTTTATTGATGTCCACATTTTAAACATTAAAAATAAGTTATGTGTATATTAATGAGAGTGGGAGACTCAATAATTATAAATATTTTTATGATAATTTGATAATTACAATGAAGAAGAAGCTAAGAATTTAAATTTTTAATATCTCTATTAAAAATACAAAGATGTCAACTAGTTAAGCTATAAGCATCTAGGCCAATAACCGCAAAGACATAGATGTATTCATGCAAGTAGGTTGAAGCAAATTTTATTGTTCTGATTTAAATAAAATTTTTGCTCTTTTTCAATCAGATCGACGAGGGGAAGCACATTTTCTTTTATGGAGGCAAGGATTCCACATGGGTCAAAGAATTTAGTAAGGAAGCAACAGGTTTCGCTAATGATGAGGTAAAGGGTGCAAGAATTTCATTGTATAATGTGGGAAAGGACAGTGGCAGTCTAGGGCGTTTTTGGAAGCTCATTGACAACTTTTTCTTATACAAGTCTCAAATGGTTACCGAATTGGACCCAATGACAAAGGAAATCCAAAAGTTGCTTTCCTACAAGAATGAGAAAGGATGGGTTGTGCTGTGCAAAAGGGGCTAGATTGGTGTTCAGTGGTTATGGTACAACAGTTCTGACAGTCTTGAAGAACTTTGATGAATGGAGGCAGTGTTTGAAGGATAGTGTATCTGATTTTGAAGCATGTCTCGAGGAACACTATAACGAACAACATTTTAAAGACGGTTTTCCTTGCCGCGTCATTGACATCCCAAAAAGTGATGGATTGATCCCAGATTATAGAAAATGTCCTGACTGTTCCAAAATCATGGAGACATCTTTCAGGTTTAAATGCTGCGACCACAATCAACGTGGTTTCTACTTAAAATTCTGCCACAATCATCATGGTACCAACTACCAAGGCATAGCTCAAAGGATCCTATATCGATCATATTTATCCTCAGGTGCCTATGGAGCCTGTGTATACTAAGGAGCTTGCGAGGGAACAGTCATATGTCACTTCCAGTTGTACTCTGTCATAATCGTCATGGTACCAGAAGCCGTGTGACTAGGACACTCTTGGCATCACAATCGTCATGGCCTGCCCCCATGGAAACCTCATTTCTAATGAAATACTGATACATAAGATAATTATTTTTGCACTAGATTGCTACATACCTTTTATTGTAAAATTATTAAATATTTTGAGGGTACTATAAATGCATATTTATCTCTCTCAAATGAACTGTGAGTCCTATCATGAATTTAATTAGTGGAACTCACAATTATGTGAGAGGAAAGAGTACGCATTTATAGTACTTCGAGAGTACTCAATAATTATCCATTTATTTCTCTACCAGTACAATTTCTATTAAAATTAATTGTGTTTGTGTGCGTGTCTACGTTTGTTATCAGTGCTAAAGTTTAATTATGTAATGTGCTACAATAAAGGGCATCTTGATCACACTGGTGATCTGATGCAAAAAGTATGTGTGTATTGTAATCGTATAATGTTCATGTTACCGGTCTTTATTATGCATAACACTTGGCTCGCAATTTTACAGATTTAATATCGCTTTGTACTATTTTGCTTGGGAGCTTTCAAGCAATGGCAAAGACAACCATCGACTAGGACTCTCTTGGCATTACAATTTCAAAAATAATGATATCGTTCTTCCAGGCTGAGCGCCTGAGCCTTTGAATCGCAGTATAGAACATCTCATGTACACAGTAGTAGCAGTTCCTCCCACATCGAGACATAGAATACTTACCAACTTTTTGCCTTGGTCTATAAAAACGCAATTGTGTAACACACTGAAAGAAACAACCTTTTTCTAGTTATGTGTTGATTATTGTTTACCAGATTTCCCTTTGTAGCATAGGTTAGAGAAATAAATAAATAAATAAACTACTTTTTTCTTTTTTACCAGGATAAAGTATTTTAATAAGAAAGAATAAGAAATAACCAAAGCCCAAGGGACCAACCCATCTATTCTACAATCCGACGGTCGATGGCCCCCAAGACTCACATTAGTGTAAGTCCAAATCCGTTCCAACTTGATCTTCGATTCTGGTGGTCCAAATTTAATAATGTAAATTATAGATTCTACAAGTTCATAAAATTTAATGCTACAAGTTAACAAATATCTAATGAAGGATTAGATGTACGTTTGTAGGCAAATTCATATTGGTACATAAGATTTTGATGATATTGTATAATTATGTTAAATCCATAAAGCTATGGTTGAGCTGAGGCACCACTACGTGCATGTGGAGATGACCACATAATATTGTTCATGACTAGGATTTGGCAAAACCATGTTAGTCGATAGTTTTATCGGTGTCTATTGCATCTGGTAGGGAACAATTTTTTGTGAAGTATTATAATTGAAACTTGGTAGATTGTTTATATGAGCAATCTCTTGAATTTCGATATACATTTTCTTTTTACTGAACTACAAACTACACCTTCTAGATTTAAGTTTGAAGAGTTGTCCTTTTTCTCCCTTAAGTTTCATTTTTATTATTAATGATGCACGAAAATCGTCAGTGAGTTGTTGGCTTCAAATCATGCTAGTGGGTATCTGCAGAATAAGAACACAAGAACCAAACAGAAGCCATTAGTGTGGTACCGGCCAAAAACCTTCCGAATTTCAAGTTAGTGAATGAGAAATCTCTAAGAATTCTATAGTGAGAGAACTAATGATTTTCTGCATACCTAAGAAAAAAGGAGAACTGTCACTTATATAGTGGTGGGGGAGAGCCTTAGATCCCGAGAATATAGGGTTTTTCCTTATGGAAAGAAGGTGGAGTTAATGCTTCCCGAGTTCTTAGTGATATTCTCCCTTTTGGGAAGGGAAAATCGTGCTATAGGGGTGTTTGCGGGTGATATGCAAGGTGTTTCCATACATGAGTATGCGTGTGGATCAAGTAAAGCCATGTAGGACCCATCAGCTTTCCTCTCCATCGGTTTAGGACTCTTCGTAGCTAAGGGATCCTCCATGATTCGTGGGGGAGACATGCTTGTTAGCTTTATGGCTGCACCATCCACATTACCGTCATTTGAGGACTCCATCGGCTTCGTTCCGTGGGTACCATTAGCCTTCATAGACTTTATTTGTTCATGGGCCTCAACTTCTTCGCCAAAAATACCCTCATCAATTATTTTAGTCATTTATTATTAATTTTTCTTCTAAACATTAAACTTTCCTTTCATATATATACTCCATCAAATATTAAACAATATTTTTTAATACTATAATATTAAATAAAAATCATTTTAATATTAAAAAATATACTTTGATGACAATTCACCGAAATCAAAAGTGTAAATTGGTTTTGCCAAAAATAAAATAACATATTGTTAATTTTTTAATACGATAAAATAATCTTTTAAAGTTATCATAGTTTAATGACAGTTTAAGTGTTTGTTTGAGATTTGCTTATTTTGTTAAAAATGAAAACTTTTTGTTGAAAATATTGTAGATAAAGGTAAAAGTTAGCTGAAATAGTACAGTAAGACCTATGAATAGTAGTAAAAATAAGTTGAATAGTAAAATAAGCTGGCTTTTTAATCTATAGCCAAATGCACACTAAGTGTATGTTTGGCCCATTGTACTATTTCAGTTAACTTTTTCTTTTATCTATAGTACTTTCAGCAAAAGAATGAAATATCATTCTTTTTTTCCTAAAAAAGAATCAAATGCAATATCATCCACTCTAATTACTTTTTAGTAAAAGTTTCTACATAGTACTAAATACAATGTCTTTATATTGAATATGAATTTTGACAAATTAATCATTAAATAGAAATTTTTTCTTATATCTTTCATGTTTGCATAATTTTCAAAAGATAAAAAATCAATAGTTATATCATCAATTAAATATTTTGAACTTTTATAGTCTAAAATTATGTATAAAAAAAGAAGTTTATAAATGAAATAGTAAATAAAATCCGATAGACAAGAAATTTGATATGCACGTTAAGAATATCCAATCTACAAACTAAATTTTCAAAATATGTAACTATGCTAATTTTTTTAGTAAGAGTTGTAAACTTGTAGCCATTGGTAATAATTAAGTGTCTTGCCAAACCTTGTCCTTTAATCATAATGGATTATATAGATGCATTATGCAAGTAGAGTTTTGAAATACAACATTAATGTCCTCAAAATAAATTCCTACTCTTCTGTTTGAAGTCAAAATAGTATCCCAAATTTAAAACGTATTTGGCATTAACAATTATTCAATTAATGCTCCATTTTTTTTTTTGTACAATTAAGATAGAAAATATATTCTAGCATAATCTAAGTGTATATATGTGTAAAACTCTATTCTAAAAATTTGAACTCTGACCCTTGTCCCCCCCCGCCCCCTCCTCCTCTCACATCCCATAAAAACTTTATACTTGTAGAGTGACCATTACGTTAAGGATGTATAGTGATATTAATGCTCTATTAAATAAATGTGGTAAGACTTTTCTTTTTGTTATAATTTTATAGTTGTGAGAGGATGAATTTAAATCGTGAACATTTTTATTAGAAACACCAAGAAGTATCTTACAAGGCTTTTAATAGAGTGGTTATAATGGTCAATGAAACATGTGGTTAGTTTAATTATCTTGGGTAAAGATAATGGTATTATTTTTTCAGCATTAGTCAAAATATGGTTTCATTCAATTACAAAAATTTAAAGTACAACTCTTGCCAAGAACATTATATCTCAACCGGTTGGTATCTCATGGTATTTTCTATGGAGACATATACATTCCAAGATTTGAATTCCTCTTCCCCAACTATCAAATTATCAAAAAAAAAAAAAAAAAACACAACTCTTAAAAAACTGTACCTAAGTTCTCCCTAAAAAAATAAAAAAATAAATAGAAGATAGATATTTTCACGTGTCTAAAACTTCCTTATTGTGCCTAGAGACTTGTAATTCAATTAGTACATCTTGATGCTTCAAACGAAGACATCTATAATTCAAAACTCCCATCTCCTTATTATAATTATTGAATTATTAAAAAAACAAGTCTTCTATTATGATTTCATGTATTTATTAGGAGATTCTTGTTGTTAGGTCAAAATATGAAAAGTTCAACATTTTTATCAAGTTGTTCCTCTTGTCCATTGTCATTTCTAAAGTTAATACTATTCACATATGTGATACGCCGTGGTTTTACTAGACTTAACAGCAATTTTGTAGACAATAATGGAAAGAAATGGTCAATTTGACAACAATGTTGAAATTTAGGGACTAAAATAACAAATAAAATTTTTGGGATGAAAATAGCATTCTTTTTTAAAAGTAAAAGATAGAAAATTTTATAGATAACAAACTGAAAAATGTATACAAAAACTCCCCAGGAAGCTAAGAGAGAAAGAGGTCCCTAGGAACACAAAGCCTATGCAGAAGGAAAAACAAACATAAACAAAAGGAGAGCCCCACGAAACATTCCGGATTTCTACTGGGCCAACATGAGCCTTTGGGGCTCCTCCAGAAAGCCAATTGCACCCTCAACTATTCTTTTCGGCTGGAACTAAACTCTCTCAAAATAATACTTGTTACGGTTTCTTTTTGCTCAAATTATCTCTGGTAGGTAGGATATTGGAGCGAGCTCTCCAAACAAAGTTACGCACTTTAATTTGGTGGCACATTAAGGGCCCATCATTTCCTCCATAGTGATCAATCTCCTCTAGCAGAAGAATGTTACACGTAATTCCCCGGCTGCCGCAAGCGGAGTGCAACCTTGTATGCAGATTTTAAGGAGAAACTTTGTGACCGATTCTCCTTCCATACCCACTGGTCCCAAAAGAAGGTATTGTTCAAAGGAATGACAAGTATCACCACATAGGTCCTATGAGTAAACAGCGAAATTTTTTTTCCACGATCCCACTGTTTAGTTGGCTTATCAATAAGCTCATTTACCCGCATAGAAGGAATTTGTTCTCCAATAAAATCAAGCCCTACCGTTCCTCACTCTCCACTTTGACCGAGCCCGAATAATCTCTCTTGCTGCTAGTAAGATGCGCCACACGAATGAGGGATTGCTTCCTAGCTCGGCCTCCATGAAAGAGCATCTCGGGAAATTGTACTAGGATTTTTGTGTTGTTTCAATTACACAAAAAAATTCAAGGTTTTTTTTTTTTTTTTTTTAATTATAAATAATTTGCCAAAAAAAAAAAAAAAGAGTTCAATTCATTATTAATTTGGATTTTTTTAAATGTAAACCAAAAGCTAGAACGTCTTTTTTGTGGCATTTAACCAAACTTATCTAAGGACACTAAAAAAAAAGGACTAGATTGAATAAATTTAGAAATTAGAGAATTGAATTGAAAAAAATTGAAAGAGAAAAGGAAAAATGTTTTTTGAAATTAAATTTGAAGGAAAAAAAATATTTTAATAAGAATACATATTTAAAATTAGTTTTGGTGCAATGGGAATATATATATATATATATATATATATAAACAAAATATTAAAATTTCTTTTTGGAAAGTTTTTTTCTTTTCTTTTTTTTTTTTTTTTTTTTTTTTTTTTTTTTTTTTTTTTGAGAATCTTAGAAGGAATTAATTTGAATGAAAGAAAAAAATTTGAAACTTATTTTTTTACTAAATATATCCGTTTTAATTTTAATATGGATCCAAAATTTTAACAAGCTTCCAGAAATCTATGTATATATTAATACGTAAAATCTAGAGAAAATGCAATTAAATTTCAAATTAGACTTTAATTAGAGTTTAATTTTGTATTATGTGTCTCATCTAATCTAAATTTTAAATTTTTGTACCATGTGAGTTAATTTAGTGTAAAAATTAGATTTCAATTAGAGTTTAATTTTGAATCACGTGTCTCATCTAATATAAAAGAATTTAATTTTTGTGCAAAGTGAGTTAGTCTAGTGTTAAATATGAGGAGTTTAATATAAATAAACCTAGGTTATATATATATAACCAAAGCTTAGAAAAAATTTGATTAGAATTAAAATTAGATTTTGTCTTTGTTAGCTTTTCATACAAATTAAATTTTTTGGATTTTTGCTTTTCTTTTTTTCTTTTTTTTTTTTTTTTCTAAACTAATGAGTGTATTTTTTTAAATTTTTTTTTATACTGTTTCTATTTGCATATTTTGTATATGAAAATCTTGAACGTAACAAACTATAATTGAGCTAAATGATCTCATGCATCTATTACCATTCAATTTAGGAGATACTATTGAACCAATTTATTCTTTTATTTTGTATTGTATTTAGTAGAATTTCATGGACAGTGATGGTAAATTGATACTATATATGTAGTGGCCAAAAAATGATTCTCAAAATTATATACATAACAGCAGTGTAATGAGAAATCTGGCGTAACTAATATTATTTAAATTGTAAGGAAAAATAATTTTAATACCTCCAAATATCCTGGTCGAACTATGTCTTATATATTTAATCACCTAAACTAATATCAACAGTACCATTATAATTTATAATTCCTGTGTATAAGCACAGGTTAGTATGAGTAATAATAATAATTATAACAAACAGAAAGCAACAGTTAAAACTGATTAATGTTTGTATAAAAAAAAATAATGTCCCAAAATTGCACCGCATCTCACCACACCGCGAACACTCATATTGGTTAGGTTTTATATTATGCCAAACACCTTTATTTGTTGACGATTAATCATGTAGCAGTTCAATTTTTCCAATTATTGAACCAATTGGGATTAATTAAATATTATAAAAATAATTTGGATATTATTATCTCTTTTTTAAAAAAAAATTGGTACTAATTAATCCAATTATTGAACCTAGAATGATTTTAAAATGCTTTAAAGTTTGAAGGAGATCATTATCCGAAGAGCTAAATTGCAATTAGTTAGTCACCTGTCATATTAATCACTTCTGCTGTAAAATGGAGATCATTATCAAATTAGTTGCAAATTGCAATTGCTTAGTCAAACCTGTTATATGTGTTTGTAATTAACAAGAGATCCGCACGCTACCAATTTTTCTTTTTCTTTTAAGGCAAGTCCCACTCTGCCTCCCTGGCCTCGCATGGCAGTGTACAGCTGCACATATTAAGGCCAATTATGATTCTAAAAAAATAATAATTAATTTTTCTTTAAAAAAAAGGTTTATTATTATAATTTTAAGAATTATATTAATGTTAATTGGAGTTTACCAGGAAGATAAAAGGTTTAATCAGAAGCTATATATATATGCAAGTGTTGTTAAATCCAATGAGTTAATTTTGTACCTTTAGTTCGTTTTGATTTAACCAGAGTAAAATAATGTTGTATCGGTTGATACTGGTGAACCTTTTTAAAGTTGCTGCTATTGATATATTTTTACACACACATATAAAATATTAGCTTAAATACATTAACCCAATATATTAGATTAGATAACAGGTTTTGTAACCATTTTTTTTTAAAAAAAATTAAAATTTTTTTCATTGTACCAGTCAAAACATTCTAAATATCACTAGTACAGCAAATACAAGCCGGTACAATTGATATTTTACAGGCGTGTCATTAAGTGTTTATTTTACCTAGTATTTGCAAGGGATGTATTTTGATCTCACAAATAGGTTCTTTTGAGAGGGCACGTGGATCAGTAGAAATCAACCAAAGGCATTTCCCTGGTATATCCTCGTCTAATAAAAGTTATATAACGCTTAAATTCAATTTTCCAACTTGTTTCTTAAAGTTAATTATAAAGACTTACATTTAGAGAATAAAATGCTTATTTTATACCTGAATGAGATATTTATCAATGTTCAATGATATCTTTATTATTTAAAATTATCATTACTAGTCAAACCTTTTTTTTTTTTTTTTAATAAATGGTTTTTATTATATTATTTTTAGAATAAAAATATTTTGCTTACAGTTTGTCTAAACTACAATAAGTTCAAATTCTAGATATATTTAAACTACATAAATTTTCACGTAGAGGAATTTTAATTCTTGTAAGTAGGAATTTCTAGAAGTCCAAAACTTTGAAGAATTTAAATATACTACTTTTTGAATCCTAATCCTAATTGCTTAACTTTCTGGGATGAGTAATATTCTGTGGTACTAATTATTGAATTATGTGGTAATAAAATACAATACACATATGTGGTATTTCTTAAAAACAAATGAAAGTTTCTCTCCAAAATAAAAAAATAAAAGTTGACTGACCTAATGGTCTACCGCCTCAAATCTTCAATCCATGGCAATCAATGTTACTCAATTGACCCGATTTAGGTGGTGACTGAAAACTGAAGCTAATGAAGCATACCCTTCCAAGTCTTTTCTGGTTGTGCCTTATTCCAGTTCTGATGCCTATAAATTGTTCAGGCTATTGTTCAACCTTTAAAAGCCAATAAATTATGGCAAGCAACCAGGTGCCTCAAGTTTCCACACAGAAAGACATCGAGGATGAGCTGAGCGTGTCAACCATGTCTAACAATCAGATCATGGATCAAATTAGTGCAACCCATGTTCATGCTGACAAAAACTTTGATGTTGAGTCTCTTTTCATCGTCGTCAAAAGCATTCTAAACGGTGCAACCCATGTTGACAATACTCTGGTAATTTATATATATGTTACTACCACACATAAGAAATAGACTTTTCTTTTTTCATTTTAACTTTTTTTCCCCTGCTAGCCCAATTCTTTCTTTAAAAATTCAACAACCCATTGAATTTTTACACAGATTATAAAAAGTACGTACAGATGCAGATGAAGTAATTTACTTGATTAGAAAATTACTACTACACACCCAATGGTATCTACCCCTCATACACACAAGATAAAAATGTCAATATTCTTGAAAAAAGTAAAAATTGTTGTCCCCAATATACACTTGTTGTGCATTTGGAATGCATGGAAAACGCATTCTAGCGCTTAGCTAAAACAATAGTGGGTCTCGTATACTGTTCACGGGACTCACAAATACTTTTTTTTTTTTTTTTTTAAATTTATTCTTGAGAAAAACAACTTCAAAACTAGATTTCATGGCATTATTTACACATTTAAAAATTATTTTGTTACAGTGTTTTCAGTTTTCAGTATTCAGTAATAAGCGGTATCCAAATAGACCCTAAATGTATAAAAGAGCTAGTGGATATTATTGATGTGTACAATCATGATTTAAAATATATATATATATATATATATTAATCTCAAGTAGGAAATAATGATTTTTTTTTTTTTTGGTTTTAAATATCTTGTTATATTTGTTTGATTTTTCTCATTTGCAATTAGTTGGCTATTATTTTCTATAGGATACTACACAGGCACAGCCGAAGGAGAAAGCCCGTGAAGCCTGCTTTAGCCCACCATTGTGTACACTGAAGCAACTCTCCTTTGAGGTAAATATAATTACAGAGAATACTATTTTTTGGCCCGAAAACATTTTGGATAGTGTGTGTAACTCTCTGCAAGTATCTAATTATTCCACAAGTATGTAGTCTCTCATCCCACACATACTATAAGAAAAGATACATTAGGGCTTAATTTCAATAAGCTGATTATAAATATTTAATCTAAAAAATCTTCGATATCATGATATTTGGGAACCACTAAACCAACTATGTCAAAACCATTCGAATTACCAACTTATAACAAGGTGTAGGATGAATTTGATCCTTTCGCTATGTAGTTACATTAGTATTTTTTGGTGATCTGAAAATGTAAACGTCAGATGGCATGTAGGGATCTGGATGAGGAAGTTGCACACAAAATAACAATATCAATACTTAGCGGACTCTCTACTTATTCATGGAATGCAAAGGCAGTGTTGACACTTGCAGCTTTTGCTTTAGACTATGGTGAATTTTGGCTCCTTGATCAGCTTCATCAATCAGACCTACTCGCCAAATCAATGGGGATCTTGAAGGGGGTGCCTACCATCTTAGAGAGTTCATGGCTTCTGAAACACAAGAATGCAATTGATGAACTTAGCAACTTGATCAAGGCAACATTAGATGTTGTTGAGTACATCTTTAAGCTAGAGAAACTACTTAAGAACAATGATTTGAAGGATATATCGTCATTGTCAACAGCCAAGGACAGTATACCAATACATGTTTACTGGGCTATCATAACTGTTGTAGTTTGCACAACTCAATTGTATTGTCTCATTAACGATGAGTAAGTCCTAGCCCTGAAAATGTATAATATATGTTGAATTCATTTTATTAGTGTTAGATTAAATGATTAAATTCACAATTTTTCAAAAATTTAAACTTTTGGGCAATCACACATTTATCATAGTATGAGGTCTTAGGTTCAAACTTTTTCTCCACCTTAATTACCGCCCTTTTTAAAAATTGCCACTTGTTTTTTTGGCTCCACTTAAAAAGAGTAGTAGTCTCACATGTGAAATGAAAGTCTTAGATTAAACTTTTGGAACATTAATTGGTAATTTATCAAATATAATTCAATTCTCCACCATGTCACTGTTATAATTTAGGTTTGTCATAAAGCAAAATGTTCATTGGCTCATTCATAACCGTGGTTTCGTAATTTCAGGGACAAGTCACCTGAACTATTTCCCTTTGCTAAGAAAATCAACGTCACACTAAACTTTCTAAAATCGCATATAGAACCTATTGAGGAGCAAATACGCTATCAAAAGCTCGTGGAGGTCATGGAAAACCCTATGGAAATCATGGTGGCCTTCAAGGAGATGACTTTCAAACCACTCATCAATGATGGTTCTACAAACACAGAGGTTAGTTCTTGTAAATACTGTTCGACTTTATTATATTACTACTATCATTATTATCATTATATTGTAGTCAAAGATATTATATAAGGGAAAACTTGTTATTTCGCTACTCAAAAGTGTGGATCTCAGTTAGAAAATGTGGACACCAAATGTCCATAGTTTATGAGCGGCTGTGTACAGAGTATGGACATTGGGAAACTATGAGACAATCATGTTAGGGAAAGGCAAATACATAATGAGTGACGAAACTCGTCTTTTGAAACAAACAAGAAATGTCTATAGGATTGGGCCGGGTTGAGTTATGATTGGGAGAAATGGTGCTTGTTCAAGTCTAGCCTTGATCGAGCTCAGGATTGATTTTGGAAGACCAAGCTCACCGTAAAGATGGGGAAAGCCCAACATTTTCTAATTTTGAAAAACCATACAAAATACTATATATTTATGCCATGCAAACTTGTTTTATTTTTTCCCCTCATTTTCCACCGTATAAAGTTTTTGGTATAAAAATTTAAACAGTATATATTCCATATTTTTTTTGCAAACGAATAACACTTAAATGAATGTATTGCAAGGTAATTTCAAAGTAATTGTTAACCAAGTATTAGCCCAACCCAAAATCATATTGGGCGGAAAACTACCAAAATAAAAAATAAAAAATTGACCAATCATTATGGGCAATACTCTTTCACCATGATCCTTTGAAATTTAAGTTGGGCCAGCAAATTTGACCCATAACTGTCTCCGATGACACTTTGTTGTGTTAACTCTTACCCCTTACACATGTTACGTGTTCCGAATATTCTATTTAAACTTTGCTCAATAGAATATAGTAATAGAAACAATAAGAATAACTTATTAATCAACAGTATGAAAATTGGTACTAACATAGCTAAGTTTTCATAATTGTATTGCACAAACAGATTGGCATTGAAGTGGTGAAAAAAAAGAATGTCTTCTTGTGGTTTTCGGGCCTAAACATCTCAAGTGTGGATATTTCAATTCTAAAGTCAATTTACGAAGAAATAAGCAATGAGGATCAATATAAGATTGTATGGATCCCGATTGAGGAAAAGTGGACTGATGACATGCAAAAGAAGTTCGACATGTTGCGGTCTAAGATGCCAACATGGTACATAGTGCATAATTATTCATTCAAATTAGGCATCAAGTACGTTAGGGAGAAGTGGCAATTCAAAAATAAGCCTATTGTTGTGGTAATGAACTCACAAGGGATTGTGGTACATTTAGATGCACTCCGCATGATTACTGTATCACGAATGAATGCCTTCCCTTTCACTACAAACAAAGAAGAAGAACTATCCATTGGAGACGACTGGTTTGGATACTTGATATTTGACAATTTTACAACAATGACGCAATCGGTAAAGTTATTTTAACATTTCCAAATGCTTACATGTACAAATTTCTAGTAATGCTGTAGGCACAACATTTTTTATAACAATTGAGTAGAAATTTTTTTATTAATTCTCATTTGGCCCATCACTTAATACCATTTTATTATCTATTATTAATAACTTGTCATATTAGTTGTGAATGATCTCGGTAAAAAGTATTGTGTCCTAGAGTTATTGATACATACTCACCACACATATATACACATGTATTCATGCATGCAACTTTTTTTTTTTTGGTTCATTCTAATAAAAAAAAAATTCCTTGAAATTTCTTGTGCAATCAGATGAAAGCGGAGAAGCACATTTTCTTCTATGGAGGCATGAATGAAAAGTGGAAAAAACGATTTAATGATAAAGCATATGTACTGCGTAAAGATCCAATCATAGTGGATGCCAAGATTTCCGTAGAGTCATTTTGCTGGGAAAAGGAAAATGATGGCCAAACTTTTTGGAACTACCTACAGAGATTTCTCTCCACTATGATTGACAAGAGGACTGAATCAGATCCTTTGACAAAGGTAGTCCAAAAGGTTCTTTCCTACAAGATTGAGGGTGGATGGGCTCTCCTATGCAAAGGATTTAAATTAGTGAGCCACGGAAACGGGACAACAATTCTACAAGTGTTGGAGGAGTTCAACAATTGGAAGCAATTGGTGCCTGAGATTGGCTTGGTCAATAGTTTCAAGGATTACAAGATGATTCTTCCGGAAAAGGAAGAACTTTTCAATGGAGAGGACTGTATTGGTCTCCATATGATTAACCATATTCCAAAATTACTGACTTGGGTAATGTTAATTTCAGACAAACTAAACTCGCATTCTTCCAAGGGTGGTGAGGAATGTTAGGTTATATTATATATACACATTGTGAAACGAAAATTATTAAGTACTTCTTAAATATAGCGAAATAGTACTCGAGTTCCATGTCGTTGTATTCTCGAATATTAAATAATTACTCGTTACACATATACATGTAGTTGTGGGTGCACATTGAAGTAGCTTCTATAATTTTATTGCATTCATTCAAAAAATTATTAAAATTTCCTTGAAATTTTTTGTTCAATCAGATCCAAGAGGGAAAGTACATTTTCATCTATGGAGGCATTGATGAAGAGTGGAGAAAACAATTTGCAAAAAGAGTAGAGGCCCTGGCTAAAGATTATGTTATACAACATGCCAAGATTTCCATAGTTTTGTCTTGTGTGGAAATGGGCTGTAAAGGAAAAGATGGTCGCTTACAGAAATTTCTCTCTTCCAGGACTCACAAGAACACTGACTGTGGATGGGTTGTGCTGTCCAAAGGGTCAAAATTAGTGGATGGTGGAAATGGAACAACGATTTTGAAGGTCTTAGAGGAGTTCAACAAATGGAGGTGGCGTGTGCGTGAAAGCACTATGTTTGAAATTTGTTTCAAGCATTACCACAAGGAGGTTCTTCACAATCGAGAGGATTGGTTTGGATACTTTATTATTGAACACTTTCGAGAACCAAAATTCTCTACCTGGGTAAAGTTATTTTTACATATCCAAATGACACACATTACATTCATTACACGTATTTATGAAGGGCATATTATAACTTACCCACTTGTGATTTGATCGAAATTTAAGTTACTTACCTATGATTTGAAATTTGACACTTTACCCATCTGAAGTTAGCTCTCAAAAAAAAAAAAAAAAAAAAAAAAAAGATCAAAAAGTATCCAACAAAATACTTGCATCATTGGATTTCAAATCACAGATAGACAACTTAAATTTCGGTCAAACCTCTAGTAGATAAAATGTTAAATTTCAAATTACAGGTAAGCAATTTAAAATTTCGTCCGGACCATAAAAGAGTAAGTTGTAATTTGCCAATGCAGTTTGAAGCAACTTTTATTTCATTCAAGTCTGTAATATTTTTAGTAGCAATTTAAAATTTCGTCCGGACCATAAAAGAGTAAGTTGTAATTTGCCAATGCAGTTTGAAGCAACTTTTATTTCATTCAAGTCTGTAATATTTTTAGTTGAAATTTCTTATTTAATCAGATCCAGGAGGGTAAGCACATTTTCATCTACGGAGGCGAAGATGAAAAGTGGATCACCTATTTTACTAAGAAAGCAAAGGCCCTGACGAAAGATCCAGTCATACAGAAAGCCAAGATTTCTATAGAGTTGCATCACTTGACAATGAAAAGTAAAGGGAAGCATGACAATGGGATTGCTGGGCATTTTTGGTACGAATAAGAGTTATTTTCATACTACAAACCGTGCACAGTGAGACAAGAGATTGAAAAGTTGATTTCGTACAAAAATGAGAATTTTGGATGGGCTGTGTTGTGCAAAGGGTATAAATTGATGGTCAGTGGTAATGAGACAAATATTTTGAAGGTTTTGGAATTGGAGGAGTTTAAAAGATATATGTAATTTGTATTTGAGTTTGGCTTCGATAGTTTCAATGATTGACATGAAGAAATTCTTCAAGCTAATCACCTTTGTTGCCACTTTGACATCTTGGAGGATTCTAAATGATCTTAGGTTGTGTTTGGATAACAAAATTTGGATTTGGATTTGCATTTGAAATCCATTGACTTGAAATTTATTGATTTTAAAATTCCTTGTTTAGGTCTTTTTATAAACAATAAAAGATTTGGAATTCATCATTTGAAATTCCATTGTTTGGATACCTAAATTTGGATTTGAATTTGTATTTAAGAATAATAAAACATATTTTTAATTATCATTTTTTTCTTAATCCTTCTACATTTTAATTTTAATAACAATTTTAAAAAATACATGAGGTAATAAAAAGGCTATTGATAATCCAATTGACCAAATGATAACTAAATATCTTTCATCATAACCAACTAAAAAAAATGTCTTGCTGACTATTGACAACTAAAATGTTCTATATCAACATAGAAAGAACCCAAATGTATGGATTTTTTCACAACATTCAAAATCTCAAACTAAAAAATTATTCCAAAGTTCTTAACAATTAAAAGAGAGGAACAATACTCTTTAAGAAAGGAACCAATATCGGAAACAACTTTAATTAATGGATCTTTCCTACTCCTTTTTCTTTGGTAAGGTTCAGCTACAAAAGTTGTTGATAATGAATGTTGACATGGTTGTTGTGCAATGGGAGAATTCACCTCACTTTCAAGTCACTCATCAATGATGGTTCTACAAACACAGAAGTTAGCTCTTGTAAATACTGTTCGACTTTATTATATTACTACTATCATTATTATCATTATATTGTAGTGAAAGATATTATTTAGGGAAACATTTCTTGAAATTTCTTGTTCAATCAGATCCAAGAGAGAATGTATATATCCATCTTTATCTATGGAGGCGATCATGAAGAGTGGAGAAAACAATTTACAAAAGAAGTAGATGCCCTCGCTAAAGATTATTTCATACAAGATGCCAAGATTTCCGTAGTGTTGTCTTGTGTGGAAATGGGTTGTAAAGGAAAAGATGATCGCTTATAGAAATTTCTCTCCTCCAAGACTCTCAAGAACACTAAGAGTGGATGGGTTGTGCTGTGCAAAGGGTCTAAATTAGTTGATGGTGGAGATGGGACAACCATTCTCAAGGTTTTGGAGGAGTTCAACAAATGGAGATGGCGTGTGCGTGAGGATACTAAGTGTAAGGTTGAATTTATTCAATCATTTTGTTGGCTTTATTCCGTACCAAATTTGCTTGTAATTCAGCATTTAGAAACCTTGTATTTAGGTGGAAATCATGTAAGGGTAGTGTGTGTGAGAGTGTGAAGAAAAACTCAAGAGTGTAAAGAAAAGCTCAAGAGTGTGCACTCAAGAAGAGCCTCGCAACTGGCAAGTCGCTAGAATGATACACGTGTGAAGCATGCAGGGGGAGCTGAAGGGTCACACTAGCTATTGCATTACAGGACAAAACCTCCAGTCTGGCCAGACAATTAGCTCACGACTCATTCCAGTCGCAAGCTCGAGTCACTAGAATGCCCTATTTGGTTGTAACTGACTCTTCGCATTCCTCATACACCTTATTATAAATATCCTTATTCCTACGAAATG
Organism: Quercus glauca; assembly: GCA_023736055.1. Taxonomy (NCBI): domain Eukaryota; kingdom Viridiplantae; phylum Streptophyta; class Magnoliopsida; order Fagales; family Fagaceae; genus Quercus; species Quercus glauca. The sequence goes on along the minus strand of CM043319.1, from coordinate 8,032,282 downwards.
TTGAGAGCTTCCAGAGAGAATTTTGAGAGAAAAACCCTAGAGAAAAACAAGATTGACTCATTCACAATCTTCATCCTTTGATTCTCCAAATTCCTTTACTCTCCCCCTCTCCATTGACATATTCTTGAGAAGTACATTAGCTAAATCCTTATCTCACCATACTCATATCTGTGAGAAGGTATTTTGGTGCTTGGGAAGCAATTCAGAAGGGGCCAATTTATTTTGGTTGATGCAATGGGCGATTGTGGGATCCGGTAAGTTAGAGAAGACAAGGTTCGGCGTAACTCTGTTGGAGTAAGAAGTTTGAAGGGCTTAGGTGCACTGGGTAGATTAGGCTTGGAGGGCCTTCTACTATTCATGTATCCCAACTTTATTTTCTAGTGGATTAATGATTGCTTGGAGGGTGGCAGAGAGGTTTTTCGCCAAGGACTTCAGTTTCCTCTTCGATAACACATCACTGTGTTGTCTTTATGTTTACATCTCTCTTCCTTTAATCTTAGCCTTTTAATTACTGTTGTGGTTGTGATTAATTTCGGTTTAGATTGTTTTACTAATTATGTTTTAGCTTATTTTCATATTCTGCACATACATTTTTTGATTATAAGCTTGTGTTGATAATTTGTGAATTGAGGGTCTAAACGTTCATAGATATTTTACACACTATTTGAACATTCACTAAGTTCAAAAATTGTTTCAAGGATTACCACCAGGAGGTTAATCACAAAGGAGAGGACTGGTTTGGATAATTTATGATTGAAAATTTTCAAGAACCAAAAGCATCTATCTAGGAAAAGTTATTTTCACATATTTAAATTCATAAACACTCAAATGTCACATGTTACAAAAACATAAACACAGATACAAATATTCATTTGTGCAGTTTGAAGCAAATTTTATAGTGTTTGATGATGCGTAAGATCGTCAGTCACGTTCGTCAGACAGAGAAGAATCTTCAGCCTTCAAAGATGATCACCGGTGTGGTGCCTGCCACAACACCTCCGATGCCAAAGTCAGTGTATAAAACTCTCTTCAAAGTAAAGAAATGTAAAGTAAATAGAATGAAAAGAAATCTCTTACTAATCGTATCTGTGTATATCCCCCTTCTTGGCAATGTGTGGGGGCTTATATATCTTCTTATGGCTTCTTCCCATTGGAGTAGTTATGGAGGTCTTAATGCTCCTTTTGATAACGTCTGGGGCTAAATAATATGTCATCAATGTCCTTCAACGGACTGTACAGTTGTCCCTGTAACCGTTTTGGGGTTTGATTGCTTGCATTGAATGGTTGGATTTCCTCGTCAGTAAGGCCTGTAATTGGCTTACGTACACTGAGGTTGTCTTCGTCAGTATCGATGGGTTCGTCCATGAGGGATGAGCTTGTAGTCCAGTCAGTTGCCCCCCGATTCTGTGTTCGTCTCTTAAGTGACGATCACAGAATACGAAGGGTTACATGTTGTAAATGGCTCTTGGGGTTCTGCTCCGTATTAAGTGCGAAGTGGCGGCGCTCCAGAGATCGTGGTCTACGTGGCATGCGTTGATTGGTTTAATTAATGTTCCAACTGATTAGACTATTGGGTTTCCCGCCGGTCTTTCCATTTTTCGAGCCTTCATTTTAACCTCCTTCTTTCCTCACTTTTCTTCTTCGCGTTCCATTCAAGATTTTTCCTTAGCTTTTTCTTTTGCTATACTTCTTCGCTAGCCAAACAGAGTCTCCTCAATCCGCCATTGATTAAGGTATGTTTTTGCTCTCCTCTTGCTTTTTCTTGGTTTCACTGTGGCATTGTTTCTGATTTCCTCTATTTTGCTTCTTTTTGCTTTTGTTTTACTTTGGGATTCAGTTGTGTGTTTTTCTTTTTGCTGGGTTTTTATGGTTGGCAGTTCTGTGGCTAGAGTTACTTGTCCTTCGATTTCCTTTCTTTTTGCGCGTTTAGGGGGGAGTTTAGGTACTTTATTGGATTTTGAGAACTTTGTCTTTGAGGGTAGTGCCCTTAGTGTGGCCTTGGCCGAATTGTTGCCTTTGATTAGGCAATCTGTTGATTGGTTTGAGGGTTAGGTGAGGAAGAAGAGGGAGATAATGTCTGAGGTCAGATCTAGCGATCTCGAGACTGGATTGTCGTCTAGCAGCAATCCAGTGGAGGGGGATACAGCCGTTTCTTCCCCTCGTGTTGTTAGGGCTTTTTATGCACTCGAGGAAGCTTGTGGGCTGGATGCCGAGACGGCCAGTAGATTTAAGGATAGGTTTCAGTTTCCAGAGAAGGTATGTGTCCGTCTACCTAGTGACGAGGATAGGGCTTGTCACTTTTTTCCTGGTGAGGTGTGCTTTTATGAGGCCGCCTTTACCTGTGGCCTCAGGTTCCCCGTCCATCCATTCTTGATGGAACTTTTGGACCATTTTGGGATCGCCCCTGGGCAGCTAATGCCTAACTCCTGGAGAATAGTGGTCAATTGTATGGAGATATGGTTGGCCGCTAATGGGGACATGATTAAGGTGGCTGAACTCGTCTACCTTTACCGTTTAAAAGAATCAAAAGAATATGGGTATTTTGAGCTGGTACCTTGGGAGAGGAGGACCAGAATTGTTAGGGGGCTGCCGTCGTCCTTCAGGTACTGGAAGTCGAGGTTTTTCTTTGTGTCCGGGGATGATTTTGAGACTCCCTCCAGTGAGAAATGGGGTGACATCCCGCGGTTGCTTCGTCGGTGGGGAACCCCAACCTTAGGTGCGTCAGTTTTTCTTCTTCGTCGTTTACATTTGATGGTATTTACTCGCTTATGATCGTTAATAATCTCTTATTGTTTCCCTTTCTTTCAGTGAAGAGACGGCCTAAGCTCAAGAGAAGGTATAAGGGACGAGTCGAGCAAGCAATCGAGTACGCCCAGTCAATTGAGAGTTGGGACGACCTGGTGGATCCGAGGACACTTGCTTTTTACAATCTCGGCCTGGACCCTTCCTCTTTTGTATTGAGAAACGTTGAAATTGAAGGAAAAAAGAGTAAGTGTTTGAACTCGTCAGTGTCTTTCTTTCACTCTTCCTTTGTCTTTTTTTTTTTTTTTTTTTTTTTTTTTTTTTTTTTTTATATTGTTCATTTCTGGCAGAGATGACGAAGTTTAACAAGGACCTATATGACAAAATGAGGTCGAAGAAAGACGAACCACTGTTTAATCTCGGCAAGAAGGCAGTGCGTGTTACTGAGAGAGGCGCTCCAGTTGTTACACCTGCCATCGTCCACCCGATCGTCTCTGTGAGAGAGACTGCGAGGACAGCGTCTCCAACTGCGTCAGTGGAAGAGATAGGCGACACTCCTGTCTCCAAAAGACCACGTTTATCTGAGAAAGGGAAGGAGAAGATGGATGCTCGTCCACTCACCATTTGGAGTGACGAGAAGGTGGCTGTGGACAAGGCCCACGAAGTGATAACAGCTGCAAACCTAAAGGGCTTGTCGGGCATCTCTCCCAGCGAGGTGGCTGCTCGTCAGGTTCATAAGATCATTCAGGTACGTCTGTTCTGGGCTTCTTCTCCATTCAACACCCTTTTTTTTTTTTTTTTAACTGACACTTAGAGAAATTTTCTTAAGTGCTGGGGGAGAGTCTTCATCTCTCTTCTGAGTATCTTACCCAGGAGGCAAAGGTGGCTTCTTTGGCTTCTAGGGTGGAGGCCTTGGAGACGGAGAACTCTACCCTCAAGAAGGATCTTATTGAATCCATGAGTACAGCAAATGCCTTGAAGGAGCAGGTTAAAAAGCTTACTGACGATCTTAGGGTGGAGCGCCAGCTGACTGTTGACAAGGACGAGCAGATTATGGCAGCAAAGGAGAGCCTCAAAACCATTGCAGCCAGGTCGGTTGAAGCCTTCCAGACCACTGACGAGTACAACGCTGTGCTCTTCAGCTGGTATTTCTAGGGTTTTGAACTCCTGAGGCGGTACCTTGTCAAGCACCCTTCTGGAGTCAACATGGAGTCGTTGGATCTTGAAGAGGTGGATCAAGAGATGGCAGCTGACGAGGCTATTCAGTCGTCTGCCACCGAGGCCGATGATCCAGTTGGTGCTCCTGCTGACGTTACTCAACCCGGGGATGCTTCTGCCGATGATGCTTCTGGACGAACCTAATACTTGAAAAAGTTTTTCTTTCTTTTTGTATGTTAAGCCCGTCATGTTTTGGGCGTTTGTTAATCTATTTTCGGAACAATTTTATTTATTTTGATAACAGCTCTTTTTAGCCCAGTGTTTATGGGCCTTTAGTTGTAAAACAATGGTAATTTGCCTGCCAGTTTCAGGCTTTAATTTCATACATATTTTTCTTTTTGGGTACGTACTTGTATTTAGTCTGATGTACGGTTGCCATGGTTGTCATGTTGGCAACACCTTATCTTTATTGCTTAATCGTCAGTAGCGTGCTTTCGTTGAGGTTAAATCCTGCTGTTTAGCCTTTTTTCTTGGCCACCTTGGCATGTGTATATTCGTTGGAATGGAATCTTGTTACTCGTCTTTAGTTGGATTTCTTCGTCAGTAACTTACATCCGTCTGAGCGGAATTTTGTTACTTAGCCATTTTTGGCTTTAATTAAATTTCTTCGTCAGTAACTTACATCCGTCTGAGCGGAATCTTGTTACTTAGCCATTTTTGGCTTTAGTTGAATTTCTTCGTTAGTAACTTACATCCGTCTGAGCGGAATCTTGTTACTTAGCCATTTTTGGCTTTAATTGATTTTCTTCGTCAATAACTTACATCCGTCTAAGCGGAATCTTGTTACTTAGCCATTTTTGGCCTTTTGTAAGTTTATTCTGGATCAAGCCTGTTTGCACAAAAATATTAGCTGAATAATTCATTTATTGATTAATAATGACGAATATATTTTCTTATTACAACTGCTGATGATACTTCTTCAAATGTTCAATGTTCCATGGTCTTGGGAGTTTTTCTCCGTCTAGGGTCTCCAGGTGGTAGCTTCCCTGTCTGGAATAGTGAATGACTTTGTATGGCCCTTCCTAGGTGGGGCCGAGTTTTCCTTGAGCTGGGTCCTTGGTTGCCTGGGTCACTTTACGCAGAACGAGGTCTCTTATGTTGAGTCGCCTGAGTCTCACCCTTCTGTTGTAGTAGTCTGTCATTTTCTTCTGGTATTCAGTCATCTTGTTGAAGGCTTTGTCTCGAACTTCGTCAAGGCAGTCCAGATCTACTCGTAGAAGGTCGTCATTGTCTTCTTGATTAAAAACTTCTCGCCTGGTGCTGGTTATTCCCACCTCGACTGGGATCACTGCTTCTGTGCTGTAGGTAAGTTTAAAGGGGGTCTCTCCTGTCGGGGTTCTAGCCGTGGTTCTGTAAGCCCACAAGACGTTGGGCAGCTCATCTGGCCATGCACCCTTTCCGTCGTCCAGTCTGGTTTTTATGATCTTGAGTAATGTGCGGTTCGTCACTTCTGTCTGTCCGTTCGCCTGTGGGTGGCCTGGTGATGAGAACTGGTTCTTGATGCCCAACCCCGAACAGAAATCCTTGAAAGCCTGGCTATCGAACTGTCGTCCGTTATCCGATATGATCGTCCACGGGATCCCGAACCTGCAGACTATATTCTTCCATACGAACCCCCGGATTCTGGCTTCGGTGATGGTCGCCAATGCCTCTGCTTCAACCCATTTAGTAAAATAATCAATAGCAACGAGTAAGAATTTTACCTGACCTTTGCCTTGGGGCAGTAGGCCGACGATGTCAATTCCCCATTGTGCGAACGGCCAGGGAGATGTTATCGTCGTTAGCTTTTCTGATGGGAGTCGTTGGATGTTCCCGAACCTCTGACATCTGTCACATTTCTTGACGAACCTTGTTGCGTCTTCTTGCATTGTTGGCCAGAAGTAACCTGCACGCATAATTTTTCTTTCCAAGGATCTTGGGCCTGCGTGATCTCCGCAAATTCCTTCATGGACCTCTCTGAGGATGTATTCAGCTTCTTCTTTGTCAACGCACCTCAGGTAGGGCATGGAGAAGCCTCTTTTGTACAAGGTATCATTGAGAATTATGAACCTGGTGGATCTCTTTTTGATCTTTCTAGCTTCATCTGCGTCCTGAGGTAAATGGCCATCTTGGAGGAAGGAGATGATGGGCGTCATCCAACTGCTTGTGTCCTGGACTGCGAATGTCGTAGCTTCTTCTATGCTGGGGCTTTTCTGTATTTCCATCATCAGGTCTGTCCCTAGTTCTTCTTCTTCCGACGAGGCTATCTTTGAGACTTCGTCGGCGGCTACGTTCTGGCTCCTTGGAATTTGGATGAACTCCACATTTTCAAACTCTTGAGTCAGGTGTTTAGTCAGCCTGAGGTATTTCTGCATTCTTTCTTCTTTTGCTTCGTACTCTCCTTTGATTTGCCCAATTACTAACTTTGAGTCGTTTTGGACTAGCAGATTCCTGGCCCCAAGCTCTTTTCCGAGCCTTAAGCCTGTCAGGATTCCTTCGTACTCGGCCTCGTTGTTAGTGGCTGGGAATTTTAGCTGAACTCCATATCTTAATATTTCTCCATCAGGAGTGGTTATAACGACCCCTACTCCCCCTCTTTTCTTTGCTGACGAGCCGTCAGTCTTTATTACCCATGTCTCGTTCATGCTGGCAAGGCTCGGCTCGTCTGGATAGGTAAACTCGGCGATGAAGTCTGCCAGGGCTTGTGCTTTGATGGCCGTCCTTGGATGGTACTCCACGTCAAATTGGCTAAGTTCAATCGCCCACTGGACCATTCTGCCTGCTGCTTCGGGTTTGCTCATAGACTTCTTGATGGATTGATCCGTCATTACTAAGATCGGGTGTGCCTGGAAGTATTGCCTGAGCTTGCACGAGGCTACTATCAATGCAAACGTGATCTTCTCAATCTTTGGGTATCTGGATTCAGCTCCTTGGAATGCTTGGTTGACATAGTAAACCGGAAGCTGTTTCCCATCTTCTTCTCGGATCAAGGCGGCACTAACGGCTGTAGATGAGACTGCTAAATATAAGTACAAGTTTTCACCTTCTTTGGATGGGCCCAGGAGGGGTGGATTGCTAAGGTAACGCTTGAGCTCCTGGAATGCCGTTTCACACTCGTCGGTCCATTCAAAAGCTTGCTTCAGGGTCTTGAAGAATGGTAAGCACTTGTCAATTGATCTAGACACAAACCTGTTAAGGGCTGCGATCCGGCCTGTGAGCTTCTGAACCTCCTTGACGGTCTTAGGTGATGTCATGTTGATTATGGCTTGCACTTTCTCAGGATTTGCTTCTATTCCCCTCTGGGATACCATGAATCCCAGGAATTTTCCTAAGGCAACACCAAAGACACACTTTCCAGGATTCAGCTTCATTTGGTATTGCTTGAGGGTATTGAATGTCTCTTTAAGGTCATCCAGATGTTCAAGCTCTTCCCTGCTCTTGACGAGCATATCGTCGACGTATACTTCCATATTCCTTCCTATCTACTTGACGAACATTCTATTCACCAACCTCTGATAGGTTGCTCCTGCGTTCTTCAGCCCAAAGGGCATCACCTTATAATAGTAGAGCCCCTGACTGGTAATGAAGGCAGTTTTCTCCTGATCCTCGTCAGCCATCTTTATCTGGTTCTATCCTGAGAATGCATCCATGAATGTTAACAGCTTATGCCCGGCAGTAGAATCTACGAGCTGGTCTATCCTTGGGAGGGGAAAGCTATCTTTTGGGCAGGCCTTGTTCAAGTCCGTGAAATCCACGCACATTCTCCATTTCCCACTTGCTTTCTTTACTAAGACGACGTTGGCGAGCCATTCTGGGTAATACACATCCCTGATGAAGCCTGCAGTCAAGAGTTTACTCACTTCGTCAGCGATTGCTTGGTCTCTCTCGGGTGCAAAGGTTCTTTGTCTCTTCTTGACGGGCTTTCTCTCTGGGTCTACATTTAGCCTGTGTTGGATGACTCCTGGGGATATGTCTGGCATGTCGTCATGACTCCAGGCAAAGACGTCTAAGTTGTCCCTAAGAAACCGAATGAGCTTCGTTCTCATTTCAGGACTCAAGGTCGTCCCTATTCTGGTCGTCTTCGCCGCTTCCCCTTCGATCAGTTCTACTGCTTCCAGGGCTTCCACCTTTTCTCCCTCCTTTTCTTCTATTATCCATGTGTGGTTCTCTTTAGCTGCTAAAACAGCTTGGTAGCATTCTCGAGCTAATACTTGGTCTCCTTTGACTTCGCCAACACCATTTTCTGTTGGGAATTTTACCTTCAGGCAGTAAGTGGACGTGGACGCCTTCCACTTGTTGAGTGCTGGCCTTCTGATGATGACGTTATAGGATGAGGGACAATCTACTACCAAAAAGTCTATCTGGCGAGTCAGTTATTTTGGATACGTTCCCATCGTTACTGTCAGCATTACTATTCCTCTGGGATACACCCTGTCGCCGCTGAAGCTGACGAGGGGGGAATCGAAGGGACGAAGCCTTTTGGGATCGAGCTTCAACTGTTGGAATGCAGGAAAATAGATGATATCGGCAGAGCTACCATTGTCCACGAGGATCCTTTTAGTGTTGAACCCTTCTATGGTGAGCATTATGACCAAGGGGTCATTATGTGGTTGCTTCACTCCTCTAGCATCACTCTCGTTGAAGGTCATGTCTTGGTCAGTTCGTCTGTATTTTGGCGGGGGTGTCATGTGGACGCTGTTTATTTGCCGTTGGTGTGTTTTCTTGAGTGACTTGAATGAGCCCCCTGTGGTGGGCCCCCCTGCAATCGTTTGTATCTTCCCGATCACATTTTAAGGAGGTTGGGATTAACGACCGTTGCTCCTAGACGAAGACTCATGTTGGCCTTTGTTTTCATCCTGGAACTTATTGTGATCTCCCTTCTTCACGAATTTCTGCAACTTTCCCCTTCGTATCAACTCTTCTATTTGTTCTTTGAGATCCCTACAATCTTCTGTGTAGTGGCCATGATCTTTATGGAATCGGCAATACTTACTCTTGTCACGGACGTTTGGGGACGAATGCAGTGGTCGCGGCCACTTAAGGTAGTGCTCGTCTTTGATCTGCGTTAAAATTTTGTCAACAGGCATAATGAGAGGAGTGAATTTTACCGTTCGTGGATTCTTATCGTCTTTCCTTCTGACTCCGTCATTGGTTCGACGATCCTGTCTCTCTTTCTTTTGTCCTCTACGGTCGTCCTCTCTTCTTCCTCTGTCCCCGGGTCTGTCTCCGTCCCTGATGGCAGCTAGCGCGTCTTCAGCGTTCATATATTTCTGCGCCTTAAGGAGCATTTCAGCCATCGTCTTCGGGGGATTCTTCGCGAGTGAAGTGACGAGTTCCCTAGTTCTCAGCCCTGCTTTGAAGGTCGTCAGCTGTACCTTATCATCAACTTCGTCTACCTCTAGTGTTTCCCTTGTGAAACGTTTTACATACGACCTCAAAGTTTCCTTCTCTCATTGCCTGATGGTGAGCAAGTGGTCTGCGGTCCTCTTTGGTCGTTGTCCCCCAATAAAGTGACGCAGGAAGGCGCTGCTCAACTGCACGAATGTGTCGATGGACGATGTTGGCAACTTTGTGAACCATTCTCGAGCAGCTCCCCTGAGCGTGGTTGGGAAGGAACGACATAATATTTCATCTGGGGGCTGCTGAAGTCCCAAGGTTGTTTTGAAGGTATTTAGATGATCTTGAGGATCCTTCAGCCCATCGAAAGGTTCGAGCTGAGGTAGCCGGAATTTGGACGGTACTGGACAATCAAGGACTGTTGTTGTGAACGGTGAATCCGTCGCTCGGACCATTCGATCCACACTTCGTTCCGTCTTCTCCTTAATGGCATTCCTAAGCTCGTCCATTTCCCTCCTCATCTCTCTCAACATATCTGAGTTTTGCTCGGTCGGAGTGGTGGGCCTTCGAGAATCACTTCTTCTATGACTATCCCCTTCGTCTTCCTGACTTCCCTTGGACCTATTCTCCTCTTGTTGAAGCCATAGCTTCATCTCCTGGTTTTGTCTCGTCAATTCTTCCACTGTGGCTGCAAGAGCTTGGATTTGCTGAGCTAAGGCTGCAGAATCTTGATTGGACTCCATCTGAGAAGAATAATTGATCGGAAACTACAATCTCGAATGTGAATACGAAAATGTCGTCCCCACAGACGGCGCCAAACTGATGATGCGTAAGATCGTCAGTCACGTTCGTCAGACAGAGAAGAATCTTCAGCCTTTAAAGATGATCACCGGTGTGGTGCCTGCCACAACACCTCTGATGCCAAAGTCAGTGTATAAAACTCTCTTCAAAGTAAAGAAATGTAAAGTAAATAGAATGAAAAGAAATCTCTTACTAATCGTATCTGTGTATATCCCCCTTCTTGGCAATGTGTGGGGGCTTATATATCTTCTTATGGCTTCTTCCCGTGGGAGTAGTTATGGAAGTCTTAATGCTCCTTTTGATAACGTCTGGGGCTAAATAATATGTCATCAATGTCCTTCAACGGACTTTACAGTTGTCCCTGTAACCGTTTTGGGGTTTGATTGCTTGCATTGAATGGTTGGATTTCCTCGTCAGTAAGGCCTGTAATTGGCTTACGTACACTGAGGTTGTCTTCGTCAGTATCGATGGGTTCGTCCATGAGGGATGAGCTTGTAGTCCCGTCAGTGTTCATTCACGTAAAATTTATGTCTTGAAATTTCTTGTTCAATCTGATCCAAGAGGGGAAGTACTTTTTAATATATGGAAGCGATGGTGAAAAGTGGATCCGAGATTTTACAAAGAAAGCAGAGGACCTGGCTGAAAATCAAGACATACAGAAAGCCAAGATTTCCATAGGGTGGTATCACTTACGAAAGCACAGGGAAGCATGACAAGGGGAACGTAGATCATTTCTGGTACAAATTAGCGGAAATTTTACCCAAGCGATCGAACTATGTGAGACGGAAATTCAATAATAAGTTGAGTCATTACCACTCTTGAGAATTTTAAATGGGTTGTGTTGTGCAAAGGGTATAAATTGCTAGTCAGTGGTAATTAGATAGAAATTTTGAAGGTCTTGGAATTGGATGAGTTTAAAAATATATGTAATTTGTGCCTAAGTTAGACTTTGATAGTTTTAAGGAGTACCATGAGGAGATTTCTTGAAGCTAATCATCACTACTGCAAGTTTGACATCTTGGGAGTGCTGGTATGATCTTAAAAACAATAATTCCCGAATATCACTGCTTCATGGATGCACTGCACTAGATTTCTCTCTTTCTCTCTCCTCCAAATAATTATATACATCTCCAATAATTTTTTTTTTTAATTTTAATTTGATAGTTATAATGGGTATGGGAAAATTTAAATTCTGGATGTCTCAATTGCAACATTAATAAATGTTAACTAAGCTAAAAAGCACTTAGCTAGGATTGTTAACTAGTATGATGAAATATAAACATTATTGCGCTAAACGAAAGGTATTTCACTGGTACATAAGAGCACGGTTTTCATAAAAGCCAACAATAAAATTGATTGGTTGCCTGAAAAATTACAACATGTTCTTGGTGATTTTAACTGTTTTCTTTTTCTTTTTCTTTTTTTTTTTTTGAGAAAAAGGTGATTTTAACTTATATATACTATTAAAAATATTATTTAAATAATATATTTTATAATGATAGGCCAAGAATGTATTGACTCATTTGGTAACTTAATCAAACCAACTACAACAATCAAAGGGTTGATGTGGAGATAGTCATGTACTGGAATCCGTGCATCATTAGTTAGTTACGTACTAAGAGTCGTGCATTAAAAGAAGAGATTGTCACTACTTTGCAAGTCCAATTAGATATTGGGTAAGGGTTCAACTATAAGTTGGTATTAGGAATCGAAATTCCTTTTACTTATAACTGCTTGTTTTGATAATAGTAGATTCTCGAAAGTGGTGACCTTAAATTTACTATGTGAGGTTTTGCTAGACATGGCAAAACGGGCGGGTTTGGTCGGGCCAATCGGGTTGCGGGTCAAACGGGTCACGGGTCAAAAACGGGTCATTTTAAGCTGGTCAAAATCGGGTTCGAGTTAATCGGGTTGCGGGTCGGGTCGGGTTGACCCGTATTTTTCACATGAAATTTTTTATTTTTTATTTTTATAAAGAAAACAACATGTATTTATTATTTGGAAAGTTATGCAACAAATTACTTGATGCAAAATGCATTATTTTGAATTCACCACTTATATCAAGCATGAACTCAATTAAACTTATTAATACTTATTCAATAATTTTAAAATTATACAAATTATAACATTACTATTTAAAACAAAATAACACAAAGATAAGTAAAACAAATACATAAGTTTTATTTCTACACATTATAAACATTTCAAAATATAAAACAAAATTACAAGTGACTTATTGGATAACTCATTTGATAAAAAGTAAATACATATAAGAAATTTACAATCTTAAAAATTAATTTTATAATCTATTATCAGTTGTAGTTGACACTTTATTTCAATTTGAGATATACTTTAAAATTTGATTGCTTACTTATTTATACATGGTCTCTTTTATGAATATCATATTATTGTTAAGTAACACACACTCTAGGAAATATCATAATTTATTTTGAAAAACCATTTATTTTGGACATAAATTATTAAAAAATAGGTCTAAGTATTCATAATTTATGCTAATTTGATACTTTAGCTTCACTATTTTCACACTTGTGAATGTTTCTCACATGTCTACAATTTTAAATCTATGTTTTTAACTCTACTGTAACTAGATTATCTTGGCATATACTTTGCTATTTGATATTTAAAAATATTTACTCATTACAGAATGTTCAACCATTTATCTTTCAATTAATTTGCATGTAGTTATGTAAATGTATCAATTGTTTCCTTAAAGTTCACAATAAATAATTAAACCAATATTGTCTTAGTTTTACTATTTTTTATACAAAAAAAAAAAAAAAGTTTTAAGAAAATGGTTCGGGTTCGGGTTAGGTCGCGGGTCGGGTCGGGTTGACCTACAAAAAACACGGGTCGGGTCACGGGTCAACCCGTTTTTGCTTCGGGTCAAAAAAATCGGGTTTAGGTCGGGTATTTTTCGGGTTGGGTCGGGTCGGGTCGGGTCAAAAAATTCTGACCCGTTTTGCCATGTCTAGGTTTTGCCTCAATGGTTTTCCTTATTCGTAAACAAATCACCTATGTCAAATTTATTTTCTGCTGCATTTAACTTAGTTGGTGATTTGTTTGTGCTATCGTGCTCATTGCATCTAATTAATTTCACTTGGCTAAATTAATCGGTTAAGTTACCAAAGGGGTCAATATATTCTTGGCCTATCAAGTGATATCAGAGTGGACACACTCTGATTAGGTTTTAATCATTGCTGTGTGATCCATTGACCCCCGTTATTATAGAAACTCTTGATTTGTTTTGATTTGCATGATCTTATGTTAAATGATGATGATGATATTCAAGATGCCTATTGCAAACTTTATAATTTTTGTATTAAATCTCTTGAATGTTCTACAAAATTAAAAGCTAATTTTAAAAAGCTCAAACTTGAAAGAGATAAATTGATTGCAAAATTGGATGAAGCTAATAATTTGAATGAGAAATTTAAAAATCAAATTTCATCTCAGGTAGACAAAATTAAAAGTTAAGAAGAGCAACTAGTTGAATTTAAAACTGAAGTTGAAAAATTAACTAGTGTCAAACTTATTGTTGAGCCTAACTCAAAAGAATTTTTTTTTTTTATATTCCTTCATTTAAAAGGAATAATGAAGAGTTGAAGGCTAATTTTGCTAGGATAGACAAAGGTAAAATATCTGATGTTAACGCTGAAGTTTCTAAACCTACGTCTAAAACTCCTCCTAGGTTGAATAAAAATTCTGCTTTTGTCCCCACTTGTCATCATTGTCATATTGTTGGTCGTATTAGGCCAAATTATCTTGAGTTAAGGTCTCTGTCAACCCCCAAGGTTAGACCTCCCTCTAGGAAACCAAGTAGTTCTAAAAATACTCATATTTGTCACCATTGTGGTGCTTTAGGTCACGCTCGTCCTAATTGTTTCAAGTTGTTTCCTCATAAGCGAGTGTCCAGTAGGTCTCATCCTTTGTCTAAAGGCTTTGGACCTATTCTTGGTGAGTTATTAAAAGTTTTGAGCTTTTTAACTCAATTTCAGAGGAATTCTAATTCCTCTATGTCCTTTAGTAGTCATACTAGGACACGTGCCTTTTCTTCTTCACGGCCAAAGACTTGTGCTGTATGGGTGATAAAGGAGCCTAAGACTTAATTGTCTTTCTGTTTGTCCCTTGCTTTAATTCTTTCTATTTAAAGTAGGACACTCTTTGCTTGATTTCTTATCTTTTTGGAATCATGCTTTCATGCATATGCATCTTATTTTATACTTTCTTTTTAGTTGTTTGCTTATTTTTGTTTGTTTGTTTCTTAGTTTTATTTTATTTGTTTTTTAAATTAAAAAATTGAAAAATTAGAAAATATAAAAGCAGTGTATGTTTGTGTACATTGGTACTTATGTACCTTGGATGGCCATTAAAATAAAGTTTTCTAAACTTTGTATCTATTGTAACTTAGATGAGCATTTCAATGCACAACTAAGCAAGTGGGCTTTGTGGCTCATGTTTGTGATGAGTACGATTAAGTAATCTTTTATACTTAAAACTCATATCACTCTTTTTGATGGGAAAGACTAAAAAAACCGAAGAGAAATGCATAAATAACTATCTCACCACTAAAGCTCGCCAATCATGTATAACATCTATGTGTTTCGGCATAGCAAAATTGTGATGTTTGTGGCTTAACATAATTAGGTATTTCTTCTCTCTCTCTTATATACCCATGCATGATATGCTCAAAAAGAAAAAGAATATGCAAAGAAAATCAAAATGCTTTTAAATATGGTTGCAAGAGTGTTTCTAGGAGATGTGAGAGTTATAAGATGTACCTCGAAGGCGACAGTCCCCATCAAGTGGTTATGATTGTGTGTGAGTGTATGTGATTTTCTCATATCTCAAATTGTCATAATATGAGACACTTATGCACTCTTGCTATGTTTTCACACACAACATGCAAATTCTTTCCTACTTTTGACACATGTGCATGTGCAATGTGATTTGGCTATCACAATGAATACATGTGTTAATATATGTTCACTAAACTATCTTAACTTGTTTTTAAAATATAAAATTGGTTAGACTTGTTTAGTGTGTGTGTGTGAGTGTGTTTTGGATCTTGAATGCTTTATTTATATATTGAGAGATGTTTTGAGAGCTTAATATGTTGTTTGGATCTATGTTTGAGTAGCTAGCTTGTTGCTTTCATCTCTATGTGTTTTTCCTCTCTTTGAAAAACCTGTTTTCTTCAAACTCGACAGCTTCTCGACAGATCCTCAACAAATTCTCTTCTATCGAGCCCCTTATCCTTCTTGTCTCGATAGATCTTATCGCAATCTCGATCCATCAAGGTTTCTGGATTTCTTCTTGATAGATGCTCGACAGCTTTTCGATCTATCGAGAAACTTTCTGTCTGGCCGATAGATTCTCGACAGATTCTCGATCTATCGAGGTTTCTGGGCTTCTTCTTGACACATCCTTAACAAATACTTTGATCTATCGAGATCCTTTTGCTATCGATACCTATCTCTTCTTTCTCTCTTCTCTCATGCATTTCATGCATTTAGACCTAGTTTTTCATTATTTTTAGGGAAAATTTTGGTTTGTTTTGTGTGACTTGCTAAAATTTTTGGGATAGGTGCTGTTTATTTGATCTCATATGTTCATGCATTGCATTCTATGGTCATTATAACATTGCCATGCATTGTTCTATCTTTTCTTTCTTTCCTGAACCTCTTCTTGCTGTGCTTTTGTTTTCTTTTTCTTGTAGGTCTACGGTTCATTGCTCTCCTCGTTCCCTCTATGTATGTTTTTTTTTTTTTTTTTGTTTGTCTCCGGTCAAGTCTTTAGGCTTTTTATGCCTTTTGAAAATCGTGTCAAAAAGGGGGGAAATTTGAGAATTGAATGTCATTCCTTAGAGGGAGTAATAGACTTTGGGGGAGAACTTCATGTTAAAGGGAAGAAAGTTTTTGATATATATATATATATATATATATATATATATATATATAAAACTTAAACCAAATGCACATGCACCAAAAAACATACATGAACAAGTTCTTCAATAAAATGCACATTCTGTTGTTTTTCTTACATTTAAGCCTTACTCTCTATTTTTTTTAGGGTGACTAGCCTCTGAGCACGCGCTCACACGCGTGCTCAGAGGCTCTTCTATTTTTTGGGGTAAGGGTTAATTTAGAGTATTTATTATAATTTGAGATTACTACATTCTCCAATTACAAAAAAAAAAAAAAAAAAAAAAAAAAAAAAACCTAGGGATGTGATGAGTATTATGTGTGATAAAATAATTTTTTCATCACATCCCTAGATTTTTTTTTTGTGATTGGAAAATGTAGTAATTTCAATGGTTTAGAAAAAAAAAAAAAAAAAAAAAAAAAAAACCCATGCAATGGTGTCAAGATGAATTTTAAATTACGAGAGGACCTTAAAGTACATATATAATTACATAAATGCAAATTATAACTCTGGCTGACAAATCAGCACAGTAGTTGACGTCCTGGTGGGTGTGGCTAATACAAAGCACCTCTAGCTGGCTAATTAATTAAATGGTGTTTGAACTGTTAATTAAAGAGCTATTTATAATTGTTGGAACTGGAAGATGGGACTAATGGAAGCACATGCATATAAATAAAAGTAAAACCATCAATACAAGACACAATATTTAATGTGATTCAACTAACTTCAAAGATAATATTAACCAAAATTCACTATCAACCATAGGTTACAATAACTCTAAATCAAATCTACCAAACATAAATATAAATCAGACATGAGAAATATTAATAGATGACCTAAAAACATTAGTTTAAGAAATATTTTTAGAATTTTTTATGAAAAAAAAAAAGCATTTGAATTTTTTTTTTTTATAGTTTTTTGTATTTTCCAAAAAAGTGGTATTAAAACCTTCTTAACAAAGACACACGTTAACCCAACCCATAAAATATTGCACAAACATGAATTAATCCAATCTCATTACTCTCAACACTAACAAATTTGAGACAGTCCAAAAACCCAAAACACACAATGGTGCTGTCACACTAACATAATAAAAATATTTTCAAGACACAAATGTAAGTATCCTTTCACTCAAAAATAACTTCCAAACAAATCTGAGAAGAAATTCACTCATGTTCTTCTAAAAGGACTTCTAGAGGCAAAGCCATCAAACCCTTTACATCCTTACCTACATGTAAAGCTTCGAAACCTGTTTCTTGGTGGACAAAGAGTACAACACTACTACTTTGACAAAGAATATAATTTCCATCGGCAATAAATTAAAATATGATTTAAAAAAAAAAAAAAAAACCAAATAATGACTTAAAAATGTGACAAAAATAAATATACATTGGCCTCAAGGGGTTGTTGTAGCCACTTAACAGCAACCTCCAGATGGATGCTGCTGGAAGGATATGTAACATTAACCAATTTTTGAAGAGTCAGAGGATAAAATTAAAACGTCAATAATTAAATAAAAAAAATGTCAATCTTGGAGGGACTAATTTATTGTAAATAGTCTATAGCCTTTATATTATTTATTTTCTCATTGGCTAGAAATAGAGCTCTAGCAAAATTATTATCTTAATCGTAGGCATGCAATGCATTGACCAACTTGGAGGAGTTCTCTCCAATATTCTGCTGAAATTTCTCTGCAACTCTCTACTCTCAACTAATTTTTTCTGCTAAAAGTTTCAGTCCACCACCAAAAGATTTGTCAAAAGCATGTTTCCGCTTCTTGCAGGAACCCTGTTCTTTCAGATTCAGAAAGTCATTTTTCAGCCACAATGCAACATGCAATTACAGATTTCTTACCTTGAAGAAAAGCTGTTTTGCATATCAACAGGAAGAAAGTAATCGTGGGCTTCTTCCTTGGTTTTAAAATTCTCTGTCAGGTCTTGCGGTTCCAGATTTCTCTTATTTTTCCTAATCTCTATCGTGTCTCTTGTATTCTACTTTCGTTTGTCATTGATATTCTTTATTGTTCCATTTGTCATTTGTATGGGCGCATCATTTACCTTCTCCATGATTTCTTTTGTTCCCTTAAGTCATTCATGACTACTTGCTATTGTGGCCTTATCATCCTTGCCATTGTTTGCATTGTGGCCCTTTTCTTGAATTACACAATACTTCCCATGTTGGACAATGAATTCAAGTGGATTAGAAGAGAATCAAGATTTTTGAAAGCTTTTGTAAAAGATGTAGTAGAACTTCTGCATTTAGAGGTTCAGATTGATAGCGAACGTAGTCAACGTCAACTCTGGGATTCCCATTCAAACGCAGAAATTACTGAACTACAACAAAATTTTGAGACATGGAAAGAAGAAACCGATAATGTGGTTTTCGGAGCAAATATTATTGTTGAGTTCTTTCTGAAATACAGAAGGCAATTTTCCACAAGGTGTGCTTTAGTTATCAAATATAGAGAAATGAAGCGGATCAAGAATTTGATAAACGAACGTCTTGAGCTGATGCAAATTTTTCCCAAAAACATTTATGGGTTACTGGAGAGATCAAGGTCTAAACTCAGAGGCCTGCGGGGAAAACCTATCGATGAACGCAAATCTGCCAGTCCCAGACCACCAGTTTTCAAAGGAGTTGCATTAGTTTCCTCTCTTTCAGAGAAAGTAAACAACATGATCACACAAAACCAAGATTTAATAACTGGCATGGAATCTCAAATACAGTTTGTCAATTTGCAACTACTCCTACTGCATGCTTTCCTGAAAGATTTGGAGGAAGTTGAATCAGAAACTGCAATGGAAAAGGCCTGGATTGATGATGTTGCAGACTTCATCAATGATGTATACCATGCCATCCATGCATTCGAACAGAGTACAGATTATGCAAATAGATTGCCTCCAGATGTCTATTCCTGGATACAAAACCTGATGCTCCGGAAGGACATTGAGTGGATCAATGCTGGCTTTTCTGGCCTTTACCAAGGAAAGGATACATACGGTTTCAAATTTATCAGAAGACGACAGCAGAGTCTCCAATCTCAGAATAACCCTGTCCCCATAGATGGCACTATATCTGCTGTAAACATGATCCAACGTCATCTCAATCAGGAACAAGATATACTTATAGACGTATATCTTGAAGCCAAGGCACTATTGAACCAATTGAAGGACTTGTGTAAACTTTTTGAAGATCCAAAAGCAACTGAAGGTGTAAATTATTCAAGAATGGCTTGCTTGGAAAAAATGAGATGCATCTCTCTTGATGCAGAGGATTCCATAACTATAAATATAAATTCAGCCAAAGGCAGGGAGAATCATCAAGACAACACAGGACATGGGTCAAAGCTCTGCATGGAAATCAAGCAAATCAAACATACTATCAATCTTCTGAATAGAAGTACCAAAGCATACCACATTGAACTAAGACAAAAGTCAAGATCAAGCATCGGCTTTGAAGAAGACACACATGAATTAGTCTCACGACTAACCAACAACGAGGACATCTCTGTTGATTCCATTGTAGGGATGCAGGGCATAGGTAAGACAACTCTCGCAAAAATTTTGTATGACCATAAAGCCATTGTCAATCATTTCCCTTTCCGTGCTTGGGTATCGGTACCTCAAGAGTCCAATGACGTCAACACACTTCTAGAAGATGTGGGAAACCAAGTCCTAAAGATTAGTGGATTACAGGAGGAACCGGATGGAAAGGATTTCTGGATCAATAAAATGAACAAGTTCTTGAAGGAAAACAAGTTCCTTCTTGTTCTGGACAACATCTTGGCAAAGGAAGCCTGGGATACTCTAAAAGAAGCATTCCCGAAAACCACAAATGGAAGTAAAATTTTGCTGACCACACACAGCAGGACTGTAGCTTCACACGCTAATCAAAATAACACACCCTACCAACTTCGACTTCGAACCAAAGAAGAGAGCTGGCGGTTGTTTATCCAGAGGGCACAGTTTCCGCCTGATAATCTGTCACCATCACACACAGAAGCACTAAAGGAAGTTGTGGAAAGATGTGGGGGCTTACCCCAAGCCATTGAATATCTTGTGGATAAATTTTCAGGAAAAGATATGACTGCTTTGGATTTGCGAAGGGTGCTTATCAATGATTATTTCCAAAACGGATGGTCCAAACCCTTGGAGAATGAAGATTTGAGTGAAGATTTGAAGAAATGTTTTTCTTACTTCAGTCTCTTTCCTAGCAACTTTGAAATTCCTACAAGGAGACTAATTGCTTTGTGGGTTGCACAAGGGTTGGTGAAACAAAGTGATGCTGAGAAAGAAACTCTAGAAGATGTTGCAGAGAAGTATTTATCTGAATTGATTGGCCTGAACATGATTCAAGTAGTACAAAAAAAGATTAATGGGAAAGTAAAGACATGTCGCTTGCCAAATGCTTTGCTAGAGCTCTGCTTGTCCAAATGTGTGAGTTCAGATAGGAAACTTGCTGATCATTTTAACAAAAATGACGCCAGTTTTGCTCATATTCATGGTAACAACACAACATCGGCTGATCTGCAATATTATAAAAGGCATGTTTCCTTCCTGTCCTTTGACACACAGGAGGGAACTAAGCCTGGAGAAGACATTGAGAACTTCCTTCGCAAGGCCATTTCAAGTGGATGCTTCAAAGTTTTAAAGGTTCTTGATCTTGAACGCGTATTCAGACCGCAACTACCCAATGCCATAGGAAACTTGATTAAACTGAAGTATCTTGGCTTAAGGTGGACTTACCTCGAGATGATCCCATCATCCATAGGTAACTTGCAGAAGCTTCAAACTCTAGATGTGAAGGATATTTTTCTCCGCACTTTCCCTTCTTCAATATGGAAACTGAAAGAACTTCGGCACCTATATTTGAACCAGATTTATTGAAGTAAATTTGCGCATCAACCAAGTTCCAGTTCCTTGAAGAACTTGCAAACATTATGGGGTGTTTTCGTGGGTGAGGACAGTTATATGAAGGATGGGCTGGAGAAGTGGACAAACCTTCGGAAATTGGGACTGGCACTTCAATTACCATCACAACAGCAAAGGGCATTGGCAAAGTGTGTAGTGAAACTGAACAACCTTGAATGTTTGAGTTTGAGATCGATTGATGAAATGAGCAAACCTCAGGTTCTATACTTGGAGTCTTTGTCAGGTATGGAAAATCTCACCAGCCTCTATCTATTTGGAAAGCTAGAGATTCCATCCATCATATCTGAGTTTCCACAAAGTCTCTCAGACCTTACCTTGTCTGCCTCTGGGCTTAAGAATGACCCGATGCCAGCTTTAGATAAACTCCCCAATCTCAAATCACTCTGTTTCTACTCTGGTTCTTATGAAAGAAGAGAGAGAGTCTGCTCCAGAGGGAGATTTACCAAGCTTCTAGTTCTGAAACTTTGGAAACTAGAGATGCTAGAAGAGCTGTAGGTGGAGGAAGGAGCAATGCAAAATTTGAGGGAGTTGGATATCAGGTCTTGCAAGGAGTTGAAGTTTCCCACTGGGTTAAAGCACCTAAAGAATTTACATGAATTGAATTCATGGGGCATGCCAGTGGAATTCACAAGAAGAATCAAGGAAATAAGGGGCAAATTTGGGATGTCATTGCCTATTTCCTACCATTACTGAAAAGAAATTGACTACAAGCTGGAAAGACTCCAGCTTTAGTGCATGTTAGGTATGTCATTCTTTAACGCAAGGACTTGTAGCAGACGATTGCTTCCTTTTATTATTCTCTTGGTCCCTGAGAATTGATGTGGTGTTGAACGAAAACCAGAGAATCGTTTCCTGGAAGACATGGAAATTTACTATATGGGGCCATTGTGAGGTACTTCTATTTGTTCAAGTATAATTATTTGAGGTTCGGCTTCTGTAAGTGTTTCATAAGTTATAAATCATATGTTTACTGTTCAGAAAACTTTAATAGAATGGTAGGCATTGTTAGTACGAAGTGGTTGGTTGTGAGATGAGTGTCATGGGATATGGTTTGGTTTTAGTTTGTGAGTGTGATATGCGATTGTGTTTATGAGTTTGGTTTGTGAAGGACTGTGAGTTGTGTTTGTAGTTCATTTAAACCGTTTAAATTTTATTATCTTGTGTGACTTGTTTTACCTTATTGTCTGTGTGAAATTGTGAATGTGCTTCCATTACTTCCAAATTCTTCCAAATTCCAATATATTGGTATCAGTCTACCGAAGCTTCTGCACTATGTTTGGAAATGAGATGAGAGGGTATAGTGGGGAAGAAGAGGAGGGGAGAATTGATATCCCTTTACTAGTTAACTTTCTTTGCATGTTTTAAAATTTACCAACAACAAATGATAATAGATACCTCTCCCCTTTCTTTTCTTGTAACCTGGGCTAACATGCTTTCACTACTTCTAAAATTTTTGTTTTCAACTAGCTTAACCTTTTGGGAAGCTAAACAGACTGCATTTGCTAATTACTATAACATTTTTTTTTGTAAGTTTCAATTAGCTTAACAAATGAAGTCACTTCTTATCAAATAAGATACCTAGATTTGAATCCCACCTATACTAATATAAAACTCATTGGCGTATAGCTTAACTGTAGAGAGCAATAATCGTGGAGTGGACGCCATAAATTAAAATCCTATTGTATCTCTCCTAAAATATACATTTCCAGCAGAGAAATGATGCACCATATTAAGGTTTTGTTTTTTGGGTAAGTTGCTCTCACACCCAGTCATTCTTCACCACATGAACAGTTGACTGTAGGTAATTGCTACCATATTGCTGTAAAAGCGTTTTGAATGTCCATGAACTCGTTTGAGAAGCTGTAACAGCACAGATACGAAAACAAATGCTATAGAGTGCATTTACTAATTACTGTAACATTTCGAAGAAAAACATGATGCAGAATATTAAATTTTACCCAACTACAAAGAAAAGAACAAAACATTTCCATCGAAATAAATTACTACTCTAGTGAATCAGTCAACTATTTACTCTATAATTTTCTCAAAAAAAAAAAAAAAAAAAACTATTTATATGTTTCTAGATAATTATTACGAGCATATTAAATATAATATATATTAAAAAAAAATTTAAAAAATAAATGCAATTACCAAAATTGCCCACGCCGCTGCCCCAAATTCACGTACACGCGGCCACACCCAATCTTCAAGGCCCAATATATATATAGAGTATAGACACGCACAAGAGTATATCAGCCACTGTTTATGGAAAATTATATAAAAAGACTGATAGTTTTTACCATATTTCTATTAGATTATAAATTTATTTTTTCTATTAAAGTCTAAAACTTATAAAACCATTTGATTTTGGAACTTCTATTTGTCTCAATTATTCATATTTGTTATTTCAAGTCGTAAATAGGGGAGAAAAAAAGGAGAAATCATCAATAAATATCTGTGTTTCATCTACACAGTTGGAGGAATAGCAAAAACCTGTTTGTAAATGGGTATCAACCCAACCTAACTTGAGCCAATGACTAGGGATAGGTGGGGTTTAAAGGTTGAGAACTGAGTTCGAGTTAAATCTGAAACAACTGGGTCCATACCATCTTGTAACTATCTTACTCTTGGTTCATAAATCAATTTGATGGCCATTAAAAATAATAGACAAATAGAAAAAGCTTCACCTAGAATGATAAGCTGTAAATGAATCTTATACCCTAAAAAGTTGAAGTTCATTAAAGTAAAATGCAAAATTTTATCTTTTTTTTTTTTTTTTTTTTTTTTTTTTTTTTGGAGGAAGCAAAATTTTATCTATAGTTTCATGTTTTTCACTATTTCTCTACTCTATTATTGTTCGCAATAATAAAGATTGATGAAGGCTTTAAATTGAAAAGGTTTCAAAAGTTTATAAATTTAATTGATAAAACTAAAAACTTGTAACGAATAAATTGTTGGTCTTTTCATGTAATTTCCTCCTTTAATACAAAACTACCTTGGTAAAATATGCTCAAATGGGAGTACTTTTTGTATCAATATCAAGCACTAACATACTAACATAGGAAAACGGAATAAATATAGAATAATAGAATAGAGAAAGAATAAATAATTTGTTGAAGAAAGTAAATTTTTTTTTTTTTTTAAAAAGGCTAGTAGTTCATTGAGAGGCCTTTTAAGAATATGGTATTAAAGAATGAGTTTTAATTATTCAATTGCTAAAATCTCTTTGTATCTCAAAAAATAATTAGGATTTTTTTTTTTTTTGAGAAGCATGATAATTTGGATTGAATCTCAACTATACTAAAAATAAATTTATTGGTATCTTGACTAATGATAAAGAGGGCCACCATTACGAAGGAATTCAAAGTCTCGAGAAACTGCAGAGCAAGAAATTTAAACCCAAGATCATGAAGAAGCTGGCAAAAGGCTCAAAGAAGTTTAACATCTATTTCCTTTTCATTTTTCATATGGTTACTGTACGCACCCAAAAAGTGGCCAGCGGGCCAGACAACCGTTGGGCTTACAATCTATTTATGTTATGGGCTTGAAGTTCTCCTACTATGGGTAGCCCTAAGTCCTGAGACTGTTTCGTGCTCCCTCTCACACTTATCTCTCTCTTTTCTCTCTTTTCTCTCAATCGTCCAACCCCTCTTCCATCTGTTGTTCTTGTATTTATAGCTTCTCTATAATGGGGTGGTCATCATCACATTTTAGTAAGTGCTATGAGAGGTCCAATGTGATCAGAGGTAAGTGGATGATTTGGTGATGGTGGCCTTGGAACTTGGTTCTTTCCTGAATGAACGACACAGCAGCTTCGATCCTCGGGGAATTGCCGAGGAAGTGAAGACCGTAACCTCGGCACATCCTACATTTCGTAATGCACGGGATAAGGGCTCGGCACGGCCCTCTTTGGGACAGCTGGATAAACGATAGGTGTGATCATGGGCCGGGCCCCGCGGAACGTTTGGGCCAGGGCCCAAACGTTGCTCCCAGGCAAAGGGGCCCAACAAGTAGGCATGGGAGTTGGGTGCCGTACAATAGCCCCCCCTTGATTCATGTTCGGCGCTCGGCGTGAATCAAGGAACTTCTTGAGGATGCAGGCCGATGGTGCTCGGGGATTTGACGCCTGGGAACTCTCAGAGCGTCATTAATTCTGCTGCCTAAAAAGGTGTGTCACTGCTGGCTGTCTGGATAAACCGTCATCATTACCTGACGCTTCGTGAACCGAGGCGGCGCAGGCTTTAGGAGGCGCGGGAATCGGAATGGTTGCTAATTAATTCTCACAACGGCTAATTAATTGCTGCATTCCTCCCAGCGATAGCCTATATAAGGTTAGTTCTGAACCATTTTGCCACTTTCTGCTTTCGTTTTCATGTGATTCTTTCTCTGCCGAGCATTCTTCCGTGCATTCATACTTCAGCCCAGACTCTTCTATCACCTTTAGAGCCCAAGTAAGTTCTTCATACCTCCTTCCTTCTTTTCCTTCGAATTTCCATTCACCTTCCGCCTAGAGTTTTTAGGATGGGGTTCTCGTATCTTTTAGACACTGCAGCGGCCCTGGCCACTTTCAGGCAGGCCTTTAATATTCCTGAGGATGTAGAGATTGCCTTTTGCCAAGAGAGCGAAATGGCTCTTCACAGAGGGGGAAACACGGCCTTTTTCCCTTTAATGGCCATCTTAGAGGGTGGGGTGAGGTTTCCCATTGACCCTCTCTTAGTCAACACACTTAGGTATTATGGTCTCTGCCCCGACCAACTTCCTCCTAACTTTTATCGGGTGGTGAGTTGTGTGAGGCGCCTAAACCAACTTTTTGATTTGCATTTAGACCACCACGACATAAACCACATGTATAGTTTATGTGGGGCAAAGAAAACCAATTATTATTTACGAGTGAGGGATATGAGGGTACGGCTAATCTCTTGCCTGCCGGACTCGAATAGGAACTCTGCCGGGGAATTCGTCAGGGTGCGCGGCAACTGGTTTGCCGGCGGTTTCCCTTGTCCCCTTACCAGGCGTGAAGTTGGTTCGTTCCACTCATTGGACTTGTTTACATTATGCTTTTTACTACGCTGTCCGTACAACTGTTTTAGGTTTGTGGAACTCTTTTATTGATTCTAACCGTTATTCGTGTTGATATGCGCAGACGGCAGAGTATTCGTTCCAGACCTCAGGGTTGTGCACGTGCGCGACTTGAACTTCGTGTTGAGGTCCGAGATTTTTGTGCACACTGACGGGCAACTCCGAGCATCCCATTTGATCCTCGGCGTACAACCGGTGTATACAACCTGGCAAGCCTTTGGCCAAGCTTTATTGGTGGATAGCCCCCTCTTGTCCTACGTAGACGTTCGGCACCCGAGCTTTCTTCCTGCGAAATTTTCGGTAGGAGAGGCTCGCGAGCTCGGCCCACGTTACACCTGTTCCGACGAACGCCAACCGATACGTGACGGGTCTGCCGAGCGTGTGTCCCGAGCACGCCGAGAACGCGCACACCAGCAGATCGAACAAGAGGCGGCCGCTCAAGCAGAAGAGCAGGCCGATCAAGGGGCTCCCCATCAAGACGCTGAGGAAGTTGCTGCGGCGCCTGGGTCAGTTCGAGTTGGTGAGATGGTGGTTCGAAGGACTATGACCATCAACCGGTTCATCCCCGGGGCCGAACAGGCAATAGAGCAGCAACCGCCCCAAGGGAGCGGACGAACCCCTCCTCCTCCGCCGGTAGCTCGGCAAAGAAAAAGGCAGAAAACAGCCGAACAAACCGTAGTTACTCCTACTGTGACGGCGAAGACCCCTCCTCGGCCATCGAGTGGCATAGTGATCCGAGAACCCGTAACTCAGCCGGGGACGAATGTAGCCTCTTCCTCCCGTGCTGTGGCTGCCTGGCAGCCCTCATACATGCTGGACGGCAAGCTTCTTCCCTCGGATGCCAGCGTTCACGTCTGGGCGAAGGGGGCTGGGGGTAACGTCGCTCAGTCCTTGGCACGGGGCTTGCTTCTTCCAGAGGATGTACGGGCTTTCGAGGAGGGTACAGACGAGTCCATGGCACGGAGACTGCAGTGGCATACCATTGCGGTCAGTGAATACAATTTTTACTTAGTTTTTCTCCGTCTTATATTTTCTCGTTTTTAATTAACTGGAAAGGGCTCCCTGTACATGTTTCTTTACAGGCCGCGCAGCTGGCGTGTATTTTGGATAGGCGCGTCAGCGACCTCGCCGAAGATGCTGGCCGAGAAAGGGCTCTGAAGGATGTAGCCGATGTTAATGCGAAGGAGAAGGCCATAGCGGCCGCGGCGGCGGAGAAGAGGGCGGCAGCTGCCGAAAAAGCGAAGGCGGATGCTGAGAAGAAATATGCGGAGCTCCAGAACAGCATGGGGGACATTGAGCTGAGGCTGGCGGCAGCCGAGAGCCTGGGGACTGCTCGTGAGAAGGAACTGGCTGAAGCCCGAGCATCCCTTGAGGCGAGCGAGAACAAATGGTATAACGAAGGTTTCGCCGATGCTGAAAACTCGGCGGAGCCAGTCATAAGGGAGGCTCGGAAGCTCGGCTTTCAGGAGGGTTGGCTGGCTGCCCTACAGGCCATGGGGGTCCCCGAGGACTCCCCTCTCAGGAATGTTGCTCAAATCCCATTTCCAGTTTCTTCCCCTATACGAGAAGCTACCCTAGGACCCCTTGACGAGGAGGAGACAACCAGTTTGAGGGAACTAGTGGAGCAGATCGATGCTCATGCAGAGCTGGAAGAACCCGAGGTGGCCAGCCAACTTCGCACTGCTGATCAGCCCGTCCAGGACTCCGTACAAACCGAAGTCCCTTTTCAACCTGCTGACTCCACCGCCTGAGCAAGAAAAAGTTTATGTTTTCTTCGTTTATTTCTTAGCTATATTGGCATTTACTATTATTGCCATTCGGATGATTTTCCTATGTCGCCGGGCTGTGGCGACTGAACATTGTTTTACTTCGCTTCATTTTACTTGCTTTTTGAACAGCGTTTCACTTCGTTTTATTTGTTATCATCTTCTTGAGACTGTGAATTGTTATAGTGCTTTACAGACCGAGAACTTTTGCTTTTGTATAACTTCTGCCGTACGGCAAAAGTGCCCTGGCGGTCGTATTTCCACTCGGGTTTCCCCCCCGGGTAGCTTTAGGATTTCTATTTGCATGCAGCCAAGCGACCTTTGTCCTTTAGGAGAAGTTTTGAGGTCTCCCCCTGATAAGCAATATAAGTTAAGTCCGGCAACGGGCCCATCCTTAAATAGGGTTTAAGGCTTCGGCTGGCTCAGTAATAACGTGGTAGCCCGGCAGCAGGCTACCGCCCTTTAGACTCAATCTAAGGTTTTAAGGTTTCTGTCCTTAGAAAGACTTTTAGGTTTCCACCTGCTCGGCACTAACGAATTAGCCTGGCAGCAGGCTTCTGTCCTTAGGGAAATTCTAAGGTTTTCACCTGCTCGGCACTAAGGGGTTAGCCCGGCAGCAGGTTTCTGTCCTTAGAAAGAATTTTAGGTTTCCACCTGCTCGGCACTAACGAATTAGCCTGGCAGCAGGCTTCTGTCCTTAGGGAAATTCTAAGGTTTTCACCTGCTCGGCACTAAGGGGTTAGCCCGGCAGCAGGTTTCTGTCCTTAGAAAGAATTTTAGGTTTCCACCTGCTCGGCACTAACGAATTAGCCTGGCAGCAGGCTTCTGTCCTTAGGGAAATTCTAAGGTTTTCACCTGCTCGGCACTAAGGGGTTAGCCCGGCAGCAGGTTTCTGTCCTTAGAAAGAATTTTAGGTTTCCACCTGCTCGGCACTAACGAATTAGCCTGGCAGCAGGCTTCTGTCCTTAGGGAAATTCTAAGGTTTTCACCTGCTCGGCACTAAGGGGTTAGCCCGGCAGCAGGTTTCTGTCCTTAGAAAGAATTTTAGGTTTCCACCTGCTCGGCACTAACGAATTAGCCTGGCAGCAGGCTTCTGTCCTTAGGGAAATTCTAAGGTTTTCACCTGCTCGGCACTAAGGGGTTAGCCCGGCAGCAGGTTTCTGTCCTTAGAAAGAATTTTAGGTTTCCACCTGCTCGGCACTAACGAATTAGCCTGGCAGCAGGCTTCTGTCCTTAGGGAAATTCTAAGGTTTTCACCTGCTCGGCGAAAGCGTTTCGGTTGGCAGGGATAATTCCGATTTGAGAATTCGACCATAGCTGTACACATATATACGTGTTACAATTTGCATCATCCGAATAATTACAACAGTTCGCATTGCTTTAAAGCCATGAGAAAGATCAGTTAGTAGTAAAATTTCTTCAAGTTGTTGGCATTCCATGGTCGGGGCAGCGGTCTCTCGTTCAGTTCTTCCAAGAAATAGGCTCCTGAGCCGGCGACAGCTGTAACTCTGTACGGCCCTTCCCAGTTTTGTGCTAACTTCCCGGAATTTGTATCTCGCATGCTTCCCACTGCCTTCCTTAATACCAAATCCCCGGCATCAAATTTTCTTGCCCTTACGCCGCGATTAAACCTTTGGGCAAGTTTATGCTGATACTCGGCGAGCCGTATGGCTGAAGCTTCTCGGTATTCTTCCAACTTGTCCAAATGATTGATTAGTAGGCCGTCGTTCGCACCAGGATTGAACCCAAGCACTCGCCCGCTGCACAGACTTATCTCAGTTGGTATCACCGCTTCGGCTCCATAAGTGAGGGAAAATGGTGTTTCCCCTGTCGATCTTCTGGGTGTTGTTCGGTAAGCCCACAGAACGCTTGGCAGCTCCTCGGCCCAATTCCCCTTCGCGCCTTCTATTCTTTTCTTCAGACCATTAACGATCACCTTATTCACCGCTTCGGCCTGGCCATTGCTTTGCGGGTACGCCGGAGTGGAATACCGATTGCTGATGCCGAGGTCTCTGCAGAAGTCACGAAAAACCCTGCTGCAAAACTGCAGGCCATTATCAGAGATGAGCGTGTTCGGTACACCGAATCTTGTAATTATATTCTTCCATACAAACTTCTTTATGTCCACATCTCGGATATTAGCTAGAGGTTCAGCTTCCACCCACTTGGTGAAGTAGTCCACGGCTATCACGACGAATCGCCGATTTCCGATTGCTCGGGGGAAAGGCCCGAGTAAGTCCAGCCCCCACTGTGAAAACGGCCATGGGCTACTAACTGGGTTGAGGCAGCCAGCTGGTTGGTGGATCAGGGGCGCATGCTTCTGACACTGCTCGCATCTGCGTGCATACTCGGCGGCGTCTCTCTGCATCTTGGGCCACCAAAACCCCTGGGTCATTGCCCGGTGTGCCAAAGATCTCCCGCCAACGTGGCTGCCGCACACTCCATTGTGAAGCTCTTCTAATAGTTCTTCTACCTTTGCCGGGTGTAGACATAAAAGATATGGCCCCCCATATGATCTTCTGTACAGCTTTTTCTCCGGCGACAGCCAGTATCTAGAGGCCATTCTGCGAATCTTAGTTGCCTCTTTTTCATCGGCCGGGAGCTTATCATCGGCTAGATATGTCACGAGAGGGTCCATCCAACTTTGCCCGAGTGTCGTAACCGATGCAACTACTGCCCCCGAACTGCATGAGCTTATGTTGGCCGAGATGCTCGGCTCGGGGACCAGTTCTACTCTTATAAGCCGAGGTATACCTTCCGTTGTGGACGAGGCTAAGGTGGCGAGGGAATCGGCGTGCTTATTTTGGGACCGAGCCACCTGTATCAATCTCACGGTGCCAATATCTGACATAGCCTGTTTTCCTCGTTCCAAATAGGCCTTCATACGTGGATCACGTGCCTCGAACTTGCCCTGGACCTGATTAACTACCAGCCGTGAGTCTGAGTACACTTCAACATCCCGGGCACCTACCGCCGAGGCTACCCTTAGTCCGGCTAATAAGGCTTCATATTCGGCTTCATTGTTTGAGGCCTTAAATCCGAGCCTGAATGAATGCTCCAGTTTTATCCCTTCGGGGCTTATCATGACCACACCTACGCCCGACCCCGAAGAGTTCGATGCGCCGTCCACATATACCTTCCACGGATAACAATTCAGCTGGCAAATCATTTCTCGCGGGGCTCGGGGTGAAAACTCGGCGAAAAAGTCGGCCAGGACTTGGCCCTTGATCGCCTTCCTCGGTCTGTACCGTATGTCGAAAGCCCCCAGCCGGGTTCCCCACTTAGCTATTCGCCCTGTGAAGTCAGACCTTTTCAGTAATGACTGTAATGGGTACTGTGTTAGCACATATATGGTATGTGCTTGGAAGTACTGGGGCAATTTCCTCGTAGCATGCACAAGTGACAACACCAACTTCTCCAAGGGTAAGTATCTAGTCTCTGGTTCTGCAAGAGTTTTGCTGATGTAATACACAGGCCTCTGCGCGCCCCTGTCCGTCAGTAATACGGCACTCACTGCATGTTCGGAAACCGAGAGATACATATAAAGCTCTTCTCCGGGTTCGGGTGCCGCCAATCCCGGCGCCTGCGATAAGTACTCTTTCAGCCCCTGGAAGGCTTCCTCGCACTCGCTTGTCCATTGGAACCCTTTCCACTTCTTCAACAGCTGGTAAAATGGCCGGCACCTATCCGAGAACTTGGAGATGAAACGATTGAGGGCGGCCAGCATTCCTGTCAAGACCTGCACTTCTTTTGGATTGCTCGGAGATCGGAGCCGTTTCACAGCCTCTATCTGGTCCGGGTTAACCTCAATTCCTCGGCAGGAGATCAGATACCCCAGAAACTTCCCCGCTCCCACACCAAAAGCACATTTCTCTGCGTTCAGGCGTAACTTGTACTGCCGCAGCCGCTCGAATACTTCCCCAAGGTCCTCAACATGTTGCAGTTTCTCCTTGCTTTTGACGACCATGTCATCGATATAAACCTCGACCGTTCGACCGATCTTGTCTCGGAACATTCTCATCATCATCCGCTGGTATGTTGCTCCAGCGTTTTTCAGCCCGAATGGCATCACAGTGTAGTGGTAATTGGCGTCGGGAGCTATAAATGCTGTCTTCTCTTGATCCTCGGCGGACAGGGCTATCTGATGGTATCCCTGAAAGGCGTCCAGGAAGCTCATCCTCGGGTGCCCACAAGTGGCATCTACTAGTTGGTCGATCTTCGGCATGGGGAATGAGTCTTTAGGGCATGCCCGGTTTAGATCCGTGAAATCCACACATACTCTCCACTTGCCATTCTTCTTTTTTACCACCACCGTATTCGCCAGCCACTCCGGGAAGAAGATCTCTTTCACCGCCCCTGCCTCCTTGAGCCTTTGGACTTCTGCTTCTACGGCTTCTGCATGCTCCTTGGCAGTCCTTCTCGGTCTTTGTTTCTTGGGAGTGACCGAGGGATCCACGTTGAGTTTGTGGGTGATGAACTCGGGGTCAACTCCGGGCACGTCGTATGGACTCCATGCAAAAACATCCATGTTCTGAATCAGACACAACAGTACTTCCACCCTCTCTTCGAGCGACATACTCGCCCCTACTTGAAAACGTTTGTCGTCATCTGGCAAGATCTTCACCGTGACCAGTTCCTCGGCCCCTTCAGCCCCCACTCCTTCTCGGGGCTTCTGTGATTGCTATAACAGGGGTTCCTCGGCGGCCTCCTTATGTTCGGTGCTTCGGGCTTGAAGATCCGTTGCCGCGATAAGACATTGCCTTGCCGTACTCTGACATCCCCGAACCACGGCAACGCCCTGCTCCGTATGGAACTTGATCTTTACGTGCAAAGTGGAGGGGACGGCGCCCATGGCGTGAATCCATGGCCTTCCCAGTATCGCCGTGTACGGGGAGAAGGAGTTGACTACTATAAACGATACTAGGACCTCTTTACCTTCCATACACACAGGTAGGGATATCTGTCCTTCAGGGACCACAGTTCTTCCATCAAACGATACAAGTGGCGTAGCATACTCTATCAAATCCTGACTTTTTAATCCGAGCCCCTTAAACAAGTCTGGATACATTACGTCGGCCCCGCTACCTTGATCTATCATTATTCGTTTAACCAGAAAACCTCCTATCCGTGCCGTGACCACCAATGCATCATCGTGTGGTTGTACTGTCCCCTCTAAATCTTGTTCGTCAAAGGCAAGCACTTCTCGGACATGCTTAGCCTTCTTCTTCGGGGGCTTAGCCTCTGGTTGACTCGTTACTGGTACCACGGTCAACACCCCCGCCTTTGTCACCAAGGGGCCCCGCGTAGGGACAAGGATCATCTCTATCACTCCAATCGGTGGCGGAAGGGGGTTCCCCCTCTGTTGAGCGTTTGCGTTGGTTCCCCGGACGTCATCGTCGACCATAAACTCCTTCAAATGCCCTGCCCTTGTTAATTGTGCTAAATGGTCTTTTAATACCCGACACTGCTCAGTTGTGTGGCCCTTGTCTTTGTGATAGGTGCAGTACAGATTCTGGTTTCTCCGAGCGGGATCACCCCCCATCTTGTTCGGCCATCTGAAGTAGGGCTCATTCTTGATTCGTTCCAGAATTCGATGTACCGGCTCTTTGAATGTCAAACTAACTTCCCCAGCCTGCCAAAACGGCTCATGAATCTTGAAGTCCTTTCGAGGTCTCGGTTGGAATCCCCCCTGCCGAGAACGGTTCACTGCCGGGGCCTTTCCTTTGCTCTGCAACCGATCATCCTCCAAACGCTTATACTCCTCAATGCGTCTCATGAGCTGTCTCATGTCCTCGGGCGGTTTCTTCGTCA
The DNA here is from genome assembly GCA_023736055.1 of Quercus glauca. Lineage (NCBI taxonomy): Eukaryota > Viridiplantae > Streptophyta > Magnoliopsida > Fagales > Fagaceae > Quercus > Quercus glauca. The sequence goes on along the minus strand of CM043319.1, from coordinate 7,998,675 downwards.
GTGAATCACGCAGCTCGGATTCCTCGGGGAGTCCCATTCTGAAGGTGCTCGCCGCAATCTTCTCATTTCCTCCTCCTATTTCGTTGTAAAGTTCCCAGTATCGGCTGGCATAACTGCGGAGAGTTTCCCCCACTTTCATCTTCATAGATAGTAAGGCGTCCACGGGTTGTGGTACTCGGCTGCACGTCACGAACCGTGCACCAAATTCTTGGATTAGCTCGGCGAAGCTGTGGACGGAACCCTTCCGTAATCCGTTGAACCACCGAAGCGCTGTTGGCCCCAGGCTAGAGGGGAATACCCTGCACATGAGCGCGTCGTTGTGTGAATGAAGGGACATCATGTGGATGTAATGACTGACGTGTTCTACCGGATCCGATCTTCCATCATAAGTATTGAACGGCGGGCGGGGTAAACCTGCTCGGCATTGCTGCGCTTTCGATATAATCCGAGAACGGCGACCGTGCTGCCCTTCGCAACGCGCGGCTCATCACATCCATTGCGGCATTATAAGGTTTCTGCCTATTAGGCGAATCAGATCCTCGGTCTGCGTATCCCCATGACCGCGAACGGTCTCTTCGATGGAACGCTTCCCGCGAATGCGAACGGTCCCGGTCGTCATGGTGCTCCTGGGAATGGGAACGCCCCCTGCGGTGGCGGGGCCCGAGTTGGTTGGACCCTGTATCGTTGCGGTCTTCCCCGAATTCCGCCCTCCTGTTTCGGCGCCTGACCCCTGCCTCTAACTCCAATTCCCTCACTTGCCTGCGTAACTGTTCCAATTCCTCGTCTCGGCCGTTGCGCCGTCTCCGCCCTGATTCACCTGATACTTGTTGCTGTGTCTGGTATGACCCCTCCCCGAGGCCTGATCTCTCTTCCCGCTCGTTGTTTCTATCTTCATGCCTTTTCTGCCTCCTCTCTCTCCAGGATGACCCCCGAGATTGCCCTGCCGAGCGGCTTTCGGCCTCGCTCTCGTGACTTCTCCTCGACATTATGCTGCACGTGAGTCCCAGTTGAACTACGGCTATGTAGGGAATTCCCACAGACGGCGCCAATTGTACGCACCCAAAAAGTGGCCAGCGGGCCAGACAACCGTTGGGCTTACAATCTATTTATGTTATGGGCTTGAAGTTCTCCTACTATGGGTAGCCCTAAGTCCTGAGACTGTTTCGTGCTCCCTCTCACACTTATCTCTCTCTTTTCTCTCTTTTCTCTCAATCGTCCAACCCCTCTTCCATCTGTTGTTCTTGTATTTATAGCTTCTCTATAATGGGGTGGTCATCATCACATTTTAGTAAGTGCTATGAGAGGTCCAATGTGATCAGAGGTAAGTGGATGATTTGGTGATGGTGGCCTTGGAACTTGGTTCTTTCCTGAATGAACGACACAGCAGCTTCGATCCTCGGGGAATTGCCGAGGAAGTGAAGACCGTAACCTCGGCACATCCTACATTTCGTAATGCACGGGATAAGGGCTCGGCACGGCCCTCTTTGGGACAGCTGGATAAACGATAGGTGTGATCATGGGCCGGGCCCCGCGGAACGTTTGGGCCAGGGCCCAAACGTTGCTCCCAGGCAAAGGGGCCCAACAAGTAGGCATGGGAGTTGGGTGCCGTACAGTTACTAATGCTAGTTTCAGTACAGTGATTCCCCTAACACATTGATTTACAAACATTGCTTAACAATCACACATATTCACCGTCCTCTAGTATGTATAATCTGTACGCCTCACTCACACACGCTCATCGCATACACATACACGGATACACCAAATTCATGCAGCGTCAGAAATTTGTATATAAACACATTAGCTATTCTCACCAACACAGACACACGGTCACATAATTAATTTGATAATGTTACAACCACCACATACATAGGTCCACTTCTAAACATCTGAAATTACATATACCATAAACACAAACATACCCAGTGGTGAGATCAAAACCTTGAAGTTGCTCGACCATGATGTCTGGGTCATGAAAAAAAGGTGAGATAGAGAGAAAAAGGGAAGAGCAAACGAGTGCAAGAGCCACCACCAGTAATGGGCCTGGTTGCCGTTCTTCTTACAAAACTCAATTAGGTCACCTAAAAGCCCAATCCAAAAATCGAATCCAACTGACACATTAGCTATAACCCAGCTTTCTTCTCCCAAAAAAAAATAAAAAGCTATAACCCAGCTGAGCTAAAACAGAGTTACAGTATTCATATAAACTCGTACAAAAATTCATGCCTATTTTATTATAAAAACTTACTTTTTCTTTTTTATTTGCTCAATTTTCAACGCATCACAAATTAGATTATTTATTTTATACTATATTTCAATAAAATATCAATTTTCTCTATTTACCTTTTTTCTTTACACACAACAATTATTCACTCTCTTCATTCATACTAAAAATACGTAAAGAAATAATAAAATATAAAATAAAATAAAATAGTGTAAATTTACATACTTGTTGTAGCATGCATATTTAGACAATTTCACCTTATTTTATGGATAGTTTTTAGGAAAAAAATGTGTAAATTTGACACAATTTTTTACTATACAAATTTTGATATGATTACTCTAAAATGCCATCACATTCTTCCAAAAGTACATCTCAACCCACTAATTTTTCCAAATTTATATTTTAATACTTAAAGTTTTCTAAAATTTCATTTTGACCCCAAAATTTACTCGAAATTTCATTTGGATCATAAGCTTTTCCAGAATTACATTTTAAATTCAAAAGCTTTCTAAAACTACACTTTGACCTAGAAAACTAAATAATTGCTCAAAACATTTCAAATTTTTCACCTCAATTCTTAACCTATAAAAATTTGCACTTTTCCCCACTGTTTTAAAAACCGGACCGGACCGGCCGGTCCGACTGGTTCAACCGGGAACCGGGAGGCAGTCCGGTCCGGTCAAAAACCCCAAAACCGGTCAACAACCGGTCAAAAACCGGAAAACCGGTCAAAAACCGGGTAAAAACCGGGGTTGAACCGAAAATTTTTAAAAAAGCGGTTTGATGTCCGGTTCGGTTTTTAAAACCATGCTTTTCCCCCTAAACTTTTAAGAATTGCACAAAAGTCCATAAGTTGATAGTTCATAGACATCACCATTTTCAAACCCAAATTTTACTAAATTATACTAAATATCCTCGTGATCAATAAAATTGACAAGGATCAAGTTGATACTCCACAAGAATTTGACAATTGTATTTTTTTTTAATGAGAAAAAATACGTTGGGAAATAAAACCATGTTTATCCAAAAATATCATGTCGAATATTCAAGTTATTTTTCAAACAAAGAATCATATGAAAAAAGAAGGTATTGCAAAAAGATAGACGTTGTACAATGCCTAATATCATGCATCTACACGTGTAACCGAACTTCTGGATCTACATCTTTTGGCTTGATACATGATTTTAGAACTTAGTTTAGCTTAGGAACGCTTAGGACATTTCTTAACCTAAATTGGAAGATAAAATCAATTAGAAATAAGTGACCAATTACATCTTAGAAATATAATGGTTGGTGAAAATTCTCTTAAATGAGCAAAAGATAAAAGACACACATTCAGACACATCACCAAAATATCACACCTTGTCTCAAATCACCAAGACTCCATATTTGTGTTGGGCAGCTTATTGATATTTTTTTTGAAATTTCACTCGCTTTATTTCTAATTTGAGCTAGCGAGCAGTCATTTTAAAGAAAATGTTATGATGTTTTCAATGGAAATATTCAAGATTCAAATCTCATCACCTTAACTATCAATGTATCCAATAATTTTTTTTTTTTTTTAAATGTAACAAAATTCTAGATTTAAACATACAAAATTAATGGATGGATCTAAATTTCAAATGAGACAAAATTTTAGATTTATTCAAACAACATTTTTCTTAGGTCTATGCTTCGATTCTTTGTTTAATCTTTTGTTTTACTTAATAATTAATTGTTACAATACTAGATAATTGAGTAAGTAATGACTTGACGTTTATTCAATCCTGAGTCCTGACTCCCTGTAAGCCTTCCCTAATCCAAGAGGCGTTATCTAGTCCATCTTTTACATGTAATACAAGTGTGCCGTATAATAAAGAGATTATCTAGAGCACCCGCTGCACGTCATGGATGCCCACACAACAGAGAGTTTAGGGATGTAAATCCCACTTGCGATACGACACCGTTTGCATGCAGTAAGTGCATTCAATGAAACCATCTCAATAATATAAATATATATATATATACATATATATATATATATATATATATATATATATATATAGGTAGTTACCTGATAGTAAATTTGGATTTAAGTGGACTAGGACAATGATACCTGACTGTATGAGTCATTTTTTTTACCAAGCAAAAGAATATATATATATATATATATATATATATTCTAATAGGGTGATTCATTTGTTAAAAAAAAAAAAAGATCTTATGAGATAATCTTATGAAATATCTCACACATATTATGAAAGAATAATCTCACACTATGGTCTCATGAAATATCATCTTATTGGAAGAAACCAATATTATGCAACTGGTGTATTAAATAATTCTATAATCCACCCAATTTCTCTTTAATCATTAAAACACTAGCTCAACTAGATAGTGCACTAGGGTTATGTAAACTTGGACTATCTAACGATTTTAATGAAACAATTCAAATGATGGGGTCTTCTATCTTTATTTTTTATTTTTTTTTTATTAACTTCGGTCTTGATTTTTTACGACATATTATTTCGACAACTTTCATCCAGTCTTCAGTTACAAAATAATAATAAAAAATTTCTACGCTTCCTTTAATTGTCGGAGTAATCTGTGATTCAGCAAAAACAAAGACATGGTTCTGAGTGAGGAGTGCCTACAAAATTGCAATGGAGACTAAAGTACAACCTGATTCTGGTTCCTGTTCAGACAATAGCAATATGAAGACACTTTGGAAGGTGCTGTGGGGTTTGAAAATTCCAAATAAGGTTAAACACTTTGGGTGGAGAGCGTGTAAAAACATTCTACCAACATTGTCTAATCTTAAGAAGAGAGGAATTGTTGAGACTGACTTATGTGAAGAGTGTAAAATGGGCTGTGAATCCTCAGGTCATGTGTTTTGGAGCTGTTTATGTGCTTCAAGTACCTGGGCTCTTACTTCTATTTTTTGCAGGCAGCAACATCTATTTTTTAATGATTTTATGGAGTTGTTTTGGTTCCTGGTGCATGTTCAGAAAAGTAGTGAGGAAATACTCTCATTAGCCGTGACCATTGCTTGGGCTTTGTGGACTAGGCGAAATGAGAAAAGAAATGGAAAGAAGTTTATGTCAGGTTTTGAACTAGTTCAATGGTGTGGAAACTATATTGAATCATTCAAGGCAGCAAATTCTTCAACTTCACTAAGTTCTACCGATTCATCAAATGTAGTACCAACCTCTGCAGATGCAGTTTCTGCAAATGCAGTTTCTGCAGATGCAGTTTCTGCAATTGCAGTTTCTGCAGATGCAGTTACTGCAAATGCAGCAGCTTCTGTACATGCTACAACATCTGCAACTTCTGGAAGTTCTGCATTAGGCTTGGCAAAACAATGCAAACAGGTTTGGTCACCTCCTGATGCTTCTGTTTTTAAAGTAAATGTTGATGGGGCTGTCTTTGCAGAACAACGAAAGTCTGGGGTAGGAGTGGTAATACGCAATTGTGAAGGTTTGTTCATGGGAGCTTTGTCAATGAAGCTAAATCAGCATCTGGGACCCATGGAAGCCGAAGCAAAAGCTTATGAATTGGGAGTTATGTTTGCTAAAGATATGGGATTTCATGAGATTGTTCTTGAGGGGGATTCTGTTATGGTTTCAAATGCTATTGCTGGCATTTCTCCTTCTCCATCTTCAATTGCTTCAGTTGTGTATGGAATTAGTTCTATGTTAAGTACTTTTCGTAGATTTTCTATTTCACATGTTGGTAGGAAAGGTAATCAAGTAGCCCACTTGTTAGCAAAACATGCTCAGGGTGTTGAGCAATATGTTACTTGGATTGAGGAGAGCCCTTGTTTCTTAGAACATGCTCTCTCAACTGATGTACTTGTTTCTAGTTCATGTTAATGGAATTTCAGTTTTCTATCAAAAAAAAAAAAAAAAAAGAAACGTCAACTCTCCTAGACAGAGTCTTCAAAGTCAATATAGTCTTTCCATAATCTGGCAAGTGGATGGCTGCTTGATAAAAATTACAGTTATATATTCTTTGTTCAAATGTGACAAAATTCTAGATTTAAACAAACATTGTTTCCAACTTCAGAAATTGTAGAGAGTTAATATTTATATTGTTTAATTGGGTTGTTCTACAGTACCCTTATTTTTTTTTTAGTGGGTACGGTACCACTAATATCTTGACTGTCAATTCTAATACTTTCAATCCAAACCGTATATTTAAGTTGAGTTGAATACCAATTACCGGTAGAGCAAGTTACCGTATATATAAAACCAAAAAAGAAAACAAAAAACAAAGAATTAGATTATCTTCTTTCGCGTTCTCTGAATTCTAGGGGGCGAACCAAGCGGTTGCAAGACTAGCTAATGAGAATTGATTGTTTTGATCTGAGTATATTTGTTTCTTCTCTCTTGCGTGCGTGCTTTGTGTCCAATGATCTCCTTTCTCCATCCCGATTTACTCGCCAGTATCAAAACAAAACCCTTATTTCCAAATTATCTGTATTCTGTGTTAATGATTTGCTTGTGTTCTTAGTTTTTTTTTTTTTTTTTTAGAGAAATAGCCTTGATTGGTTCAAAATGATTCTTTAATCTGTCCTGTGATTTATTATTGTACTACAATAACCCATTGAAGCCACTACTTTTTGGATACAGTCAAATATGCCGATGAAGGATATAATTACTACTGCTCATGAGAGTTTAAGATTTGCCAGGGGAATGCTTGATTTTCGTTTGCCTATTATTTTGCATTATAGGCTTGGATATTTGTTTGGCTATTGCTAGGTACTTCGATATGTTGAAGATTCTAGAATAATTAAAAAAATTTCATGGAGAGTTCTTATTGTAGACATCAATTTTGGGAAGTATCTAAAGTGTTTGGATGTATCTCACTCCTAGCTTTGACTCTTTGTTATATGGTTTATTGGTGATGAACTACTCTCTCTTAACTTTATATGATTCGATGGTTAAAGAATGGGATTGGGCTTTATGTAATGCAGCAAAAGCACTTTTTCCTCTCCCCTTTGATCAGCTTTTCATATTTGCAATATGTTTTATTTTCACTTGTTGCTAAATGAAGCTTCTCGTGTGTGACCCATTTGCAAGAAATACAGTCTCAGTCCGATAATTATAGGTCTTTATCATCTTCAACAAGTAGTCCAGCAAGGAGGGTGCCCTTAAGTAATTTTTTCTTTTTGCATAAACTTGGTTCACTGAGACAACCAGAATGGGAGGATACGGCTGTTGATGTGAGGGTGGAGGAAGGAGGTGACCGTGACACTATTAACATTGCGATCACCCCAGCCTTCTCATCTCTCTCAAAGCTCAATAGTGGCTCCTTGCCATTTCCACCACTACCAGAGGGTGTAGTTGTAGCAAGGAAAATTACAGGAGTTTCGGTTGTTTGGAAAGACTTGACTGTCAAAATAAAGGGTAAAAGGAAGTACTCTGACAAAGTTGTGAGGAGTTCGAATGGTTATGCATTGCCTGGAACTATGACAGTAATCATGGGTCCTGCTAGATTAGGGAAAAGTCCACTTTACTAAGGGCTATTGCAGGTATTTAAGCATGGTATCTATTGTCATTTCAATTGAAGCATTTGAATTATGTATTTTTCTTGGTCCTGTGGATGCTTGAAGCTTAAATGTTGTTCTCTCTTTAATCTAGGATGATTGCACCACTCAGCGAAAATGTACAGTGAAGTGTTAGTTAATGGGGCAAAATCGCACATGCCTTATGGGTCTTATGCAAGTTCCAAGTAATTTCACTTCCTTTTAATTCTTCATTCTTCAGTTGTGGTTTAAGTATTTCCTTAATTATGATCTTGCTATTGGTTCTCCATTTACCCCACTCATCTACATTTTGCTTAGGGGGTCCCCCTTTTTTTTCCCCCTCCAAAAATCTAATGCAAGGCATATTGATCTAATATTTAATTATATAAGATGAATATAAGCCCTGTTTTTGGAGTATTATATCAATGTTGGATTTTAGAGTAACTGACTCAAACTCAGATGAAGCAAGCTGCACAAATACTTGAAAATTATTGTATAATTTGGAGACTACAATTTATAGTAACTTACAAATGTGAGATAATATGGTGTTGTGACTTGTGAGTGAGACTAAGATTTTCATGTGTTTTGAAAATAAGTTTGTTGACATTTTTCTTTGGTTGGCAATTTTTTATATTAATGAATCTCTCCCCCCCCCCCCCCCCCCCCCCCCCCCCCCCCCCCAATTTCAAATGATGCCCATTATGAATTGTTAACAACAGTCATTTACATTATTACTCAACTTTCAAATGATAAGAAATCTCATAGAGGTTCATCATATTCTTAATTTAGCATGCCGTTGTTTATTTGAATTTATTTAAACTTATTTTATGATGTGGAACTTGCTGATATTTTCAGGTTGAGCTAAATGAGCCTAAGTTGTTGAATCATTTCAATTATATAAATAAATAGTTGAGGCTCTGTGCAAAGAGATGTGCTCTTATGAACATCTCATTTTTCTAAGTTGTTGATAGTTATACCATGTAAATGCAGATATTTCATTTACCACTTGAGTTGCAGAAGGGACAATAAGAAATTCCTACAAGTTAGAAGTTGCCCTATTGAAAACTTAGGGATGAATGATCTAGGCATGACGACCCATTGCAAGCTGCTTTTGATTGTCTCATTTTCAATTATTTCCATGATAGTATTCAAATATAGATGTGAAGGAAATACATTGTAATGGATTTCCTTTGTAAATGAATTTTTTCCTTCTTGTGATGAGCAAGTAGCAAAGTAAGCAGTAGTCAAGATACTTATAATTGATTTCTTTGTAGTCTGGCTTCTTTCTTTAGATACTTTACAACAAGAGACCTATTTGTAGTACATGAAAGTGGGTTATAAATTTTGGGGTCAAATTTCCATAATATCTAGATCAATTATGATTGTCCTCTCCATTGATAATGATTATGATGGAACAATAAGAATTATTTTATTTATATGATAAATTCATATTTTGCAAGTTCAAGTTGTAACTAATAGCAAATTATTAGTTGTATATGATGACAGATTTTTAGTCATCATCTTGTCAATTGGGTTATCAATGGCTTTTTCATTACCTCATGTATTTATTAAAAATGTTTTTTTTTTTTTTTTTTTTTATACAAGATATAAATTCTACTCAAACTTAATCTAATTGTATATGTGTGTGAAGCTCCCTCCTAAAGACTTGAACCTCAACCCTTGCCCCCCACACCCCATAAGCACTTGTGCTTGTAGAGTAACCATCACACCAATGGTGTGCAGTGGTAAAAATGTTACGAAAATGTAGAAGGATTAAGAAAAATAATAATTGGAAAAAAATATTTTATAATCTTAAATCCAATTCTAAATCCAAATTCAAATTTAGGTATTCAATCAATGGAATTTCAAATAATGAATTTCAAATCTTGAGTTCTATAAAAAGACCCAAACAAAAATTTTAAAATCAATGGATTTCAAATCAAGGCATTTTAAATCCTTTGATTTAAAATCCAAATCAAAATCTAAATGTTTCCATCCAAACACAACCTTAAGTTTTTTTGCGGGAATTTCAAAGTAAAAATTAAAAAAATAAGGGTGTGTGTGTATGTGTGTGTGTACTAGTTAGTTTTTATTATTATTATTATAATAGATGACTTATCATCTTTTAAATTACAATTAGTATACAACAAAATACAACAACTTAGGTTCTATAGGTTTTAAGGTAATTTCGGTCATTTTTAGGTTCTAACGGTATTTCAGTCATTTTTAGGTTTCAAGTGTATTACGGTCGTTTTTTTAGGTTTTAAGAGTATTTCGGTCACTTTTTAGGTTACAAAGTTATTTCAGTCATTTTTGTAGATTTCAAGGTCATTTAGGTCATTTTAGATTCTAAGGGTATTTTGGTTATTTTTTTGTTCTAAGTGTATTTCAGTCATTTTTAGGTTTTAAGGGAATCCCAGTATTTTTTGAGAGTTTTGGGGTATTTTGGTCACATGTGATGTTAGTATTGCCCAATGTGACAATAGAACCGTCAAATATGAGAAAAAAAATAAGGGAACCATTGAATGTGATAAAAGTACGATTACATATGATGTTGGTACTATCCAATGTGACAATAAAATTGTCAAATGTGAGGAAAAAAAAATAAGGAAACTACGAATGTGATAAAAGTACAGTCATATGTGATGTTGGTACTGCCTAATGTGACAATGGAATCATCAAATATGAAGAAAACAAAATAAGGGAACCATCAAATATGATAAAAGTATAGTTGCATGTCATGTTGGTGCCGCCTAATGTGACAATGGAACTGTCAAATGTGAAAAAAAAAAAAAAAAAGGGAATCATCGAATGTGACAAAAGAAAGGTCACATGTGATGTTGGTACTGTCTAATATAACAATGGAAATGTTAAATGTGAAAAAAAATAATGGTGCCACAGAATGTGACAAAAGTATAGTCAGATGTCATGTTGCTACTGCCCAGTGTAACAATGAAACTTTCAAATGTGAGAAAAAAATGAAAGTACCACCGAATGTGACAAAAGTACGATTAGATGTGATATTGATAATTTTGTTATATATATTTGTCGATTATTAGGTAATTCAGTGGGGTTAGGTTGGGTTGGCTACACCCATATGTAATGTTGGTACAATTTAATGTGACGATGAATGTGACAAATGGATGGTCATATGTGATATTGGTATTGCCCAATGTGACGATAGAACTATCAAATATGAGAAAAAAAAATTAGGATACAACTAAATGTGACAAAAGTACGATAAAAAATGATGTTGGTACTGCACAGTGTAATAATGGAACTGTCAAATGTGAGAAAAAAATAGGATGCCACTAAATGTGACAAAAGTACAAACATATATGATGTTAGTTCTATCTAATGTGACAATAGAACTATCAAATATGAAAAAAGAAAAAGAAAAAGGGAATCACTAAATATGACAAAATAACAATCACATGTAATGTTAGAACTGCACAATGTGAAGATAGAACAGTCAAATGTGAGAAAAAAAATAAAAGAACCACTAAATGTGACAAAAGTACTGTTACATGTAATGTTGAAACTGCACAATGTGATAATGGAACCGTCAAATGTGAAAAAAAAATAAGGGAACCACTGAATATGACAAAAAAACTGTCATATGTGATGTTAGAACTGCATAATGTAAGGATAAAACCGTCAAATGTGAGAAAAAAAAATAAAAAAACCACCAAATGTGACAAAAGAACTGTCACATGTGATGCTGGAACTACAGAATGTGAGGATGAAACCATCAAATGTGAGAAAAAAGTAAAAGAACCATCGAATGTGACAAAAGAACTGTTACATGTTATATTGGAACTGCATAATGTGAGAATGGAACTGTCAAATATGAGAAAAAAGTAAGAGAACCATCGAATGTGACAAAAGAACTGTCATATGTGATGTTGGAACTACACAATGTGAGGATAAAACCGTCAAATGTGAGAAAAAAAAAGCAAAGGAACCACCGAATGTGACAAAAAAACTATCACATGTGATGTTGGAACTGCACAATATAAGGATGAAACCGTCAAATGTGAAAAAAAAAAATAGAAGAACCACTCAATGTGACAAAGGAATTGTTACATGTAAGGTTTGAATTACACAATGTGAGGGTGGAACCGTCAAATGTGAGAAAAAAGGCAAGTGAACCACCAAATGTGAGAAAAGAACTGTCAAATGTGATGTTGGAACTACACATTATGGGGATGGAATCGTCAAATATGAGAAAAAAGGAAGGGAAACACCAAATATGAGAAAAGAATTATTACATGTGATGTTGGAATTGCACAATGTGAGGATAGAATCATCAAATGTGAGAAAAAAGTAACCTGGTATAGCAAGTTACCTACTAGTGGGTATCAAACCCCTTTTTTTGGGGGGGAAGGGTTACGGTAGAATTACCCTTTTTAATTATGAGTAATGCTACAAACACAAACTATTTTACAACGTTTTTAAAAACTGCTGATGTGGTTTTAGTATTTTCCAAATAGTTATTGTAAGTAAAAATGTGATGCTAGTGATGGACCCTTATTAGAACTAGTAAGAATTTGCCACATCATCAGTTTGTAAAAATATTGTAAAATAGTTTGTATTTGTAGCATTACTCTTTAATTATTTAGTCTTTTGTTTTTCTATTAAATATTACTATATTTGCTTCTATATATATATATATATATATATATATATCTAATTTATCCATATATAAATATGAAGTCCGAAACTTTTGATTTTTTATTTATTTTTATTTTTGTTTGAGAAATAATTACAATATGCTGCTAATCCCGCAGTTCAAACCTTTTCTTCCTTAGACTCTCTTCCTTAGACCCCCGAGCATTTTGTGCATAGAGAGGTGCCAATTCAGCTACAAGCACTTTTGACTTTTTATTGATTATGTAAAATTTTGACATCTAAACTTTGGAGACTTCAGAATTTTACATCTCAATAATTTTTGGTAAAATATCATTTTCGTCCCTAAGTTATCACAAAAGTTCGTTTTTCTTCCCTAAACTTTCAAAAGTTCGTTTTTTGTCTCTAAACTATTATAAAAGTTCATTTTTCATCTCTAAACTTTCAAAAGTTCTATTTTCGTCCCTAAACTTTTCCAAACGTATTGATTTTCGTCCCTTCATCTGACGGAGTGCTGACGTGGCTTTGACAGTGTGCTGATGTGAGAGGGACGAAAATCAATACATTTGGAAAAGTTTAGGGACGAAAATAGAACTTTTGAAAGTTTAGAGACGAAAAACGAACTTTTGAGATAGTTTAGGGACGAAAAAACGAACTTTTGTAATAGTTTAGGGACGAAAATGATATTTTACCCATAATTTTTTTATATATATTTTAATTAATTAAAGTTTGAGGTTGAGTTCTTACTTTCTACCCGATAAACCCTTCTTCTAAATAAACCTCCTTCCTTTCTCACTATTTGACAAACTATGGGAAGGGGCAACAATGAAGGAACGAGGTTTCTCAACGGCTGAATCCAAACAATGTAAATTGGGGTCGTTGAAGGCGAGAGTAGCAGTGGCATTAATTTTTTTTCCTCCTCACCATATTATGGTATAAATTCCTCCAAGGTTCGTTCAGGCTTCCCATGTCCGCTAGACTTCTTTCTCCAAAAAAAAAAAAAAAGAAAAAAAGGTCCGCTAGACTTATCTCTTATTATTCTTAAATATTCTTCTTTACTTGGAACTTGCACTGGGAAAATTAATGACTAATGTTTTTGAGAAAAATTACGTGATATTCCTTCCTCATACATAAATAATAAATTTCATCATAAATTTTATTACTAAGACCTAATATTATGTGACATAATATTGAAGCTATATATAAAACTAAAGCTATTTCACTTTTTATTTATTTATTTATTGTTTATAATATTGTGACATATAAGCTTTTTAAAAATTTTTTTTTTTATATAAGATTGAAATTATACTTCAACCTAATCTAAGTGTATATGTGTTTGAACCTCATTCCTAGAGACTTAAACTCTGGCCCTTGCAACCTCCACACCCTAAAAGCACTTATACTTATAGAGTGACCATCGCACTAAGGATGTGCGGTGGTGCATATAAACTTTTGAAACCTCACAATTTTACTCTTCATTATTCTTGTGTGTGTGTGTATATATATATATTATATTTAAATGATGTTTATATTTAAACAATTCATTACAATCTTGGTATTTAATTTTAATAAATGTATAATCTAGAATATATAGTTCCATAGAAACACAATTATAATAAATATTTATACTAACAAAAATAATTATTGAAATTCATATTTAGAAAAGGGGGGGGGGGGGAATCTAAAAATTTCATCAATGATATTTATTATAAATAAATAAATAATGAAATTTAATTTATCTTGATTTTTTTCATACTTTTCACTATTGTAGTGAATATAGACACTAGATTTATACCATCATACAACTTAATTAAAACTGATAATAAACTAGCCATAGACCTACCCGACACGCAGAAAATTTTGATGAATTTTTTTTTTTTTTGGAAAATTACTTTTTACTATCTTAAATTATGCATCAGATTATACTTTGCATCATAAACTATTCGAACGCACACTTTGCACCTTAAACTATTATACTCATCACACTTTGCACCCTGATGTTATTTTTGTTGTTATGTTTAACAAAATCCTACTGCACATGATAAGCACATGCTTCTTGCTTAGGTGGGACAAACTTAAAAGACTGAAAAACTCTTCTTCAAAATCAATTAAACAAAACCCCAAACACCCTTTTAGAAATGTTGAAAATATTCTGCATTGAAAGTAGAACAGAAACAAGAAAAGACATACTCCATCACTATGTACACGTTATTGGCATCCTCACTTGTGTGAAATTTGAATCAACATAATTCAACTATGTCATTATTACCAACAATTAACTCCATTCTCAGGCGCTGAACGACGTTTGTGACCTAGAGTTTCCACTTGCACTACCGTGTGATTGGGAAATCATTAAATAATTGGGGACTTAGGGATTTCGTCACAATGGTGGATTGGTGTTTCAATCTAGGGAAAAAAATTTGGGATTCAGTTTTGTATTTTTTTTTGGTGAAAAGCGAGAGGGTGAGAGACAAGAATCTAAATTTGGGTTTGGGCAGTGGGTACGCACGCGAGACATAAAGAGAGATGTGGAAAAAATTGAGTATTTTTTTTAACTGATTTTGAAGTAAGGTGTTTCAGTCTTTTAAGCTTATTCCATCTAAGCAAGAAGTACATGCTTGTCGATTAAACATAACAGCAAAAATAACACCAGAGGGTAAAGTGTGATAGTTTAGGGTGTAAAGTATGGTAGATGAGACTTATATAAGTGTTAGTTCCAAGTTCCAAAATTTCTTAAAATGATGTGATTATTTACTAATTACAAAATATATATAGTTGATATAATGTATTAGATTTTCTAAATTATGCTATCTATATTTGTTATTTGAAAAAAGTGTTTTAAACTTTGCAAGTGTTCTTTTCTTTCTCTACTTTTAAGTAAACATAATGTATTTTACATTCAACTATTATATAAGGCAAGATATTTTGTAAATAATTTAATTTGTAGTTAAAATTTGTTTTTAGTGCTCCTTACAAACAATTCATCCTCTATACATCTTGAATGACCTAAAGAGGAAGTAGACATAAATAAATCAATCAATTATATTAGAAAAAAAAGAAAGAATAATACACGACTTTAATAACATAATAAAACAATGTAATTTTATCAAAAACCTACCAATATTACGCTAAAAATGTAACATAATTGTCAATGAAACAACTCCCCTTTAATTCTACAATAACATCTTCTCCCAAAGTATTACCAAAGTAGACCGAATGGACCAAAATAGAGTGAAATGAAATGAAATGTTACATTTATGTGACTCAACAAGAGCGTAGTAATAATAAATGTTATAATTTAGTTTTTAGACATTATATATAGATAATTTTAGTGTCATGAAAGAATATAGGGAACAAGTTTATTGAGTTAAATTAACATATAAAATAAGTATTTTTTTAGCATTATTATTTTTTTTTTAACTTAAAACCTTATTATATTTAGCTTGCCTCCCAGAAAAAATTTCTATCCCCACAAGCACAACTGGTGTGGAGTACCCAAATTGAGAAGGAGGTTGATACCGTCTGGGGAACTCATAGCCATTTTTTTTTAGAGGATTATGATTTATGACCAGGGAAAGCTGTTAGTCTACTAGTGTGAGCCACCTTCAAGTCTAAAGAGAACTCCAACGTTAGCTACAAGTAAGATAACTAATTAGAGTTATGTTAATCACCGAGAATGCATATGTTAAAAGTTAATAAATATTCAATTATGGTGTTTAATGCATACTTTTTAAAAGATAAAATACATGTGAATGATTTCAACCAAAAATAAAAAAGTGATTTATTGACTTATGCGTACGAATTTATTGTGGTTGTATGTAGTTTTTTGAACATGTGAACAATTTGAATATATTTTTGAAATATATATATATATATATATATATAATTATTCAATAAAGCTGTAAATTAATTTTTGAAAAATGTATTACTAATTAATGTGTATTTTACATTTACAAAAATATTAACAGATACTCTAAGGGTATTAGTTTATGAAACATTTTAAAATATTTTTTATGGGAAAAGAAAAAAAAACATAAAAAAAAAATTATAAAATTTTTACTTTTTTCATAAAATTTTTTAAAATGACTTGTTAACAAATTCCTTAAGACATCAAGACTCTTACATTCATGGAAAAGTTTAGGATTATAAAATTTTTCCCAACTTCTTACCATTATTGTGACATAACAAAGTATGATTAGTGAAGAAAAAATAATGAATATATATGTAAGTGATGATTAACTACTCATAATTTATTACGACCGAATTGACAAAATCGTCGTGGAATACGTTGTGATTCTCCAACTACTCTACATTCATTAGCAACAAGTAAGACCAATTTGATTTTCCCAGTTATGCAGACACACGTTACATTTGTCAGGCTTTCCATTCCCAAAATTAACTATTAATATTTTATTCTAAGTTATACACCAGAGTTGGGATTTTTTTTTAAAATAACTAGTCGCTAACCCGTGCGATGCACGGAATATATTTCACTTTGCTTAAAATAAAATTTAAAATGAAAAAACATCATAACTTATCAAAATAAACATAAAATATGCAATATTCATTGCAAAATGTTATTTGAGAATAAAATTACCATCAAAATGATAGAAAGAAAAATTTCATGTCCAAACAACTCATCAAGGTGGAATTATCTGGTTATTACTAAGATCCTATATGCAATTTACCAGAAAGATATCATGTCAGTTTTGATCTTCATTCTCTTTTTGCATATTAATAGGTTTTTACTAAGATCTTATATGCAATTTACCAGAAAGATATCATGTCTTAAGCACTAACAACAGATAATCATTCACATATACTTCTTTAGGATCCTCTACAACACTTGTAGCAATGCAAAAGTTAAAAATAAAAAATAAAAATAAAAAGTAGTAGAGATTGCAAATAGAGAAGAGAGAGTACCAAGTTTTTGTTGGGTTTTATGCTTCCGCACCTTGGGCTGGAAGACGTAGGTTGCAGCTTTGATTTTTCTCCAAAAAATAGAGATTCTTCATCTGCCATATACAATATAAAATAATTATTAGAATTTCAACTTAAAAACCAAACCCATAAAAACACTATCAAAATATAGAGATTAACCCAAATACTTATAAGAAAATCAATTCTAAACATAATAAAACAATAAGATAGAATGAAAATTTCAGGCACATATGAAAGCAAATAAAAAAAGACAAAACCTATGCTTTAAGTTTAGGGTTTTGAGATGGTAATTGCTAGGGTTTTAAGGAGAGAAGAGATTTTGGTATTTTTATGCAAAAAACGTTATTTTAGGTCTAGGTGATTTATTTCCTTGTTTTTAGGCTCTTTTAATGTTTTTTTAGGTCAAATTTGGTTCCTATTATGGTTAGATATTAATTAGGGTTTATTTTAGAATATATTTTCTTGTCCATCAAGTTTTATGGAGCCCTTAAATAGGCCTCCAAGTTTGTATACGTTTTTCAATATTATTGTTATAAGATATAAAACCTAAAATAAAAAGAATCAAAAATAAAAAGAAAAAGAAAATAGTGATGATGTGGAAAATTGTGAGAGTTTCAAAAGTTTCGGTTTTATATATATATATATAGATTATAAAAGTCAAATTATTTTATTAGTTAGCTAAGATTTGAAACTATTTTGGTATCTAACAAATTGAGGGGAGAAGAGACCAGACGAAGAATCCCAGATGAAGAACCACGAAGAAGGAAAAACCCAGCAAAGAAGAAACACAAACCAGCAAAGAAGAAACACAACACAACAGCAACCCAGGAAGCTTCGTAGCAAACCAGAATGAAACAAACACGATAGCAACCCATTAAGCTTCGTAGCAAACCCGAAAGACAGTAACCTAGGAAAACAAAAACAGCGATGCAAGAAGGAATGGACTGCGGCAAAGGCCCCAGGCAGCGGTGGTGAAGGCTCCAACAATGGCGGTGGTCCGATCTGAACCTCTGCTCTCAGAACTTCCATGGCTTTTGGGTTTGGGTATACTGGTTTGGTCTGGAGAAGGAAAAAGTCAAGAAGGGTGGGAACGGCTGAAACTTGAGTCTAAAAAT
Organism: Quercus glauca; assembly: GCA_023736055.1. Lineage (NCBI taxonomy): Eukaryota > Viridiplantae > Streptophyta > Magnoliopsida > Fagales > Fagaceae > Quercus > Quercus glauca. The sequence goes on along the minus strand of CM043319.1, from coordinate 7,980,260 downwards.
GTTGAGTTCCACGAAGATTTTATTTCAAAATCGAGTATTAGATAATCGATTTGCTACAGTAAACTTGACTCCACCTTCTCGATTTGTTAGATACTAAAATAGTTTCAAACATTGGCTAACTAGGCTAACTAATAAAATTGTTTGACTTTTATAGTTATTTTCTAAAAAATTCCCGAGTTGCATAGATTTCCCAAAGTCCCTGCACCGGATAGACCAGCCAGCATTACGACAAAAAAGGTTCAGTTTACTAAGGAAAAAGAAAAAAAAAAAAAAAAAAAAAAGACCTTGAAATCAATGCAAAGTATAAGACAACCCATCCATAGAAAACAAAGGCTGCAAGTCAACCTCGTATCCTTACTTTAGTCGGAGTCTTGGAGAGAGCTTCCCACCCTCCCTCGTTAACAACAAGTAAGATTACTAATTAATATGTGCCATTTCACACATTGGCCTCTGAATAATGTACTTCAAAGAGTAAATTTTATAGTAAGCTAGAAAATGAATAAAGCAATCTTAATTTCTTTGGTTTTTTCTCTCTTTACCCTCTAATTCCACGTTTAAACTTTGGTACATTTGCAAATTTTTAGCAGTTTGATCTTCACAAATAGGAGGAAAACCATGCAGATCATCCCCCCAAGTGTGAGTAAATTGTGGAGCCTACTGGAGATCCGTGTTCTCGTTTTGTTTAGCCTTGGACTCCAAAGCATCCTCATCTTTACTGGCAACATGAGGAAGAATTCAGCTAGTAAGAAGCTCAGCACTCTTCTATGGCTAACCTACTTGTCAGCAGAGTGGGCTGTGACAGTGTCGCTTAGTGTGGTTTCCAACAATGAAGGAAACTCTGTGAATCATTCTGTGAATCCAGACCTTGTAATTACAGCATTCTGGGCTCCATTTCTTCTCTTGCACCTTGGAGGCCCAGACACCATTACTGCATACTCCTTGGAAGACAACGAGTTGTGGCGCAGGCATGCACTAACGCTAGTCACCCAAGTGACTACAACTGTCTATGTTGTACTTATGTGCTGGACCTGTACTCCATTAAATTTTCTTGCTATTCCAATCTTTGTTGCCGGGATAATCAAGTCTGGAGAGAGGATATGGGTTCTGAGGTATGCGAGCAGCGAACACTTCAGAGAGTCCATGACGCATCCAAGTTATCGCATGTCAAAGAAGTCTCCCAGCTATGTGTTAGGTTTGCAATTCAACGTGCCTGTTAACGATCCTTTTGAAAATGCAGACATTTTACAGAACGCCTACAATTTCTTCAAAATTTTCAAGCAGTTGTTGGCAGATGTCATAGTTAACTTCCATGATATTGAAAACAGCCGAATCATCATCAAGAATGTATCATCAGAAGACGCTTTCAAAATGATTGAAATCGAGCTTGGATTCATCTATGATGTGTTCCACTCAAAAGCAGTCGTGCTTTATTCATTTGTGATGGATGGCTTCTCTGGTTGCTTCACTCTCTGCTTCATCAGTCTTCGTTGCATCAATTTCTTATCAATTAGTTCTGTATCCATGGCCTTCTTGATCACCGAAAAGCATGATTACTCAAGAGTGTACGTGATTATCACTTATGTATTGCTAACTGGAGCAATCATCCTTGAGCTCTACGCACTTATATTACAACTATGCTCTGACTGGACAATGCTATGGCTGAGTAAGCGTAATCTCTTGCATAAGGGCATTTTGTCATTTCTACTTACTAAAAAGAAGAGGTGGTGTAATACCATGCAACAGTACAACATAATAAGCATTAGCCTTCAAGATATTGCAGCCAAGAGAAGTTTTATCATGAAGGTCTCATCCTTTCTTTGGAAATGTATCCAGAGGGTCTTATGCATTCATGGATTATTGGAGAAGCATCGGCACAGGTACTCAAAAAAAGTTCTTCCAGTACACTTGAAACAAGTGATCCTCGACCAGCTTCAACACAAATTAGAATCAGCTACGTATGATGGGAAGAAATTATGTGCTTACAGGGGTGACTGGGTGTTTCAAAATGCAAAATCTCTTGATAATATCGGTAGAGGAGATAGAGACACAATCAAAGGTGCAATTGAGGTAGAATTTGATGAAAGCATTCTGCTCTGGCATATTGCAACAAATTTGTGTTTCTATTCTAATGATCAGGAGCAAGACTTGGATGATTATAAAGATTACCATGACACTAGCCAGCTGTTATCCAACTATATGCTGTATCTTCTTGTATTTTGCCCCCTCATGCTGCCCAATGGATTGGACATATCAGGTTTCATGACACACGAGCTGAGGCCATTGAATTTTTCTACAATTTCAATGAGGATAATGCTGGAAGAACTTTAGGTTGCAAAGAAGCAATTGCTTGTAAAAAATTACTCAATGTCAAAAATATTCCTCCAACAAGGGAGCAACAAGAAAAAAAAAAGTTATTGCTTCCCAATGCACATAAACTTGCTCATTCCTTGCTATGTATTGAAAACAAGTGGGAGTTTATTTGTCATGTGTGGGATGAAATGCTGGGTTATGCTGCTAGTCATTGTCAGTGGAATCAACATGCTCAACAGCTCACCCAAGGTGGAGAGCTCCTAACACGTGTGGCTTCTTATGGCACATCTTGGTATTACTGAACAGTTTAAATTCCAGGCAGGAAAGGGCTAATTAGTTGACTGTGAAGTGAAGTTGTGAACTCAAATTTGCCTCAAATAAAGGAAAGTAGAAATAAATTTGAGAGTATTTGTTTGTAGTGTAAAATTATCATTTCGGTCTCTAACATTTACATTGTATTAATTTAGTCTTTAACATTTCAACTTTTTGGTATTGTTTGTTAAAATAGTTCATATTGTTAAGTGGTAAATGAAAAATATTGATATAGTTAATGGATATTTTAAAATATTATTATTTTTTTCCTAATTGGACTATCACGTGGAGCCATATGTCTTTTTTTACTTAAAAAATAAACGCAGCCTACTAAATACAACCTGAAACTGTGTGTATGCATGTGAGACTAGACATGACAAAATTGAACCCAATAACCCGACCCAAACAGCCAAACCAATAGAAATTACCTTATTTGAATCTCAGTCTTTTTACCCGAGGTAAAAATGAGTTGAATCATGACTTGATAATTTTTTTTTCCAGCTCGGGTTAAGTCAATCCGATTTACCTGTGATTCGACTTGTTTTAAAAAATAAAATTCAAACTTGCCTATGATTCTTTTCAAGGTTCCTCTAATATTGCTTGCTTGGGCTATTGAGAGATGGGTTTCCTCTATTCCCAATTGGGTTCCACTCGTTGCTGTCTGGGCAACTCTATAGGTAACTTCATTATAGTTTCCCTTTTGTTTTCGTGGTTCTATTATTGAAAAATTGTTACTTTGAGTTTGGGTATTGTTGGGTTTAAGTGAACTTGATTTTATTGTTATGTTAGTCTTTTGTGAAGCTCTTTATTCATGCTTGTGCCGTGTAATTATTGCATACTAACTAATTATGAGGAAAGAAACTTGTTTGATCTATGATGTTTGTTAGAAGTATTGGTTAAATGATTAAATTACAATAGAACATTTTCATCTTATTATAAGATTTTTAAATTTTTCTTTGGCGTGTATATATATATTGTGGAAAGAAACTTAGTCTCGGCCTCAATCAGGTATTGTTCGCTTTGGGATGGGCAGGGTCAATGTCACACCCCGAACCCAAAAGGGTCCAAGGCATGAAAAAGACATCTCAAATAACCTGTAGATTTTCCTTTTTGACAATCCAATCCACATAAATCATATCAAGAACCAACATTGAGAATTATAATAATAATTTCATTGAATAAACTCTCAAAATAAGTCAGAGCTCTAAGCAATAATTACAAGGACCATTGGCCACAAAAGAATAGAGGTCTGAATAATTAATTACATATCACGGCTTGTCCCATCAGTGGAAATAACATCACAACCACTTTAATATACAAAAGAATAAGTCAAGCCTATTCTAAGATTTATACCATCTAATATACCCATTACAAAAGTTCAGCCTCCATCAGTAGTTAGTCTAACTACTATTAGCCATCCAAAAAGCTGTCTCAAAAGACTGTTGCCTACTCTGAAAAGATTATAAAGTAATGGAATGAGACAGAGCCCAGTAAGTAGCATATTTAATGGGGGTGGGGGAAATGCAAGTTTCATCTTCAATAATAATAGTATGACAAGAATTATTTAATAATGAAACACAAAGTTTCTCAAAGTAAAATATCTTGAAACTATACATTATAATCTATGAACATCAACAATGTAATTTCCAAAGTCATAATATCTAACATAAGATAAATTATCCCAAATCTACCATACTACCACATAAACTGGTCAGGGGATCCACCCATTCACAACTGGCAGGATATTGTCCTCTTTGGTATGCAGACTCTTGGCCCCATGGACAGCAGCCTCATCCATACCCTCAAGGTTTTTCTCTCCCCCCACGGGCAGCAGGGAGAGCGCGTCAAATAGGACCTCTCTTGCATGTGGTCTCTTGGCCCCATGGACAGCAGCCTCACCCACACACAATCAAGGAACCTCTTCCTCCCATGGACAGTAGGGAAGAACGCGTCATCCAAAGTAAAAGGGCACTGACCTTGATTTGATTTCGTTGTCACAAAGACTACGGAAACCAAATCGGGTGATCACCGGGAAATCACACATGGCATGGTGTTAAAACAACATAAACTCACAGATTACATTATTTTGAAACACATAGTTCATATCCAAATAGTTTCAGAAAACCTTAAATAATCTAACTTCTACAAAGTTTGTAAGGTTTTCAACTTCATTCTTATCAACAAGATTTTCTATCAATCTTCCAAGTACTAAGACAAGATAAGCATCTTGTAGGGGCCTTTTTTGTGCTTGGGCTGGGCTGCCCTCTGCAAGTGATGGGCCCTGATGTGTTTCTGAGTAGGGAAGTTGAGACCAGCCTAACTGCAACTCACTTTGGGCTGGCTTGGCACAAACTTAACCTAGTCTGCCAGGAACACCCTTTACGGCAAGCAGAGCTATTATAACGAAATTACAGCAGGCAGATACAATGATAACAGAATGAACAAACAGAATGTTATAGCTTTCAATAATAATGAGGGCCGAATGTCACAGTAGTAGTAATAATAATAATAATGGCTTTTAAAAGAAAAGAAAACAATACGAGGATGGAGGTTTAATCAAAGATAAAAATCAAGCCAATAATCAAGTCTGTAATGGTGACCGTCCAAAGAGGAAGAACGCTTCCTCTCAATGAAATCAACCTCCCAGGTGAATATCCTGCCGTGGGGATTAATAACTTTGAGGGAATCGGACCTTGATGGTTGAGGTGTGAAGGAAGTTATTGTTATTTTTACCGCTTCATTATCCCTTAGAGAGTGTGATTTTGAAGGGGAGAGGAAAGAAAAGATCTATTGGTGCATGCCTATTATCCTCACAAATGATTTTCTTATCTTTTTCCTTTCTTCTCCTTTTCCTTTTAGTTTTTTTTTTCTATGTGTTTTTCTTCCTCTGTTTTTCGGTCCCCTTTACAGGGCACGGCGAGGCTCCTTTTATAGGGCCTGCCGCAAGCATTCTTTTACCATTTTACCCTCTAACGGCCTTTGTCTGGTCTGGGCATGCTTGCCGACCACCCTCTACGCATAGCTCGCCCTCGCCAGACAAAGACAGGTTCGTTCTGTTTCTGTCCGCAGTGGCACTGCTCTGCCGCGGCCTTAAATGCTCTCTCTCTTCCTATGGCATGCACTCAGCGTTCCCTCTCCAATCTTACCCCTTTTGGACAGTCTGTCATCCCAGCAGGACGTACCTCCAAAAAGGGTTTGGACAGGGAACGCAAAATAAATCCTTTCCCCCCTCCCTGCCACCAAACCACACCCCCCTTTACCGCTTACCACGGACCCATGGCCCCACCATGACCCATATTGGCTGGGTACAGGCTGGTGGCACCTGGGCTTTGCGCATGCTCCCTGTTATGCGTGTTTCGAAGCCGGCTTGCGGCTCATGGGGCCTTGTTGGTATTCGTCTGCCGCTCTTTTTGATTCTTTTACGCAGATCTTTTGCACCTTCACTACCCCCTTTGGATTGGGCTTTCCTTAGTATATCTCCCTTGGCCCATTTCTCGTTTTTTATGCTTTATGTCTTGTTTTCATTGCTTGGCCTTTCCTACCATGGCAACATGTTCCTGCTAGGCCCATTTCAGACTTGCCGTTTCACTTCTTCCCCCAGTGACCTTATGGAAGTCTGCTGGTGTTCTCACTTTATGGGCTCCATTGTCCCTTTCTTTCTTCTTTGGGCCTGCGGCCCTTGGGCTTCCTCGGCCCATTTTACTGACTTTGTATTCCCATGGGCTTTTATTTACTAACTTGATTGGGCTTCCTCGGCCCAATCTCCTCATTCTCATCCTTGGGGTTCATGGGCTTGCCATTAACCCCTACTTTCTTTACATCGCTTTGGGCCTGCCGCGGCCCATTCTCACTTTTTCATACCATACATTGCCCATGGGTGCCATTTCTCTCTTTCCGGGCCCTTTAGGCCCATTTGCTTCCTCAAGACCCATTTGCTCGTGTTATGGGCCTGTGTTTTGTTATTCCTGCCGCTCAGGCCTGATAGTTTTATTCTGTTCCTGCCGCTATTATTGTCTGTTATGCTGGGTTGGGCTGACTTTACGAAAATGACCCTCAACACATCTTAAATATTCCAATACACCATAAAATCCAAGATTTTCTTATCAAATTAAATAAAAGATGCTCATTTATCCATAACACAAATTCATGCATTTCCCCAAATGCAATACCAAATATGATGCTCTTTTCATATATAATAATATATAATAGGGTCACAACACAATGCTTTTATGAAAACATATATCCATATATAATTTTCCAAAATGTATTTGACCCAAAAATAACATTTACAAAACATGGTTATTTTCCAAAATCCCATTAAAAGCTACTTACCTCTCAACCGCAAAATCCTAATTCTCCAAGCTCCAAGGAGATTAGCTAGAACCTAACAATATCAAGTAAACCTATCACAATAAGTACAAAACTTGAAATTGCATCTAACCACAATTTAGGAATTTGCCAAATAATCACTTAATTAGGCAAGCCTAGTATTTAACCCCATCAATAATAATATATTTCACTTCCCTAGTTTCTCAACAAATTGATTCACAAGGTATAAACTCCAATTTATAGAGTTAACCCATTTAATACAATCTCCAACATTATGACTAGCTTCCATAAATTTTGCACTACATTACCAAGAGACCCATGAAAGCAAAATCAATATATCCTCAAAGATAGAAAATTTAGAACTTCCACTAACCCCAAATAAACACAATGGCTATGGAAAAATTAGATTTACCAACCATCACATGTAATAACTTAAACCCCTAAATTTTTCCACCATACATAAACCTTAAGTAGTCATCAATTGCACAAAATTTATACCCACTCATCAATTAATTCCACCAATACAAAACCCATACATAAAAACACATAAATATCACTTCTATTACTCATAAATCATATGGGTATCATCATAATGCTTAGATAAAAAAATAACCTCAAGCAAAATGCAAAACCCACAAAAAAAGATGAGAAATTTTTACCTCAAAAAAAAGATGTGGAGATGTTTATGGGTTCACAAAAATTATTCCGGTGATCTTGCCGGAATATGATGGTGGAAATGGTAGTAGTGGTGGTGTGGAAGTGCCGGTGGAGAGGATGAGTGTAGAGAGAAGTGTATGTGAGAAAACAAAAGAAAAAAATGAAAAGGAAGAGAAGCAGAGAATGAGCCGGTCAAAGAAGAGATAAGAGGGAGTGGGTGGTAGTGGGGTTAGGTGGGCTTGGCACGTGGGAACACAACATCAAATCTGGTCTTACACTTAAAAAAAAAAAAAAAAAAAAAAAAAAAAAAAAAAAAAAAAAAAAAAAAAAACAAACGGGACATTACAGTCAACCTTTGCTTCCACCCGCACGAATTTGTTCAATCCCACATCGGGGAGAGATGCCTTCCACCCTTGCCTTATAAGCCTTGAGCCTAAGGAATGGAGTACCATAGTGTGTGTGATGTGAGCAAGTCTCAAAAACTGCGCACGCATGCACTATGTACTAACGCTATAAAAGCAGAAGAGGGATGGTGGGGGTTTCCCCTTAAACCCCAAAAGGCGCATTTTTGTGGGAGGAAAGTTATTCTCAGCCACAATCAGGTATTATTCACTTTGAGATGGGCAGGGTCGACCCTTGCTCCCACCCGCACGAATTTGCTCAATCCCATATCGGCGAGAGATGCCTTCTACCCTTGCCTTATAAGCCTTGAGCTTAAGGAACAATACCTGATTAGGGCCAAGACTAAGTTTCCTCCTACACACGCGCTCGCGCGCACACACACATATATATATGGATGATGACATCTTAATAACATAAAATATTACATATTATATATTTTAAATAAAGACAAATTAAAACTTTTTGGCTTCAAAAAAAAATTAAAACTTTTTAATTATTAAATTATATGACCATCACACAACCTTAGTGCAAGGGCAATAGTCAAAGTTCAAGTCTCCAAGAGAGAGTTTTACACATATATACACTTAAAAATAATTTCTATCTAGTAAAAAAAATTATTTAAATCATGAGGCAATAAATTAAAAAAAAAAAATTTTGTTATTTTTCTCTCTTTTCTTTTTAATATAAGTTAGTAAAGGTAGGAATATTATAAACATCTTCTCGTTCATTTTAATTTCTTACCTGTTATTTTGCTTGAAAAGATAGCCAAAATAGGAAAACAAATATACGAAATACCTGATACGTTAGTTTATTATTGAATTGAAATATAATAAATTAAATATCTATATACTTACGACCCTGAATCACAGGCCAAAATTGACAAATGCCCCTTTCATACAAACTTTTCAGCATTTTGCCCCATTTTTCAAACTATTTAGGAAAATGCCCATGTTTTAAAACTCGATTTTCTAAAAATTGAGTTCCAAATGTAAAACTTGATTTTTGGAACATCGAGTTATAGCGAACGTAGACTTAGAGAATTTTTTTTTTTTTTTTTTAATAAATTTTTCGGTTCGCTATAAGTCGATTGTCCAAAAATCGAGTTTTAAATTGAAACTCGATTTTTAGAAAATCAAGTTTCAAAACATGGACATTTCTCTAATTAGTTTGGAAAATGAAGCAAAATGCTAGAAAGTTTGTGTAAAAGGGGCATCTGCCAATTTTCTTCTTGAATCACATGCCTTATCTGGCCTCTAGAACCTGCATTTTCTTCCTTGGATTCAAGTCTTGCATGAGCCAGCAGCTCACAACCATAGAAGGGAAGAGAGGCGTGCTTCCCTTCATGGTTGGATTATTTGATCCGACAAAGTTTCATTCAAGTTCACAATATACTCATATATACGTATATTTATATTTTTTGGTGTTGGCTAGGTGTTTAGGAGTTAGGACACTACCTCTCTCTATGGGCATGGAGATATGATCTAGCAAAGGTATGTAATGAGTCTTTCGTGTTGGAACTTGCGAAGTGTTGGACCCTGGAAGATGATGAGAACGATTCTTTCTTTTTTTTTTTTGGTTAAGATGAGAACGATTCTTTCAAAATTTAAAGATTAATTCCATTGGTTTTAAAACTAAGTGCCTCTTCGGAATTGAAATGCACAACATATTGTTTATTTTTCCTATTATTTGCGAATCTTATGTGAGTTACTTATTTATTTTATTTAGTTTTTATCTTTTATTTATATAATTTTTAGCCCAAAAAAAAAATTCAGTAAAAAACTAGATAATCTAAATTAAAAATTTCCCCCCTTATTGAGTTTTGTTAACATTCTACATTTTGGCTAGGGGGATTGTTCAAATCAAAACGCCAGAGACATGTTTCTTAACATTCTACGTTTTTAGCTCATCTTCATATATACACACGCTTTTTTATTATATACACACACTTTTTTATTTGATAAGTTATATATACATACAAAAAAAGAGCTTATTATTTTTAATCAAAATCATGTCTGATGGCGATCTTTCATAAAATAAAATTCATTTTTACCATTTTCATAGTGAAATTCTTTAAAAGCTTCATTTTTTATACAGATTATCAAATTTTATATTAAAGTAAGTTAAAATTCTTTTAATTGAACTAATGAAATTGTCAAAAATACGAATGATCCAAAACTTGGAGGAATAAGCTAAGCTCTAAACATATTTAAAGCTGTGGTACCTAAACCCAAAATGCTGAGTAATTTTTAGGTCAGACTCCCAATTTATTTGTTTGGATGGGTATGGAATTTCCTACAATGAAAAAACTTCCTAGAGCCAACCCAACAGCCTAAGGGAAGGTTCTCAAGCCCACTCTATCTTCTTTATCTTCGTGTGTCTATTTCCCGAGAAGGCCCGAGTTATATTGAGCTGAAATCTTCTCTCCCTCTTTGGTCGCTCCTCACTCTTCTCTCGTGTATCTCTCCCCAAAAATGCCATCCCCCTATTCTCTAACCCACAATCCCTTTTATAACACCCCACTAGTGGGGTCCCAATGATGAAGTTTCATCCACTTTGTTACATGGACTCCAATTCTATTCAAAATTTCTGATCAGGTGGGACCTTTTGAGGATTCTCTTGAAACTTGCACCTAACACCGAATAGTGCTCGGCAGGCGATTTGCCCTAGGGCACTACCGTTCTCATCCGTTTGGGCTAGATTTGGTCTCCAACCCATTAAGAGCTAATGGGTTGGTCATGTTGGATCCTGACCTCATAACCATACGAAGGCTAATGGGCTAAGCCCCGACCTTATACCAAGCCTCGACCTCTTAACCATATGAATAGGGCTGGCCCCGACCTGATGCTTGTACTGAAATTATCTTAATCTAACCCATTATGTGACAACTAAAGAGACATTTTATGTGTAGTTTTAGTGACAAGATTTTTTTAATGAGTCAATGACTCGTTAATCGCCGCATACGGGTTGAAAAAGGTCAATTCAAACATGTTTTATTCCAAAATTTATTAACTATTTAACAGATATAAGAAAAAATTTTATAATAAAAATTAGAATTGCGAAAAATAAAACTCTCGCTCTATTACTATTAGACCAATTATTTTTTTTAAGAGCATCATTGGACTAATTTTAATATTTGGAGGGGCCAACTCTAATTTTTTAAGACAAAATTTTGAAATATTAAAAAAAGTTATATATATATATATATTTAAAAAAATTTCAAAACTTTGGGGGTCATTGCCCCCACCCTTTAACATAGCTTCGCCCTGTCAGTAAGCAAACATTAAAGGAGAAATGAGCAGAAAGTAGAGAAGACTAGATTATTAAGGCCTAGACCTGTTGACAAGCACTGAGATGGGATTTCTTTGAACACAGTGGGTCAAAGCATGGGGTGTCAAAGACAGAGAGTTTAGATCTGGGGACCGGAGTTAAGATTCATGCTGGCTGTGAGTATAAAATATGGCGTAAGATATTTTAAGGATTTGGTTGTTTTACTTTAAGGGGTTATTTTAAAAAAAAATAAAAGCCTGGCCACGTGGCAGCATATGAGGAAGTCTAAGTGGTATTGAAATTAATTTTTTACTATTAGCATTAGTCATGATAATATATATATATATATATATATATATATATATATTTTAATGATATGGAGTATTTTTGACCTAATATCAAAATATTGGAGACTTACTAGTACATTTAAAACAATCGCTAAATAACACCACCAAACCTTAACTCTGTATACATGGCTGATTTGAGTGACCTTAGTTAATAATATATTACTGACTTGATTCTTAAAAAAATAAAAACAATCACAACCCTTTTAACACGTACATAAAGAAAACGTTAAAGACTAAAATAATAACAATTAACACTATATTATTCAGTCGGGTCCGCGGGGGGGGGGGGGGGGGGGGGGGGTGGTGGGGGGGGAGGTGCCTCCCTTGAACTTTCAAATTTTTTACTAATAATGATAATGTATTAAACTAAAATGTCTTGTTTGCCCCTCCCGGTTCATAACTCAGTAGCCTTAACTAATAAGAACTCTAAAACTACTATAACTATAATATAAAAACTATATATGGATCCCACCTAGTAATGATTAAAAAAAAAAAAAAAAAAAAAACCTACTGCTAATGCTATACGCCTATACGGAATATGAATCACAGCAGCCTAATACTTATAGAACTCTAAAAAAAAAAAAAAAAAATAGTGTATATATAATATAGCATAAAGCACCCCACCTATAAAAATTATTAAAAAAAAAAAAAAAAATCTTTTGACACATCTCTTTCATTTTGTACCTTAAAATTTTCTTGTGTTTTTAAAAGCATTTAATCCATTGAGTCATGTTTAAATATTAACAAGTATATTGTATTCTCTTAATATTCATGTTAAAAAAATTTTAAATTAATTTTTTACTTTCAATCTTATTTTTTAACCTTGCCCCCGACCTAAATTTCTAGCTTTGCCACTGGTTTCAATTTATGGTACCCGCTCTTGATGATGTTTTTATCATCAAACCAAGACATCAATCGATTTTTGGTGTAAATTAGGATTGAATCTCAGATCTCTTATTCAACTATTAGAGACTTTACCAATTGAGTTAATTGGAACCCATCATTTACATCCAAGGTTTTAAAACCCGGACCGGACCGTACGGTCCAACTGGAAAAACCTCGAACCATTCACTTTTGTGATTCTTTTAGCCTCAAGAACCGCTCTATGAGAAAAAAAACAGGGACCCATGCAAACCGCGGTCGGACCTCACGGTTCTGAGAACCGTGAATGGACCACTTCTCACGGTTCCCTACTTCCCTTTGTATTTGAACCTTTAAAAAAAAAAAAAAAAAAAAAAAGGGCAATAGAATGGACATTTTAGATTGTGCACGGGTTTTCCGGTCAGACCTGGGCTTTTTGTTTGAAAATATTCACTGAAAACTTGTCGGAAGTTTGAATCTTTCATCGTCGAGAGGGTCATCTTGTTCGCTAGAAGCCAAAAGTAGCAGATCTTGTTCGCTAAATTGATGTTTTGGGGGAGATTTCGGTCGGATCTTGTTCTTAGACGACGCAGCTCCTTCTTCCTCTTTGTTTCTTCACTGCTTCTTCTTTCGTTCTTCATGGTCTCCTGCCTTCAGTTTAAAGTAGATGACTTCTTTCAAGTTTATTTTTGCTTTTTAGTTTGGTGAGCCTAGCACATGAGACAAGAGAAAGCCTTGGAAAATTTCCATCTCATTCTGACTCATTGCCCCTCCCAATGTGACATGATGGGGAATTGAATGAGCCCAGCACGTGTGACATGATGGAGAAGTGGATGAAGACAAAAATGAGTTTGAAAGTTTTTTTTTTAGCAAAGTTTGAAAATTTCTGACTCATTGCCCCCTCCCCAACGTGATTGTTTTTAAAATTTTGACATTTTTGGTTTTTGTTTATCATTATTATTATTATTATTAAGTTGAATTTTGAAACATTATAATAAAATTAGTGATATAAAAATGCATTTAAAAAAGTATTTATTTAGATTATTTTAGTTAATTTTTCTATTTTTACTAATTTAATATTTTTATTTAAATTTTAAAATAATTATTAAATTAATTATGACGTCATCATGGTTTGACCTCAGTTCGACCTCAAAAACCTTGACCCTTTCCTTTTTACGGTTCAATGATCGGTTCGAGTTTGAAAACCTTGTTTACATCTTCTAAGCCTCATTTTAAAAATGTTTTATTTATTCATATGTTGAGCTAAATAAAACATATTTTATATCATATATATCCAGTCCGAATGTTAGTTTTTATTTATTTATTTATTTATTTTTATTGGAAACTATATTGGAAACTATGCTTGTATTAATGTATGAGTCGAAGAAAATTATAATATACACTGGAAGTCCTGTCTGCAATGTCAACCCAAGCAGCTTGGCCTAGCTTATGCAGGCTGCCCAAGGCAAATGGATGATCACCTAAGAAACTTGGAATTTCATCTTAGAAAAAATTAAAGAAGAGAACTTGGAATACATGGATGATTTCACGATCATGTGAGGGTTGAGCAAAAGAAAATGATGAACTTAAATTAATCATTTGTAAACCGTGTTTCGTGACTTACTTTGAAGTTTGAATACTCGAATATAAAAAGGAATGTGCAGTTGTAACCTAAGAGAAAGAGATACAATGACCTGAGCGAGTGAGAGCCCGAGAGGTTCACGAGTCCAACACATGGTTTTGAAACCCGGACCGGACCGTATGGTCCGACCGGGAAAACTGTGAACCTCTCACAATCACAGTTCTTTTAGGCGTAAGAACCGGGCTATGCTAAAAAAGCAGGGAACCATTCAAACTGTAGTTCAACCGCACGGTTTTGAGAACCGGATTCAGACTGTTTTTCACGGTTCCCTTTGAATTTGCACCTTAAAAAAAAAAAAAAAAAAAAAAAAAAAAAAAAAGAGAAAACGTCTGATCTGACCTAGAAAACATGTAATCTTTGTTTCAGTCTCTTTGCTTCACTCTCAAAAAACATCTCACATGATCCAAACACAAAACAAAATCCAATTCTTACAATAAAGTTGAATCAAAACAAGCAAATATGAAAAAAAAAATGATAAAAAAAGAAAGAAAAAGGAAGAACAATCTGATCTGACCCAATCTTGTGGTGGGGAGGACGAACGGTGGGGGGGGGGGGGGGGGCGGCGGGCGATCTCCACTGGCGCCGCTTCAGATTCTCCTCTCTCTGCGGTGGACAAGGCCTTCGATCTCCACCGGCCTTCGATCTCTACGATCTCCACCGGCGCCACTTCGGATTCTCCTCTCTCTGCGATGGACGAGGTCTTCGATCTCCACCGGCCTTCGATCTCCACCAGCGCCGCTTCAGATTCTCCTCTCTCTCTCTCTCTCTCTCTCTCTTCTCTTTTCTCTGATGTGAAATTGTGAATATGTTTTATTTTTTGAGGAAGCCTGATGTGAATATGTGAGAAGTATAAGTGATAACTGTGAAGTAAATGTCTGGTTGAGAGTTGAGTAATAAATTGGTCCGTATGAAAATGTGTGGTGTTCTTTATTTCTAGTTTTATTTTATTTTTTTTTTTTATGTAATCAGTGTGGTTTTTTTTTTTTTTTTATTCAAAAGTGTGATTTTTTTATTTATGTGAAAAGTGTGATATTTAATATTAAGAAATGACAATTAAAAAATACTACCACAATATTTTCACAATAAATTTTAAGTAATAGATTGTTATTAGTTAATATTGATAAGTAAAAAAATAATTTCAGTAGTGAGTTCAAATTAGAATTAGTAACAATTTTTCACATAAAATTTTGATATGATTCTTGTAAAAATATTGCGACAAATATTGTGAATATAACATCACAATTCTTTCTTCATCTGCTATTGTTTGTACTACTTTTTTTTTTTATCTTTTCCTTTAATTTCATTCACTTTTGTTTCTAGTGCTTTTTTAGGTTTGTGAATGCAAGCTAGACAGCTAGTCACGTGGGCATTGGAAAGTGGAACTTAGAAAGACAATCTAATGCTTTTAATTTTCTTTTTATAAAAAAATGGTTATTATTATTATTGGATAGATATTTCATATTTGGGCTATAGACAGATATTTAGACATAGTTAAAATATGGATTTATAGTTTTAATTGGACTATTTTAGTTAATTTTTCTATTTTTTTACTAATTTAATATTTATATATATATTTAAAATAATTATTAAATTAATTATGACATCATCACGGTTCGACCCCTGTTCGACCTCGATTCAACCTCAAAAACCTTGAACCTCTTCCTTTTACGGTTCAATGAACGGTCCGCGTCTAAAAACCATGGTCCAACAGTCATGCATGTCATACTCTTATAGTATAAGTAGTGCAATTTGCATTAAAGTAGGTGTTGGAATTTTTTTTTTTTTGGGAGTGGGGGTGGCAGCCATTTTCTTCTTCTTCTTCTTCTTTTTATTTTATTTTATTTTTAAATTACTTTTTTGCATATTATGTGGGAAAAGACAGATTCAAACCTAAATTCTTCCAATTAAAAGAAAAATAACGCGATGGAGTTATGGACACAATAATTCCATAACAAAATCTAAGTGACAAGTTATTACTGTTTCTTATTTAAGTCTACTACTTTATCGTATAAAGTAATGCAATTTGCTCTAAAGTAAGTATTTGAATTTTTTTTTTTTTTTTTTGGGAGTGGGGTGGAAACCATCTTCTTCTTCTTTAAATTTATTTATTTATTTATTTATTTATTTTGCAAATTAGGTGGTAGAAGAGAGATTCCAATCTAAATTCTTCCCATTAAAAGAAGAATAATGTTATGGAGTCCTGAACATAACTATAGGGATAAAGGCCCAAATTCATATATTGGGCCTTGGGCCTTAGTCGAGGGTTTCGGTTTGTCCGAGAATAGATAAATCATGGTGAAGGCGTCAAGTTCAGAATCCCATAACTGACATACAAGCAAAAAAGCTGAGAAAGTTCGTTCGAGGAAGATTATCTTCTTGGATCAGCAGAGCACGGATCAAGTACATACCTTAATACTCAAAGCAACCTTCCAGGAAGATCTAATGATGTTGACGGGAGATATGAATGCACAAAAGAGATGGGAGTTCAGAGGAATCCAAGGGAAAGCTACTACCACCGAATTTAATGCATTACAGCTACTTTTCTGACTGTATTTATGTAGAGAAGACCCCTGAACAGTGCTGCCTTAACTACCATAACTCACAGAAAGCCAGAAGGGGTGTCTGATGGGACAAACACTCAAGTGATGTCTTGGATGATCAACAAATAGAAGGCTAAGATCACCAGGAGGAAGATATATAATGTAAGGAACACCTGAAGGAAGGGGGATCGAAAAACACAAAAAAAGAAAGTTGTGGAAATCAAAATTGCATTTGTAATCAGTTTAATTGATTTATAATAAGATTTGCCTCCTCGGACAGTATACTCATTCAGTCCTACATGCTTTGTTCTTGCATGATTATCTTTCAAGTCTATTCTAGCCATTATTAAATTCACTAGGGCCTAGTTCTTTGACTCACTTTCTACAAATTTATTGTATTGGGCTCATTAACCCAAAAATCTCATACATCTTTGGCTTGGGCAGAAAACTGTGCCCCTACAATAACAATTCTCCAACAAAACCTAAATGGCAAGTTGTTATTGACATTGATTTTTTTTTTTTATTTACTATTAAAAGCTAATCACCTAGGCTGTTATGAAGTTATTGTGAAAATGTTATGCTTATAACTTTACTCTTAAAAGAATGGGATAATGCTATTAGGTCACAAGGGTCTTGAGTCTTGACTCAATCTCCATCTTTGTTGTCACAACACAATCATTACATTTGTATTTTGCACGAAATCAGCAGCAGGAGAGAGTGAGGTTTTGTGTACACTTCAGAAAAATGAATCTATGTTCACTTCATAGTGCAAACAGTTATTCGATTCAAAAACACGAACATGATTTTCACATTATCCAAAATTTTAAGACGAAATTCAAGCAATGCTAAGCACCAATTGTGTTAACATGTGTTCTCTCTTTCGCTTTTGCAACCTTGTTCCACCTTTAATCAGTTTAGACAAAGCCTAATCTATCTTTTTAAAACCGCTGTTAGGTTTGAGAATAACCCATAGATTCCATTCTAAGCGTCTAATCTAGTTAAATTTTTATTGCGTGTGAAACTATTCAAACTTCACATTCCTTTTGGATGAGTTTGGCTTATTTGCATGTTTATTACCCTTTTCGGAAAGTATAGTACTCTTTGCATGTGCCATTAACAAATTTTCTGACGGTACTAGTTAACCAGACCCTCTATATATATTGAAATAATGGTTTATTTACAAAGTGGAAAAAAAAAAAAAAAAACATTTCCAATGGAAAACCAACTATAAGGACACTGATAGTCTCATGGAAAATGAACTATAAAAGGAATGATTACAATAGTTAGCAACTTAAAAAACCTTTGTTAGCCTAAACTCTATGCAACCTCTGCGAGGTCCCCACTTTCCTTTTATGACAATATTTGTCGTATTGGCAGAATTCCTTGTTTCAGTTGTAATTGCGAATTTCTACGCATTTCAATTATTTATGCATCAAAGTCTTTGAGGTTATAGTAGGAATCTCAGTCAAGCGAGCTACAAGGTCCGTTTGGTTTAATCATGACTTAGTTTTCATAACTCTAACTCAAATCTCATCACTCATAACCCAAACTCCACTATCACTCAAAAACTTCAAAATTGTTATTTGGTCACAAAACTCAGTCACATATCTCAACTTCTAAATCCACTTTTTGCCAAAATGGTGGAACCCACCCCACTGACACTACACAGGGGTTATGGTTGCTACCCGCGTCAATTTTCTTTTCCCCTCTTTCATATTCTCCTAAGTCCATCCCCACCATCAATGGCAAACTTAGAATCGACCACTGTCAACACCACCAATGGCCACAAAATGAAAAAAAAAAAAAAAAAAAAAAAAAAAAAAAAAAAAAACTCAACCAAAAGAAAATCCAACCATCGGCTATAGCCACAAAAAGAAAAAATTTCCAATCATCAATACCACCACCAACCACACAAACCCACCTCCATCACAGCATAAGCTTCAAACCACAACTACAAACACAGAAAACCCATACACATTAACACAAAATCTTCAGATCGGTGATCCAAAATAGCCAACTCAAACCCACAAACACAGAAAACCCAAATCCAAACCCAGGAATCTTTAGATCGAAGACCAAAATCATGAAAATGAGGAGTGAGTTTCTATTTCTGGGTATATATTTATGCGTGGATGAACATGGTGAGTGGGTCTAGAGAACAAAGAAAGAAAGAAAAAGAAGAAAAGAAAGAAAGACAAAACCAGGAAGAAGAGGAGAAAAAAAAAAAAAAAAACCGTTGGTGGTGAAGTGGGTCTGATGATGGAGAAGAAGAAAACAATGTTGTTGGTGGTGGAGTGGGTATGAAGAAGAAAGAAAGAAGAAGTAGAGAAAAAAAAAGGGGGGAGAGGGGGGGGGGGGGTGGGAAGCCAGTGGAACTCAGTAGAAGAAGAAAGAAAGAAAAAGAAAGAATGAAGAAGAAGAAGACAAAACTGTTGGTGGTGGTGGAGAGGGTATGAAGAAGAAAGAAAGAAGTAGAGAAAAAGAAAAAAAGAAAAAAAGAAAAAAAAGAAGGAAGCCGGTGGAACTTAGTAGAAGAAGATAGAAAGAAAGAAAAAGAAAGAATGAAGAAGAAGAAGACAAAAATGTTGTTGGTGGTTGAGTGGGTATGAAGAAGAAAGAAAGAAGTAGAGAAAAGCAAAAAAAGAAAAAAAGAAAAGAAAAGAGGAAACCGGAGGGTTTGACAACACAAAAGCTGTGAGCTCCACAAAGTTTGAAAATTTTCGTTAGTGCCACTGAGCTATGTATCTTAGTTTTTGAAAACACCAATTTCTTGTTTTCTATTTCCATATCACTCTAACTCAAATTTTTGAGTTTTGAGTGATGGAAACAATGGTTGAAAACCAAGCCAAACAAGAATTTTTTTGTGGGACCCATGTGTTTTAAGAACTCAGTTATGAAAACTAAGTGATATGATCCAAAAACACCCTCATCCAAACAGGCCCTCAATGTGTTAGGAAAAACTATGAGGGAAATAATCAAATCTGAAAAATAGTTGCATAAAATAATTCAAATGAGCTTCATCCAAAACTAAGTCAAGTGAGTTTGTCCAGTAATTTCAATTTTTGATTTTCCTTATTATTCTTGTAGCCAACTAATCCTCATGTGCGACTTGTATAAGAATGAAAAATAAAAAATTAACCCTAATTTCATAGAACAAAGGGGAGACTACAAAAACCCACAAGAGAAATCCTTGTATTCTCCTTACCTTCACCCTCTCCAAGTTGACTTGTTAGAGGAAATTATCAACCAAATACATTAGTTTCCAATAGGCGCAAGCTATATATTGAAGAGAAGTGGTCAATGCAACCGGTTGTAGTAGGAGCAGTGAGACTGAATACATGTATTTGGAGGTTTTCTAGGTATTATTGTATTTTAACTAAATGGTGGATTTGGTTTTTTGGGCATGGCCTCTATGAGTTTTTCCCTTTGTGGGTTTTCTCTTCTCCAACGTATCGCTTGTTATCATGTGCTTGTTGTGGGTTATTTTTGGTCTATTACTTTATACATTTTGTAAGGGGTGGCAGCATTTCTTGTTCATGAGATTCAAATGAACCCCTTGACTTCAACCAAAAAAAGAAAAATTTATATAAAAAAATATTTTTTTTATTAGTTTATTTTATGCTTAAAAATATTTTTGCATACATTGGCTGAAATCTTGCACACCTTGATCATAAATCAATACAACCTAAAACTAAACAACAATTAGACATTTATTGTATTATTTATGTTAGTACGTAACTTTTTTTTGAGGGAGTTGTTAGTACGTAATTGAAAAAAAAAATGTAAAGTTAACAATTGTTCAAATATTTGATTGGTTATAAGTAGACACTTAGTGTAATATTTATATATAGATGAATATGGATATGTGGGTTAATAAATAATATAGCGTCACTTAGTTACATTTTGTTATTTTTGTTTAAAATATTTTTATAAAAATAATGACAACTGTATAAAAATAAATAAATGTTATATAAACTTAACAAAATAAAATGGTTATACTTAGCACATTGATAATAGATAATAAAAACTAATAATGAACTATCATGTAACGATTTTAAAATATGAAAACTTATAGAAGTGGTCAAAATTCATATATTTACATTTTTTATAACTCAATATATTCAAGCTTTTTTTTATTAAATTTTATTTAATTTAAATTTCTTAAAAACTCCAAAAAATTTTGTAAAGCTGCTACTGATTTTGTTCATGGAAATGGTTAACTATTCAACCGGACCGTAATTGATAAATTGTTAAAATTGGTAATAAGTCGTACATGGGGGTCTAGATAGCGTTTTTCACCTTCCTAGAGGTCATTTCCTCCAAGAATTCGTCAATTACAAAAAGTCCAACCGTCAATTCCATGACGATTTGACTGCAGTGAACTTCATCGAATATATGGCTTTGTGATTTCAAATTCAATAACACTCTTTTGTGATTGATAGAAGAGTCGGACAATTGAAGGGCAATTTATCATGCACTTGGCATGGGATCTTTAATGATCTTGGCTAAAGGATGCAACGAATGCACAAGATTAAGGACCAAGGATATTTGGAAGCTAAAGAAAAGGCGATATTTGGAAACTAAAGAGAAGACTTGATGTTAAGTTGAATCTCGCTTGGTATTACAGACTATAGTTAGCCATAGTTCTCAGAACCGGACCGGACCGGGAGGTCGGACCGTGAAAACCGTGAACCGGGATGAAAACCGGTTTTTTAAGCTTCAAGAACCGGGCATATGTGGTAATTCCGTGAACCCCTAAAACCGGGGTTGGACCGCAAGAACCGTGCGGTCCAACCCCTTAGCAAAATTTTTTTTTTTTTTTTTTTATAAAAACAAATTAACACAATTATATTCTACTTAATTAAATTATCCATCTCTTACAAGGAATAAAAAAAATTATAATTAAAATCCTTCAAAGATATTCGACTTTACTTCAAAAATTAATCATAAATTTTAATGTTTTCATAATTATTATTTTATTTTATTAACTTTCTTATTTAATTATTAAATATATTCTTGAAAATCATTAAATTTCCCTCACATATATAGATATATTAGTCAATTTTGCTATTTTTATAAATTTAATATCTATATTTAGGCTTTAATTAATTATTAAATTAATTATGACGTCATCACGGTTCGACCCCGGTTCGACCTCAGTTCGACCTCAAAAACCTTGAAACTCTCCCTTTTACGGTTCAATGAACGGTCCGGGTTTGAAAACCTTGTAGTCAGCTTTATTGTCAACCTATTTTCTATTTTCTTTTTTTGGAGAAATGGATTTATCTTTAACTTATTGAGATTTTTTTTGTTATTATAGTTGTGGGGCCCCAAATATCAACTGCCTTGGCCTACTCTATAACCGGCCCAAGGCCCGCGCCGAGGACAAAGGGGAAGAAACCCAAGTCGCCTAAAGGCCTCACCAAGGATACTCATATCCTCGGCGCACCGACTATTGATAAAGGGAAAATATCCCTCATCCATTAAACATTTTCCACCAACATTCTGGCCGCTTTAATGGTGATGTGATCAACAAACCTAGTGGCCTCGGTCACTTCAACTAATAGAAAATCTGCAAAGGCGGCTAAGAACTAACATAAAGCCTGCAAATACAGATGATGGGACAAAACCCCTGTACATAGAGTCCAGATAATTGACAAATGGACGGTTAAGATTAAAAAGAACGATACTATATAACTGAGAGGACCCCTAACATAAAGGAGGGAGATAAACTCGAAGAAAAATAGATCCTCGGCCTGAGCCGAGAACGAATATATTTCGCAAACACTTAACCAAAGTAATGATCATTCTCTATAAAAACACTTAGCCAAATTTCCACCAGAAGATTTCGATGAATCTCATGTCATCCATTATTTGTTATAAACTTTACACCAGCCATTGTTTACTTCGGTGATGCCAAACCCTTTTACCCACACTCTACAAATTTTTATTGTTAAGGGTCTATTACAAACTGAGTCCTTACAATTGGCGCCCACCGTGGGGCGGATTTGTGCACTAGCAAGTGCGGTGGTTGGTGTAAAGAAATCAAGAGCAATGCTTTCAAAAATAAAACACCAAAACAATACAATCTACAGCAACAACATTCATACAGAAGTCAGCAATCACAAGAACAAGAATATGCGAAAAATAGAAAAAGACAAAATAAGTCTACTTTTTTTATTCATATACGAAGAGAAAGTACATCTTTTACAAGTGATGCCCATGGGGCTTATTTTAAAGCTAACCACAAAGACTGATGTCTGGCAAAGTTGGCTGAGGAATAAAAGATAGAAAAGAAGGCTGGATGAGAAGCAAGAGAAGAGGAAAAGAAAAAAGGAAGGCTCGTTGAGGAGCAAAAGAAGAAGAAATAAAAGGGAAAAGGAAAAAAGAAAGCAACATGGGAGGTGGAAAAGGCCGGGGCACACGACGGTTCCATTTCTGGATTCCGCCTGGGTTCCCTCCCACCCCCATTGCTGCCGGCTTGGAGGGTCAATGACCCATACCTAAGAGAAGGTGGTTACGTTCTTCCTGGATCCTCCTCCAGACGGCGAGGAGGGTTCCTCCTCTGGTTAGGTTGAAAAGAATGAGAATCTTTGGATTTCTCCTACTCCAACCCTAATGTGACGTCCAGGGTCGGAGTGTCATCCTCGGCTCCTGATAGGGGCTGTGCATCCCCGAGATCGCCCTTTCCAAGGGCCAACTCATTCGAAGGGGCTCAAACGGCTATGTTTGGCAGAACCTTTTGGGTAATATTTTTGGGAGAAGTTTAAGATGGATGTTTGTCAAGTATGAAGGAGAAGGTTGCCCTAAAAACGCCTTATATAGAAGGTGGAATATTGATGAGGGCCAATCCGCAATAAATCCCAAGGAGAGATTTCCGGAGGCGATAATTCTGCCCCAAGTTCCAAGGGGCCTATCAACCGTTAGATCCTCGTAGATCCATGGCTTGCATTAATGAGGAGGCGCCTCACTAAATTAGAAGGCACCAAAGCGTCAGAACACGTTACTCGGACAACCCAGGAGATGCCTCGCAATCAGAAGGGTCCCATCAAACGAAGAGGCAGAACACGGCAAGGTCCTATCCTCCACCAACTCCGCCCGCATTTATTATTATTGTTTTGCTTCAAAAGTGTAATAATTTAATGCCTATTGTAAATTATAGCAATGTAGAATTAAATGGCTATGGATAAATAGATAAGATAAGAAATAAAATGAGAAAACTAGGTACTGGACAGAACTAGGCATTGCATGGTCCTCGGACCCAAGCCACAGGGGAAACCAGATACTTCAGATGATAAATGAGAAAACTAGGTACTGGACAGAACCAGGCATTGCATGGTCCTCAGACCCAAGCCTCAGGGGAAACCAGAAACTTCAGATGATAAATGAGAAAACTAGGTACTGGACAGAACCAGGCATTGCATGGTCCTCGGACCCAAGCCTCTGGGGAAACCAGATACTTCAGATGATAAATGAGAAAACTAGGTATTGGACAGAACCAGGCATTGCACGGTCCTCGGACCCAAGCCTCAGGGGAAACCAGATACTTCAGATGGTAAATGAGAAAACTAGGTACTGGACAGAACCAGGCATTGCATGGCCCTCGGACCCAAGCCTCAGGGGAAACCAGATACTTCAGATGATAAATGAGAAAACTAGATACTGGATAGAACCAAGACATTGCATGGTCCTCGGACCCGAGCCACTGGGGAAACCAGACAATTCAGATGAAAAAAACTAAGTGTTAGACAGAACCAAGGCATTGTATGGTCCTCGGACACCGGCCTCTGGGAAAAAAACCACTTAAAACGAGAAAACTAAACTAGGTACAGGACAGAACCAGGCATTGCATGGTCCTCGGACCCAAGCTTCAGGGGAAACCAGATACTTTAGATGATAAATGAGAAAACTAGGTACTGGACAAAACCAGGCATTGCATGGTCCTCGGACCCAAGCCTCATGGGGAAACCAGATACTTCAGATGATAAATGAGAAAACTAGGTACTGCACAGAACCAGGCATTGCACGGTCCTCGGAACCAGCCCCAGGGGAAACCAGATACTTGAGATGATAAATGAGAAAATTAGGTACTGGACAGAACCAGGCATTGCATGGCCCTCGGACCCAAGCCTCACGGGGAAACCAGATACTTCAGATGATAAAATGAGAAAACTAGGTACTGGACAGAACCAGGCATTGCATGGTCCTCGGATCCAAGCCTCAGGCGAAACCAGATACTTCAGATAATAAATCAGAAAACTAGGTACTAGACAGAACGAAGGTATTGCATGGTCCTTGGACCCAAGCCTCATGAGGAAACCAGATACTTCAGATGATAAAATGAGAAAACTAGGTACTGGACAGGACCAAGGCATTGCATGGTCCTCGGACCCAAGCCTCATGGGGAAACTAGATACTTCAGATGATAAAATGAGAAAACTAGGTACTGGACAAAACCAGGCATTGCATGGTCCTCGTACCCAAGCCTCAGGGGAAACCAGATACTTCAGATGATAAATGAGAAAACTAGGTACTGGACAGAACCAAGCATTGCATGGTCCTCGGACCCAAGCCTCAGGGGAAACCAGATACTTCAGATGATAAATGAGAAAACTAGCGTACTAGACAGAACCAAGGCATTGCATGGTCCTTGAACCCAAGCCTCATGGGGAAACCAGATACTTCAGATGATAAAATGAGAAAACTAGGTACTGGACAGAACCAAGGCATTGCATGGTCCTCGGACCCAAGCCTCATGGGGAAACCAGATACTTCAGATGATAAATGAGAAAACTAGGTACTGCACAGAACCAGGCATTGCACGGTCCTCGGAACCAGCCCCAGGGGAAACCAGATACTTTAGATGATAAATGAGAAAATTAGGTACTGGACAGAACCAGGCATTGCATGGCCCTCGGACCCAAGCCTCAGGGAAAACCAGATACTTCAGATGATAAATGAGAAAACTAGATACTGGATAGAACAAAGGCATTGCATGGTCCTCGGACCCGAGCCTTAGGGGAAACCAGATACTTCAGATGATAAATGAGAAAACTAGGTACTGGACAGAACCAGGCATTGCACGGTCCTCGGAACCAGGCATTGCACGGTCCTCGGAACTAGCCCCAGGGGAAACCAGATAATTTAGATGATAAATGAGAAAATTAGGTACTGGACAGAACCAGGCATTGCATGGTCCTCGGACCCAAGCCTCAGGGGAAACCAGATACTTCAGATGATAAATGAGAAAACTAGGTACTGGACAGAACCAAGAATTGGACGGTCCTCAGACCCAAGCCTCAGGAGAAACCGGATACTTCAGATGACAAATGAGAAAACTAGGTACTAGACAGAACCAAGGCATTGCATGGTCCTCGGACCCAAGCCTCTTGGGGAAACCAGATACTGCAGATGATAAAATGAGAAAACTAGGCATTGGACCGAACCAAGGCATTGCAAGGTCCTCGGACCCAAGCCTCATGGGGAAACCAGATACTTCAGATGATAAAATGAGAAAACTGGGTACTGGACAGAACCAGGCATTGCATGGTCCTCGGACCCAAGTCTTAGGGGAAACTAGATACTTCAGATGATAAATGAGAAAACTAGGTACTGGACAGAACCAGGCATTGCACGGTCCTCGGAACCAGCCCCAGGGGAAACTAGATACTTTAGATGATAAATGAGAAAATTAGGTACTGGACAGAACCAGGCATTGCATGGCCCTCGGACCCAAGCCTCAGGGGAAACCAGATACTTCAGATGATAAATGAGAAAACTAGGTACTGGACAGAACCAGACATTGCATGGTCCTCGGACCCAAGCCTCAGGGAAAACCAGATACTTCAGATGATAAATGAGAAAACTAGATACTGGATAGAACAAAGGCATTGCATGGTCCTCGGACCCGAGCCTTAGGGGAAACCAGATACTTCAGATGATAAATGAGAAAACTAGGTACTGGACAGAACCAGGCATTGCACGGTCCTCGGAACCAGGCATTGCACGGTCCTCGGAACCAGCCCCAGGGGAAACCAGATACTTTAGATGATAAATAAGAAAATTAGGTACTGGACAGAACCAGGCATTGCATGGTCCTCGGACCCAAGCCTCAGGGGAAACCAGATACTTCAGATGATAAATGAGAAAACTAGGTACTGGACAGAACCAAGCATTGCACGGTCCTCAGACCCAAGCCTCAGGGGAAACCGGATACTTCAGATGACAAATGAGAAAACTAGGTACTAGACAGAACCAAGGCATTGCATGGTCCTCGGACCCAAGCCTCTTGGGGAAACCAGATACTGCAGATGATAAAATGAGAAAACTAGGCATTGGACCGAACCAAGGCATTGCAAGGTCCTCGGACCCAAGCCTCATGGGGAAACCAGATACTTCAGATGATAAAATGAGAAAACTGGGTACTGGACAGAACCAGGCATTGCATGGACCTCGGACCCAAGCCTTAGGGGAAACTAGATACTTCAGATGATAAACGAAAAAACTAGGTACTGGACAGAACTAGGCATTGCATGGTCCTCGGACCCAAGCCTCAGGGGAAACCAGATACTTCAGATGATAAATAAGAAAACTGGGTACTGGACAGAACTAGGCATTACATGATCCTGGGACCCAAGCCTAAGGGGAAATCAGATACTTCAGATGATAAATGAGAAAACTAGGTACTGGACAGAACTAGGCATTGCATGGTCCTCGGACCCAAGCCTCAGGGGAAACCAGATACTTCAGATGATAAATGAGAAAACTAGGTACTGGACAGAACTAAGGCATTGCATGGTCTTCGGACCCAAGCCTCTTGGGGAAACCAGATACTTCAGATGATAAATGAGAAAACTAGGTACTGGACAGGACCAAGGCATTGCATGGTCCTCGGACCCAAGCCTCACGGGGAAACTAGATACTTTAGATGATAAAATGAGAAAACTAGGTACTGGACTGAACTAGGCATTGCATGGTCCTCGAAACCAAGCCTCAGGGGAAACCAGATACTTCAGACGATAAATGAGAAAACTTGGTACTGGACAGAACCAGGCATTGCGTGGTCCTCGGACCCATTCTTCAGGGGAAACCAGATACTTCAGATGATAAATGAGAAAACTATGTATTGGACAGAACCAGGCATTGCATGGTCCTCGAACCCAGGCTTCAGGGGAAAGTAGATGCCTCAGATGATAAATGAGAAAACTAGGTACAGGACAGAACCAGGCAGTGCATGGACCTCGGACCCAAGCCTCAGGGGAAACCAGATACTTCAGATGATAAATGAGAAAACTAGGTACTGGCCAGAACCAGACATTGCATAGTCCTCGGACCCAAGCCACAGGGGAAACCAGATACTTCAGATGATAAATGAGAAAACTAGATACTGGATAGAACCAAGGCATTCCATGGTCCTCGGACCCGAGCGTAATGGGGAAACCAGATACTTCAGATGACAAAATGAGAAAACTAGGTACTAGACAGAACCAAGGCATTGCATGGTCCTCAAACCCAAGCCTCATGGGGAAACCAGATACTTCAGATGATAAAATGAGAAAACTAGGTACGGGACAGAACCAGGCATTGCATGGTCCTCGGACCCAAGCTTCAGGAGAAACCAGATACTTTAGATGATAAATGAGAAAACTAGGTACTGGACAAAACCAGGCATTGCATGGTCCTCGGATCCAAGCCTCAGGGGAAACCAGATACTTCAGATGAAAAATGAGAAAACTTGGTACTGGACAGAACCAAGGCATTGCATGGTCCTCGAACCCAAGCCTAATGGGGAAACCAGATACTTCAGATGACAAAATGAGAAAACTAGGTACTAGACAGAACCAAGGCTTTGCATGGTCCTCGAACCCAAGCCTCATGGGTAAACCAGATACTTCAGATGATAAAATGAGAAAACTAGGTACTGGACAGAGCCAGACATTGCATGGTCCTCGGACCCAAGCCTTAGGGGAAACCAGATACTTCAGATGATAAATGAAAAAACTAGGTACTAGACAGAACGAGGGCATTGCATGGTCCTCGGACCCAAGCCTCTTGGGGAAACCAGATACTTCAGATGATAAAATGAGAAAACTAGGTACTGGACAGGACCAAGGCATTGCATGGTCCTCGGACCCAAGCCTCATGGGGAAACTAGATACTTCAGATGATAAATGGGAAAACTAGGTACTGGACAGAAGCAAGGCATTGCATGGTCCTCGGACCCAAGCCTCATGGGGAAACCAGATACGTTAGATGATAAAATGAGAAAACTAGGTACTGGACAGAACCACGACATTGCATGGTCCTCGGACCCAAGCCTCATGGGGAAACCAGATACTTCAGATGATAAAATGAGCAAACTAGGTACTGGACAGAACAAGGCATTGCATGGTCCTCGGACCCAAGCCTCTGGGGAAACTAGATACTTCAGAAGATAAACGAAAAAACAAGGTACTGGACTGAACCAGGCATTGCATGGTCCTCGGACCCAAGCCTCAGGGGAAACCAGATACTTCAGATGATAAATGAGAAAACTGGGTACTGGACAGAACTAAGCATTACATGATCCTTGGACCCAAGCCTCAGGGTAAATCAGATACTTCAGATGATAAATGAGAAAACTAGGTACTGGACAGAACCAGGCATTGCATGGTCCTCGGACCCAAGCCTTAGGGGAAACCCGATACTTCAGATGATAAATGAGAAAACTAGGTACTGGAAAGAACTAAGGCATTGCATGGTCCTCGGACGAAAGCCTCTTGGGGAAACGAGATACTTCAGATGATCAATGAGAAAACTAGGTACTGGACAGGACCAAGGCATTGCATGGTCCTCGGACCCAAGCCTCATGGGGAAACTAGATACTTTAGATGATAAAATGAGAAAACCAGGTACTGGACTGAACTAGGCATTGCATGGTCCTCGGAACCAAGCCTCAGGGGAAACCAGATACTTCAGACGATAAATGAGAAAACTAGGTACTGGACAGAACCAGGCATTGCGTGGTCCTCGGACCCAAGCCTCATGGGGAAACCAGATACTTCAGATGATAAAATGAGCAAACTAGGTACTGGACAGAACAAGGCATTGCATGGTCCTCGGACCCAAGCCTCTGGGGAAACTAGATACTTCAGAAGATAAACGAAAAAACAAGGTACTGGACTGAACCAGGCATTGCATGGTCCTCGGACCCAAGCCTCAGGGGAAACCAGATACTTCAGATGATAAATGAGAAAACTGGGTACTGGACAGAACTAAGCATTACATGATCCTTGGACCCAAGCCTCAGGGTAAATCAGATACTTCAGATGATAAATGAGAAAACTAGGTACTGGACAGAACCAGGCATTGCATGGTCCTCGGACCCAAGCCTTAGGGGAAACCCGATACTTCAGATGATAAATGAGAAAACTAGGTACTGGAAAGAACTAAGGCATTGCATGGTCCTCGGACGAAAGCCTCTTGGGGAAACGAGATACTTCAGATGATCAATGAGAAAACTAGGTACTGGACAGGACCAAGGCATTGCATGGTCCTCGGACCCAAGCCTCATGGGGAAACTAGATACTTTAGATGATAAAATGAGAAAACCAGGTACTGGACTGAACTAGGCATTGCATGGTCCTCGGAACCAAGCCTCAGGGGAAACCAGATACTTCAGACGATAAATGAGAAAACTAGGTACTGGACAGAACCAGGCATTGCGTGGTCCTCGGACCCATTCTTCAGGGGAAACCAGATACTTCAGATGTTAAATGAGAAAACTAGGTATTGGACAGAACCAGGCATTGCATGGTCCTCGAACCCAGGCCTCAGGGGAAAGTAGATACCTCAGATGATAAATGAGAAAACTAGGTACAGGACAGAACCAGGCAGTGCATGACCTCGGACCCAAGCCTCAGGGGAAACCAGATACTTCAGATGATAAATGAGAAAACTGGGTACTGGACAGAACCAGACATTGCTTGGTCCTCGGACCCAAGCCACAGGGGAAACCAGATACTTCAGATGATAAATGAGAAAACTAGATACTGGATAGAACCAAGGCATTCCATGGTCCTCAAACCCAAGCCTCATGGGGAAACCAGATACTTCAGATGATAAAATGAGAAAACTAGGTACTGGACAGAACCAGGCATTGCATGGTCCTCGGACCCAAGCCTTTGGGGAAAGTAGATACTTTAGATGATAAATGATAAAACTTGGTACTGGACAGAACCAAGGCATTGCATGGTCCTCGGACCCAAGCCTAATGGGGAAACCAGATACTTCAGATGACAAAATGAGAAAACTAGGTACTAGACAGAACCAAGGCTTTGATTGGTCCTCGAACCCAAGCCTCATGGGGAAACCAGATACTTCAGATGATAAAATGAGAAAACTAGGTACCGGACAGAGCCAGGCATTGCATGGTCCCCGGACCCAAGCCTTTGGGGAAACCAGATACTTCAGATGATTAATGAAAAAACTAGATACTAGACAGAACGAAGGCATTGCATGGTCCTCGGACCCAAGCCTCATGGGGAAACCAGATACTTCAGATGATAAAATGAGAAAACTAGGTACTGGACAGGACCAAGGCATTGCATGGTCCTCGGACCTAAGCCTCATGGGGAAACTAGATACTTCAGATGATAAATGGGAAAACGAGGTACTGGACAGAAGCAAGGCATTGCATGGTCCTCGGACCCAAGCCTCATGGGGAAACCAGATACGTTAGATGATAAAATGAGAAAACTAGGTACTGGACAGAACCACGACATTGCATGGTCCTCGGACCCAAGCCTCAGGGGAAACTAGATACTTCAGATGATAAATGAAAAAACTAGGTACTGGACTGAACCAGGCATTGCATGGTCCTCGGACCCAAGCCTCAGTGGAAACCAGATATTTCAGATGATAAAT
Source organism: Quercus glauca (assembly GCA_023736055.1). Taxonomy (NCBI): domain Eukaryota; kingdom Viridiplantae; phylum Streptophyta; class Magnoliopsida; order Fagales; family Fagaceae; genus Quercus; species Quercus glauca. Next base: position 7,948,689 of record CM043319.1, on the reverse strand, counting down.
GAGAAAACTGGGTACTGGACAGAACTAAGCATTACATGATCCTTGGACCCAAGCCTCAGGGGAAATCAGATACTTCAGATGATAAATGAGAAAATTAGGTACTGGACAGCACCAGGCATTGCATAGTCCTCGGACCCAAGCCTCAGGGGAAACCAGATACTTCAGATGATGAATGAGAAAACTAGGTACTCGACAGAACTAAGGCATTGCATGGTCCTTGGACCCAAGCCTCTTGGGGAAACCAGATACTTCAGATGATAAATGAGAAAACTAGGTACTGGATAGGACCAAGGCATTGCATCGTCCTCGAACCCAAGCCTCATGGGGAAACTAGATACTTTAGATGATAAAATGAGAAAACTAGGTGCTGGACAGAACCAGGCATTGCATGGTCCTCGGACCCAAGCCTCAGGGGAAACCAGATACTTCAGATGATAAATGAGAAAACTAGGTACTGGATAGGACGAAGGCATTGCATCTTCCTCGAACCCAAGCCTCATGGGGAAACTAGATACTTTAGATGATAAAATGAGAAAACTAGGAGCTGGACAGAACCAGGCATTGCATGGTCCTCGGAACCAAGCCTCAGGGGAAACCAGATACTTCAGATGATAAATGAGAAAACTAGGTACTGGACAGAACCAGGCATTGCATGGTCCTCGGACCCAAGCCTCAGGGGAAACAAGATACTTCAGATGATAAACGAAAAAACTAGGTACTGGACAGAACCAGGCATTGCATGGTCCACGGACCCAAGTCTCAGGGGAAACCAGATACTTCAGATGATAAATAAGAAAACTGGGTACTGGACAGAACTAGGCATTACATGATCCTTGGACCCAAGCCTCAGGGGAAATCAGATACTTCAGATGATAAATGAGAAAACAAGGTACTGGACAGAACTAGGCATTGCATGGTCGTCGGACCCAAGCCTCAGGGGAAACCAGATACTCCAGATGATAAATGAGAAAACTAGGTACTGGACAGAAGTAAGGCATTGCATGGTCCTCGGACCCAAGCCTCTTGGGGAAACCAGATACTTCAGATGATAAATGAGAAAACTAGGTACTGGACAGGACCAAGGCATTGCATGGTCCTGGGACCCAAGCCTCATGGGGAAACTAGATACTTTAGATGATAAAATGAGAAAACTAGGTACTGGACAGAACCATGCATTGCATGGTCCTCGGACCCAAGCCTCAAGGGAAACCAGATACTTCAGACGATAAATGAGAAAACTAGGTATTGGACAGAGCCAGGCATTACGTGGTCCTCAGACCCATTCCTCAGGGGAAACCAGATACTTCAGATGATAAATGAGAAAACTAGGTATTGGACAGAACCAGGCATTGCATGGTCCTCGGACCCATGCCTCATGGGGAAACTAGATACTTCAGATGATAAAATGAGAAAACTAGGTACTAGACATGACCAGGCATTGCATGGTCCTCGGACCCAAGCCTCAGGGGAAACTAGATACTTCAGATGATAAACGAAAAAACTAGGTACTGGACTGAACCAGGCATTGCATGGTCCTCGGACCCAAGCCTCATGGGGAAACCAGATACGTTAGATGATAAAATGGGAAAACTAGGTACTGGACAGAAGCAAGGCATTGCATGGTCCTCGGACCCAAGCCTCATGGGGAAACCAGATACGTTAGATGATAAAATGAGAAAACTAGGTACTGGACAGAACCACGACATTGCATGGTCCTCGGACCCAAGCCTCATGGGGAAACCAAATACTTCAGATGATAAAATGAGAAAACTAGGTACTGGACAGAACCAGGCATTGCATGGTTCTCGGACCCAAGCCTCAGGGGAATCTAGATACTTCAGATGATAAACGAAAAAACTAGGTACTGGACTGAACTAGGCATTGCATGGTCCTCGGACCCAAGCCTCAGTGGAAACCAGATACTTCAGATGATAAATGAGAAAACTGGGAACTGGACAGAACTAAGCATTACATGATCCTTGGACCCAAACCTCAGGGGAAATCAGATACTTCAGATGATAAATGAGAAAATTAGGTACTGGACAGCACCAGGCATTGCATAGTCCTCGGACCCAAGACTCAGGGGAAACCAGATACTTCAGATGATGAATGAGAAAACTAGGTACTCGACAGAACTAAGGCATTGCATGGTCCTCGGACCCAAGCCTCTTGGGGAAACCAGATACTTCATATGATAAATGAGAAAACTAGGTACTGGATAGGACTAAGGCATTGCATCGTCCTCGAACCAATGCCTCATGGGGAAACTAGATACTTTAGATGATAAAATGAGAAATCTAGGTGCTGGACAGAACCAGGCATTGCGTGGTCCTCGGAACCAAGCCTCAGGGGAAACCAGATACTTCAGATGATAAATGAGAAAACTAGGTACTGGATAGGACGAAGGCATTGCATCTTCCTCAGACCCAAGCCTCATGGGGAAACTAGATACTTTAGATGATAAAATGAGAAAACTAGGAGCTGGACAGAACCAGGCATTGCATGGTCCTCGGAACCAAGCCTCAGGGGAAACCAGATACTTCAGATGATAAATGAGAAAACTAGGTACTGGACAGAACCAGGCATTGCATGGTCCTCGGACCCAAGCCTCAGGGGAAACAAGATACTTCAGATGATAAACGAAAAAACTAGGTACTGGATAGAACCAGGCATTGCATGGTCCTCGGACCCAAGTCTCAGGGGAAACCAGATACTTCAGATGATAAATAAGAAAACTAGGTACTGGACAGAACTAGGCATTACATGATCCTTGGACCCAAGCCTCAGGGGAAATCAGATACTTCAGATGATAAATGAGAAAACTAGGTACTGGACAGAACTAGGCATTGCATGGTCCTCGGACCCAAGCCTCAGGGGAAACCAGATACTTCAGATGATAAATGAGAAAACTAGGTACTGGACAGAACTAAGGCATTGCATGGTCCTCGGTCCCAAGCCTCTTGGGGAAACCAGATACTTCGGATGATAAATGAGAAAACTAGGTACTGGACAGGACCAAGGCATTGCATGGTCCTGGGACCCAAGCCTCATGGGGAAACTAGATACTTTAGATGATAAAATGAGAAAACTAGGTACTGGACAGAACCATGCATTGCATGGTCCTCGGACCAAAGCCTCAAGGGAAACCAGATACTTCAGACGATAAATGAGAAAACTAGGTATTGGACAGAACCAGGCATTACGTGGTCCTCAGAGCCATTCCTCAGGGGAAACCAGATACTTCAGATTATAAATGAGAAAACTAAGTATTGGACAGAACCAGGCATTGCATGGTCCTCGGACCCATGCCTCATGGGGAAACTAGATACTTCAGATGATAAAATGAGAAAACTAGGTACTAGACAGAACCAGGCATTGCATGGTCCTCGGACCCAGGCCTCAGGGGAAACTAGATACTTCAGATGATAAACGAAAAAACTAGGTACTGCACTGAACCAGGCATTGCATGGTCCTCGGACCCAAGCCTCATGGGGAAACCAGATACGTTAGATGATAAAATTGGAAAACTAGGTACTGGACAGAACCACGACATTGCATGGTCCTCGGACCCAAGCCTCATGGGGAAACCAGATACTTCAGATGATAAAATGAGAAAACTAGGTACTGGACAGAACCAGGCATTGCATGGTCCTCGGACCCAAGCCTCAGGGGAAACCAGATACTTCAGATGATAAATGAGAAAACTGGGTACTGGACAGAACAGCCTCAGGGGAAATCCGATACTTCAGATGATAAATGAGAAAACTAGGTACTGGACAGAACCAGGCATTGCATGGTCCTTGGACCCAAGCCTTAGGGGAAACCCGATACTTCAGATGATAAATGAGAAAACTAGGTACTGGAAAGAATTAAGGCATTGCATGGTCCTCGGACGCAAGCCTCTTGGGGAAACCAGATACTTCAGATGATAAATGAGAAAACTAGGTATTGGACAGAACCAGGCATTGCATGGTCCTCGAACCCAGGCCTCAGGGGAAAGTAGATACCTCAGATGATAAATGAGAAAACTAGGTACAGGACAGAACCAGGCATTGCATGGCCCTCGGACCCAAGCCTCAGGGGAAACCAGATACTTCAGATGATAAATGAGAAAACTAGGTACTGGACAGAACCAGACATTGCATGGTCCTCGGACCCAAGCCACAGGGGAAACCAGATACTTCAGATGATAAATGAGAAAACTAGATACTGGATAGAACCAAGGCATTCCATGGTCCTCGGACCCGAGCGTAATGGGCAAACTAGATACTTCAGATGACAAAATGAGAAAAGTAGGTACTAGGCAGAACCAAGGCATTGCATGGTCCTCAAACCCAAGCCTCATGGGGAAACCAGATACTTCAGATGATAAAATGAGAAAACAAGGTACTGGACAGAACCAGGCATTGCATGGTCCTCGGACCCAAGCTTTAGGAGAAACCAGATACTTTAGATGATAAATGAGAAAACTAGGTACTGGACAAAACCAGGCATTGCATGGTCCTCGGACCCAAGCCTCAGGGGAAACCAGATACTTCAGATGATAAATGAGAAAACTTGGTACTGGACAGAACCAAGGCATTGCATGGTCCTCGGACCCAAGCCTAATGGGGAAACCAGATACTTCAGATGACAAAATGAGAAAACTAGGTACTAGACAGAACCAAGGCTTTGCATGGTCCTCGAACCCAAGCCTCATGGGGAAACCAGATACTTCAGATGATAAAATGAGAAAACTAGGTACTGGACAGAGCCAGGCATTGCGTGGTCCTCGAACCCAAGCCTTAGGGGAAACCAGATACTTCAGATGATAAATGAAAAAACTAGGTACTAGACAGAACGAAGGCATTGCATGGTCCTCGGACCCAAGCCTCATGGGGAAACCAGATACTTCAGATGATAAAATGAGAAAACTAGGTACTAGACAGGACCAAGGCATTGCATGGTCCGCGGACCCAAGCCTCATGGGGAAACTAGATACTTCAGATGATAAATGGGAAAACTAGGTACTGGACAGAAGCAAGGCATTGCATGGTCCTCGGACCCAAGCCTCATGGGGAAACCAGATACGTTAGATGATAAAATGAGAAAACTAGGCACTGGACAGAACCACGACATTGCATGGTCCTCGGACCCAAGCCTCTTGGGGAAACCAAATACTTCAGATGATAAAAGGAGAAAACTAGGTACTGGACAGAACCAGGCATTGCGTGGTCCTCGGACCCAAGCCTCAGGGGAAACTAGATACTTCAGATGATAAACGAAAAAACTAGGTACTGGACTGAACCAGGCATTGCATGGTCCTCGGACCCAAGCCTCAGTGGAAACCAGATACTTCAGATGATAAATGAGAAAACTGGGTACTGGACAGAACTAAGCATTATATGATCCTTGGACCCAAGCCTCGGGGGAAATCAGATACTTCAGATGATAATTGAGAAAATTAGGTACTGGACAGAACCAGGCATTGCATAGTCCTCGGACCCAAGCCTCAGGGGAAACCAGATACTTCAGATGATGAATGAGAAAACTAGGTACTCGACAGAACTAAGGCATTGCATGGTCCTCGGACCCAAGCCTCTTGGGGAAACCAGATACTTCAGATGATAAATGACAAAACTAGGTACTGGATAGGACCAAGGCATTGCATCGTCCTCGAACCCAAACCTCATGGGGAAACTAGATACTTTAGATGATAAAATGAGAAAACTAGGTGCTGGACAGAACCAGGCATTGCATGGTCCTCGGACCCAAGCCTCAGGGGAAAGCAGATACTTCAGATGATAAATGAGAAAACTAGGTACTGGATAGGACGAAGGCATTGCATCTTCCTCGGACCCAAGCCTCATGGGGAAACTAGATACTTTAGATGATAAAATGAGAAAACTAGGAGCTGGACAGAACCAGGCATTGCATGGTCCTCGGAACCAAGCCTCAGGGGAAACCAGATACTTCAGATGATAAATGAGAAAACTAGGTACTGGACAGAACCAGGCATTGCATGGTCCTCGGACCCAAGCCACAGGGGAAACAAGATACTTCAGATGATAAACGAAAAAACTAGTTACTGGACAGAACCAGGCATTGCATGGTCCTCGGACCCAAGCCTCAGGGGAAACCACATACTTCAGATGATAAATAAGAATACTAGGTACTGGACAGAACTAGGCATTACATGATCCTTGGACCCAAGCCTCAGGGGAAATCAGATACTTCAGATGATAAATGAGAAAACTAGGTACTGGACAGAACTAGGCATTGCATGGTCCTCGGACCCAAGCCTCAGGGGAAACCAGATACTTCAGATGATAAATGAGAAAACTAGGTACTGGACAGGACCAAGGCATTGCTTGGTCCTGGGACCCAAGCCTCATGGGGAAACTAGATACTTTAGATGATAAAATGAGAAAACTAGGTACTGGACAGAACCATGCATTGCATGGTCCTCGGACCCAAGCCACATGGGAAACCAGATACTTCAGACGATAAATGAGAAAACTAGGTATTGGACAGAACCAGGCATTACGGGGTCCTCAGACCCATTCCTCAGAGGAAACCAGATACTTCAGAAGATAAATGAGAAAACTAGGTATTGGACAGAACCAGGCATTGCATGGTCCTCGGACCCATGCCTCATGGGGAAACTAGATACTTCAGATGATAAAATGAGAAAACTAGGTACTAGACAGAACCAAGACATTGCATGGTCCTCGAACCCAAGCCTCATGGGGAAACCAGATACTTCAGATGATAAAATGAGAAAACTAGGTACTGGACAGAACCAAGGCATTGCATTGTCCTCGAACCCAAGTCTCATGGGGAAATCAGATACTTCAGATGATAAAATGAGAAAACTAGGTACTGGACAGAACCAGGCATTGCATGGTCCTCGGACCCAAGCCTTAGGGGAAACCCGATACTTCAGATGATAAATGAGAAAACTAGGTACTGGACAGAACTAAGGCATTGCATGGTCCTCGGACGCAAGCCTCTTGGGGAAACCAGATAATTCAGATGATAAATGAGAAAACTAGGTACTGGACAGAACTAGGCATTGCATGGTCCTCGGACCCAAGCCTCAGGGGAAACCAGATACTTCAGATGATAAATGAGAAAACTAGGTACTGGACAGAACTAAGGCATTGCATGGTCCTCGGACCCAAGCCTCTTGGGGAAACAAGATAATGCAGATGATAAATGAGAAAACTAGGTACTGGACAGGACCAAGGTATTGCATGGTCCTCGGACCCAAGCCTCATGGGAAAACTAGATACTTTAGACGATAAAATGAGAAAACTAGGTACTGGACAGAACCAGGCATTGCATGGTCCTCGGACCCAAGCCTCAGGGGAAACCAGATACTTTAGGCGATAAATGAGAAAACTAGGTACTGGACAGAACCAGGCATTGCGTGGTCCTCGGACCCATTCCTTAGGGGAAACCAGATACTTCAGATGATAAATGAGAAAACTAGGTACTGGACAGAACCAGGCATTGCATGGTCCTCGGACCCAAGCCTCGGGGGAATGTAGATACTTCAGATGATAAATGAGAAAACTGGGTACTGGACAGAACCAGGCATTGCATGGTCCTCGGACCCAAGCCTGAGGGGAAAGTAGATACTTCAGATGATAAATGAGAAAACTAGGTACTGGACAGAACTAGGCGTTGCATGGTCCTCGGACCCAAGCCTCAGGGGAAACCAGATACTTCAGACGATAAATGAGAAAACTAGGTACTGGACAGAACCAGGCATTGCGTGGTCCTCGGACCCATTCCTCAGGGGAAACCAGATACTTCAGATGATAAGTGAGAAAACTAGGTACTGGACAGAACCAGGCATTGCATGGTCCTCGGACCCAAGCCTCAGGGGAAAGTAAATACTTCAGATGATAAATGAGAAAACTTGGTACTGGACAGAACTAGGCATTGCATGGCCCTCGGACCCACGCCTCAGGGGAAACCAGATACTTCAGATGATAAATGAGAAAACTAGATACTGGATAGAACCAAGGCATTGCATGGTCCTCAGACCTGAGCCTCTTGGGAAACCAGATACTTCAGATGAAAAAACTAAGTGTTGGACAGAACCAAGGCATTGTATGGTCCTCGGGCACTAGCCTCTGGGAAACTAACCACTTAAAACGAGAAAACTAGATTAAGTACTGGACAGAACCAGGCATTGCATGGTCGTTGGACCCAAGCTTCAGGCGAAACAAGATACTTTAGATGATAAATGAGAAAACTAGATACTGGACAAAACCAGGCATTGCATGGTCCTCTGATCCAAGCCGCAGGGGAAACCAGATACTTCAGATGATAAATGAGAAAACTAGGTACTGGACAGAACCAAGGCATTGCACGGTCCTCGGACCCAATCCTCATGGGGAAACCAGATACTTCAGATGATAAAATGAGAAAACTAGGTACTAGACAGAACCAAGGCATTGCATGGTCCTCGAACCCAAGCCTCATAGGGAAACCAGATACTTCAGATGATAAAATGAGAAAACTAGGTACTGGACAGAACTAAGGCAATGCATGGTCCTCGAACCCAAGCCTCATGGGGAAACCAGATACTTCAGATTATAAAATGAGAAAACTAGGTACAGGACAGAACCAGGCATTGCATGGTCCTCGGACCCAAGCCTCAGGGGAAAGTAAATACTTCAGATGATAAATGAGAAAACTAGGTACTGGACAGAACTAGGCATTGCATGGCCCTCGGACCCACGCCTCAGGGGAAACCAGATACTTCAGATGATAAATGAGAAAACTAGATACTGGATAGAACCAAGGCATTGCATGGTCCTTGGACCTGAGCCTCTTGGGAAACCAGATACTTCAAATGAAAAAACTAAGTGTTGGTTAGAACCAAGGCATTGTATGGTCCTCGGACACTAGCCTCTGGGAAACTAACCACTTAAAACGAGAAAACTAGACTAGGTATTGGACAGAACCAGGCATTGCATGGTTGTTGGACCCAAGCTTCAGGCGAAACCAGATACTTTAGATGATAAATGAGAAAACTAGATACTGGACAAAACCAGGCATTGCATGGTCCTCCGATCCAAGCCGCAGGGGATACCAGATACTTCAGATGATAAATGACAAAACTAGGTACTGGACAGAACCAAGGCATTGCACGGTCCTCGGACCCAAGCCTCATGGGGAAACCAGATACTTCAGATGATAAAATGAGAAAACTAGGTACTAGACAGAACCAAGGTATTGCATGGTCCTCGAACCCAAGCCTCATGGGGAAACCAGATACTTCCGATGATAAAATGAGAAAACTAGGTACTGGACTGAACCAGGCAATGCATGGTCCTCGGACCCAAGCCTCAGGGGAAACCAGATAATTCAGATGACAAATGAGAAAACTAGGTACTAGACAGAACCAAGGCATTGCATGGTCCTCGAAGCTAAGCCTCATAGGGAAACCAGATACTTCAGATGATAAAATGAGAAAACTAGGTACTGGACAGAACCAAGGCAATGCATGGTCCTCGAACCTAAGCCTCTTGGGGAAACCAGATACTTCAGATTATAAAATGAGAAAACTAGGTACAGGACAGAACCAGGCATTGCATGGTCCTCGGACCCAAGCCTCAGGGGAAAGTAAATACTTCAGATGATAAATGAGAAAACTAGGTACTGGACAGAACTAGGCTTTGCATGGTCCTCGAACCCAAGCCTCATGGGGAAACCAGATACTTCAGACGATAAAGGAGAAAACTAGGTACTGGACAGAACCAGGCATTGCGTGGTCCTCGGACCCATTCCTCAGGGGAAACCAGATACTTCAAATGATAAATGAGAAAACTAGGTACTGGACAGAACCAGGCATTGCATGGTCCTCGGACCCAAGCCTCGGGGGAAAGTAGATACTTCAGATGATAAATGAGAAAACTAGGTACTGGACAGAACCAGGCATTGCGTGGCCCTCGAACCCAAGCCTCAGGGGAAACCTGATACTTCAGATGGTAAATGAGAAAACTAGGTACTGGACAGAACCAGACATTGCATGGTCCTCGGACACTAGCCTCTGGGAAACTAACCACTTAAAACGAGAAAACTAAACTAGGTACTGGACAGATCGAAGCATTGCATGGTCCTCGGACCCAAGCTTCAGGCGAAACCAGATACTTTAGATGATAAATGAGAAAACTAGGTACTGGACAAAACCAGGCATTGCATGGTCCTCGGACCCAAGCCGCTGGGGAAACCAGATACTTCAAATGATAAATGAGAAAACTAGGTACTGGACAGAACCAAGGCATTGCACGGTCCTCGGACCCAAGCCTCATGGGGAAACCAGATACATCAGATGATAAAATGAGAAAACTAGGTACTAGACAGAACCAAGGCATTGCATGGTCCTCGAACCCAAGCCTCTTGGGGAAACCAGATACATCCGATGATAAAATGAGAAAACTAGGTACTGGACAGAACCAGGCATTGCATGGTCCTCGCACCCAAGCCTCAGGGGAAACCAGATACTTCAGATGATAAATGAGAAAACTAGGTACAGGACAGAACCAGGCATTGCATGGTCCTCGGACCCAAGCCTCAAGGGAAACCAGATACTTCAGATGACAAATGAGAAAACAAGGTACTAGACAGAACCAAGGCATTGCATGGTCCTCGAACCCAAGCCTCATGGGGAAACCAGATACTTCAGATGATAAAATGAGAAAACTAGGTACTAGACAGAACCAAGGCATTGCATGGTCCTCGGACCCAAGCCTCAGGGGAAACCAGATACTTCAGATGACAAACGAGAAAACTAGGTACTAGACAAAACCAAGGAATTGCATGGTCCTCGAACCTAAGCCTCATGGGGAAACCAGATGCTTTAGATGATAAAATGAGAAAACTAGGTACTGGACAGAACCAAGGCTTTGCATGGTCCTCGAACCCAAGCCTCATGGGGAAACCAGATACTTCAGACGATAAAGGAGAAAACTAGGTACTGGACAGAACCAGGCATTGCGTGGTCCTCGGACCCATTCCTCAGGGGAAACCAGATACTTCAAATGATAAATGAGAAAACTAGGTACTGGACAGAACCAGGCATTGCATGGTCCTCGGACCAAAGCCTCGGGGGAAAGTAGATACTTCAGATGATAAATGAGAAAACTAGGTACTTGACAGAACCAGGCATTGCGTGGCCCTCGGACCCAAGCCTCAGGGGAAACCAGATACTTCAGATGATAAATGAGAAAACTAGGTACTGGACAGAACCAGACATTGCATGGTCCTCGGACCCAAGCCACAGGGGAAACCAGATACTTAAGATGATAAATGAGAAAACTAGATACTGGATAGAACCAAGGCATTCCATGGTCCTCGGACTCGAGCCTCTGGGGAAACCAGATACTTCAGATGAAAAAATGAGAAAACTAGGTACTGGACAGAACCAGGCATTGCATGGCCCTCGGACCCAAGCCTCAGGGGAAACCAGATACTTCAGATGATAAATGAGAAAACTAGGTACTGGACAGAACCAGACATTGCATGGTCCTCGGACACTAGCCTCTGGGAAACTAACCACTTAAAACAAGAAAACTAAACTAGGTACTGGACAGAACGAAGCATTGCATGGTCCTCGGACCCAAGCTTCAGGCGAAACCAGATACTTTAGATGATAAATGAGAAAACTAGGTACTGGACAAAACCAGGCATTGCATGGTCCTCGGACCCAAGCCGCTGGGGAAACCAGATACTTCAAATGATAAATGAGAAAACTAGGTACTGGACAGAACCAAGGCATTGCACGGTCCTCGGACCCAAGCCTCATGGGGAAACCAGATACTTCAGATGATAAAATGAGAAAACTAGGTACTAGACAGAACCAAGGCATTGCATGGTCCTCGAACCCAAGCCTCTTGGGGAAACCAGATACTTCCGATGATAAAATGAGAAAACTAGGTACTGGACAGAACCAGGCATTGCATGGTCCTCGGACCCAAGCCTCAGGGGAAACCAGATACTTCAGATGATAAATGAGAAAACTAGGTACAGGACAGAACTAGGCATTGCATGGTCCTAGGACCCAAGCCTCAGGGGAAACCAGATACTTCAGATGACAAATGAGAAAACTAGAAACTAGACAGAACCAAGGCATTGCATGGTCCTCGGACCCAAGCCTCATGGGGAAACCAGATACTTCAGATGACAAACGAGAAAACTAGGTACTGGACAGAACCGAGGCATTGCATGGTCCTCGGACCCAAGCCTCAGGGGAAACCAGATACTTCAGATTACAAGCGAGAAAACTAGGTACTAGACAGAACCAAGGCATTGCATGGTCCTCGAACCCTAGCCTCATGGGGAAACCAGATACTTCAGATGATAAAATGAGAAAACTAGGTACTGGACAGAACCAAGGCTTTGCATGGTCCTCGAACCCAAGCCTCATGGGGAAACCAGATACTTCAGATGATAAAATGAGAAAACTAGGTACTGGACAGAACCAAGGCATTGCATGGTCCTCAGACCCAAGCCTCATAAGGAAACCAGATACTTCCGATGATAAAATGAGAAAACTATGTACTGGACAGAACCAGGCATTGCATGGTCCTCGGACCCAAGCCTCAGGGGAAACCAGATACTTCAGATGATAAACGAAAAAACTAGGTACTGGACAGAACCAGGCATTGCATGGTCCTCGGACCCAAGCCTCAGGGGAAACCAGATACTTCAGATGATAAATAAGAAAACTGGGAACTGGACAGAACTAGGCATTACATGATCCTTGGACCCAAGCCTCAGGGGAAATCAGATACTTTAGATGATAAATGAGAAAACTAGGTACTGGATAGAACTAGGCATTGCATGGTCCTCGGACCCAAGCCTCAGGGGAAACCAGATACTTCAGATGATAAATGAGAAAACTAGGTACTGGACAAAACTAAGGCAGTGCATGGTCCTCGGACCTAAGCCTCTTGGGGAAACCAGATACTTCAGATGATAAATGAGAAAACTAGGTGCTGGACAGGACCAAGGCATTGCATGGTCCTCGGACCCAAGACTCATGGGGAAACTAGATACTTTAGATGATAAAATGAAAAAACTAGGTACTGGACAAAACCAAGCATTGCATGGTCCTCGGACCCAAGCCTGTGGGGAAACCAGATACTTCAGACGATAAAGTAGAAAACTAGGTACTGGACAGAACCAGGCATTGCGTAGTCCTCGGACCAATTCCTCAGTGGAAACTAGATACTTTAGATGATAAATGAGAAAACTAGGTACTGGACAGAACCAGGCATTGCATGGTCCTCGGGCCCAAGCCTCAGGGGAAACCAGATACTTCAGATGATAAATAAAAAAACTGGGAACTGGACAGAACTAGGCATTATATGATCCTTGGACCCAAGCCTCAGTGGAAATCAGATACTTCAGATGATAAATGAGAAAACTAGGTACTGGATAGAACTAGGCATTGCATGGTCCTCGGACCCAAGCCTCAGGGGAAACCAGATACTTCAGATGATAAATAAAAAAACTGGGAACTGGACAGAACTAGGCATTACATGATCCTTGGACCCAAGCCTCAGTGGAAATCAGATACTTCAGATGATAAATGAGAAAACTAGGTACTGGATAGAACTAGGCATTGCATGGTCCTCGGACCCAAGCCTTAGGGGAAACCAGATACTTCAGATGATAAACGAAAAAACTAGGTACTGGACAGAACCAGGCATTGCATGGTCCTCGGACCCAAGCCTCAGGGGAAACCAGATACTTCAGATGATAAATAAGAAAACTGGGAACTGGACAGAACTAGGCATTACATGATCCTTGGACCCAAGCCTCAGGGGAAATCAGATACTTCAGATGATAAATGAGAAAACTAGGTACTGGATAGAACTAGGCATTGCATGGTCCTCGGACCCAAGCCTCAGGGGAAACCAGATACTTCAGATGATAAATGAGAAAACTAGGTACTGGACAGAACTAAGGCATTGCATGGCCCTCGGACCCAAGCCTCTTGGGGAAACCAGATACTTCATATGATAAATGAGAAAACTAGGTACTGGACAGGACCAAGGCATTGCATGTTCCTCGGACCCAAGCCTCATGGGGAAACTAGATACTTTAGATGATAAAATGAAAAAACTAGGTACTGGACAGAACCAGGCATTGCATGGTCCTCGGACCCAAGCCTCTGGGGAAACCAGATACTTCAGAAGATAAAGGAGAAAACTAGGTACTGGACAGAACCAGGCATTGCGTTGTCCTCGGACCCATTCCTCAGGGGAAACTAGATACTTCAGATGATAAATGAGAAAACTAGGTACTGGACAGAACCAGGCATTGCGTAGTCCTCGGACCCATTCCTCAGGGGAAACTAGATACTTCAGATGATAAATGAGAAAACTAGGTACTGGACAGAACCAGGCATTGCATGGTCCTCGGACCCAAGTCTCAGGGGAAAGTAGATACTTCAGATGATAAATGAGAAAACTAGGTACTGGACAGAACCAGGCATTGCATGGCCCTCGGACCCAAGCCTCAGGGGAAACCAGATACTTCAGATGATAAATGAGAAAACTAGGTACTGGACTGAACCAGACATTGCATGGTCCTCGGACCCAAGCCATAGGGGAAACCAGATACTTCAGATGATAAATGAGAAAACTAGATATTGAATAGAACCAAGGCATTCCATGGTCCTCGGTCCCGAGCCTCTGGGGAAACCAGATACTTCAGATGATAAAATGAGAAAACTAGGTGCTGGACAGAACCAGGCATTGCATGGTCCTCGGACCCAAGCCTCAGGGGAAACCAGATACTTCAGATGATAAATGAGAAAACTAGGTACTGGACAGAACCAGGCATTGCATGGTCCTCGAACCCAAGCCTCAGGGGAAACCAAATACTTCAGATGATAAATGAGAAAACTAGGTACAGGACAGAAGCAGGCATTGCATGGTACTCGGACCCAAGCCTCAGGGGAAGCCAGATACTTCAGATGATAAATGAGAAAACTAGGTACTGGACAGAACCAGGCATTGCATGGCCCTCGGACCCAAGCCTCAGGGGAAACCAGATACTTCAGATGATAAATGAGAAAACTAGGTACTGGACAGAACCAGACATTGCATGGTCCTCGGACCCAAGCCTAAGGGGAAACCAGATACTTCAGATGATAAATGAGAAAACTAGATACTGGATAGAACCAAGGCATTGCATGGTCCTCAGACCCGAGCCTTTGGTAAACCAGATACTTCAGATGAAAAAACTAAGTGTTAGACAGAACCAAGGCATTGTATTGTCATCGGACACCAGCCTCTGGGGAAACTATCCACTTAAAACGAGAAAACTAAACTAGGTACTGGACAGAACCCGGCATTGCATGGTCCTCGGACCCAAGCTTCAGGGGAAACCAGATACTTTAGATGATAAATGAGAAAACTAGGTACTGGACAAAACCAGGCATTGCATGGTTCTCGGACCCAAGCCTCAGGGGAAACCAGATACTTCAGATGATAAATGAGAAAACTAGGTACTGGACAGAACCAAGGCATTGCATGGTCCTCGGACCCAAGCCTCATGGTGAAACCAGATACTTCAGATGATAAAATGAGAAAACTAGGTATTAGACAGAACCAAGGAATTGCATGGTCCTCAGAACCAAGGCATTGCATGGCCCTCGAACCCAAGCCTTATGGGGAAACCAGATACTGCAGATGATAAAATGAGAAAACTAGGTACTGGACAGAACCAAGCATTGCATGGTCCTCAGACCCAAGCCTCGGGGGAAACCAGATACTTCAGATGATAAATGAAAAAACTAGGTACTAGACAGAACGAAGGTATTGCATGGTCCTCGGACCCAAGCCTCATGGGGAAACCAGATACTTCATATGATAAAATGGGAAAACTAGGTACTAGACAGGACCAAGGCATTGCATGGTCCTCGGACCCAAGCCTCATAGGGAAACTAGATACTTCAGATGATAAAATGAGAAAACTAGGTACTGGACAGAACCAGGCATTGCATGGTCCTCGGACCCAAGCCTCAGGGGAAACCAGATACTTCAGATGATAAATGATAAAACTAGGTACTGGACTGAACCAGGCATTGCATGGTCCTCGGACCCAAGCCTCAGGAGAAACCAGATACTTCAGATGATAAATGAGAAAACTAGGTACTGGACAGAACCAAGGCATTGCATGGTCCTCGGACCCAAGCCTCATGGAGAATCCAGATACTTCAGATGATAAAATGAGAAAACTAGGTACTGGACAGAACCACGGCATTGCATGGTCCTCGGACCCAAGCCTCATGGGGAAACCAGATGCTTCAGATGATAAAATGAGAAAACTAGGTACTGGACAGAACCAGGCATTGCATGGTCCGAGGACCCAAGCCTCAGGGGAAACCAGATGCTTCAGATGATAAATGAAAAAACTTGGTACTGGACAGAGCCAGGCATTGCATGGTCCTCGGACCCAAGCCTTAGGGGAAACTAGATACTTCAGGTGATAAATGAGAAAACTGGGTACTGGACATAACTAGGCATTACATGATCCTTGGACCCAAGCCTCAGGGGAAATCAGATACTTCAGATGATAAATGAGAAAGCTAGGTACTGGACAGAACCAGGCATTGCATGGTCCTCGGACCCAAGCCTCGGGGGAAACCAGATACTTCAGATGATAAATGAGAAAACTAGGTACTGGATAGAACTAAGGCATTGCATGGTCCTCGGACCCAAGCCTCTTGGAGAAACTAGATACTTCAGATGATAAATGAGAAAACTAAGTACTGGACAGGACCAAGGCATTGCATGGTCCTCGGACCCAAGCCTCATGGGGAAACTAGATACTTTAGATGATAAAATGAGAAAACTAGGTACTGGACACAACCAGGCATTGCATTGTCCTCGGACCCAAGCCTCAGAGGAAACCAGATACTTCAGATGATAAATGAGAAAACTAGGTACTGGACAGAACCAGGCATTGCATGGTCGTCGGACCCAAGCCTCAGGGGAAACCAGATACTTCAGATGATAAATGAGAAAACTAGGTACTGGACATAACCAGGCATTGCATGGTCCTCGGACCCAAGCCTCAGGGGAAACCAGATACTTCAGATGATAAATGAGAAAACTAGGTACTGGCCAGAACCATGGCATTGCATGGTCCTTGGACCCAAGCCTCATGGGGAAACCAGATACTTTAGATGATAAAATGAGAACACTAGGTACTGGACAGAACCATTGCATTACATGGTCCTCGGACCCAAGCCTCATGGGGAAAGCAGATACTTCAGATGGTAAAATGAGAAAACTAGGTACTGGATAGAACTAGTCATTGCATGGTCCTCGGACCCAAGCCTCAGGGGAAACCAGATACTTCAGATGATAAACGAGAAAACTAGGTACTGGACAGAACCAGGCATTGCATGGTCCTCGGACCCAAGCCTCAGGGGAAACCAGATACTTCAGATGATAAATAAGAAAACTAGGTACTGGACAAAACCAGGCATTACATGGTCCTCGGGCCCAAGCCTTAGAGGAAATCAGATACTTCAGATGATAAATGAGAAAACTAGGTACTGGACAGAACCAGGCATTGCATGGTCCTCGGACCCAAGGCTCAGGGGAAACCAGATACCTCAGAATAAAACCCGAGTGTTGGACAAACTTAAGCACTACGTATTCCAAGGACTCAAGCCAATAGGGAGACCACTCCCTCATCGAATACTAAGTGGCAAGAAAAACCGAAGTCTTGCATGGTCTTCCGACCCAAACCTATGTGGAAACTAATCACTATGGGGCAATTTAAACGCTGAACGGAATCAGGGTCTTTGTATTAATCACGAGCCCAAATCTACAGCGAAGCCAACCCTTTTGGCGCTAAACAATGAGCCCTATCAGGGACGAAAACCACGAGAAATTGAGCGCTAAAGCGCAAACGACTCAAGCCTACAATTCCTAGAGGAACTAATAAGAAACTTAGACAAGAAAGCATACTTTGGAAAAAGAAAAAACTTGTAAAAACAAGGAAAAAACTCCTCGGGTGGCTCCTTAGCGCCAAAAGGAGATTACAAGAGCAGTTGAAGTAACAGTAACACTAACAGAAAGGTAAAGCTCAGCAGAGCGCGAAAAAACGTCGAGGTAGTTAAAATCCTTCTCCCCGCCCAAGGGGACGTGCAGCAGAATTTTGAGGGGCTATTGTGGGGCCCCAAATATCAACCGCTCTGGCCTACTCTATAACCGGCCCAAGGCCCGCGTCGAGGACAAAGGGGAAGAAACCCAAGTCGCATAAAGGCTTCACCGAGGATACTCATATCCTCGGCGCACCGACTATTGATAAAGGGAAAATATCCCTCATCCATTAAACATTTCCCACCAACATTCTGGCCGCTTTAATGGTGATGTGACCAGCAAACCCAGTTGCCTCGGTCACTTCAACTAATAGAAAGTCTGCAAAGGCGGCTAAGAACTAACATAAAGCCTGCAAATACAGATGATGGGACAAAACCCCTGTACATAAAGTCCAGATAATTGACAAATGGACGGTTAAGATTAAAAAGAACGATACTATATAACCGAGAGGACCCCCTACATAAAGGAGGGAGATAAACTCGAAGAAAAATAGATCCTCGGCCTGAGCCGAGAACGAATATATTTCGCAAACACTTAACCAAAGTAATGATCATTCTCCATAAAAACACTTAGCCAAATTTCCACCAGAAGATTTCGATGAATCTCATGTCATCCATTATTTGTTATAAACTTTACACCAGCCATTGTTTACTTCGGTGATGCCAAGCCCTTTTACCCACACTCTACGAATTTTTATTGTTAAGGGTTCATTACAAACTGAGTCCTTACAATAGTCATACTAGCTTGTAACTCCATGCATATGTATAGATACACTTAAAGATATATAATAAGATGCATAATATAATTCTTAGATATATCATTTAAATAATATTGATAATCATTTTTATATTTTGTTAAATTTTTAAAAAAATTTGTAAGGATATTATTAGGTATAAATGTAAAGTGAAATTTTTTTTTTAAAATTATTGTGAAATATATATATATATATATATTTTACGATTCTTTTATTCTAGACTCTTTGATTTTTGTACTTAATAACTAACTTGGATGAATATTTATGATGTAATCCCATATTTGATTCTAAAATTAAGAAATAACACTTTTTAAGAATAAATAATTTAGGATACATGGCGCAAAATCGGAACTCTAATTTGAAATTCTAATTTGAGTTTCTCTCATCTTTACCAATTATTATATATAGAGATTATAAGAAACTAGCTTGTAACTCTATGCATATGTATGGATACACTTAAAGATATACAATAAAATATATAATATAATTCTTATATATATAATTTAAATATTATTAAGTCATTTTTATATTTTTTAACTCTTTAAAAAAAATTGCAAGGATATCATTAGGTATAAAATGTAAATTGTCCATGTTTTTTTATTTTAATTATTGGGAAGTTTTTTTTTTTTTTTTTATATTCTAGATTCTTTAATTTTTGTACTTAATAATTTACTTGGATGAATATATACGATGTGGTCCTTTATTTAATTCTAAAATTAAGAAATAAAACTCTTTAAGAATAAATAATTTAGGACACATGACGCACAATTGGAACTTTAATTTGAAATTTTAATTTGAGTTTCTCTCAACTTTACCTATTATTATCTATATAGATATATAGATTCCGAAGGGTTTGTGATATGTTTGGGACATTTTACACTTTCATTAAATTATTATTATTATTATTATTAGTAGTAGGAAATGGTATCCGCCTAGCCTTTGGCAAACTATTCCTCTCTCTTCTCATGAGATACCAAAAAACCCTATAGACTAATAATTTGATATGTTAAATTTAAGATTTCCAAATTTATGTCATACCCTTGATAAATGAGTCCACCACTCAATACCTGTGGGGTCTCTTTCATTATTTATGAATTATGAATTCAGGTTACAGTTGTCTTGTCCCATAATATGCATTTGTATAGGTAATCATACTTTAAGACTTGTGAGTCTTCCATTATCGAGGGAAAAAAAAAAAAAAAAAAAAGACTTACAAGTCTTCCATGGAGCACCTTTCAAATCTGAATTCAAAAAGCACTACACCATGGAAAGTATAATGCACAAGTTGATACAGATATATATATATATATATATACACACACACACAAGGAATAGAGTCGTTTTAAGTGTTTCCAAAAAAAAGAAGGAATAGTTAAAAATATAAGAAAAAAAAATACGCGGCTTAGCATGTGCTACATATAAAAATTAACCTTAAGCAATTGGAGTCCAATCTGGCAGGCTTGAAATTAGCCGCTTCCAAGTATTAAAATAAAATTTTATATTAAGTTTCTCGGAAGATAATCCCTAAAATCAGTATATTACCTTTATCTTACCGAGTAAAGACCAATTCCTAGATTAATATCTTAATTGTTCGTCTGAAATCTGAACTCAAATCTTCCTAGATGAAACTGCCAATGATTCTAAAACTTCTATGCTTTCAGATACGGACCCAGCTAATTAAGCAATTTGAGAATGCATGGCCCAAATTACCTAATCTCCACGGTCAACCTTTCACATAAGCACGAGGTCGACTTTCAGATCTTGGACATCATATATGTTGACGTTATACATGTCTAATATTTATTATTTATTGAGTCTTTTTAACTTATGCCAGTATATATTAATAAATATTTTAGGAAACTTTTTAGAGGAAAATGAAAATATAACTAAATATTTTGATAATTTTTTAAATTTTTTATAAAAAGTTTTTAAAAATATATGATTATTGTATACTCTAAAGGTATACATTAACCAGACACGTATTTAAATTATTAATTGAAAAAAGGATTCTTAATAATTCCGAGGTAGCTTCCTACTTTTGAAACGTGGCCTAGATATTAGAATTAAAAAACCTAAACCTATAACTGTACAATAAGAAATCTTGTCTTCTATAAACCATAATACTCATCCCGAGTCAACTAATCATTGGTGTACGTACATCCCATGAGTCAGTCAACAGGTTACTACCGCTCATCAGCTCTCATATAAATAGACACTACTACCACATATTCCAAAAACACAAATTCATATCATATATAGATCCTATTATAACTTTGCCATTTGTTTCATAATATCAGACATGAAGGTATTCTATTTTTCTCTCCAAAAAAATGGCACTTGCATGAAATAATAGTACTAGCTTTTTAGAAGTAAACACTATTTTTGTTTTTGTTTTGGTTTTTGTTTTAGAAGATACTATACATTTCTTTACATGTAATATATCCAATGGTGCAGCGGAAGCTAGTAATAAAGGTGCAGATGACTTGTGATAAATGTAGAACCAAGGCCTTGAAGCTTGCTGCAGGGGCAGAAGGTGTGAAATTGTGAATCAAATTTAAAACTCTCTTATGCATTTGAAAACTATAAGTTGAGGGACTAATTCGATTTATATGTTGCAAATTTTTGTATGATTACCATACAGGTGTGACCTCAGTGGCAATCGAAGGAGACGATAAAAGTCTGGTGGTAGTGATAGGAGATGAAGTTGATTCGGTTTGCTTGACCCGGTCACTGAGGAAGAAGGTTGGCTATGCCACCATAGTGAGTGTGGCACAACTGGAAGAAAGTGATGAGAAGAAAGATGAAGAAGACAACCCAACTCCAACAATATGCTATTCGGGTTATGGCCAATATCCACAGTTCCCCTCGTACTGCAGAGTGGTTTCTGATCCATGGCCTAGCAATTGCTTCTTCATGTGACACATTTGGAATATTGCAACCTGATCCGGGAGATGTAAAATTTTTCTTTGGTTTGGTCATGCTTGTTTTTTTTTTTTTTTTTTGGTGGTAAAAGTTTGGTCATGCTTGTTGTTTCTAGTGTATCCTATATATGATTTCTCCTGAGCTAATAAAGTTATATACATGTATTCTAAGACAAAGGGTGAGTGCATCAATTTTTTCTTTTTGCTCTTAAATAATTAATTTGTTTGCTGCGTATTTGGTTCCTTTCAATTTGAATTAGTTCCTATTCAAATTATTTATTGTAATTATTTGGCCATCTTTATATACAAGAGTAAATGAGTTTATTTTCACTCATGCATGTATTTCTTTTGATAATTATTATAACAATCTGCCTATCATCATGAAGCTGCCTTTTCTTCAGCAAGTGATGCAGATTGGTTAGCAAAAAATAAATTTTGATATTTTATATCATTTTTTGGAATTTTAGATTTATGCTGTTATTTCCTTAATTTATGTATTTTTTATATTTTATCATCATTTAGTATCATAGCAAAGCTAGTTAGTAAACTTAGTATCATGTCATAGCATGTAAAGGAGCATGTCAAGAACCATCACAAGGACTGAAGGAGGCTTCCCCCCCCCCCCCCCAATTTTTTGAAAAAAATTAATGAATTTTTTTTTTTTTTTTTGGGAATTGTCCTAAATAATTTGAATTTTTTTAAAAGAATCTTATCAATTTGGCTCCCCATACTCGATAGTATACATATATATTTGAGAAAATCTAAAAATAAACATAACTTTCATTTAAATAGAAGAATAATTCTAGAGATATAAACCATTTTACGAAAAATATTACAAATTGTTGATGTTATGAGTAGTTATTAGTAAATGAAAAAGTGATATTAATGATAGGCTTATATAAAAATCAATAAAAAGTTGGCTACATCAACATTTTGTAAAAATATTGTAAAATAAAATACAATCCAAAATCTTTTTTTTTTCTTTTCATTTCTTTTATTTTCTCACTCCTACTATAGTTTTGTGTTTACAATATAAAAGTAAAAGTTTAGCGTGACTAAACTAAACAAGAAAGAGAAAAAAACAAGTTTGAAGCTTCCGCAGGCCTCTCACCCAAGTAATGTGCTCTTGTACGTGATACTTTACTCTTCATTTGTTTTCTTTTAATTTCTTTACTTTACTTTTCATTTGCTTTCTTTTTTATATTCCTTATAATCCATTATTTGTTATTATAACAATCAATATATTATATACCGTATGCATTATAATTTATAAATATACTTGATTAGTTTGATTAAAATATATAGTATATACTACTATATCAACATGTATTTAGTTGTTGTTTATAGGACATATTATGTTATGAAGTATTGTACATTATTACTTAAAATTTCATACACACAAAATTTTTTATAGATGACCCCCCCAAAGATAAATTTTTAGCTTCGCCACTGAGGACAGCATCCTACCATATATAGATTACATGTATAAACACAGAGTTTAAACTAGAGAAACACGTTTAGTGGAGGAAGAGTGGTTTGATGCGATTTTAGAGCTGCTCGCTGCCTTAATGTTGAGGATGATCACATCAAAAGAGTTTCATCCGTTAATTTGGATTCATCGCAAGCCTATGATGATCAGTACTTCGATGATGGTGAAGATATGTTAGAGGTGAGTTGCGTAATTAAGGAATCATACAAGAGAGTTATATAATATATACACAGTATATTTGATGAAACTTGTAAGAGTTTTCTTATGCACATAAAAATTTTGCATAAACATACTGACTGAAATAACCACTGAAATGGTTGGTGAAGTTCCAATTAAGGAGAACGATTTTAATGAAGGTGGATGATTCCACTTGGAAAAGTTGGAAAGAAATGATTTTAAATTGTTTCTAATTAAATCGACATAACATTAAATTGTTTGGATTTTTATTTTTGAAAGAGTTAAGAGCTAGATTTGAATTTATTTGAAAAGAATTTACGGAACAAGATTCAATTCCACCAGATACAAGAGATGAAATGATTGGTTTTCACAATCCTTTTGTAGAGCTCAAACCGAAATAGGTGATGTCGTTCTTAAGTATGATACTTTCTCTTTAAACTGAGGAGAGTGCCGTATGATCTAGCTAGCTACAAATTTGTGAACGATATAAGCACTAGGATACAAATTTTTTTTTTTCTTCTTCATGCAGATCATCAACTCCTCTATCCAAACTTTCACAAATAAATTCTTTCCCACCATCATAGGTATTGAGATCCCGGAATTTTCCATTTCAGTTAATTAACTGGTATGAATCACTCTTTTATTTTATTTCGTTCTAAATTTTGACTTATTCTACCTGTTTTGGTTTGTTCCATTAAAATCTACCCAGTATGGTGATTTTGACCGGTATGTAAATGAATCATTATTTTTTCACTAAACCCATTTATTTTTTATTACTTCACTCACATATGAAATTTATTATTATTTTCTTTTAACAATGTGTTTTTTGTGTTTACTTTACTCACATATTATATATATTTTTTCTTCAATAATATATTTTTTCTTTACTTACATTATATATTTATATTATTTAGGGATGATATTAACAATGTACGTATCATTTGATTTTGAATTAACAATTTGATATGATATAATATCATGTGACGCAAAGTTTTATATATATATATATATATATATACACACACACCAAAATGGGTCAAAAATAATACTCAGATAATAAAGAAAAGTTCGAGTTTCATTTCAACAAAAAAAATAAAAAAATAAAAAAATAAAAAATTCCGAAAAGTCATGTCAAAATTCTGTCGTTTGGTGTTCCGATCTTGGAACTCAACCAATATTCTCGTCTTCACTTACAATCTCATTGAAGTCTCCCATTACCTCATGCTTATTACGTTTAGGAGTGAGGACCTCATTACCACCATTGTCATGCCTCTTCATCTGTAGCTGAGTCATTGCTTGATCTTCTAGGCCATCATAAGAATATATTACTTTCGCAAGCCCATCTCTTCCACGTCCTAAGACTGTGGGTTTTTTAGTTAAAAACTTACTTGGGCCGGTCTGGGTAGTTAATGAAGAATATTAGCCCAACGTTTGATTATTGCTCTTAATCTCTTGCACGGACTGGTTAGTGGTTATTAATTTTCCAATCAAGCATTCTGTTCCGGTAGCCACTTCAATTTATCAATTGAAATGGAATATTTTGGTATCTATCTATTATGCCATACAGTTTCAGATATACCAACTAGAGTTATATATATATATATATATATATATATATATATATATATATATATATATATATATAGGGAAATACTAACGAGTGTCTTAAGGGCATTCGTTAAGAATCCAGTTAAAGAAAGTTTTTATGAGAAAAGAAAAAAAAAATTAATTTTTTGACAATTTTTTTAATTTTCTATAAAAGTAATGTTAAAACTTTCTTAAAATAGATTCTTAACGAGTGCCCTAAGGACACTCGTTAGCATGACCCATATATATTTATATACACCATATCAAATTATTAATTCAAAATCAATTAATATATATTCTTAATATCATAATATATAATACAAAATGTCTTATATGAGTAAATGAAACAAAAAAAGGCCCCCCTCAAAAAATACAAAAAAACAAAAAAAGACATATTCTTAATGGGTTGAACTTGTGTCCAATGGCCAATTCTACTAGACACGTTGATATGCGGACACGTATATAATTTTGAACACATGTTCGTATCTTAGTGTGTCTAATAGAACTGGCTACTGAACACAAACCTCTCCCATTCTTAATGAAGGGGGGCAAAAAAAAAAAAAAAAAAAAAAAACTCATGTCATATCACATATGTGAGTAAGGTAAATAAGAAAAACTCATTTCTAATTAAAAATAATAATAAATGACATGTTAAATTAAGTAATAAAAAAATAGGTTTAGGAAAGAAAATAGTGATTTGTTTACATCCCGGTTAAAATCATTGTAGGTAGCCAAATTTAGTGGCATAAACTGAAATGAGCTCGAATTTAAAAGGTGATGATATAGAGGGCTGATTTGTATTAGTTAATAAATGGAATAGAAAATTCTAGCCGTTCCAAGTGGAACGGAACAAAATTCATAACATTGGTATTAGCCTTTAGCTGCCTCCTTTTGTATAACGTCTCTTAGGAGTGCCACCTAACTTCTCTCTTTCTTAGTCAAGCTAAGCATTTCCCCCGTAGAGCTTCATCAAGCGGTTCTATGTCCAACAGCTAGTGAGCCAGAGAGCCCCCAGAAAGAAAGCCAAGTGAGCCGAACTGTTAACGTATATAGTGTTGTGGGCTTTAGGCCCAGTTAGGTTACTTGTATAGCACACATATTTACTTGTACTACACACATATGCCTCCTATATAAAGGCACCTATGTACATTCTTTTATCAAGAAATACAATACTATTACATTCAGTATTTCTAACATGGTATCAGAGCCATTGCTCTAATCCTTTGGTGTGTCGCTCTTAAGTAGTCTTGTCTTCTTGGGTGTCATCTGCAGCCGTTGTTGTGAGCAGCACCACTGCCTCCATCGCGACTTCAGTACATCAAAGACCACTGCCTTGCTGCCACCATTGCTTCCGCCTCTCCGATCAGATCATAGATTGTACCATCGGAAAGTAATATCTCCGATCTGCCTTTCTGTGAAATTTCATCTTCATCGGACCACACACGTGCCTCCACGTGCCACTACAATTCTCGGCGTCACTGCCATGCGCCCCCAACATCTTACACGCGCCTCCACGCGTCTCCACGTGCCAGACTCGGTCCGCTGACGTCATCATCTTGCCACGTCAGCCCTAGTGACGTCATCACTGCTTACGTCAGCAACACGTCAGCTTGCTTACCTCAGCACTCAGAAGTGATTACATCATCATCCAGACCATTGACCGTGTTGACTTTGACTGGCCGTTGACTTTGACCGTTGACTTTTTTACTCTGGTTGACTTTTTATAGTTCAGGTGCTCTTTACCCAGTTTTTCGCATAGATTTCATTTTTGCAGTCCCTTTTTGCAAATTTTGCTTCTAAATGAAGAATAAGGACATGTCTTCTTCTTGTTGCAATAATCATAGCCGACAATCCAGCAAACGTTTTTGCAATTTTTGCAAACATTTTGGCCATAATATTGAGACTTGCTATCAGAGCAACAAATCAGCTGTTTCCACTTTTGCTGCTACAGTTGCTAACACTGAGAGTGTCCAACCCATGGCTCTTGTTTCTGCACAGTCTTAGTCTTCTAGATCCACTTTCTCCATTTCCAGAGATGACCTTATAAATATCATCGCCAATGTCATTCGTATGGTTGGTAATGCATCTTATTCCTCTTCTCTCTCAGGTTTATCTGGTATATCTCATTCCTCTTGGCTTACGAATTTTGCTTGTTGCAATCACATGACACCTCACTCGTCCTTATTTTCTGACCTTAAACCTACACCGCACCCTCTTAATATTCGCACAGCAAATGGTTCCACAATGTCTGGTCATAATATAGGTTCAATTTCAACCTCCAACCTCTCAGTTCCTGGAGTCTTTAATGTTCCTGACCTTTCTTATAATTTATTTTCTATGGGACAATTAGCTGAGTTGGGTTATCGCATTACCTTTGATTATTCTGGGTGCATTGTGCAGGATCCTAGGATGGGACAGGAGCTTGGAACCGATCCCAGAGTTGGGCGTATGTTTCCCGTGGACAACCTTCGTCTTCCACTTGTTGCTCCTGTTTCTATTGCTGCAGCTGCTGTAGTTTCTTCCACTCCTTCCCTTGCACTTTGGCATGCTCGACTTGGTCACACATCTTCCTCTCGGGTACAACAACTAGCTTCTAGAGGTTTGTTAGGTTCAGTGTCTACAGAAAATTTTGATTGTGTTTCATGTCAGTTATGAAAACAACCAGCTTTGCCTTTCAATACTAGTGAATCCATATCTACTGATATCTTTGACCTTATTCATTCTAATGTTTGGGGGCCTTCCTCTGTCTCTAGTATTGGTGGGTCTAGATATTTTGTTATCTTTGTTGATGATTACTCTCGCTATAGTTGGATTTTTAATATGAAACATTGTTCTGAATTATTGGAAGTATATTCTAATTTTGCAAAAATGGTTGAAACTCAGTTTTCCAGACGCATCAAAATTTTTCGATCTGATAATGCTTTTGAATACACTCAATATGCTTTCCAAGCTGTTTTGCATTCCTATGGCACTGTTCATCAACTAATTTGTCCAGGTACCTCTCAGCAAAATGGTAGAGCCAAACAAAAACTTCGTCATATTCTTGACATTGTTCGTGCTTTCCTTCTCTCTGCTAAAGTTCCTGCTCCTTTTTGGGGTGAGGCTGCTCTTCATGCTGTTCATACTATTAATCACATTCTGAGTCATGTTATCCAAAATCAAACTCCATATGAGCGCCTTTTTGGGTCACCTCCAGACTATCACCACCTTCGCTCCTTCGGTTCTGCTTGTTTCGTTCTTCTTCAGCCACATGAGCATAACAAACTTGAGCCTCGGTCAAGGCTTTGTTATTTTCTTAGCTATGGTGAAACTCAAAAGGGGTATAGGTGTTATGATCCTGTCTCTCATCATCTTCGTATCTCCTGTAATGTTGTCTTTTAGGAACATCGCCTCTTTGTCGAGCTTTCTCATTTCAGTGCTTCCTTGTCTTCCTCCTCTGTCTTAGATCTTTTTTCAGATGAGGCACATATTCCTTCTGTAGTTGTTCCTGATTTTGTTACTATAGACTTCTCTGTCCAACCACCAGATATCACTGATCCCTTTCCTAGTTCACCCTTTAATGAACAGGTGGAAGATGAACAAGTTGAAGATGAGCTACCCAACCCCAATCCTGAGCTTGGGTCTCCTGCTCCTGCTCCGCCTGAAGATCTTGCATAAGACATTCCACCTCGTCACTCAACTCGGGTAAGATCTATTCCTGCACATTTACTTGACTATCATTGTTACACTGCTCTTGCTACACTACACGAGCCTCACACCTATCGTGAGGCTTCCACTGACCCTTTATGGTAGATTGCAATGAAAGAGGAACTTGATGCATTATCTAAAAACCATACTTGGGATTTGGTGACACTTCCTCCTGGGAAATCTGTGATTGGTTGTAAGTGGATCTACAAGATTGAGAATCGTTCTGATGGGTCCATTGAGCGCTATGAAGCTTGTCTTGTTGCAAAAGGTTTTACACAAGAGTATAGGATTGATTATGAAGAGACCTTTGCTCCGGTTGCTCGTATTTCATCTGTTCGTGCCCTTTTAGCTGTTGCTGCTACTAGTAAATGGGACTTTTTTTAAATGGATGTCAAAAATGCATTCCTTAATGGGGATTTAAGTGAAGAAGTATATATGCAACCTCCTCCTGGTTTCTCTGTTGACTCAAACAAGGTTGTCACCTTTGACGTGCACTTTATGGCCTTAAACAAGCTCCACGAGCTTGGTTTGCCAAATTCAGCTCTACCATCTCTCACTTGGGTTACATGGCCAGTCACTATGATTCTGCCTTGTTTCTTCGTCGCACTGACAAGGGCACTATCTTACTTCTCTTATATGTGAATGATATGATCATAACTGGTGATGACCTCAGTGGCATTCAAGAACTCAAGACTTTTCTCAGTCAGCAGTTTGAGATGAAAGATCTTGGACATCTCAGCTACTTCTTGGGTCTTGAAATCACTCATTCTATAGATGGACTTTATATTACTTAAGCCAAGTATGCCTTTGAACTCTTGTCTCGCGTTGGACTCACTGATAGCAAGACTGTTGACACTCCAATTGAGCTTAATGCGCATCTGACTCCCTCAGAGGGGAAACCATTGTCTAATCCCTCTATTTACAGACGCTTGGTTGGCAGCTTGGTTAATCTCACTGTCACTTGTCCAGACATTTCCTATGTTGTTCACTAAGTGAGCTAGTATCTGTCTGCTCCACGATCGACTCACTATGCTGCTGTCCTGCGCATTCTTCGATACCTAAATGGCACTATCTTCCATGGTCTTTTCTACTTTACTCAGTCTCCTTTTACTCTCCGTGCATTTTCTGATGCTGATTGGGCAGGAGACCCTACTGATCGCAGGTCCACCACTGGTTATTGCTTTCTTCTTGGTTCTTCTCTGATTTCTTGGCGAAGCAAGAAACAAACTCATGTGGTCTGCTCCAGTACTGAAGTAGAATATTGTGCCCTTGCTGATACCACATCTGAGCTCTTTTGGCTACGATGGCTTCTCAAAAACTTAGGTGTGTCTACATCCTCTGTTACTCCTCTTTATTGTGACAACCATAGTGCTATTCATATTGCTCACAATGATGTTTTCTATGAACGGACTAAACATATCGAGATCGATTGTCATTTTATCCGTTTTCATCTTGTCCATAGTGCTCTCAAGCTGATCTCAGTCTCCTCTAAAGATCAACTTGCAGATATTTTCACCAAGTCACATCCTTAGAGACGCCTTCGTACTTTGGTTGACAACCTCAAATTGGTTTCACATCCACCTTGAGTATGAGGGAGGTTGTTAACGTATATAGTGTTGTGGGCTTTAGGCCCAGTTAGGTTACTTGTATAGCACACATATTTACTTGTACTGCACACATATGCCTCCTATATAAAGACACCTATGTACATTTTTTTATCAAGAAATATAATACTATTACATTCAGTATTTCTAACACGAACTATATCAGAAGAACCTCCTATTACTATTCTAAAATCTGAATGCCAATAGCACAACAAAGTTCTTTGAATTTCAATAACCTTTATGGCATTCAAAAGACGATTTGTATCAATGAAAAAAGCAAGAAAAGAATGGCTCTAGAGATATGGTACGAGTGTAATGAGGTACACTGGGCACATGCAATTCAACTTGATGGTATGTTTACATCTAGGCTCGCTGCATACAGCATTAGCCCCTTAGATTTCTCTACTCTCAAGCCGAACATATAGAGCTATAACAATGGACCAAGGCATTCACGGAATTTTACAAAAATGGGCATTAGCTTGCTTAAAATGCTAGGCTTAATTCGTGATAAGATCACCCAAACAAAACTTTCTCTACTCATGGTGGTGTCGGTGATGAATTCACGAGGCATGATCTCCAACAGCCCTTCAAAATATTGTGGTGCTGAGGTTTAAAATGGATTTTAGTTGATTTGAGTGAAGGTTTTGCAGATTTGGCCTCCGGTAGCTCGAATGGCATGATTGGGGATCGAGTTTTTTGAATAGGGAAGGCTTGTACATGGCAAGTTTGATCGCCTCCACCAGGAATGGAAAGCGTCCAAGGAAGTCTCCTCTGTAGATGGATTTTCAACCGACTATTGCTACATATTATTGATCAAGTACCTTAGACCCAATTGAAACAACAGGAATAAAAAACACATTACAAACAGACACAGTAGCACCATGTTTGTGACATCGTACTATTTTATTCGTGTAGATGAGTCAAACAGATACATGCATCCAGAAAGGAAGAACATATTACATGTCACCCAACCGAATAAAAGAACACACATATATCACTTTGTATAAGAAATCGTACAATTTTATTCCAGTCATTTGCATGGTAAGCATCTGACTATTACATATTATTATCAAATACATTAGAACCAAGAGACACAAAAATAATACACAAACAGTAGCACTTTGTAACAAAGCAAGCATATGACTTTTATTGATCAAACCCATAGCAAAAAAAAAAAAAAAAAAGAAGAAGGAGAAAAAATCCTTTTGAGACAAATAGTAAATTGAGACATCAAGTCTAATTAAACACCTCTTCAGGCTTTTGTCCAACTCCCATATCATTCTTCATGGCCAAATAAGTAATGAAAAGAAGCAGAAATCTGTTAAAAGTTGCAGTGTCAACATATTAATGATTTGTTTTAAGAACTAAAAAAATGAATTAGAACAGAGAAATAAAATGAAAGACTGCCTTACCTACATATAATCTTGAGCTCCATTCAATATTGACTATGGTCATCAATAATTATGGCCGGAGATAGAGCAATGTCGCCCCAAATTATCTCCTTGGTTTTCTCAATTTCTGCTGTGAATTTCACTGGCATATCCTTTAACTTCAATTCACTAAGAGTCTTTAGATGCCCCAAGCCAGTTGGGACCTTCAAACTGTTGCAGGAACGAATCTCCAACTTCTTGAGTTTTGGAATTGCTTCCTCCGCCACATTCCATTCTTCCAATTCCTGAAGCGTCCAAAGTTCAGAACATGAAGCTGGGGAAAGCCTCCCTTCGAGCATGACATGCTTTTCCGAGTATAAGAACCAGAGTACAAACTGAGACATTCAAGATTTTTAAGTTTTTCTAACTCTGGCATTGGATCATCTGAAAGTCCAGAGGCAGATAAGGTAAGGTCAGTTAGGCTTTGTGGGAATTTATTAATGGATGTATTCTCTAGTTTTCCAAAGAGATAAAGGTTAGAAAAATTTTCAAGGCCTAACAAGAAAGTCGCTTTTAGATCTTGAGGCCGTCCCATTTCATCAATTGATTTCAACTTCAAAGCTTTAAGCTGCTTTAGTTTCAAAAGACTCTCAGCTAGTGCTATTTGCTGTGACAGGTTCAGTTGGAAAGCTAGTGCCAATTTTCTACGGTTGGTCAACCTACGGCGGCCATCCTTTAGAGGACTGTCTTTATCTATAAATGCACCCCAGTGTGTGAAGATTTTGCAAAGAACTCCCACTTGGTTGATGCTTAATTTGGCTTCAATAAATTTGGTTCATGCATGGGTGCTGAAGTTTCTTCAACTTCCATATTGAACTGGGGAGAATACGGATATAAGTATGCTTCACATCCAAAGTTTGGAGGTTGGTTAAGTTGCCAATTGATGGTGGGATCTTCTCTAGGTAAGTCCACCTTAACCCCATATATGTTAAATGAATCAATTTTCCTATACTGTTTGGCAATTGGGGTCGAAATACATGTTCAAGATCAAGGACTTGCAACTGTAAGAGATGACCACTTGCAATACCCAGAGAAAGGAAGTTAACATATTTCTTCTACAGGTTTATTTCCTTCTCGAGTATCAAAAAAGAGAATTGAGCGGGGATTTCTGCAGCTTCGCAATAAATTTTGTAAATTTTTACTGCTACCATGACGAAGAGTAGAACTGGCTGTTAATGTTCATGATAGTTCAAGTTCGAAGAAACAGAAGGAGAATGACAATGGTTGAATTACACACAGTGGGCGCAAGGAAGAAGATGAACATCCAATGAACAAGTGCAATGCACAGTTTCACTTAATGATAAAAACACACAGCGCACCGTTTCACTTAACATGCAGCGCACCGTTTTGAAGTGTCAATTATTTAAGCATCTAAAGAATCAAAACGATGTCGTATCACTTGTGGATTGAAGCTGTTAATTCTGGAGCCAAAATTCAGTTTTAATTCTGTTATAGATTCTGTTATAAAGATCCGCATGTTGTGGAATGGCAGTTATACTGTTAGATAGGCTCAGTAGATTATAAATACACTTGTATACCCAAAGTTATTCATTCAATACAAAATATACAGATTTTCTCTTTTATCAAATATCTCTCTCTCTCTCTCTCTCTCTCTCTCTCTCTCTCTCTCTCTCTCGTTCTTGATCTTTCTCTCATTTCCTTTTCTTCTCTGTTAGTCTTTTCTTATCACACAAACAGAACTTAGCTTTCTCAAAATCTAGTTTTGTATCTCTGTGATTGTATTACACAAATCAACACAGATTTCTTCATGGTATCAGAGCCTAAGATTTCTGAAATTCCTGTACAGAACTCATCCATGGCTTCTTCAAATTCAAATGCTACTTCTTCAACAACTTCTAGTTCTACAATGAATGTAATGAATCAGCCACTCCTCCTTCTCTCAAATATGTCAAATATGATGACAATCAAACTGGAAAATTCCAACTATATCGTTTGGAAATACCAAATCTCAATGATTTTGGAGACTTACTCTTTGTTTGAGTTGCTCGAAGAGCCACAACTGATTCCAGAAAAATTCCTTAAAGAACTAAATGGTGCTTATACTACAATAGTTAATCCAGATTATACACTTTGGAGATCAAAGGAGAAAGCTTTATTGACTTTTATTAGTTCTACACTCTCACCATCAATTTTAGCACTCACAGTTGGGTGTACCTCTGCTTTGGAGGTCTGGAAGGTTTTGGAAAATAGATTTTCTTCAATTTCTAGGTCTAATGTCATGAACCTTAAGGGTGATCTTCATAACCTTAAGAAGGGCGCAGAATCTGTTGATGTCTACTTACAGAAGATTAAAGTAGTGAGAGATAAGCTGCTCGCAGTTGGTGTAACAATTGATGATGAGGAGTTGCTGCATATAACTCTTAAAGGGCTTCCCAAAGATTTCAATGCCTTTAGATCAGCAATACGAACCAGGAATACTAAGCTGAGTTTTGATGAATTATCAACCATGCTGAATGCAGAAGAGGAATCTTTAAATGATGGCTTGAATATTAAAGACTCAATCTTTGCAATGGCTACAACCACTCCCAAACCAAGTGGAAATTTCAATCAAAATCAGTTCAATAGAGGAAGGGGCAGAGGTAACTTCAACAATAGAGGAGGAAGAGGAGGCAGAAATAGTTATCACTCATCTCAGTACAATCAGTACAATCCTTTTACTCCTCCCTTTCAATCACATCAGTCAAATTCTGGTTCCTCAGCTCCTAGATCAGACAGACCTTCTTGCCAAATCTGTGGTAAACTTGGTCATATAGCAATTGATTGCTATCATAGAATGGATTATGCCTATCAAGGCAAACATCCACCTACTAAACTTGCTACCATGGCCACTGCTTCAAATGCTTGCCTTGCACAGGAGCAACCTTGGCTGGTAGATAGTGCTGCTACGGATCATGTCACAGCTAGTTTGAATCAACTCAGCTTTCCTCATCCCTATGGTGGTCAAGATCATTTGACAGTTGGTAATGGACAAAATCTACCCATCACACACATAGGTAAAACTCTTCTTCCTTCACCCTATTCCACTCTTCAATTGAATAATGTTCTTAGGGTCCCTTCCATTTCCTCTAATCTGGCTTCTGTCCATAAAATCTGTCATGACAACCATTGCTGGTGTCACACCCCAAACCCCAAAGGGTCTGAAGCATGAGAAAGACGTCTCAAAGTACTTGTAGATTTTTTTCTTTTGACAATCCAATCCACATAAATCATATCAAGTACCAACATCAAGAATTATCATAATAATTTCATTTAATATACTCTCAAGTAAGTCAGAGCTCTATAACACATTTACGAACAATAACTAGAAAATCACGTGCCTCCACATAATACATGAATATGTATATTACAAAACTTTAATGATATAAATGGAAAGTCCCAAAGCTTTCTAAAATATACAATCCCAACAAAACTCTTGGGCTAACAAGCCTCAAGAGCCCAACTTCTAATAAAATTAACTACTGCAAGCACCCTTAAAAACAACTAGATCGAATCATCAACCATTAGTAATGTAAGTCTCCCAATTTAGCATAAAACTCCAATCACTATCGATAAGGCAAGCTCCATTCCCATGATATAGCTAATTAATCTGTAAGACTGTAAAAGATTGGGATGAGCTAAAGCCCAGTAAGTAGCATAATTAATGGGGGTGGGGGAAATGCGAGTTTCATCGTCAATAATAATGATATGACAAGAATGATTAAATTATGAAACATAAAGTTTCTCAAAGTAAATACCTTGAAACTATATACTATGATCTATGAGCACTAACAATATAATTTCCAAAGCCATAAAATCTAATATACGGTAATTTATCACAAATATACCATACTACCACATAGACCGGTCAGGGGATCCACCAATTCACAACTGGCATGATATTGTCCTCTCTGGTATGCAGACTCTTGGCCCCATGGACAGCAGCCTCACCCATACCCTCAAGGTTTTTCTCTCCCCCCATGGGCAGCAGAGAGAGCGCGTCAAATAGGATCTCTCTTGCATGTGGTCTCTTTGCCCCATGGGCAGCAGCCTCACCCACACACAATCAAGGAACCTCTTCCCCCCATGGACAGCAGGGAAGAACGCGTCATCCAAAGTGAAAGGGCACTGACCTAAACTTGATTCCGTTGTCACAAAGACCACGAAAACCAAATCGGGTGATCACCGCAAAATCACACATGACATAGTGTTAAAACCACATAAAACTCACTGATATACCTTTCCTTTCAAATACATAGTTTACAACCAGGTAGTTTCATAAAAACCTTAAATAATCTAACTTCTATAAAGTATATAAGGTTTTTATCTTCATTCTTGTCAAAAAGATTTTCAATCAATTTCCCAAGTACTAAGAGAAGATATGCATCTTTAATTTTCCAATACACCATAAAATCCATGATTTTCTCATCAAAGATTAAATAAAAGATGCTCATTTTTCCATATGAACGATTCATGCATTTCCCCAAATGCAATATCAAATATGATGCATTTTCATATATAATCATATATAATAGGGTCACAACACCACATTTTTAAGAAAACACATATCCATATATAATTTTCCAAAATGTGTTTGACCCAAAAATAATATTTATGAAACATGGTTATTTTCCAAAAATCCCATTAAAAAAACTACTTACCTTGCAACCCGCAAAAAGCCTAATTCTCCAAACTTCAAAGGAGATTAGGTAGAACCTCAACAATGTCAAGCAAACCTAACACAATAAGCATAAAGCTTAAAATTGTATCTAGCTACAATTTAGGAATTGCCAAATAATCACTTAATTAGGCAAGCCTAGTATTTAACATCATCAATAATAATATATTCCACTTCCATAGTTTCTCAACAATTTGATTCACAAGACATAAACTCCAATTTATAAAGTTAACCCATTTATATCATCTCCAACATTATGACTAGCTTCCAAAATTTACACTACATCATTAAGAGACCCATGAAAGCAAAATCAATATATCGTCCAAGATAAGAAATTTAGAACTTCAACTAACTCCAAATAAACCCAATAGTAATGGAAAAATTGGATTTACCAACCATCACATGTTATAACTCAAAACCCCCCAAATTTTCCACCATACATGAACCTTAAATGGTCATCAATAGCACAAAATATATACCCACTCATCAAATAATTCCACCAATACAAAACCCATACATAAAAACACATAAATACCACTTCCAATGCACATAAATCACATGGGTATTATTATTAAAGCTTAAATAAAAATAACCTCAAGCAAAAGTGTAAAACCCACCAAAAAGATGAGAAATTTTTACCTCAAAAAAAAGGATGTGAACGTGCTTATGGGTTCACAAGAATTTTCTAGTGATCATGCTGGAAAATGATGGTGAAAAATGGTAGTGGTGGTGGTGTGGAAGTACCGGGTGGAGAGGATATCAGTAGAGAGCAGAGCGTATGAGAGAAAACAAAAAAAATGAAAAGAAGGAAATGCTGAGAGTGAGCCGGCCAAAGAGAGGATAAGATGGAGTGATTGTGAGGTGGGTAGTGGGGTTAGGTGGGGCTTGGCACGTGGGAAACCAAAATAATCTGACCTTGCCCCCCCTTTTTTTTTTTTTTTTTTTTTTTTTGTGTGTTGACTGGGTCGTTACAGCTGGTGTTATTTTGATGAGAATTTCTTATCCATTCAGGCTTTGGACACGGGGAAGGTCCTCTACCAAGGCAAGAGTGAAGATGGAGTTTATCCCATCTATCCTCTTCAAGCCTTACACCTAGCTTTATCTTCTAAAGTCTGCAACACTGTTTCAAATTCTGTTGTTGTTAATAAAACCTTGTGGCATAGAAGGCTTGGTCATCCAAATGATCAAGTCCTTCAGCTTGTCTTTCCCAATGCAAAATTTGCTTTGAATAAATGTACTCCTTTTGTTCAATCTTGTACTCATTGCTTATATGGTAAAATGCACAGGTTACCTTTTTCACATTCTACATTTGTTGCTTCTTCTCCATTTGAGTTGGTGCATTCTGATGTGTGGGGTCTTGCCCCTGTGGTATCTGTTGATGGTTTTCATTATTATGTCTTATTTATTGATCATTTCACTAGGTTCACTTGATTATATCTCCTTAAGTCTAAATCTGAAGTTTTTTCAAAGTTTATTGAGTTTCAAGCCATGGTTGAAACCCAATTTTCTACTAAGATCAAAACATTAAGGTCAGATGGTGGTGGTGAATACACCTCCTCTGCCTTCAAATCCTTTTTACTTCAACATGGCATTACTCATCAAATTTCTTGCCCTTACACTCCACAACAAAATGGCCTAGTTGAAAGGAAGCAGAGGCACCTTGTTGAGACCACCATTACTCTCCTGTCTCAAGCCTTAATGCCCACTGCTTACTGGTCCTATGCTATCCTCACTACTGTTTTTCTGATCAACCTTCTTCCCACTTCTATTCTTGGGTTTACATCACCTTAGTCCAAATTATACTCTTCCTCACCTGACCTATCTCAGCTAAAAGTGTTTGGTTGTGCTTGTTACCCTTTCCTTAGGCCTTATTCCTCTCATAAACTTGATCCTAGAACAAAGGAATGTTTGTTTTTAGGCTACTCTCCTAGATCAAAGGGATATCTGTGTCTTGATATTTCTAGTCATAATCTCTATGTTTCTAGGCATGTTTTGTTTAATGAATCTAAATTTCCCACACTTACCTCCACTTCTCCCTCTTCATCACCCTCTCCCACTTCATCATTGTCTCATGCTCTCTAGTTGTCTAACCTTCTTTATCTTCATGCTTCAAATCAGGCCTCTCTTTTAGGCCCATATTCCTCCAGCACTACCACTTCACTTCCTGTCACTTCTTCCCTTAATACACCATTACATTCTCCTGCCTACACAATCACTAATTCTACAAGCCTTGCTCCTTCACAATCCCCTACTGTTGCTTCATTACCTACTTCCTCACCTGATACTTTACCACCATCACCCCCTTCACTCCCTTCTGTCACTGTGATAAATCAGCATCCAATGCAGACTAGATCAAAGAATGGTATTATCAAGCCTAAACTGTGCTATAAAGCCGTCTTAGATTACACCAAAACTGAACCTACTTCATATAAAGTGGCTTCCAAATATCCAGTATGGTGTACAGCTATGGATGCAGAGTTTCAGGCATTACAAAGGCAACAAACCTGGACATTAGTTCCTGCACCTCCTTATGCAAATTTGGTAGGTTGTAAATGGGTCTTTAAGATCAAGCTTCACAGCAATGGATCTATTGCTCGTTACAAAGCCAGACTTGTGGCTAAAGGATTTCACCAACAAGCTGGCATTGACTACTCAGAAACTTTCAGTCCTGTGATCAAGCCTACCACGGTTAGATTGGTTCTTGCAATTTCTGTTAGTTGCAATTGGCCATTGAAGCAACTTGATGTGTCCAATGCCTTTCTACATGGCTATCTTAAAGAGGAGGTTTACATGCAACAACCCCCTGGTTATGTTGATGCAGCTCATCCTTCCTATGTTTGTAAGCTCCACAAGTCTCTCTATGGTCTCAAACAAGCTCCTAGGACCTGGTTTGAGAGGTTTACCTTCCACTTGCTTCATCTTGGATTTCAAGCTTCCTTTGCTGATAGCTCTTTGTTCATTTTTCAATCCAAGAGCACCATTATCTATCTTCTTCTCTATGTTGATGATATCATCATCACAGGCAATAGTTCTACACATGTCTCTTCTCTGATTACTGCCCTCAGCTCAGTATTTGAACTCAAAGACTTGGGTGATCTCAATTATTTTTTGGGTGTTCAGATTTCTAGAACTTAGTTTGGTCTTACCCTTTCCCAATCAAAGTATGCTTCAGAGGTTCTTCATCGTTTTCACATGGAAAATTCTAAACCCACCAAGACTCCCTGCTGCCCCTCATCTCGTTTACTTCCTACTGATGGTGTTTCCCTCTTTGATCCTTCAGAATTTCGCAGCATGGTTGGTGCTCTTCAGTACCTCACATTCACACGCCCAGATCTTGCCTTCAGTGTACATCAACTATGTCAGTTTATGCATTGTCCTACCACAGTGCACCTAGAGGCTGCTAAGCGAGTGTTACGCTATATCATAGGTACTCTTTATCATGGAATTTCCTTTACTTCAGGCCCCCTTACTCTTACTGCATTCTCTGACGCATATTGGGCTGGTGATCCTTCTGATCGCCGTTCTACAACTGGTCTTCTTGTGTTCCTTGGCCCCTCTCCTATTTCTTGGTCTTCCAAGAAATAGACCACTGTTGCTCGCTCATCCACTGAAGCTGAGTACCGTGCTCTGGCTACTATTGCTGCAGAGGTCTCTTGGCTGCGAATTCTCTTCAAGGAATTGCGAATTTTTCTCTCCCATGTTCCTATTCTATGGTGTGATAATGCTTCAGCAATTTCCCTCTCTGCAAATCCGGTTTTTCATTCTCGCACGAAACATATTGAAGTTGACTATCATTACGTTCGTGAAAAGGTGTTGCGTCGTGATTTATGTGTGCATTTGGTCTCAGGCAAGGATAACCTCGTTGATATTTTCACTAAGCCATTACCTTCTCCTTCTTTTATTCTTCAACGCAGCAAACTCCTGTTGGATGTCTCCCCCAGTTGTTTGAGGGGGGATGTTAATGTTCATGATAGTTCAAGTTCGAAGAAACAGAAGGAGAATGATAATGGTTGAATTACACACAGTGGGCCCAAGGTTGAAGATGAACTTCCAATGAACAAGTGCAACGCACCGTTTCACTTAATGATAAAAACACGCAGCGCACCGTTTCACTTAACATGCAATGCACCGTTTTGAAGTGTCAATTATTTAAGCATCTGAAGAATCAAAACGATGTCATATCACTTGTGGATTGAAGCTGTTAATTCTGGAGCCAAAATTCAGTTTTAATTCTGTTATAGATTCTGTTATAAAGATCCGCATATTGTGGAATGGCAGTTATACTGTTAGATAGGCTCAGTAGATTATAAATACACTTGTATACCCAAAGTTATTCATTCAATACAAAATATACAGATTTTCTCTTTTATCAAATATCTCTCTCTCTCTCTCTCGTTCTTGATCTTTCTCTCATTTCCTTTTCTTCTCTGTTAGTCTTTTCTTATCACACAAACAGAACTTAGCTTTCTCAAAATCTAGTTTCGTATCTCTGTGATTGTATTACACAAATCAACACAGATTTCTTCACTGGCATCATGTTCATCAGCATTATAAGCAAGCCGCTGATCAAAGCTTGCATTTGATCGCAACCATAAATCTCGCAGAGCACTAGGGAAATTACATGTCTTTTCCTTCCCGTTGGGCTTTTTCCACCACCTGTACCAAGTTGCGGCTTATCAACTCTCTCAAAATATTCTTTGCAACTAATTCAGGAGGCTCTTGCTCAACGCCACTTGGCGTTACCAACCCTTCTGCAACCCACAAAGCGACTAATCTCCTTGCTGAAGTTTCAGAGTCCTTGGGAAAGAGTCCAAAATAAGAAAGACATTGCCTTAGATGTGGAAGCAAGTCTTTTACATTAAAATCCATAATTTCCAACCATGGTGTTTGGCTATGATCGATATGGTCAAGCGCCTTCAAGAACTCCTCATAAGTCACATTCTTCGTCCCTGAAAATAGATACCCAAGACGTAAGATGGAAAGTGGTAAGCCCCCACACCTTCCTACTCCTTTACGTGCGAGTGAATTCACTTTTCGAGCTTCTCCTGCTTCTGGAGAGAGTTCGGGCTGGTCAAAGTTTCAGAGGGAAGGTCGACCATCTGCTGAAACAAACTCAAGCTCTCATCTTTGGTTCATAGTTGAAGTTGGTAGGAGTGCTCGCATTTGAAGCTACACTCTTGTGCAGTGTGGTAATCAAAATTCTGCTCCCATTTGTGCTATCCCGGAATGCGGCTTTTAAACTCTCCCAGGCTTGCACTGACAAGATGTTGTCCAGAACTGTAAGGTACTTCTTACCCTTCAAGAACCCATTCAGCTCCTTGATCGAGTAATCTTTTTCCTTCCCTTCCTTATTCGTCGCTGGTGCAGGCATGACCTTCTGTCCTAATCTTTTCAGGAGTACATTCTTTTCCTCATCCACTCTATCAGTTAGAGGCACCCAGTATCTGGATTCAAAATAGTTCTGAATAGCGCTATGGTTAAAAACCATCTGCGCCAGTGTTGTCTTACCGATGCCCTTCATCTTCATCCATGCCAACTACCGAGTTCCTCTCTCTCCTCTGTTCAACGCGAAATACTGTTATGCAAATCTCGAGAATTCTGAGTGCTGTTTTAAATCGCCCAATTTCTTTGAACTTTGACAGAGACTGTCTTCTTTTGATTTTCACTCCATTCCGAGCGTGAACTTTCTCCATGGGATTTCAATGATTTTCCAGCATCTTTAATAATTTTCTTCAGTTGATCCGTACAAGCCATTTTTGAATACTTTATGCCTTCAATTGCTTTTGCATTAATGA
Source organism: Quercus glauca (assembly GCA_023736055.1). Classification (NCBI taxonomy): domain Eukaryota; kingdom Viridiplantae; phylum Streptophyta; class Magnoliopsida; order Fagales; family Fagaceae; genus Quercus; species Quercus glauca. Next base: position 7,906,442 of record CM043319.1, on the reverse strand, counting down.
GAAGTTTGTGTACATCCTTTAAACGACTTTGTAGTTGTGTGAACTCATCCATGGCTTGCCCCTGACTGAGCTGATTGTGAAAGTTGCTCAGAAGAGAAGAAATACCATCGTCATTGGTTGTTGTGGCCTGAGATGAAAACATTTGCTTTTTCTGGGACCGATGGACAGATTTCAATGGATCTCTTCTAATAAATTTGAAGTCACATATGTTCTTATGTAGTATAGGGAGCCATAACATTCTGTCATAGTACTCATAGCTCTTCTTGAGCTTACGCCTTGCTATCCAATTACCAATATAGAAAATCCAGCTCATTCGATTTGCTATTTTAAGTATGCCATCCATGTCTTGTAGTAGTTCAAGTATGATCTCCTCCACAAGCTTCACCCAGGCCTTCTCCGTTTTAGTGTCCATTCTAAGCCCATCTAAATCTTCCAGGAAAGCAAGCAGTTGCTTCAGCGGAAGTTCTATGTTGTCCCGTATGTCATCTTTCTTGTCACGCACTAAATCTGGCTTTCCATGGATTAGGTCCTTCAATTTCTCTTCAATAGAACGAGTTGGTTGCAGTAGCACAGCTCGATTATAAGTATAAGAGTTTTGTTCTACTAGTGGTCTGTCCAGCAGGCGTCTAACATTAGACCTTGACCCCTCAAGCGATCGATAGATCTCAGAACATTTCCTGAAAAGATGATCATACATCTCATCGTTCACAGCATCTATTTCAGTGCGGAGGCCACGGATTTTTCTGAAATCCATAAAAACGGAATAAATCCGCCTCGGAAATTGTCTTCTTCGACTCAGTCTCTGGTAGTTTTGACAGCAAGACTTTGCCTTGCGAACCACTGCTTCGATTGCACTAACCCATTCTTTCTCAACATCACTCAGTTGTACAGTCGCTCCTGGTCCCCGTTGTGAATCCCAAAGTTGATGGGCTTTCTTATCTATTTTTTTCCCCAGATCTGAAATGTATTCAACATCTTTTTTTTTTTTTTTTGACAATCAACTTCTTTTCAACTCTAAGTAACTTGTACTGATCTTTCAATGGTCGAAACCTTCTGTAACTTAAAAAGATGATAGCCAAGTACGCAAGCCCAAGGACTATGGATAAATATAGAATGGAAAAAAAACGGAGTCGAGGACGAACATGAGCATGAAACAATTGACTGACACCAGGTACAACATGGGCATAAAATTGCTTAGAAATTACAAACAAAGTGGCCATGTTTGCTCACGAAGCCACGCTGAAATTCTTCAAAGTTCACAGTGGCTTTAATGAAAACAAAGAGGCCATTACATGGTTCAAAAGGTGGTCATTACTGAATCTTGAAGAATAATCTGAACGAAGAACAAGTATAATAAAGTTGAGCACAATCCATGGCAGAGCTAATGAGAATAAACAAGTGTGGGAATGGATGATGGAGGTGTGGTTTTTTCTCAACTCAAAATTTCTTTTGTGCCAAAAAAGGAAAGCATTTTTTTAAAAAAAATATTTAAATTCAATAGTTAGAACAAGGAAGGGTCTCAGGCATTTTTGTTAAATCTGATATGAGTTTGACCCGAAATAGGCTTCGGGTTATTGTATAAACCGTAAATATTCAATGGTTGATTGTAAATCTAGTTGGCCCACCTAGCCCACATAATAAGCCACAATAAACCATTCAATCAATTAAACATAATAAAATTTACATTATAGGCTAAACAAATGTGTAAAATCAATAGTACAATGTAAATTATTAAATTACCAACTGTTCAGTTTACAATATTAATCTTATATTAATAATACTACGTAAACAGTTAAATTATCAATTTTTGCAAAAGTTCAAGTTATTGGGTATCTTAAATTTAATTATTTAGCCACATACTTATAACATTTCCCCTCATATGTAGGATTAATCTCTGTTTTAATAGGTGAGCTCTATTTTAATTGGTGAAATCCAATACGTGGGATTTTCAATATAGGAGTGTAGAGGACATAAGGATTGACTTCATGACTTCTTACTCCGATACCTTGTTAAATTAGAGATTTTTTCAAAAGTTTAAATTATTGGGATATGGTAAACTAATAACTATCATTCAAAATATTAAAGCTCATTCTAGTTAAGGCTAAAGGTCAATTTTACTTGGTGTATAACTAACAAATCCTGGTTCTAATTGTATTGCAATTTGTACTAGTTTAGGATTTAGCATAATATAAATATCCATTAATAAGTTCACTATAATACATAATTTAGACCTTGAATATATATATATATATATATATATTTTATACTAGATAGAATTTATATTTTAACTTAATCTAAGTGTGTATATGTGTGAAACTCCCTTCTAGAGACTTGAACCCCGGCCCTTACCCTCTACACTCCACAAACACTTATACTTGTGGAGTGGCCATCTCACCAAAGGCGCGCGGTGTTTAGACCCTGAATATGCTAGTTAACCAATTTTAAGCCTAGTAATTAATTTGTAAAATTATGCGTAGGCTATTATTAATGTGAACAACATCGATATTGTATAGTAAAATAAATAACAGCGGAAATAAATAATACACAATTCGGTAATGTAGTGAAAAATTGATGGGAAACTGTCCAAAGAAAAAATTTATGTGGTTGCTTCACCACCAGCCCGAGAAGCAAAACAGATCCACTAATTGAATTCCCTATTCTAGGTTGTTACTACTTAGTAGTATTTACTAACGCTACCTAATGTAGTTTCAAATCTACAAATGCTTCAATAGTAGACTTTGTTACACGTGAACCACTCATTCACTACTTCAAGTACTCACTTAAGCGTTTGTTTCCAGCAACATCATATTCTATATTGGGTTATAAATTGACCCCAATTAATTAATTCAATTTCTCAAGTTGACTAACACTGCAGCAATAGTTGATTCTTGTTATTTGGCAGAGTTCCTCAATCCATGCTTGAAGATCTGGAAGCAGCTTAGTACAATACCCTAAGGACCACAAAAAGTCACAGTAGCTCTTGTTAAGTGTGTCTCTCTCTCTATGTTTCTCTGTGTATCTAATAACGGTGGCTTTTACATAGACATGGCAAAACAGGTCAAAATTTACTGACTCGACCCAAACCTGAATTTTTTGGCACGAATAAAAAATGGGCCAACCTGCGGCTCGCCCATTTTTTTGGGCCAACCCAACCTGACTAACTCGTGACCCAACCTGATTTTTAAACCTTTTTTTTTTCTATAAAATATTTAGACTACATGCTAAGGTGCTAGGTGCATAGATATAAAGACACAAGGCACTACACTGACACTATTCAGCCATTTAGTAGCCACTAGTGGTAGTGGCCATACCCCAATTTCTTAAAAAAAATTTAATTAAAAGGAAAAAAAAAATACAAAAGGCAAAAGCATCTACAACTGCACATCTATTCTACTAAACGTCTAACACTATGTTAAATACTAAGTAGTAGAGGAAAAAAATACAAAAGGCAAAAGCATTTACAACTATACATCTATACTACTAAACATCTAACACTAAGTTAAATACTAAGTAGTAGAGGAAAAAAATACAAAAGGAAAAATCATTTACAACTACATGTCTACACTGCTAAATGCCTAACACTAAGTCAAATACTAAGTAGTAGAGTTAAATACTAGGATTAAGTTACTAATACTAAGTCTACATAGCACAAAACAAAACTAACGTAAAGGAAAAAGTCCAAAAGTCTGTATCATTAGTGAATTTTGAATCTGAAGTGCATAAACTTAAAATATATACTTTTTGTACTCCTTAAAATCTATTTCTCTCTCAAGTTGTAAATTTGTAATTATAAGCATTATGCCTATGAGTTGTTAACATGCAAGATTTTGTTATTATGAGTGTAAAGAATTTTAGTCATGAACAAAACTATTAGAATTGGAAGGATATGGAAAGTTTTATGTTTTTTGGTTTGTTTGTTTTTTTCCCGTCACATGTATAATAGTAACACAAATAGGCTTATAATAGTAGATGCCCACTTAATGTTAAAAAAAAAAAAAAAAAAAAAAAAAAAAAAGGGTATTATGTAAAATTTGTTTCCTTGATTGATTTAATTCATTCTCTCTAAAAATTTGGCATTCATTTTTATTTTTCTCATGTGTAAATATGGGTTGGCCCGAACCCGCCCACAACCCGATTTGCCAGACTGTATTCAACCCGTTTAAAATGGCCCATTCTTAAACCCAACCTGTTTAACCCACAACCTAATTAACTCGACCCAAACCCAACCCGACCTGACCTGACAGTTTTCCATGTCTACTTACATGCTTTGGAACCCTAGTACACAAAGCCCTATAGGAAGCCTTGTCATCATGGACCGAAAAAGGATCTTGGATTTCAATTTACTTGAGACTCGATAGATCGAGAGGTACTGAGATAGGTATTAAGGTTCATTAAATTTTGATGGATTAACAAATGTTAGGTTCATATTTTTATATAATTGGCATATCCTATGAAAAAACGCACTTTACTTGTATTTGGGTAAATCTAAGTAGGTTCAAGATGATTATTATAAGTTGTTACATTAAAAACATGAAGATTACTCAAGAATTGCTCAAGAAAAGTTGTATCTGCATGTCTTGATACCTCTCGATACAAGCTTCTTCTATCGAAGTTTTCTGGGTTTTCCTCAATACTTCTCGATACATAGTCCAATACATCAAGCCTCTTTTCTCAACTCTCTATTTGTGCAATACATGTGTCGATTTATTGAAGTCTTCCCCGACACATCCCTCAATACCTCCCAATAGATCTAACTCCTCTTGCATGCATTTCATATATTTTTCATGTATTGCATTTTTTTCCCTTTGTATCCATAGCATCTTCTTTTCATGTTTTTCTTGTAGGTCTATGGTTCCTTGCTCTCCTCATTCTTTCTATGTCAGTTTCTATCTGTCTTCGGTCAATTATTTTGGCTTTTTATGTCCTTTGACAATCGTGTCAAAAAGGGAGAGAAATTTGAGATTTGAATGTCATTCCTCAGGGGGAGTAATTGATTTAGGGGGAGAATTTCATGTTAAAGGGAAGAAATTTTTTGATGTAACTAACTTAGGGGGAGAGTTAGTTGGATACACTTTGATATTGATATATTCTGAGACGGGTATCTTTGTGCTTCATTCACATGCTATGATTGAGATATTCTTGTTATTTATTCTGCTAGCATTGTAAATAAAATTTTTCTAGAGCTTATTTATTTAACTTGTTAATGTTTTCCACATGGTGCCTTGATGCTTCTTGTTTAGTGCCTTTCAGGAAAGACAGGTTAAACCCAAGTCAAGATTCCGAGCCTTCTTCTTGCAACAACTTCCAAGGTTCTGATCTTTTAGACTAGGCTTATATTTTTTTTTGTACTCTTGAGTAGAATGTATTCTAGGACATTCAATGTATTCTTGGGGTTTTGTCACAGATTGTCAAAGGGGGAGATTGTTAGGTTCATATTTTTATGTAATTAGCATAACTTTACTTGTATTTGGGTAAATCTAAGTAGGTTTAAGATGATCATTATAAGTGGTTACATTGAAGACATGAAGATTACTCAAGAATTGCTCAAGAAAAGCTGAACCTATAGGTACTGATACCTCCTCGATAGCTGTCGACCTATTTAGATTTATTAAAGCTTGATACCTGTCTCGATACCTCTCAATCTATCGAGCTTACGGGATTTTTGATATAGCCTGCAACATTTTGATTCCTAAAGGCTATTTGTTTATGTGTTTGCATGATTCTTATAGGACTAGGAAAGTTCAAGATTTGTGTAAACCTAATTGGAATAGAAGAGCCTATTTAAAAGGCCCATTAAGCTTCTATTTAAATAAGGAGGTGCAGAAAGGAAAATCGAACCCTAGAAAGCTTCATAAGCTTTTCTTTTTGAAACCTAGCCTCCTCCTACAAAAGAAAGAGTTCTTGCTGCGTTTCTTGTACGTTTTTGGCTTCTGTAACCAAGCAAATTCTCTACCACCAACTTTAAAGATCTTATTAGTGTTTCTATTTGAAGCTGTTGCAAATCAATTACAACAATCAAAGGGTTGTAGTGAAATTAGTCATGTACAGGGATTTGTGCAAAGGAAAGAAGGCTGTTACAAGATCAAGTTCAATTGGGTATTGGAGCAAAGGTTCAACAGAAGATTGGTATTTTGGGATAGACCAGGGTAGTGGTAAGATTTCTCATACTTGTAACTGCCTAATTATTGATTAGTGGTTTCTTGAGAGTGGTGACATTGGATTCACTCAGTGGAGTTTTTGCTTAGCGAGGGGTTTTTCCCATTTGTCAACAAATCACCATATCAATTTAATTTTCGTTGTATTTAGTTTATTTGGTAATTTGATGGTGCCTCTACAATTTGCATGTAATTTGACCTAATTAATCAACTTGAGCAATTGAATTAATTAATCGGGGTCATTCTATCTTAACCCAACAATCAGTATCGAGCAAATGTCAAGATCTGCAGTTGCAGCTTTTCTTTTATTGTTTCATGAGTGTTCTTGTGTCTTCAGTAATGCCATTTGTTGAACCACTTCATGGTCTTGTTGAACACAATAGAACGTATGACTCAAATACAAGAAAGGTGTATTTAGTCTTGAAATGTACCAATTTACAAATACATTCTAGATGAGAAAACAACTTCTACACCACCTGATCTAAAATTTCTTCAATCTTTTGATCAACAGTACAAACTTTTTAAGACTAGGAGGCATAGGAACCCTATATGTACAATAAGCAACGCACCAAAAGTTTTTTTTCCACATTCCCTAGAGATTTGATAGGTTGAATGGGCTGAATATGCAAATTTGACTGACGTAGCTTGATCGATCGAATTAATGGCTCAACTGATCACAAATATTAAATCTATCTGGTTGTATTAGCGTACCTAAAAATAAGAGAGTTTGAGAATTGGATAGCCATAAAACAAAAGTAAAACAAGCACAAAACAAAAACAAGGACAAAATATATTACAACCGAGTTTCAAGATAGTTGCTAAGGGTAATTGCACCAAATCATTGAGCTAAAGGCAGACAAACAATTTAGGGGTGCCACAAGGCATATTTACAATGTAAGAGGCTTAAAAATTATTGGAAAAAAAATACTCTGACATCTCCTGAACTTTAAAGTAGTAGTCATGATGCCACTTGAACTTTTGTTTCAGCCAGGTTACTCTCTAAACTTCATACACGTACCAAATAGATATTTTTGTCACTCTGCAGTTAAATAAGTTAACAGTCCATCTATGTGTCACGCACGTGAAAGAAAGAAAAAATACCCAAGCAGCTGATTGAGAGGGAGAGAGAAAGCTGGGTTTTAGTTTGTTTAGAGAGAGAGAGAGAGAGAGAGAGAGGGTCTCTCAATCAAGCCGCAACATGAGCATAGCTTGTAGTCCTATCGCTGTTCTAGGATAGGGAGGGATGCCACTGTGATTCTGTGCAAGCTAAACCATGATTTGTGAACTAAAGTTAAACCTGGGAAGCCTTTCAAACATAATTAAACACAAAAGGACGGTTTCATTTATCAATGGTACAATTTACCAAAAGAGCTTGTCCATTTCTATTTAATCTCATGTATTGCTATTGTATTTTAAAAGATTTTGGACAAAAAACTATAGTTTTGATGTTTCTTGTGGATATTGGTTGCTTATTTTGTAAAGAATTTGACGTTATTTGAACTGGGTCTTGTGTAAAGTTGAATTTATTCAACTATGCGTTAGTTTTATTCCGTGCAAAATTTTCTTGTAATTTAGCATTTAGAAACTCTGTATTTAGTTGGGAATAATGTAAGGGTTATGTGTGAGCGAGTGTGAAGATTTGATCAAGAGTGTGCAACAAGAATGTGACTCACAATTGGAACTCGCGACAGACTCACGAGTGGAGACTTGCCAAAATGAAGCACATGTGTGAAGCATGCAGGAAGATGAAAAGTCAGGACAACTGGATCATTACAAGATAAAAAGTACAGTCTCGCCTAGTTTGCTAACTGGCAACCGAAACTCGCAACTTATCCCAGTCGCGAAATGACTCGCCAGTGCACCCTGTTTTGCTAAAAAATGACTTTTCACATTCCATCTCGTACCTTACTATAAATACCCTTATACCCACGAAATGTATAGAGCTTAAAGATCTTCCAGAGAGAATTTTGAGAGAGAAATCATAGAGAAAAACAAGATTGATTCATCCACAATCTTATACACTTGATTCTCCAAATTCCTCTACTCTCACCCTCTCCATTGTCATACCCACGAGAGGATCATAAAACAAATCCTTACCTCACCAAATTCAAAGTAGTGAGAAGGTACTTGGTGTTTGGGAAGTAGTTCAAGAGAGAACCAATTCATATTGGTTGATGCAATGAGCTAATTGCAGGATCCGGATAGCTAGAAAAGACACGGTTCGGCGTAACCTTATTGGAGCAAGAAGCTTGGAGGGCTTAGGTATATTAGGAAGATTATGCTTGAAGGGTCTATTGCTATTCATATATCCCAACTAATTTTCTAGTAGATCATTTACCACTTGAAAGGTGGTGGAGAGGTTCTTCGTCGAATTCTTCGTTTCCTCTTTGATAACACGTGCTGGTGTTATCTTGTGTTTGCATCTTTTTTTCCCTTACTCTTAGCTTTTAATTTTTGCTGGTTGTGTTTAATTAATGGCTTAGAGTAGTTTGCTAATTTGGGTATTGCTTATATTTCATATTCTGCATATACATTGTTTGAATATAAGCTTGTATTGGAAAATTTGTATTTGGGGGTCTAAATATTTATATGTGTTTTATACACTGAGTCTTCATCTTGCAAATATCATTCATATCAATTCAAAGCAAAATTATGAGATGTAAATCAGTGGCGTGTGAGAATTGAAGAAATTTTGAGGTTTTTTTAAATGGGTTTTGATTGTAATGATAAACGGTGATGTTTATTTCAGTTTTTAGTCATGGCATTTTTCCTAAAATTAATTTATATTTTGAAATACTGAAACATAAAAATAAATAAATAAATTTATTTTATACCTTAGAAATACTAAAACATCAAAAGCTGGTAACATGTTATATGCAGCTTTTTAATAGTGTACTCAACTTATTATAGCCATTCAAAGGGACAAACAAGATGTAAGGTTGAATTTATTCAACCATGTGTTGGCTGTATTCCATCCCAAATTTGCGTGTATTTCAATAATTAGATACCCCGTATTTAGATAGGAATCATATAAGGGTTGTGTGTGATAAAGTGTGAAGAATTCAACTGTGTTTGCATTCAGAGAGGTTCTCACGACTGGATCTCGCAAGTGACTCGCGACTAGGAACTCACCAAAATGCCACACATGTGAAGCATACAGGACAAAAAAGACAGCCTGGCCTGGTAGTTATCTCGCGACTCATCCCAATAGTGAATGAGTCGCCAGAACACTCTGTTTTTGTAGAAAAATGTATTTTCACATTCCTCACGTACTCTACTATAAATACCCTTATACCCACGAAATGTAGAGAGCTTCCAGAGAGAATTTTGGGAGAGCAACCCTAGAGAAAAACAAGATTGACTCATCCATAATCTTAGACATTTGATTCTCCAAATTCCTCCACTCTCACCTTCTCCATTGACATACACTTGAGAGGTTCATTAGCCAAATCCTTATCTAACCATACCTATATCAGTGAGGAGGTAATTTGGTGCTTAGGAAGCAGTTCGGAGATGACCAATTTATTTGGTTGATGTAATGGGCTTATTGCGGGATCCAGAAATCTAAAGAAGACATGGTTAGGCTTAACCTTGTTGAAGTAAGAAGCTTGGAGGTCTTAGGTGCATTAGGTTGATTAGGCTTGAAGGTTCTATTGCTATTCGTGTATCCCAACTTTATTCTTTAGTAGATCATTTCACTGCTTGGAGGGTGGTGGAGAGGTTTTTTGTCAAATTCTTCAATTTCCTCTTCGACAACAAGTGCCAGTGTTATCTTTGTACTTGCATCTCTCTTACCCTTACTCTTTACCATTAATTGTTGTTGTGTTGTGATTAATTATGGTTTAGAGTAGTTTGTTTATTTGGGTATTGCTTGTATTTATCATTCCGCGCATATTTTGTTTGAGTATAAGCTTGTGTTGGTTATTTTGAAATTAGTGGTCTAAACATTCATTAGTGTTTTACACACTAAGTGAAATTTCAATTGGTATCAGAGCGGGTACACTTTGTTCGGATTTCTACATCCTAAGTGTGATCTGTGACCCTACAATGGATAGGTCTCAATCCCTAAATGCACCTCCCTTCTTTAATGGGAGCAATTACGTCTTTTGGAAAGTGTGTATGCATGCATTCTTGTGCTCTATTGATTAGTGTGTATAGGATGCAGTTGAGAATGGATGGACTAGGCTGGAGGCTGCCATATCTACTTGGGATAAGGCAACCCTTGCAGCGGCCAATGCTAATAGTAAAGTTTTGAATGCTATTTTTTGTGGTGTTTCACCCGATGAATTCCACAGGATTTCACATGTTACAATCGCCAATGAGGCACGAGAAATTTTGGAGACCACATATGAAGGCACCAAAAAGGTGAAGGACACCAAGTTAGAAATGCTCACCACTCATTTCGAAGAACTAAAGATGAGCAAAGATGAGTCGTTTGATTCCTTCCATGGGAAGCTAAATGAAATGGTGATTGGCAAATTCAACTTAGGAGAAAAGACGGAGGACTCCAAGGTTGTGAGGAAGATTTTATGATCATTGCCGGAGAGCTTCCGTGCTAAGGTCACCGCAATTGAAGAGAGCAAAGACCTTGATGAGATCAAGATTCAAGAAATCATCGGTTCTCTTCAAACTTATGAGCTATCTCTACCATCACAAAGGAAGAGAAAATCTCTTGCTCTCAAGACAATCAATGAGAGAGTGGAAGCTTAAGACTCCTCGGATAAGGATGAGGTTGGCATACCTTGCAAAGAACTTTCGCAAGTTCTTAAAATTCAAGAATGATGGAAAGTTGAGAAGGTGAAATTCTCAAATTTTAAGAAAGATAAGAAAGACTTCAAGAAGAAGGAATCCAAAGATTTTCCTCCATCTCAAGCGGTCACGTGCTATGAGTGCAAAGGGCACGGGCATGTGAAGAAAGAATGCCCCACTTATTTATAGGCAAAGGGTAAAGTTTTTGCTACTACCTTCAGTGACTCGGACAGCTCCAATTTGGATTCGGAAGAAAGTTATGACAGAGAAAAAAACTACTCTGCATTTATGGCTATTACTCCCGTGGACTCTTCGGAAGATTTGAACAATTTAGTGGAAGAGCTCAGTGAGCACACCGAAGTGGAGTCTATAGGGGCTGGGGAGGAATCCGATGATGAAGATGAAAAAGGCATCTATGAAGGAGCAAAGGAATTACAAGAATCCTATAATTCTCTTCTTGAGAAGACTTGATAGTATGCTAGAATGGCTAAGGCTGCCATTAGAAAAATGAAGAAAGCTGAACAATACTACGAGAGCATACTCGTGAGGTATAAAGAGACAAAATGAGAAGTTGAGGCGATGAATGAAGAGTTAACAAATGCCTACTCTCGGATCAAGTTTCTTGAGCTTGAGATTATAAAAGCTAATGCTAAAGTGGAGCGGGTTGCTTCAAAGAAACTTGATGAGGTGCTTGCATATCAAAAGCCCTCTTTTGTTAGAAGCAGTTTGGAAAATACCAGTGAAAGTAATTCAAGCTCCAATGTGCCCAAGGAGATGAAGTTTGTTAAAGCTAAGGAACCAGTGATTACAACCCCTCTTGTTGAAAGTGTGAAAGTTGAGAATAAACCAAATGTGATTGCTTAAAAGGTTTTGACAAAACCTCTAAATCCATTTGTGGCTAAACCCAAGGCAAAATGGAAGTCTGTACCTTAGTCACAAAGAGGTCCTCAAACTCAACATTTTTGCCACCATTGTGGAATCCGAGGACATACTAAACCTAATTGCCATAAGCTTCATGCATTGAAGAATGTGGGTTCTCAAAGGCCAAGAGGACAAGGAAAGGGAAATTGGAATGCCAAGCAATCAAAAGGTGAGAAGTTGATCCTAGTATTGGTGATGTGATGAAGATGATAGACACCATCACCTCTTGTTTGGCAAATTTCACCCTAAGGCTTGAAAATCGCAACTCAAGTACCCAATCCTCTAAGGATATCACCCCAAACGCACGTGCCATGTGGGTAAAAAAGGGTACACATGCATAAGCATTAGAACATGTCCATGCATCAATCCTTTTGATATGTTGTGACATTGTTTGGTTGTTTGCTTATGTTTTCATTCTAGCATGTTTTTAATATTTTTGTCTTTTTTTTTTTTTCAAAAGTTTTGAATTTTTGTTCTTTTTGATCAATCTTTACTTGTTTTATGTCAAAAATCCAAAAACACATAAAAAGTAGAAAATCCAAAAAGTTTGATCGGCATTATTGTGTTTTGTCACACACATGTTTGGCCTTGTACCTCCGTAAATGGCTTTATGCATTTACGAACTTAGCTTGTTCTTTATGCACTCATATCTTAGTGGGAAAAATCTTGATATATATGTGATTGTTGTAAATAGATCTTCAAACTTGTCATGAATGATTCACCAATAGTTTTGTTGATCTTGAGACATGCATAGACTTGTGCCAATATATTTTCCAACTCTTTTATGTTTTTGCTTATAGCTCAACAAATGGCAAATTTCAAAAAAAGATAATGAGCTACAAAAGTTGTCACACATACTAGTATTTGACTAGGAAAAAGGGAAAGCGACTTGTAATGAAAATGTATGATGCCCAAAAGCCAAAGGCTTATTCTCAAAATTGAAATATCAAAAATTTCAGGCATCGATCTCAAAATAAGATGTTTTGTTCTTAAATGATCAAATGTTATGAATTGTAATAAGCCAAAAGAAATGCTTCAATGTTATGTAATCAAGTTTTGTGGGTGGTCAGATATGCATATTTCTATAACTGAGATTGGTCACTCTACTTAGTGCCAATTGTGTATATCTTGGTTCAATTGATCATTAAAGCTTCACATTAGACTAAGGACTATCTCACATTTGGTACCCGCACACATCACACATGTCTATGTTCAATGAATGCCTTATTCATTTGTGTGATTGTACTTGATTAAATATGTTGTACATACTCAATCATATGTTGATCAAACACAAAAAAATTTTTGAGTATTTTTAGTTGTTTTGGAAAGTGTTTTGTTTTAGAAAAATTTTAGAAAGTCCAAAATTTTTAACAACTCTATTCTGGCGACTCACTCTCGAGTCATGCCAGTCACGAGGCCCCAGTCGAGAGCTTATTCAGAAGCTCTCGCGACACTCTAGCGAGTGAGTCCCCTAGTCACAAAAAAAAACTTTGACATTTTTTCAAAATTTCTGGGGTTTTGTCATTCTCGCGACTCATTTTGGTGACTTGGTCGCGAGTGGACGCTCCAGTCACGAGATTACACAAAAGGTTTCGCGACTCACTCGCGGGTGGACCTTCTAGTCCTGAAAAAGACTTAGACAAAATTTTCAAAAATTTTGTTCAAGAGATTTTGGCGACTTTCTCGCGGGTTAGTTAAGTCGCGAAAATCGCGTGTTTTGCATAAACAGGGTTAAATCTCAAATAGTTTTCAAAAACTTTTTTAGTTTTTCCTCGCATCACGTGCCCACACCTTGTCTTGTCTGCCTCTCCCTCTCCCAAAACCTCCATTTTCTTCATTAATCCTTCATCAATCTTCAAGAAAATGTATGGATTTTCTCTTATTTTCAATGTATTTCAAGGTTCTTACCCTAGTTTTCTTGGATTTTGTATATATGTTGAGATATAGAAATATGGTTGTTGAATATGGTTTTGTTGATGTTTTGATGAGTTTGATATATGGGTTTTGTTGGTTTTGTTAGTATAATGCTTATTCTACATGTTTACATGTTTGTTCTTCATTTTTATGCATTGTACTATGTTTTGTTTTGTTTGTACATACCATGTTCATGATAAAATGTCTCTTAGATGTTTTTGTTTGTCTCTTTGGATTCCATTGAAAACAAAGATTGTAGGGATAATCATGTTTCTTTGATTTTGAAACATCCAATGATTATGTGTTTTTAAACTTTGCCCTAGTTTGCACATTTTGAGTTTGATGCACACACACACACACTTTGACATGTTGGGTGTTTAATGCCATGATTCTATCATGTTTTGATGATTCACATCCTCACATGTCAATTCTTTTTGAATTACTCTTTAAATTCAATTTTTAGGGTTTCAATTCAAAATTTCTGTTTTGGCACTAACTTGTTGCTAATCAAGTTTGTTGTCATTTGTGTTTCACCTTGCTCTTTGATATTACATGATATTGCTTGAAGATGTCCCCCCCCCCCCCCCTTCTTAAGAAATTAGTTGTGAAAAGAGATAGTAGCAAGGGAAAAGAACCGGTGATTGATCTCGACAGCTTCTCCCCTAAGTCGAAGAAGACTCGATCATCAACAGGACTTTATAATGCCAATAAGTTCAGATCATATGCAGCATTTCGAGCTTATGTGAACTACTTCAAGGATGCCTCCATGTTGGTTGAAAAGGAGGTTGAGCAAGCTTCTCTTCTCGATACGAACATTCCAAAATGGTTTGCCAGCAAGGATTGGAACTATCTTCTATCCAACTTTGAAGATCCGTATGAAGAGCTTGTGAAAGAATTTTTTGCAAATGCCATTTTTGATGAGGATGAGCTGGGATGTTGGGTGAGAGGAAAGGACTTCACAGTCACACCTTCCTATCTTGCTATCATTCTGAAAATCAACTGACCAGTATTTCTCAAACCACCAATGTATGATGATTTGGATCCGGATGTTGACATGCTTTGGGATGCTTTCGGAGAAAACTTGGAGTTCTTTCCTAATGGGAAATCAGTAAGTGTATCATCACTATCTTCCAAATTGAGGTTGCTTACAACTATCATGTTTCACAATCTCTATCCTTTTTCAAGCACCGGTACATGAATTTTGGTCGGGCTTTCTTTCCTCATGAATTGATCATTGATGAAGAAATTGATATTTGCTCACACATAATCCACATTTTGAGCAAGAATGTTAAAAGAACGGCCTTAAGGAACTGCCTTCCTTTTTGTTGCCTCATTTTAAAAATTTTGAAGCTCAAAGGTGTTCACCCATTGAAAGATGAGTACCCTCATCCTATGCAGAGCTTAATCAACATTTGCACTCTCAATGCTATCATAGGTCACAACCAAAGGGGCGTCAAGCAAGAGAGTCATGCTCCTTATGGTGGTTCAAGCTCTGGCTCACATCCCTATGTGAGAAATCGGACAACATAATGGCATCCGTACAAGACATCAGCACTAAGTTTTCCGGACTCACATCTATTATGCACTCATATCACACCCATTTTGACATAGTTCACATCTCTCCAAACTCAATTGGACCAAGCCCAGAGGAAGCTAGAGGAAGATGAGGACTAGTTATTCCTTGACAAAAAAGGGGAAATGGTTCATGATAGGGGGAGGAAGAGCTAAATCAAAGGGGGAGCAATGGAGCAAGAATAGCCTTTACATTTACTCAAGAATTTAAATTTTCCATGTTACACTATCTATAATCTATGTTCATATTTCATGGCTATGGCTTATGTTGTGCACTTGACAATGCTTAAATATGTACCTTTGCTTTGTAGCTTTTTAGTACTTTTAGATTATGTTTGCATTGTCTTTAGTACTCTTGTGCCTTTGTTGGATCTTATATCCTTGATGCAGCTACCTTAGTGTTTTTCATTGGTTGAATGTTGGACATGCAAATGATACTTTGCATTGAGCTTATTAGCTTGCATGTCCAGATGTTCATTCATTGTGTGAATGATCATTGTGGTCACTATTTATAGTGATTGTTCTTGTTTGGTCAAGCCATGCTTTATTGTTATATTCATTATTGCTTGATCGCATTGTGCTTGCTCCATATGCATTTCAAGATTTCTGCTTACAATGAACTTCTTGTGTTATTTTTTTTAGGAAAACTTATCCATATGATTCAAGAGCTTCACAGAATCTAGAGTTAGGTGTGAGTGAGTTTTGGGAACTATTCCCAACTCACATTTTAAGTCTAGAGTCTGTTTAGGGTTTTGTCACGAAATAGCCAAAGGAGGAGATTGTAAGGTTGAATTTATTCAACCATGTATTGGCTTTATTCCATGCCAAATTTGCTTGTATTTCACCAATTAGATACCCTGTATTTAGGTGAGAATCATGTAAGGGTTGTGTGTGAAAGAGTGTGAAGAATTCAAGTGTGTGTGTATTCAGAGAGGTTCTTGCGATTGGATCTCGCGAATGACTCGCGACTGGTAACTTGCCAAAATGCCACACGTGTAAAGCATGCTGGAAGCTGAAGGGTCACGACAGATGGAGCTCTATAGGATTAAAAAGACAGTCTAGCCTGACAGTTATCTCACGACTCATCCCAGTAGCGAGTGAGTACCCAAAACACCCTGTTTTGCAGAAAAAATGTCCTTTCACATTCCTCACGTACCCTACTATGAATACCCTTATACCCACGAAATGTAGAGAGCTTCTAGAGAGAATTTTGAGAGAAAAACCTTAGAGAAAAACAAGATTGACTCATCCACAATCTTAAACATTTGATTCTTCAAATTCCTCTACTCTCACCCTCTCCACTGACATACCCTTGAGAGATTCATTAGTCAAATCCTTATCTCACCATACCCATATCAGTGAGAAGGTAATTTGGTGCTTGGGAAGTAGTTCGGAGATGACCAATTTATTTGGTTGATGCAATGGGCTTATTGCGGGATCCGAAAAGTTAAAGAAGACACAGTTGGGCTTAACCTTGTTGGAGCAAGAAGCTTGGAGGGCTTAGATGTATTGGGTAGATTAGGATTGGAGGGTCTATTGCTATTCGTGTATCCCAATTTTATTCTTTAGTGGATCATTTCACCGCTTGGAGGGCAGTGGAGAGGTTTTTCGCCGAGTTCTTTGGTTTCCTATTTGATAACACATGCCGATGTTATCTTTGTGTTTGCATCTCTCTTACCCTTACTCTTTACCATTAATTGCTATTGTGTTGTGATTAATTATGGTTTAGAGTAGTTTGTTTATTTGGGTGTTGCTTGTACTTATCATTCCACACGTATTTTGTTTGAGAATAAGCTTGTGTTGGTTATTTTGAAATTGGGGGTCTAAACATTCATTAGTGTTTTACACATTAAGTGAACTTTCACATGACACCACAAATACATGGGACCCAATACCTACAGGAAATCATATGAAACAATTTTTTCCGAAGGAAAAACCTAGGGGGACCAATCCAAAAATGAATAATCCACTATCAGATGGAGATTTTAGTCAGAATATCAACTCATAGTAAACCTAACTAAAGCTAACAAGCTTAGCTCTGAATCTCACAAACTTCCTTTGATATAGATGTGTTCCAAACATGAACCTCTAATCCACGACTTCAAGACCACCCTTGATGGTTTAAATCTAGCACCTTTGATGATTGGTTTGTAGTAACTTCACATCTACCGATTCTGATAGTATGTAAATTGATTTTTGGTAGTGACTTAGAAAGGAGAAGACAGATAACCTTTTAGATCTCAAAAGAACAGCTCCAAAGGCTCTAAAAACGTGCATTTGGGTTTCACTTAAATATTAAGTGTAGTTGGACTGAAACCCTAATCATTTACTAGGCTTAATGGGTTGAAAACAAAATCTGCAAAATCGACTTTTGATTTATCAAACTTAAGTTTCGATTAGTCGAAACTGATGAAATTTCATTTCTTGAATCAGCAGCTATTCTATTCTTGCACACTGACTAGCAACACCTTGAGCATTATCTAATCATATCTGTAGACTTTCTGATCTATATCTAGAAGATTTTATGTTCACATGTTTGCCAACAAACCTATACACATATAGAACCTAACACAAAGTTTACTAAAAAAAAAAAAAATCTAATAATTTTGTCAAGAACACACAAACAAAACATCAAAAAACAAACAACTTTTTTCTAAAAATATTTTCAATTGAAAACATTTATAAAAAAAAAAAAAAAAAAAAAATTATGTTTACACAAACAAAACGTTAATACTTAGAAGCACATGATTAGGGTTTAACTCAAATAATGTATCCCAGGAGCTTTAAGAAAAGAAAATTATGATTATGTACCCCCACAACATCTTACCTTCTAAGCGATATGTTGTGGTCCTTCCAACAAAGAGTTTAACCTTTGATTACCACTTTCAGACTTAGGGTAAGGCCTTATAAATGGCTATCACATCATATCCCAA
This sequence comes from Quercus glauca, assembly GCA_023736055.1. Lineage (NCBI taxonomy): Eukaryota > Viridiplantae > Streptophyta > Magnoliopsida > Fagales > Fagaceae > Quercus > Quercus glauca. The sequence goes on along the minus strand of CM043319.1, from coordinate 7,888,198 downwards.
CAAAGGCTGTCTAACAAGTAATAATAAAGTCATAAAAAAGAATTTTATCCAAAAAAAAAAAAAATCATAGAAAAGAAAATATAATCCGATCATCCCTTTCATTGTAATATTGTCTAACATAAGACAACTATTCGATGCTAAGATCAGGACCCATAGATTTAAAGTAACTGAATTTGTTCAATCATTTGGATGAAGTGCTATTCTGTCAGATCAAGAAGCACGTACAACCCAGCTATTTTGTAACTCTCTTAAACTTTGTTTTATCTCCCTTTGAATAGTATTAATAAATAAATAAATAAATATATAAAAAAACACATACAACTAGAAAGCGATGAAAATAATTAAAAGCATAGCTTACTTTAATTTGGCTCTTTGCAATAATTGGAAACAGAAAGTCATTCTTTTCCTTTCTATAGATTGGAAAAAAGAAATCATAAAGGAGGAAAAAAGGATAGGGCCATGCAAATGTCATGTCCTCAAATGACTGGATAAAACATTAGAATTGGTAAGAATCATTTTAGTTTATTCAGCCAAAAAATTTTTTTTTTTTGAAAAAGAATCATTTTAGTTTGGATGGTATTTGTTGAAGATTCTTGGGCCAATGATCATAAAGAATTGAATGTTCAAAATGTGTATAAAACACCCTTGAACATTTAGACCCCCAAATTACAAATTACCAATTCAAGCTTATTAACAAACAATGTATGTGCAGAATATGAAAATAAGCTATATTAGAATTGATAATACAATCTAAACCAAATAATATCACAACCACAGCAGAAATTAAAAGGCAAAGATTAAGGGAAGAGAGATGCAAACACAAAAACAACATAAAGATGTATTATCGAAGTGGAAACCGAAGTCTTTGGCGTAAAACCTCTCCACCGCCCTCCAAGCGGTCAATAATCCACTAAAGAATGAAATTGGGATATATGAACAGCAGATGACCCTCAAAGCCTAATATACCCAGTGTACCTAAGCCCTCCAAGCTTCTTGCTCCAACGAGGTTACGCCGAACTTTTGTCTTCTTTAGCTTACCGGATTCTGCTATAGTCCATAGCATCAACCAATATCAATTGGTCCCTTCCTAACTGCTTCCCAAGCACCAAATAACCTTCTCACATATATGAGTATGGTGAGAAAAGGATTTGGCTAATGTACCTCTCAAGGATGTAACAATGGAGAGGGTAAGAGTAGAAGAATTTGGAGAATCAAAAGATGAAGATTGTGGATGAGTCAATCTTGTTTTTCTCTAAGGTTTCTCTCTCAAAATTCTCTTTGGAAGCTCTTTACATTTTATGGGTATAACAGGTATTTATACTAGTGTGTGTTTGAAATGCGAAAAATCAGTTTTTCCCAAACAGAATGTCGTGGACAGTGGCCATAATGCTATCTAACTTCTCATCATAGGAGGATGAGCTAGAGCGTGAACCACTAGTATGTGCTGAAGACTCTTTCTTGATTCCCTTCTGACTATGACTAATGCTAGCGTTGAGCATACAAATGTTGATTGGACATGGTTTCAGGTAAGGAGACTCATCTTCTGATGGATGTGCAGGATTTTTGCCAGATAGACAGGGGTCACTAAGAAACTCTTTCCTCTAACCCAACATTTAAGCTCCTATCCTTCAATAATAGCATTAGCATAGAACTCTTTCACCAAATTCTTGTATGCTTCATCAAGATCGGAGAGAAGAAAGTTCCAATCCTTGGTGGCAAATCATCTAGGAATGTCGGTGTCCAGGAGTGACGGCTGGTCAATAGCCCTTTCAATCAGCAATGATATGTCTCGAAAGTATTTCTCATAAGTTTGAAAAGCCACAGAAGATCTGAACTTATTAGGGTTATACGTTCCTGTTGGTGATCAAGTCCTCTTTGGCGTAGGAAAGAGATCATCAACATCAATCACTGGCTCTTTCCCTTTACTACTGCCTCCTTTCATAGCTGATCTTTTGAACAGAGACATTTTCAATATGCATCATGTTACATCAAAGAACAATAGAGACCACACAAGACAACAAACTCTATTAGCACAGAGTTAGTCCCAAAACAGGAATATTGTGAAGAACCCTAAAAACATGAGATTAGGGTCACAATCATGTCACAGAATGTGTATGTGTTACAAATAACACATTGTGTAGCCAAAAACAAAGTGTAATAACACAAAACCAACACAATCCACACAACAATCTTGCCAAAGCATCAAATACCCATATTCAAGCATCATAATCATAGAGATTATCAAAAACACCCAATCCAAGAAATCATAGGTAAGAAAAGTGAAATACAACGAGAGAGAGAAAAGAAACCCATACCTTTTCTTGAGGATTGGTGAACAAGTGAGAAAGAATATGGAGAGTTTGTGCATGAACACGGTGATTTGGAAAGAGGGGAAGACGGTCAAGAAGATGAATAGTCATGAGATGCAAGGGCAAAATGAAAAGTTTTTTGAAACCAGTTCTGAAAAAGACCCTTATTGTGCAAAACACGCGATTTTCACGACTGATCTGAGTCACGAACAAGTCGTTAAACACCTTAGAAACAAAATTTTTGAAAAATTGTCAAGTGTTTTTCGCTACTGGAAGTTTCACCCGCGAGTGAGTCGCGTGGGGAGTCACGAAAACTTCTGAGTAAGCTCGTGACTGAAGCTTCCACTCACGAACAAGCCGCCAAACCGAGTCGCAAAAATTCGAAAAACCCATATTTTAGAAATTTTTCTAAGTCTTTTTCGCGACTAGGACTTTGACCCACCAGTAAGCCACGAAAACCTATTGAGTAAGCACGCGACTAGGGCATGCGACTGGCTTAACCTGTGATCAAGTCGCCAGAACAGGGCAACACAGTTTTTGAAAATTTTGCAAAACCAAAATACTTTCCAAAAACAATTAGAATACTAAAAAATCTTCTTGTGTTTGATCAACAACAATTAAGTAAGTGAAACACATTTTATCAAGTACAATCACACAAATGAATAAGGCATTCATTGAACATAGACATGTGTGATGTGTGTGGGTACCAAAGATGAGATAGTCTTTAGTCCAATGTGAAGCTTCAATTGTTAGGACATATGTGTTCACATGTTAGGAACATATGTCATATTTTATGTAAATTGGCTAATCCTTTGACAAAACGCACTCTACTTGTAATTGGGTAGTTCTAGGTGTTTTTAATACTTCAAGAAACAAGGTTTCAAGATCAAGTGTTGAAGTCATCAAGTCTGTCCAAGAAAAAGCAAGCTGAAGTGCACAATTTTTAAAGCTCGACACCTGCTCGATAGCTACCTCGACACCTGCTATCTGTCGAGAATTAAAAAGTCAGAATTCCAATCTGATTTTCTTGGGATCCGTGAATGTGTTTTTGGGCCTTTTTTTTCTTCTAACCCTAAACATATTTAAAGAGTGTTTTAAGAGCCGTCAACATAGACACAAGTTGAAAAAGCATTGAGCAATCCTTGTTCAAGCAAATTGTGATCTAAGACGAAGTTCTTGACCTAGTTCATCCTTCTTCAAGAAGTTGCTGTGTATTTGCACCATAGGGTTTTGTGACCAAGCATCTTCGTGCTCCTCATTGCATAGGATGATCTGAAGAACTTTGCAACCAACCTCTCTTTCTAAAGTTGGTATTTGAAGTCGCGTACTGTGATCCGCGCATCTAGTTAGTCACGTACTTGGGAGCCGTGCATCAAAAGGGGGAACTGTCACTACAGATCAAGTCCAATTGGGTATTTGGGTAAGGGTTCAACTGTAGGTTGGTAAGGTACTTGGGATTCCTTTACTTGTAACCGCTTGATTTGATAATAGTGGAGTTTCGGGAGTGGTGACCTAAAAATCACCCAGTGGGGTTTTTGCCGTTAGGGTTTTCCCCATTCGTGAACAAATCACCGAGTTATTTATTTTTCCGCTGCATATTTAGTTTTGGTGATTTGTTTGTGTTGCCACGCGTTTGCATGATAAATTGATTAATTAATAACTTGGCTAAATTAATTAATTAGTTTAAATCACAAGGGGTCATTCAATTTGTGGCCTATCAAGTGGTATCAGAGCAGGCACACTCTGATTAGGTTTAATCTTTGCTGTGATTGATCCATTGACCCCTGTTTGTCATGGATAGAGGACAATCTCTAATCATACCTCCTTTATTTGATGGGACTAACTATGCCTACTGGAAAGTACGCATGAGAGCTTTTTTGCAGTCCTTAGATGAGAAGGTGTGGCAAGCTGTTGAGATTGGTTGGACCAAGCCAATAGAAGCGCCGACCGATTGGGATGAAGCCAAGATCAAGGCGGCAAACTTCAACAGCAGAGCGTTGAATGCCTTATTTAGCGCAGTCACCAATGAGGAGTTCAAGAAGATATCCTCAACAGAAACTGCTAAGGAGGCGTGGACCATCCTCCAGACAACCTATGAAGGAACAAAGGCTGTCAAAGATTCAAAGCTACAGAGGCTCACTACTAGCTTTGAAGAAATTAAGATGGAGGAGGATGAGTCGTTTGATGAGTTCTATGCCAAACTTAAGGACATAGTAAACTCAGCCTTCAATCTTGGGGAAACCATCCCTGAACCCAAGGTTGTAAGGAAGGTGCTCAGATCTCTACCTGAGAGATTTCATGCCAAGATTACGGCAATAGAAGAATCAAAGGACATTGATAAAATTCCTTTGACTGAGTTGGTTGGGAACTTGCAGACCTACGAGCTAGGGCTATCAAGAATAGGAAAGTCAAGCAAGGGCAAGAGCATGGCCCTGAAGGCAAAGAGCAGTGATACAGATGAGTCTTCCGATGATGAAGATTCCAAAATAAAGTCCTACATTACAAGGCAGTTCAAGAAGTTTATGAAGAATGCCAATGGGAGGAGCTTCGACAAGGACCGCAGGCAATCCAGTTCTTCACAGTTCAAGAGCCAAGACAAAGGAAGGAAGGATGCTAAAGAAGGCGGTCAGTACACTGTTCCGGCAGGACCCAAGTGTTTTGGGTGTCATGGGTTTGGACACATGAAGAATGAGTGTCCTACATATCTGAAGAGCATTGGGAAGAGCAAGGCTCTCGCTGCAACCCTGAGTGACACTGAGCCTGAAGATGATTCCGACAGTGAGAATGACGGAATCTTAAATGCCTTCACTGCCACAGTCAATCCTACTGAAGGGATTACTAAAGAAGTGGAACAAGAAGAAGAATTGGTGGATACTGAATGTGAAAAGATGGATGACAAAGATGATATCCATTCAGCCTATGAGAAGCTTTACAAGCTCTCTGAAAAGCATAAGAAGTTATACAGGCTGGCCACCAAGAAGCTCAGTGATGTGGAACTTGATCGAGAAGAATTGTCCACAAAGTTTGATGAGGCAAATCAAACTATTGGAGCGCTGAGGTTTGAAAACAACTTCCTGGCTGAGAAGACCAAGAAGCTTGAAGCAGAGCTGTTTCAAGTTAGAGCTCAACTGGAGAGGACTTCAAGTGCAAAACTTGATGAGATGCTAAGCAACCAGAAATCTGCTTCAGATCGAACTGGTTTAGGGTATGGTCTTTCTTTCTCTAATTCTGCTTCTACTAGTTCTACTGTTTTTGTTCCTCCTACTAATACTGTTAAAATTGAGAACATTGATATTACAACTGAATTAGCTAGTAAAAACATAGACAAGGGTAAATCCATCTTAGGAGCACCCCCTAAGTTAGATAAGAAAGATGCTAAAAACCCTAGGACTAAGAAGGCTAACTCTCAAAAGCTTAAACAAAAGAAGCAGTATCTCTGTCATCATTGTGGAGCTGCCGGTCACACTCGACCAACTTACTACAAGTGGCTAGCCACCCAACAGAGCAACAGTATGACAGCATCTGGAAGCCAAAATCAGCTTCAATCCTCTCTTGCTCCTCTTGGAGATCTTCTTAAAGCCATCATGTTCCTTTCGAACTTGAACGGCTTCAATTCTTCCCCCTCACCGCCAGTTCAAGGATTCAATCAAAGGAAAGGCTTTTCCAAGGTGTGGAAGAAAAAGGACTCAAAGTGATTTCATCACTCTCTTCTTCCTTTTTTTTTTTTTTTTTTTTTTTGTGTTGCATTGCTTGTTTGTTTTGCATTTTTTTTGAGTCAGTCTAGTTTTATGCATTGTTTTTGCTTTGTTAACATGTCTTTGTGTGTTTATTTTCAGTTTTGTTTATTTTGTTTTTGATATAAAATAAAAAAAAAATTGAAAAATTGAAAAATACAAAAACAGTGTGTGTTTTGTGTACTTTGGTACTTGTGTACCTTGGATGGCCAATGAAACAAAGTTTTCTAAACTTTGTATCTCTTGTAACTTAGATGAGCATCCCTATGCACAACTAAGCAAGTGAGTTTTGTGACTCTTGTTTATGATGAGTAAGATTAGGTTATTTATTTAAAACTTAACACTCATATCACTCTTTTTGACGGGTAGGACTAGAAAATCCTAAGAGAAAGGCATAAATAACCATCTCACCACTGTTACCCGCCAATCATTAATGACATCTGTATGCTCCGGCATAGCAAAAGTGTGATGTCAGTGACATTTGTGTGCTTAGGCATAGCAAAATTGAAATGTCAAATATCAATGGGTATTTCTTTTCTTTCTTATAAGCCCATGTATGATATGTTTAAAAAAAAAATATATGCAAAGAAATAAAAAGCAAAAAGATTAAAAATGCTTTAAAATGGTTGCAAGCGTGTATTCTAGGAGATGTGGGAGTTATAGGATGTACCTCGAAGGTGATAGTCTCCATCAAACAGTTATGATTGTGTGTGAGTTAAAGTTATTTTCTCATATCTCAGATCGTCATAACAAGTATACACATATGCAATCTTGCGATGTTTTTTTCACACACAACACGCAATATTCTTTGCTACTTTTGATACATGTGCAGGTACAATGTGATTTGGCCATCACAAAGGTTTTACATGTGCTTTTGTATACTCACTAAACTGTCATGACTTAATTTTTGAAATATAAAATTTGTTAGACTTGTTTAGTGTGTGTGTGAGTTTTTGGGAGATCCATGTGCTTATATTTTCATTGACAGATGATATTTGAGAGCATTTTATGTTGATTGGATCATGGTTGAGGTTTTTGTCTTGATTGCATTCATGTCTGTGTTTTTCACTTCTCGAAAAACTGCTTTTCACTGCTGGCTCAACACCTCCTCGATACCTCCTCGATACCTGATCATCTGTCGAGCTTCAAAGCCTTTTCTTATCGTAATCTCGACACATCCTCGACACCTGGTGGATCGATCGAGAAAGTTTCTGTCTCCTCGACACATCCTCGACACCTGATGGATCGATCGAGATTCCTTTGAATGTGTCTGATGCTTCTTTCTCGACACCTGTCTCGACACCATGTGGATCGATCGAGATTTCTTCTGTCTCCTCGATACCTTCTCGACACCTAGTCGATCGATCGAGCTTCTGGTATTGGTTCAGCTGTTCTTACCTCGATACCTCCTCGACACCTTCAGCTGTCGAAGGCCAATTCCTCGATACCTTCCTCGACAACTTCCTCGATACCTCTCGACACCTCAGCTGTCGAGAATTACTGAGGTGCCTATTTAAGGATCTGTCGCGATTCTTCTCATTCTCACTCGATCTCTCTCGATCTGTCCGAAGTCTTTTCACCTCCCAATCAAGCTTTTCTCACTCAAAGCTTCAAATCTTCATCCTTTTTGATCTTCCCTTGATTTCCTTCACCTGGTATGTTCTTTTTCCCTTTCTTTTTCATGCATTGCATATTTTAAAACTTAGGTTTTGGGATTTTTGGAAATTTTTGGGGTTTTTCAAAATCAATGAGTTTTTATTGAAATTTTGGGTTGAATGTTCAATAAAAGATGTTTAAAATGTCATACTTTGCATTCCATATGCATTAGAATGATATTTCCATGCATTTAGATGTGTGTTTCTTGTATGTGTGCTGCTAGGTTTGGATTGGGCTGAGCCCATGATGCTTTTCAAGTTTGCATGTCACATGTCCATGCATTCCCACGCATACGTATTTTTTTGTTCAACATATTATCATATTTGAACTGTTTGGGAATTTTCTGATTGTCTCCCTCTCTATCTCTTTCTCATTCTTTTACGTTAGTAGTGTCTATGGCACCCAAACGTAAATCCACTCCTGCTCGGAACCCTCTGCGTTCTGGAGCTTCCTCTTCTTCTGATACTGCTCCTCTTACTCTTCGGTTCCGTGATGGAGATGCCCACAAGGCATTTACTGAGAACTTTTCTAGACGAGGTGTTCATTCGGAACGCCAAGTCATTCTGGCGGACTTCGCCGACACTGACCTTCCCTCTGTCATTCACAGTAAGGGATGGGAGTCACTGTGTGACGTCCCGGTCACCTGTCCTCTCGTACTGATTCCGGAGTTTTACTCCAACATGTACGGGATTGATCGTTCAGTACCTTTTTTTCATACTCACGTTCGAGGTACACGCATTGCTGTCACACCGCAGCTGGTTGCGAATGTGCTTAGAGTCCCTAGGATAGAGTTTCCTGACTATCCTACATGTGAGCGACTGAGGACTGTGTCCAAGGATGAGCTCATTTCTACTTTTTGTGAGCGCCCTGCTGAGTTGAGTGAGCATCAGTATACATCATGTAGACCTTTTACTAAAGGTCCTAGGTTTCTAAACATGGTGATGACTTTTGTACTTCATCCTCTCTCTCATTATAACTCTATCACAGAGCCTCGTGCTCAATTTTTGTTATCTCTACTTGAGCATCTTACGATAGATTTTCCTTCTCACTTTATTTTCTCTATCATAGATGTTCATTTAGATTCGGCGTCCCGTGATAAGCTCATCTTTCCTTCCGCTATCACGAGGACACTACGCTATTTTTCCATCCCTTTCCTTGTGTCCGACCATTTCACACACATATCTGCCATAGATGCCGCTACCGTAAAACGTAGTGAGGCACAGTTTAGGTCGCGACAGCCGGATTCCACTCCGCCTTCCCGTTCGACTCCATCCAGATCTGCTCCATCTACATCGGCTCCTCTTTCTTCTTTAGGCGATGTATCTCTTGGAGATATCATGGCGCCGCTGTAGCGCATGGATGCTCGCCTCGATACACTCACCACTGAGTTGTATCAGGTGAACATTCGTGTTGGTCGTATTGCACGACGGCAGGCGACCATAGGTGGTTTTGCTTCTGAGGCTTCTCCTCCACCACCTCCTACAGTCGCTTCAGATTCTGATGCTGAGGATGATGATGATGATGGTGATGACGATGATACTTCGGATGATGATGATGGAGATGCTAGCTCTACTAATGAGATGTCTACATGACACTATACCCTTTGTCATTCGTGACAAAAAGGGGGAGTAGTTTTGGACTATGAGAGTAGTCATCTTGGGGGGAGAGTTAGTATAGGACACTTTTAATAAGGGAAGTGTTCATATTTTTGAGGGATGTAGTGAGGTTTTGATGTATCTTTTCTTTTTTATTCTTGTTAGATACATTGATCTTGTATATGAGGTCTTGTGACCAATTTACATACATTGTACTTATCTTTCTATATATGTGGATGTATGTTTTTCTTTTTCACCTATCTCTTCATGTGTTGTTTCTTTTCTATCTTTAGACACATGTTCTTTATACTTGTATGCAATCTAATTATTTCTGTTTCACACAAGATGCCTTGATGAGTTTTGTTTAAAATGTTTCAGAAATACAGGTTGTCAAAGTCTACTTGCCATAAACTCTCTTCTTGCAAAGTTTTTCAAGAGTTTGTGTTAGGATAGATTTTATTGTATTCAACAAGTGAATATGAGTTGAGTGATTTATGACTTCTCTCATATGTTCATTTGTTTGTTGTGGTTTTGTCACCGATTGCCAAAGGGGGAGATTGTTAGGACATATGTGTTCACATGTTAGGAACATATGTCATATTTTATGTAAATTGGCTAATCCTTTGACAAAACGCACTCTACTTGCAATTGGGTAGTTCTATGTGTTTTTAATACTTCAAGAAACATGGTTTCAAGATCAAGTGTTGAAGTCATCAAGTCTATCCAAAAAAAAGCAAGCTGAAGTGCACAATTTTTAAAGCTCAACACCTGCTCGATAGCTACCTCAACACCTGCTATCTGTCAAGAATTAAAAAGTCAGAATTCCAATATGATTTTCTTGGGATCCGTGAATGTGTTTTTGGGCCTTTTTTTTTCTTCTAACCCTAAACATATTTAAGGAGTGTTTTAAGAGCCGTCAACATAGACACAAGTTGAAAAAGCATTAAGCAATCCTTGTTCAAGCAAATTGTGATCTAAGACGAAGTTCTTGACCTAGTTCATCCTTCTTCAAGAAGTTGCTGTGTATTTGCACCATAGGGTTTTGTGACCAAGCATCTTCGTGATCCTTATTGCATAGGATGATCTGAAGAACTTTGCAACCAACCTTTCTTTCTAAAGTTGGTGTTTGAAGTCGCGTACTGGGATCCGCGCATCTGGTTAGTCACGTACTTGGGAGCCGTGCATCAAAAGGGGGAACTGTCACTACAGATCAAGTCTAATTGGGTATTGGGGTAAGGGTTCAACTGTAGGTTGGTAAGGTACTTGGGATTCCTTTACTTGTAACCGCTTGATTTGATAATAGTGGAGTTTCGGGAGTGGTGACCTGAAAATCACCAGGTGGGGTTTTTGCCATTAGGGTTTTTGCCATTCGTGAACAAATCATCGAGTTATTTATTTTTCCGCTGCATATTTAGTTTTTGTGATTTGTTTGTGCTGCCACACGTTTGCATGATAAATTGATTAATTAATAACTTGGCTAAATTAATTAATTAGTTTAAATCACAAGGGGTCATTCAATTTGTGGCCTATCATCAATGATCAATTCAACCAAGGCATACAAAATTAGCACTAGGAAAAGTGACATATCTCAATTATAGAAATATGCATATATGACCTCCTACAAAACTTGATTACATAACGTTGAAGCTTTTCATTTGGCTCCATATACATCATATCATTTGATCTTTTTAAATCATTACATCTCATTTTGAGATCGATGCCTAAATTTTTTGATATTTCAACTTGATGAGTAAGCCTTTGGCTTTTTAGGCATCATACATTTTTTACAAAAGTAGCTTTCCCTTTTTCCTAATCAAATACTAGTATGTGCGAAGGCTTTTGAAGCTTATTATCTCTTTTCATTTTGAGATTTACATTTGTTGAACTCTTTAAACAAAAGAAAATAAAAGAGTGGGAAGATCTATAGACACAAGTCTATGCAAGTTTCAAGATCAACAAAACCATTGACTAACCATTCATGACAAGTTTGAAGATCTATTTACAACAGTCACATAAATGTCAAGATTTTTCCCACAATGATATGAATGCATAAGGTACAAGCTATGCTCATAAATGCACAAAGCCATTAGCACAAAGGTACAAGGCAAAACATGCTTGTGACAAAACACAATAATGTCGATCAAACTTTTTGGATTTTCTACTTTTTATGTGCTTTTGAATTTTTGACATAAAAGAAGAAAAGATTAACCCAAAAAAATGTAAAAACATTTAAAACAAATAGCAAACAAATAGAACATGCTATACAAATAGCCAATTAGGTGTGTGCCCTACAAAAGATAAATTAAAGCGAGATAGAAAGGTAGAGCACACACACATGAGATTCAAGGAATTGTACCAACACCAATGGTCTTACAGAGTGATTCAAACCGTGGACCATTGAGAGGCTTGGTGAAGATGTCCGCCTTTTGATTGTCTATGTGTATGAATTCAAGACACAACTTTATCTTCCACCAAATCATGGATGAAGTGATAACATATCTCTATCTGTTTTGACTTTGAATGATGAACTGGGTTCTTAGAGAGATTTATAGCACTGGTGTTATCACAGAAAACACACATTGTATCCTAAGGAATCCCTAGTCATGGAGTAGCTTCTTCATCCAAAGGAGTTGTGTGCAGCAACTTCCAACGGCTATGTACTCAGTTTCTGCCATAAAGAGAGACATGGAGTTTTGTTTCTTGCTCATCCAAGAGACAAGATTGTTACCAAGGTAGAAGCAACCTGCTAACGTACTCTTTTGATCATCCACACCGCCAGCCCAATCTGCATCTGAATAACCGGCAAGGCAAGCATTCTAGTCCTTTGAATACCACAACCCATAATCTGGAGTTCCATTGATATATCTTATAATTCGCTTCATCGCAGTCAGGTGGGAATCCTTTGGAGCAGCTTGATATCTAGCACAAACACCAACGCTAAATGCAATATCCGGTCTACTAGCTATAAGATAGAGTAAACTCCCAATGATACTCCTATACAAGGTTAGACTCACTTCTACCTCGGAAGAATCAACATTCAGCTTTGTAGATGGACTTATGGGAGTGGAGGAATGCTTTTTGGAGTCTAGTCCAAACTTCTTGACAATATTTCTAGCATACTTTTCTTGTGAAATAAATATGTCTTCATTCTTTTGTTTGACTTGAAGGCCCAAGAAAAATGTAAGCTCTTCCACCATACTCATCTCAAATTCTTTCTTCATTTCCTCAAAGAACTTTATAGCTTGATCATCAATGGTAGCTCCAAATACTATGTCATCAACATATACTTGAGCCACGAGAAGATAATCTTCATCATTTTTGACAAGTAAAGTCCAGTTGGCATACCCCCTTTTGAATCCTCCATCCAGGAGGTAATAGGTAAGCCGATCATACCAAGCTTTAGGAGCTTGTTTCAAGCCATAAAGGGCTTTCTTCAATCTTAGCACATGATCTAGAAAGTGAGGATCCTCAAAGCCTTTGGGTTTTTCAACAAACACTTCTTCATTCAAGTATCCATTTAGAAATGCATATTTTACATCCATTTGGTAGAGTTTGAAGTTCATAGTACATGCAATTGACATAAGAATTCAAATAGACTCAAGTCTTGCCACAGGAGCGAAGGATTCATCAAAATCTACTCCTACTTAAGTGTGTCCTCAAGCCACTAGTCAAGATTTATTCCAAATAATCTCTCCATCTTCATCGGTATTATTTTTGAAGACCCATTTGGTGCCGATGACATGAACAATTTCAAGCCTTGGAGCAAGTTCCCATACATCATTTCTCACAAATTGATTCAGCTCTTCATGCATTGACTCGACCCAATTTTCATCTTGGAGAGCTTCTTCTACCCTTTTCGACTCAAATTGGGCAAGGTATCAATGGTATGTTACATGATTGGCCAGAAGTATGTTTCCTTTTCTAAGGCGAAGACCTTCATCTAAAGACCCAATGATGTTGCTATCCGGATGGTTCTTAATCACTCTTGATGATGGCTTCTTTGATGTGGAGACTTCATCATGTTTAGAGATGGAAGGATGAACTTCCGGAGGAGTGAGAGGACTTGATGTTCTCAACATTGATCTCATTTCCATTCTTGAGTTCACGGGAGTTGATTCCTTTTCCAGTGTAGGTACTTCAACTTCTATATCAAGAGCTTCGACCTCAATAGTGGGTTCTTTGATGCTTGGTCCTTCTCCATCATCAACCATCTCTACCTTTGTTATGGCATCATCAATTTCTACATTGATGGACTCCATTACCGTCTTTGTTCTCTTGTTGAAAACTCTATATGCCCGGCTAGTAGCAGAATACCCAAGAAAAATGCCTTCATGACTTTTTGCATCAAATTTCCCAAGGTTCTCCTGGTCATTTAGAATGTAGCACTTGCTTCCAAACACTCGGAAGTACTTTACTCTCGGCTTCTTTCCATTCCAAATTTCATAAACGGTCTTCTTTGTTCCCGCTCGAAAGAATATCCTATTACCAATGTGAAATGAGGTGTTCACGACTTTTCCCCAAAACTTTTGAGGAATTTACATGTTAAAAAGCATAACTCTTGCCATTTCTTGAATCAATTGATTTTTCCTCTCAACTACCCCATTTTGTTGAGGAGTTTTGGGGGCTAAACATTCCTTTTTGATCCCATTCTTCTCACAAGATGACTTAAATCTTGCATTTTCAAACTCCTTGCTATGATCACTCCTTATCTTGACAATCGGAACCCCTTTCTCATTTTGTAGTCTCTTGCATAGAATTTTCAATTTCTCACATGCTTCTGATTTTTCTCTAAGAAATTCCACCTAAGTGTATCTTGAGAAATCATCAACAATGACCATAATGTACCTCTTTCCTCCTAGACTTTCAGTTCTAGTAGGCCCCATTAAATCAACATGAAGGAGCTCTAAACAACGAGAGGTAGCAATCACATTAACCTTGGGATGACTTGCCTTTGTTTGCTTTCCCATTTGGTATGCACCACAAATTGTCTTCTTAACCTTTCCAAACTTTGGAAGTCCCTCAACAGCTTCCAGTTTAGATACTTTAGCTACTTGTTTGAAATTTGCATGCCCAAATCTGTGATGCTAAAGTTCCAACATGTTAACACGAGCACTTCTATAGGAAATTGGTGCCGTAGGAACTACTCTGTAGCAATTATCGGTAGTCCTATTTCCCTCTAAGACTTGAACCCCTTCTTTATCAATGATTATGCACCCCTTCTTTAAGAATTGAACAAGGAAGTCTTCATCACAAATTTGAATGATGCTTAAGAGATTTGCCTTCAGCCCCTTGATATATAAGACCTCCTTCAACAGAGGTAATCTTGGTATCTCAACAGTCCCTTTGCTGAGAACTTAAGCATGACTCCCATCGCCAAATGTCAAATAGTCACCAACATTCTCTTTAAGTGAGTTAAATAGTGATTTATCTCTTGTCATATGACGAGACTAGCCGCTACAAGATACTATAAACATGAATTAAAAACCTTCAAAGAGGTGTGCACAAATAGGTAAGCATGGGACAAACACTCTTGACCTTCAAACTGAAACTTATCTTCATTTTCCATGCTCTTGTTAGACTTAATTTTCTTCTTCAAATTATCAACCTTATCACACAATATTTTATTTCTTCTTTTATACTTCCTAATCAATGAATTAGACTCACAAAGACTATTGTGTAAGATGTGATTCTCATTTTCAAAATATTTCAGCATGTGAACAAACATCCTAGCATGTTTCTTTGTTTTTAATAACTCTAGGAGTTCATTGTTAGGACACCCTTCAAACATACTCATAGAGTCATTATCACAAACATTTAAACCACAATTCAACATAGCCTTTTCCATAGCTTCATCCAAAGCTAAGGGGTCTAGGATCTCACTTAGGTAATTAAACCATAGCAACTGCACCCGCTCTGATACCAATTGAATGTTCAAAATGTATGTAAAACCCCCTTGAACGTTTAAACTCCCACCAATTCAAGCTTATTAACAAACAATGTATGTCCAAAATATGAAAATAAGCTAAATCAGAATTAATAAAGTAATCTAAACCAAATAATATCACAACCATAGCAGAAATAAATTGGCAAAAGATTAAGGGAAGAGAGATATGAACACAAAGACAACACAGCAATATGTTATCCAAAAGGAAACCGAAGTCCTCGATGTAAAAACTCTCAGCCGCCCTCGAAGCAGTCAATAATCCACTAAAGAATGAAGTTGGGATACATGAACAGCAGAAGACCCTCTAAGCCTAATCTACCCAGTGTACCTAAGCCCTCCAAGCTTCTTTTTCCAACAAGGTTACGCCGAACCTTTGTCTTCTTTAGCTTACCGGATTCCGTTATAGCCTATAGCATCAACCAATATCAATTGGTCCCTTCCTAACTACTTCTCAAGCACTAAATAACCTTCTCACAGATATGGTATGGTGAGAGAATGATTTAGCTAATGTACCTCTCAAGAATGTAACAATGAAGAGGGTGAGAGTAGAGGAATTTGGAGAATCAAAGGATGAAGATTGTGGATGAGTCAATCTTGTTTTTCTCTGGGGTTTCTCTCTCAAAATTCTCTCTGGAAGCTCTCTACATTTCATGGGTATAAGGGGTATTTATACTAGTGTGTGTTTGGGATGCGAAAAGTCAGTTTTTCCCAAACAGAGTGGTTTGGCGACTTGGCCTCGCGATTTGGCTAAGTCACGAGTCTAAGTCGCGAACTAACAAAATGGCTAGACTGGAAGTTTTGTCCTGTAATACTCCAGCTGGCGTGACTCTTTAGCTCCTTTGCATGCTTCACATGTGTGCCTCCTTTGGCGACTTACCAGCCATGAGCCAGCTGCGAGATCTAGTCATGAGGCCCTGCTGAGTTGCACACTTTTAAGCTTTTCTTCACACTCTCTCACACACTATCCTTACATGATTCCCACCTAAATATAGGGTTTCTAAATGCTGAATTACAAACAAATTGGCACGGAATAAAGCCAACAAAATGGTTGATTAAATTCAACCTTACAAGAATGATACTGAATTTTCAACCAACTGATGAAGTAGTGACAATGCTAATAAATTTTTATCAGGAACCAAGTTAAATGTTTTTAAAATTTTTGTTCGAATTTTTTACTTACACATTTTAGACCTAGATTTTTTGCTAAATAAAGTAGAATTAAATAGCTAGAATATCTTAATATTTTTGAAAATAATGAAACATTTAATACTGGAGAAAATAATTTGTTTACAAAAGACACCAACTGATAATATAGTTTGTTGCATAATTACTCCAGAAATATATAGTTGTAAATAGGATTGTTAGGTTGAAAATATTTAGAAATAAATGTTTAGGTTTTAATTTTATGTAAGTTGGCAAACTGATCGAGAACTAAAACATGTCTAGTTTAAGATTTTCATGTCTTACAACAAGTGTTAGACATTCCTTAAGATTGGTTCAACTCAAGATTCAAGAACAGTCAAGCTGCAAAAAGAAGAATTCAGAAGATGCAAGGCTCGACCGATCGAGAGACAGGCTTGATCGAATGAAAGCCGAATTTTGCAAATTTTAAATCAGACCCATAAGCCTGCGAAACGTTTAGGGTTTGTGCCTAACACTACTAGGTATAAAAGGATAACCTTAAATCATGTTTCAGATAACCTAGAGAGTCTTGTGAGTTACTCCTATGAGATTTGTGAGATTTTGGGGATAAACCTCTATTAGGTTCTAAAGATATAGAATTAAATATTTAGAATCGTGGTTGTATTGTGTTGGCAAACCGAGAACAAAACATGTCTAGTCTAGGTGTTTAGGCAATGCTTAAATAAGGTTGTTTCAAGTTTTGAAGTCCAGCTAATTGCAAAAAAGAAAAGTGAAGTTTTGCCTTTCTCGACTGATCGAGAATTAGGCTTGATCGATCGAAAATCGAAGGCACAATTTCTGCAGAATTTTTAAACAAGCCCAAAGCCCGTGAAAACGTTTAGGGTTTCATCTAAACTTCTCCACATATAAAAGGGGAAACCCTAGCCATGTTTTGAGGGTGCTGAAGAAGACTTGTGCGTTATTCTTTGTGAGATTTGAGAGATTTGGTAGCTTCTAACTACACAAGAATCTACCGGAGCTAAAACTACAATCAAGCATTGATAGAACATAGTTGCTGCATCAAGATCAACAAGTGAAGGTGATCTGAAACCTTTGAATGAGATCTCAAAGTCACAAGCAAGGCGGCTTGTGTTGGTGTAAATCCAAGAAGAGAAGGAGTCCCTGAATTCAGAGCTTGCACGTGATCATGTCAGTAAGTTACTACATGAGGTAGAATTAGATTTAGGGTTAAATCTTTTGTAAAAACTTCAATTCTCTTATAGTGAATTTGGTTTACCTTGAGGATAGCTAGGTCAAATCCTTCCCAAGTTTTTACTTTTAAACGGTTAGCTTCATTTATTTTTCTAGGTCATCATATCGTGGTGTTATTTACTTTTCCGCATCTTTGCATGATATAATTTATTTATGTTTAACCTAGATCTGAAAATTAATCTAAATAATCACTTGGTTAATAAATTAGGTTAAATAATCTGTTTAAGGTTGATGTGTCATTAATTAATCAAAGCTCAATTGCCCTTTGATCAAGAATCAAGGTTGATGTGTCATTAATTGCTAAGAGACGCTATTGCTAGGAACCTCAGAGAGGAATCAACCAAGCTTATTTTCATACAACGTATGAGTACAAATAGAGAGATATTCAAGATGGTGTTGGTGTAATTGTGTGATCAAGTTGGAATCACATGAGTCTAGTGTTATTGCAGCCAATCAAATCTTCGAAAGTTTCTTGGAGTTGGTTGAAGGTTCTAGTCATGTAATGTGGGTAAATTATTTGTGCAGCATCTATATAATTGAATAGTGTAGAGGTTTAAGGTTGTGGAAGGTTTTTATAGAAAGTCCATCTATTGAATAGAGTCAAAGATTATATGTGTATAGGGCGAAAACAATTGAAAAGGCCCAAGAAGGAAAAATGGGCTTTGGATGTGATCCCACTATAACTAATTTGTAGAGATGAGAATAGCAAACTAACACTTAGGCTCCCTATCTAACGGGTTGAAGTCAGAGTAAAGGGTCCAAATGGAAAGAAGTACAATTTAACAAGTAAAAAGAGTGTAAATGAGTATGTTGATGTTTCCTCATTTAGTCGAGGAGAATTGTTACACTTTAGATCTTACAAATTTGAGTGTTTCTCTCTCTAATCTCTACATTCTGATCCCTATTCACTAGGATCCTTCCTCCTTTTATAATGGTTTCCTTTTAATATTTATCCTGATCCTCCACATGGAGGGTGGTCAATCTCCCTTAAATATTTGTCCCGTTCCACCTTTGGAGGAAGTGCTAAGTGAACTACAGGTTATTTTGAACAATGTTATGAATACCGTTTCGGTGCCCGTTTCAGTTTGCCTATTGGAACAGAATATTTCGATACCTGCCTATTTCGACGTACCATTTTAGATCGTTTCGGAATTACCACTTTAAATACACACACACACACACACACACAAACACACACACACATGTATAATTAATAATAATAAAAAAATGTTATTACTCATTGCTATTCTTAAGCCAAATTTTATAAATGTAATATCATCATTTATTGAATGTAACATAATGTTTTAAAATAAATACTACTATAATAATAAAGTGATTAGATTGATTATTTTAAAATTCAAATTTGGGTATTTTTGAAATAAAAAAACATGGATATTTATAATAAAGGAACCTTCTAGGAAGCCCCCTTTTCACCTAACCCCACTCCATCACCCACGTGCAATGTCTTATACATTCTCCTCCACTTTTTTTTCTTCATTTCATATTCCCATCAGTTGCTTACAGAAGTGCTTCTTGGAAAGTTTTAGAGAACTAGACCAGAAGTTTAAGTGTAGGACAGAAGAAGAAGGTTTCAAACGCAGCTAAAATTTGAGCTTCCTCCACAGCTGCTCTAAATTTCTATTCTCTTCTTCTTCTTCTTCTTCTTCTTTTTTCAAATCATTTGGTAGTTTCATAGTAGATATGATTTGAACTTCTTTAGGCGATCAATGCTAGGTGGCAACATGCTGTGTTGATGGGTTTGTTAGTTTAGGTTTTTTTTTTTTTTTTTTTTTGGCTAAAAATTGCTACCGGTCAAAATTGACCGGAATCAACCAGAATGACACGAAACTGGCCGAAATTGGACCCGAGGTGGAATGGGTGGTATTACCATTCTGAAAGGGAACGGATTTAATAACATTGGTTTTGACACTTTTCAAGTATCATTCAGGCATTAATGCAGCTGATATAGTAGTTGCAGGGTATTAAATGAGGAGGTAGTGGATGCTTTCCCTGGGAAGTTTCCCTCCTCCCCTCTTTACCCACACTTGCTACTATTGCTTCCCTTGGTTCTTGCTTCCCAACCAGGGGTGGGATTCATTTTGTGCACTTCGGGAGGCCCACGTTCGAGGGACTTCCTTAGGCGATTCAGGTCCTTATGCAAACTCCTCTCCCAAGCCCTCTTGGGTTTACCAGCCCGTGGCCATTTAACTAGGCTGTACATTCCTCAGACATGGTCTAGTAATGATGCTACTCTAGAATCTCCCCCCGCCCCCAAACAATATATTTTTTCTAGATTGTAAAATTATTATGTTATATTGGATTGCTTATTAGGGGATGCTTTCCTCGTAGTGGTTTTTCTCTTGAAAACGTTTTCCTTGAGTTTTCCACTTTATCATTATATCGTGTGTTCTTTGTATATTGTGTTTATTACTTTGCTATTGGCAACAACCTATGTTTAATTTTTTTAATTGCTAAAACCTAATTAAACAATTGGCATTATTGGACCTTAAAAAATAATTAACTCCATATCATATTCTGGGTCTAAAAATCCCTTAAAAATTTAATAAATACCTAAACTAATGTGGTATCGTCATACTGAAAGCATCAACAATCTTAAGAAGTATTACCAACTCCTGCATAGACAATTATTAATTTTTTTTTTTATAATATACACGTAATACTTTACTGCTTGGGCCCAAATTATTTTGCCCAGTCAAAAATTTGTAATTGGTCCAGGGAATTCAGGGAAAAAAAAATAGTCATCAACAATATGCCTAGTGCTGAAATCCTAGTGCTGTCTGTATTTATACAATCAATTCAATATAGAGGTTCCTCAAAAAAAGAAAAGAAAAAAGGGGTCAATATAGAGAAATGAATCAGATCAAAACCCCAAATACAGGTTGAATTGGAGTCCCATCACATGTAGACACGAATCTTATAAAAATGCATTACTGAAGCACGACATTTTATTGAATATGGTCCTGAAAGGTAGACAGTGTAACACCATATGACATAAACTGTCAATTATTTAGCAAGAATTTCCAGTGCACTATGCTACTATTTTTGTAGGATCAGTATTACAACTTGCAAGTATTTTTTTCTTTTTATAATAATCAAGACCCTATTATGTTTGTTGCAGAAACACATGCATACTCATATTGGGTTCTGAAAGGGCTGGCTCTAATTTCCACTCCCAAGCTGTTAGTCTACCAGCGCACATTTTGAGTTACAGAAAGAAAAGAAGAGCTTCCATGTTAGCTACAAGTAAGATTTACAATTCATCTGTACCTTTTTTCCATTCATTAACCTACTTTATAGAGTAAATTTTATACTAATGCAGAATATGACCAAAAAAAAAAAAACAACAACAACAATAACAACCTTCTTTTCTCCTGTAATTTTATGTTCTCACAATACTTTTCTTTTTCTTCTTTTCTTTTCTTTTCTTTTCTTTTCTTTTTTTTTTTTTTTTTTTTTTTTTTTTTTTTTTTTTTTTTTTTCAGTTTTTAGCAATTTGATTTTCACAAAGAAGATGAAGGTGATGCAGCTCATCTCACCAGGCGTGAGCAAATTTTGGAACCTCTTAGAGATCCGCATTCTGGTTCTACTTAGCCTTGCCATCCAAACCATTCTCACCCTGACAGGCAGAAAGAGGAAGAATTCAGCTAGTGACATGCTCAATATCCTTCTATGGGTCACCTACATGGTTGCAGACTGGGCTGTGACAGTCTCACTTAGTGTGCTTTCCAACCATGCACGGAGCTCTCGCGATCATTCCTTAGATCCAAACATTGTAATTACACTATTCTGGGCTCCAT
The DNA here is from genome assembly GCA_023736055.1 of Quercus glauca. Classification (NCBI taxonomy): domain Eukaryota; kingdom Viridiplantae; phylum Streptophyta; class Magnoliopsida; order Fagales; family Fagaceae; genus Quercus; species Quercus glauca. Next base: position 7,866,748 of record CM043319.1, on the reverse strand, counting down.
TTCTTCTCTTGCACCTCGGTGGCCCGGACACTATCACTGCATACTCTTTGGAAGACAATGAGTTGTGGCGAAGGCACTTACTTACACTAGTTAGCCAAGTGGTAGTAGTTGCCTATGTCTTACTTAAAGCCTGGACCAATACTCCACTAAATATTCTAGCAATTCCAGTGTTTTTATCTGGGGTTGTTAAGTGTGGACAGAGGGTTTGGGTTCTGTGGTCTGCAAGCAGTGAGAAGTTTAGAGAGTCTATGCTCCCTCCCCCAGATCCAGGTCCAAATTATGCCAGATACATGGAGGAATACAGCTCAAAGAAAGATGAGGGGATCAAGGTTTCATTGGAGAAATTAATTAGATTTCCCATAGAAGTTGAAAACTCATATACGGAGCCAGTAAACAATCCTCTTGACAATTTAGAAATTTTACAGTATGCCTATGGTTTTTTTGAAACATTCAAGCTGCTGTTTGCAGATCTCATCCTCAGTCTCCATGATATCGAGAAAAGCCAATCCTTCTTCATGAAGATATCATCTCAAGATGCTTTTGAAGTGATTGAGGTTGAGCTTGGATTCATCTATGATGTGTTTTATACGAAGGCAGTTCTGGTTTATTCTTTTGTTGGTGGCTTCTTCAGCCTCTCCAGTCTCTGTTGCTTAACGTCAGTTTCATTTCAATTATTTCTGTATCCATGGTCTTCTTCTTCATCATTGAGAAACATGAGTAGTCCAGAGAGAATGTGGTTATCACATATGTATTGGTAGCTGGAGCTATTATCCTTGAGCTTTATGCAGCAATATTACTGCTATGCTCAGACTGGATGATGCTATCGCTGAAGAAGCTAGCACAGCCTCTTATATCAAGCAATTGCATCACTTCCATTTACTAGAAGCAAAAGGTGGTCTAACACCATGGCACAACACAACCTGATAAGCACTTGCCTTGAATATAAGCCAGCCAATTGCAGATTTCTCATCAAGGTCTTATGCATTGCTGCATTATTGGAAAAGCATCGGTACAGATACTAAAGTTCCTTCAAAATTGAAAAAAGTGATCTTTGACCAGCTTTCAAATAAATCAAGGAGTGTTTCAGATATCAAGGAATGCAAGAAATTTTGTGATGACAGGGGTTATGAGGTGCTTGAAGGTGCAATATCTTCCGTTGGAATCAGTGATGGAGATAGAGACCATCAAAGAAAGCGTTGACAAACTTAAGGTATAATTTGATAAAAGCATTCTTCTCTGGCATATTGCAACAGATCTATGTTTGAGTTCTGACAAGCAAAAAGATCTGAAATTAGTTAAAACCCCACATTGTAAAGCTAGAAAGCGCTTATCCAACTACTTCTTGTATCTTCTTGTCGTGTGTCCTGTCATGTTACCCAATGGGATCGGACAAATCAGGTTCCGAGACACATGCGCCGAGGCTAATGAATTTTAAAAGAAAGAAAATCGAAATTGGGTGGAAGCAATGTTGGCAAAATGTTACATACCAAAAAACATAATGCTTGCTCAATGTTACTCCAAGTCAATACTGAAATTCCTCCATCAAAAGTGAAAGGAGACAGAAGTAAATCTGTACTATTTGACGCATGTAGACTACCTAAATCTTTGCAATCACTAGCAACTGCTAAAGAATGGGATAGTGCAAAGAAGTGGGAACTAATTTTTCATGTGTGGGTGGAAATGCTATCTTATGCTGCGAGTCATTGTCAATGGAATCATCATTCTCAGCAGCTCACCCAAGGAGGGGAGCTTCTCACTCTTGTGTGGCTTCTTATGGCACATCTTGGTATTACTGAGCAGTTTCAAATTTCACAAGGGCATGAAAGGGCAAAGTTGAATGTGGAGTAAGGGAGTTGAGAAGACAAATTTGTTTCAGATTTTAATAAAAAAAGTAGAAAAAAAATTAAGTTTTGGTGTATTTTGTTTGTGGTATAAAATTTTAAATTACTATAAGGAGTCCTAACACGTTTTTTTCAAGAAACCATGATTTGAAGTACTCTAATTGGATCCTCTTCATCTTCCTATCCCTTTTGTTTTAGATTTGACTCTGAAAAAAATTCCAAGGCAGCAAGATTATTCCAATATAGCACAATCCAAGTACGCCTGAATTATGCAGGGAAGGACACCAACTTAAAAGGGAAAACGGAAAAAAAAAAAAAAAAATATATATATATATATATATATATATATATATATATATATATATTCATACTTACTGTGAGTGGTCGGGATTTTCACCTCTTTGAGGCTTGACACCCTATACCTCACCTAGAAGGCTTTTGTCCGCTTTGGGGAGCCAAGCCCTCACGGTTTTGTCATCTTCGACCAAGTGTAGGCAAGCTTGGAGCACTCATGCAAGTGCCAAGCACATATAAAGCATGAGTGGGAGGGTTATCCTTCTGATGTGGGACTTCCAAGCTTTGGGGCTGAGACTATAAAACCCTCCAAGCTTGCCTACACTCGGTCGAAGATGACAAAACCGTGAGGGCTCGGCTCCCCAAAGCAGACAAAAGCCTTCTAGTTGAGGTATAGGGTGTCAAGCCTCAAAGAGGTGAAATTCCCAACCACCCACACCTACATAATCTTAACCATTAACATAAGATATTATCCTATTTAGTATCTGTTTGGAAATAGTTTATTTAGTTGAAATTGAAAACTTTTTACTGAAAGTATTATAGATGAAGCTAAAATGTAGCTAAAATGAGAATCATGAATAGTATCAAAAAGTGTAATGGGGTTCATGAATAATAGCAAAAATAAGCTAAATAGTATAAATAAATAAAAACTGACTTTTTAATTAGTGTCCGTTTGGCATAATTAATTTTGTCAACTTATTTTACTATTTAGCTTATTTTTACTAATATTCATGGGTCTCATTGCATTTTTGGTACTATTCATAGATCCTACTATATTATTTCAGCTAACAGACACTTTTATCTACAGTAATTTTAGCAAAAAGTTTTTAGTCTAAACAAAATAAACGGATACCAAACAGACCCTTAAGGTACGTTTGTGTAGAGATTATTGCATTTGCGTTTGTATAAGTTGCATTTTTTGGCTGGTCCATGGCACAGTTTATGAACCAGCCAAGTGCTAAAAACGGGTGAACGATAATATGTAGCAATAAAAAAATATTTTGCTACAGTGTTTTCAACAATAAGTTTTCAGTTTTCAGCAAAATAAGCAGTATCCAAACGCACACTTAATGTTTGTTTGGCAAAAATTATTTTTGCAACTATTTATGGGTTCTACTATACTGTTTCAGTTAATTTTTACGTTTATCTACAGTACTTTTAGCAAAAAAAATTTAATTTTAGTAAAATAAGCGGATCTTAAACAAACTTTTAATATACATTTTATTCTTATAACGATGAATAACAATTAAGAGTAGGTAAATAGGTACACACAAATCAAGAGTGTGTACCATATGTGTGTGTGTATATATATATATTATATAACTTAAACCAAATGCACAAGCACCAAAGGAGCCTCCTTCCAAACTGCTCGGTACTAACTCTCCTTTATTTTTGGACACAACTAAGTAAATTTGGCTCCATTGATCGTAAAAGCAAATAAAGGAGCCACCTTTATATTTTGTCTTTCTCTTGCTCTTATGTTATTTTAGTTTCGTTTTCCTGGTGACATACTACAAATTCAGTAAAAATTAGAACACATATCCCAATGGTTTAGAAAAAAATAAAAATAAAAATAAAAAAAAATAAAACCAGGCAATGGTGTCAAGTTGACTTTCAAATTACGAGAGGACCTTCAAGTACATATACATTACATAAATGCAAATTATAACTCTGGCTGACAAATCAGCACAGTAGTTGACTTCCTGGTGGGTGTGGCCAATACAAAGCACCTCTAGCTGGCTAATTAATTTAATGGTGTTTGGACTGTTAAAAAGCTATTTATAATTGTTGGAACTGGAAGATGGGACTAATGGAAGCACATGCATCTAATACTATATATAATAACAGAAACTTTAAGGAAGTGCTGCCATGTTAGGAAAAATGGTCACTTAAAATACTGCCACGTTTAAGTTAAAAATCAATATATTACACCGTTTGAGTTACACTAAAACACTGTTTAATACCGCTCAATATAAAAGGAAATCTAACCGGCCAAAATACAATGAAAACGAAGGCTTGCTATACGAAGAAAGAGAGAACAGAGTTTGTAATCGTAAGCCAGAGAGCTTCCTACCTCCGCTGTTTCCTCGCCATACTCCGACCGCCAGAACTGCAAACACACGGTCTCTTCCGTTCTCTCTGTCTTTTTTAAAAGTAAAAACCCTAGCAATTGAGTTCTCTTTCCATCAACCCAGCCTCCACCCATATACTATCAGGAAAAACCCCACTTAAAACATCAAGCAGTTGGAAGTAAAGCCCCAATCCCAATCAACCCAATTAAAAGGAAAAAGAAATCAAAAACTTCCATTGCCCATGTATCCATAGTTTGCAATCAGAGAACGTCTTTCAATTTCTCTACCCGCTAGTTTTCTCTTTGCTTTTCAGTTTGTGCATTAATTATGATGAGGTTCTTATAATTTGGCTAGATTCTTTTTTTATTTAAATTTCTGGGTTATATTTCTGATTAAGTTATTTGAGTTAGATTTGGTTTTGTTTTGGGTATTTGGATAAATTGATGTGTGGGTATCTATTTATGGTGTCCAGTTAAAACTTAAAAATAGAGCAATAGATTATTCTAGAAAAAAAATATAAGCCACACGAACAGGGCAATTGGTCTTCTTCCTTATCTAGGTTTTTTTTTTTTTTTTTTTTTTTTTTTTTTTTTTTTTTTTTTTTGATAAGTATCTAGGTATTTAGAAGCATTAACATGGATCTCTTTGAGGGATGTTGTTATGATCTAGGTTTTTCGATTAGGAGTAGTTTTGTTTAATTAGTTTAAACAGATGGGTTAGATTTGGGTTTGAGGGATTTTGGTTAGAAGTTGTTTTGTTTAGGGTATTTAAACGCAGAGTGTTTGTTAAAATGCCTAGGTGTTTTGCTCTTTTTTTTCTTCTTTTTTTAGAATTTGTTCTTGATAACATACCTTCTATTTCATTTTGCCAAGCCCTAATAGAAATGAATAATAGGATGAAATTACCCTTTAACTTTTGTGATTTTACTTTACTGTTATATAAATCTCCACGTGGAACAAAGTCTAACTGAGGAAGAAGCTAAGTTGGTTCTAAGTAGTAATGGAAGTAGTAAAAGTAGAATGCATGGATCTTTTTAACGCTCTCTGATATATTGTTATTTTGTTACTAATTGTGTTGATGTTAAGGACTTAATATCAAATTTATTTTGTATAGGTACTATCATTTTAGTCATGGGCACAATTTGATGTGTTTTGATGTCTGTGTTTACGGTTCACAAGTAGAGGGATATCACTCCAGTTGATGTGAATGACGATGTTGGGGTCTCAAACAAAGATGGTGAGGTACATGTCTTTGATATCAAGGTTTCTGGTTTCTTTTTATATCAAGTAATGATAGTTAGTTTCTTTGAAAGCACTTGAACTTAGTTTTGTTCGTAGAAAAAACTAAGCAAAAAAGGACTTCTAATTTATTGGTTTTAGTTTTGTTCATTATTATTATTATTATTTTTTTTTGTTACTTTAAAAAAAAATTTCTTTTTAGTTATTGTGCAAAGTTTTAGTCCTTTTTTCCATAAGGATTATGTCAGTGTTATGCCTTCTTTTTTTTTTTTTTCTTTTTTTTTTTTTTTCCTTTTTTCAAACAGATAAATCACCTATGGTGGAGTTTTATGCTTTAAAACATTGAAACAGTGAAAGCTAATCGCAAGCAACATATGCAATTAGTACTTTCCTAAGTCCACAATTTCTTCTTTTCTATTTTGTTTAGTTACATTTAGTGCTGCCACTATTTAACTAAAAGTGAGTTGGTACTTCCTTTTTTTTTTAATTATTTGCAATTTGTGGAGTCGAAGATAAATGTTACGTTTGTGGAAAATTGTTTTGATGTATCATATAACTTCAATTTGTTTCGCTCAAGGACAATTAGTGGTGCCCCTATTTAACTTGAACTAAGTTTTGTTTTATTGAAGTCGTCTATAATTTGTGGAGTCAAGGATAAATATTATGTTAATTGAAAATTTTTATTGATGTAGCAAGCAACTAATTAGAAAATGCCATTAGTATTTTAAGCAATTCCAATTGAAAATTTAAATGCAATTCTTTTTAGTAGATAAAAAGATGTTACTTCATGTTATTACTTTGACATATGTTTCACATTCATGTTCACCGTGGTTAACATGTTTATATACACTGTAGCATTCACCCGTGTATGTATAAATTAATGAATTTTATGGGGGATGGATGAGCAATTATGATTTATGCACCTATGCTTATGGCTACAAAATCATTATTCCTATTGCATTCTATGAGACCAGTAAAATAAATTATTTTATAGAGAATCCCTATAGGCTTTAAAAGCTTATATTTTGGTTGAGTTATATAATATCTTATATGGATGCAAATAGAGCCTTAATTTGATCATATTGTACATCATTCTTCAATATTAAAGAGAGAGAAAAAAAGAAGAAGAAGCTCTTTATAGTTTCTTTTAAGTGGTTTCTATCCGGTATTGTATAAATTTGTTTTAGAAGTTGATGGATGCAATCTTAATTTTTGTCAAGTTTCTTAGAAGTGCATCACACTTTTTAGATGAATTTTTCCCACTTGGAATTTGTTGAATATAATATGGGAAACATATCATTTGGGTTCTACTACTATTTTGCTCCTAAGGAAATTTTCTTAAGGTTAGGTTGTAATTTTTATAATTGTAATTGTCTTATCAAAGTTGGTGCTAAATTTGATGTCTAAACTTCTTGAATATTTGCAGTTTTAATTTAGCCTCATTTTATTTTTCTCTTTTTGGATAAATTAGCTTCATTTGATCTAAACTATAGCTTCGTTTGATCTATTTCTTCTCAGATGAAGAAGTTTTAAGACAAAGAACATGAAGCTGACAACAACCAAGTTGCCTTCTCCACCAAATTTCTTCCAAGGATATTCTCATCATTCTCTTTTCAACTTTCTTTTTTTGGCTAATATTTTGTATCCATCACAGGTGATGTTACCAACCACTTTAGTTGCTTATAATATACTTGAAAGAAATATATTTGTAAGAAGCATATTGTTTTGGAAATTATAGTCGTAATTATACTTTCTAAACCTATTTATTTTTATCTATTTCTAATTAATTATTGTTATTAAAATTCTATCAAATATCTCCTCATTATCAATAATTTAAGTTGCTTCATTCATTGAACCAGTTTTTTTTTTCCAAAAATTCAGCTTATTAGTTATTGATGCAGTTCATAAATATACTATAATTCAATCATTTATAAATTTGATTGTGATAGTTATCTATATATTTAATTTGAAATTCATACTAGGTATTATTTATCACATGTTGCTCCTCTTTATAATTTGGTTCCCTATGTTCTTTTTATTTCGTTGTTTACAAGTTCTTTGAGGGCTTCTTTTTTTAATTATGTTTCCTGGGGTTGTGATGTAAAGGTCAAAGAGTTCACAAATCACAGTGATTGAGACATGTAACTGCGTTACAATGAATATAATAATTTAATGGTAAGTTTGATTTTTTTTAATATATATATATATATATATATATTTGAACATGTAAAAAATATATATTCAAATATGTAATAGAATGCAAACTTGGCAAAGAAACAGGAAATTAGGAACAATGGGCATTTTGTTCTTTGAAACTTATTTCTCTGCATCTTGCCATCCTATATCTATGGTAAGCTCTTTTGTAGCAGGCATTATTCTTTTGATTGACAATTTCTACTTGAGCATAATTTGGTTTTAATGCTCATTATTTGAGAAATTTGTAATTTGCAAATTCTATTAAATAGCTTACTTGCTACAAGTATTTTGATCTCTTTTAATTTCTATGTTTTGTGTCATACTATTTTCAATCTCAATGAAATTTTCAATCTTAGGTTGTTTAAGTTAGACTAATATAACCACAAAAATGCAAGAGTTAGAGAGAGAAAAAAGAAGTAGTTGCTTTGTTTTTGGAAGGGATTGTTTTATTTTTTAGTCTGTTTTGGGTTAGATTTTTGGGCTTTTAGATATGAGAGCTACTTATGGGACAATCAATAATGGTATTAGTGTGGTGTTGATGGGTATGATGAGGCCTGAAATGAAGATGAAGTGCATTGTCCCAGTTGTTATGGCTAGAATGCTTGTTTATGCACATTTTGATTGGTATGCCAATTGATATTATTGGTGATTCTGGTGTTAGGTAAGTTTATAGATTTTTATTTTTGTATTTTTAGTTTTATACAAGTATCCTGAATTATGCATTCAGTTTTTGGGTGTGCTTGCTATTTGGGGTTGGTTTTTAAAGTTAATTGTTGCTCATGCTTCAGTTTCAAACCACCTATTAATTCATTTGCTTAGTTACATCTTGATTCAAGTTGCATAGGTAGTTTACATTTGTTCTACAGTTCACTTTTGGCATTGACTCCCCTAATTCTAAGTTCTAACTCTATCCATTGTGTTTGGATCTAGCACACAATTAACAATTTAAAGTTGTTTTACTTTAGATGAGCTTGGCTCATTGGTGTGGTAAGCTTGAGATATTAACATGGAAATTGGAAATTGAAGAGTGAAAAAAACAAAATGTTTTCAAAGTATGTGCAGTGAGTTAAGGCTATGTTTTATCTCTATAAACCCAAAACTTATTATTAAAAAAAAAAAAAAAAAATCACCCCAACATAAAAGGGCTTTAATTTTTGGTTAATTTGCTCTGGGTTGGTGCCTGTGTGTTTTCAATGACATATGATGCTCACTATGTGCTTGATATTTTGTTTCTAGATGGACACCATTGTAACGTATGATATATATTTTTTAGATTCTATAAAAGATAATTGGAGTTGATTTTAAATGGAGTGATACTGTATTTTATAGATAGCATTGCTACAAGTAGGACAAATGAGGGGCTGTACAACATGCCCTTGACAAATTTTGAATTTTAATGTATTGTTATATTAAGTTGATTGTTTTCTAATTCTTAAAATGATCCCGCACATTGCGCGGGTTAAATGCTAATATAAATAAAAGTAAAACCATCAATACAAGCAGTGGCGACGCCACGTACGGGCTAGGGTGTTCCCAGGAACACCTTGACCTGAAAAAAAAATTATATATAATAATTAAAAAAAAATTTAGGAACACTCTCAACCAAAATTAGGAACACCCTTAACCAAAAACGGGTTTCGGGCCGAAATAAAAACTCTTGATTTCCCATACAAAATAATGAAAATATAAACCTATAATCCAAACAAAGCAGATATGGATCAGTAATGGAGGTGAGGAGACATTGTGCTAGGTAAAGGCAGCTTGAGAGAGAAGCATGGAGGTGCTATTAGGGATGAATGATGCTTGTAATGAAAATATAAACCTATAATCCAAACAAAGCAAATATAGATCAGTAATGGAGGTGAGGAGACGTTGTGCTGGGTAAAGGCAGCTTGAGAGAGAAGCATGGAGGTGCTATTAGGGATGAACAATGCTTGTTGAAAGAAGCATGGTGGCGGCGTAAAATGATGCTTGAGGAGAACATTGAGAGAGAAGAAAAGTTGTGACTAAGAAATAAGGACAAAGAAAGAAAAGAAGAAAGAAAAGAGGAAAGTAGATCTGAAGAAAAATCTAGAAGAGAAAGGATAGAGATAAGATGTAAAGCACGTGTGAATGAGAGAAAAAAGGTTAAAGCAAAAATGACACATAAGTTAAAATAAGGAAAAAAAAAAAAAAGAAGAGGAGAGCCTTGGAGGTTTCTAGAGCTATACATCCATTGTTTTCTCTAGCCGTCCTGTGCTTGTAAAGCTCCTGGGTCGGGTTTCTTTTTGTTTTTTCTTTGGTTTGGCTTTTTTTTTTTTTTTTTTTTTTTTTTTTCTACTGATTAATATACTTCTAACATATCAGTAAAAAAAAAAAAAAAAAAAAAAAAAAAAAAAAAAAAAAAAAAAAAAAACCTAACGAGAAAACAAAGGAAAAGGGAAAAAAAGTTATTAAAAATTAAATTAAATTAAAGGGTGGGCCTTGGTTTATGGTTTTGGGTATGACATGGGTGTAATTTAAGGCTCGGGCTTATCACTTGATTGGCCCACTCAACTTTTAATTACATTATACATATTAATTATACACATAACAAATTATAGAAGACAATTAATAAGAAAATTAAACAACTAAATTATGTTAGTCTAAACAATAATGAAACAATACATTATAAAAGACAAACAAATTAAATTATGTTAAGTTAAACAATAATTAATAATTTTATAATTAATGAAACAACAATATAACAAATTATAGTTTATAAAAAACAAACAAATTAATGAAACAACTAAACAATAATAATTAATAATTTTATTATTATTTTTAATGAACTTATAATTTATTGTTTCTTCTTTTGCTAGAATTATGGACAAATATTTGATAAGAAAACTACATAAAAGGCAATTGTAAACTTTATATATTTGCGTGTTTTTTTATATTGTTATTGTTGTCAATATACAAAATTTTCTTTTTATTAGATTGTGTAATTTATGCTTATTGAGGAACACCTTGAAAAAAATTCCTAGAGCCGCCACTGAATACAAGACACAATATTTAATGTGATTCAACTAACTCTAAACTTACATTTAAAGATAATATTAACCAAAATTCACTATAAACCATAGGTTACAATAACTCTAAATCAAATCTCCCAAACATAAATATAAATCAGACATGAGAAATATTAATAGATGCCCTAAAAACATTACTTTAAGAAATTTTTTTAGAAATTTTTATGGAAAAAAAAAAAAGCAATTGAATTTTTTTTATAGTTTTTAACATTCTCCAAAAAAGTAGTATGAAAACTTTGACACCCGTTAACCCAACCCATAAAATATTACACAAACACGAATTAATCCAATCTCATTACTCTCAACACTAACAAATTTGAGAGTCCAAAAACCCAAAACACACAATGGTGCTGTCACACTAACATAATAAAAATATTTTCAAGACACAAATGTAGGTATCCTTTCACTCAAAAATAACTTCCAAACAGTTGAAAGTATTTTTCTCTCCCCTGTAGGAGACTTCCCTCTCTTCTGAGTTTTTCTCTCTCAAGCCGAGAGCTCCCTCCTACGAGCATGCCTCTGGGTTTTCTTCCTAAAGATTGACTCTCATCTCTTTCTCAACGGAGTGTTCTTTCACAGATCTACGGACTGATTTTCGCGATTTCTTCATCGTCTGGTTTTTTTCTTGAGATCGTTCAGGTGATTTCATCAAGTGTTTTGGCTGGGTTTCCTGTGGCGGTCTGGATCTCTTGCTCTCATACTTTGTTTGGGTTTCTTCCTTGAGTTTGTTGAGTCTTCATTTAAGCACATCGGGTGGATTTGTGGCTGTCTGGGTTTCTTGCTCACTCTCATCGTCTGGGTTTCGCATTTGTGCTGGTTTGGGTGTCGCTCAAGTGAATCGGTTGGGGTTTCTCTCTGACATTGTCTGGTACTCACTTGGCCGGTTGGGGTTTTGCTGGTGTTTTGGTTCTCTTCCCCTTCCATCACTGCCATGGACCAAACGGTGGTGGAAGGGTTGCTTAATCTGCGACTTACGAACGAAGAAGAAGAAGAAATTTCAATAAAGTCAAGGTGTAAGTCTGATTTGCTCGAAGAATGTTCCCTCAGTCTTTTTGGTCGCCTTTTAACAGACAGAAACCAAAATCAGAGGGCATTGAAGAACACGATGAGGTCGGCGTGGAAGATGGGTACAGATCTTCAGATCGTGGATGTGGGGAATAATGTTCTGCAGTTCAAATTTGGGTCTAAGTACCAATTAAAATGGGTAGAGCAAAACGGGCCTTGGAATTTTGACAATAATCTACTGATGCTGTGCAGATGGAGAAGAGGGCTTTCAGCTGCAAACATAAAATTTACTCACTCCCCTTTTTGGGTTCAAATATGGGGTCTCCCTTTTGAGCTCATGTCAGAAGAGGTGGGCAGAGAGCTGGGAAATAGTATTGAGAAATTCATTGAAATGGATAGGCGAGCAAGGCAGTCTGAACAAGCTAAGTTCATGAGAATCAGAGTTGATCTTCAATTAGACAAACCATTAAGGAGAGGGGGCAGAGTGGCTAGCGTTGAAGAGGAAAAATGTTGGGTAAGCTTCAGGTATGAAAGGCTCCCAGTCTTCTGCTTTCAATGTGGTAAATTAGGACATGATGAGAAATATTGTTTGGACCCTCCTGATCATCAAAATCCCAGGCAATATGGCGATTGGCTCAGGGCTCAAGGCAATACAAAGCCGGGAATGGGGAGATCAAAATCAACCAGCACTGGAGAAAGGGATAGAGGTAGTGAGGATAAGACTGATGGAATTACAAATACTACAGGAAACTTCTCTGCTGGTTCAGTTTCCATTGGAGGTGAGGATTGCTCCGGCGGTACAGACAAAGGCAAAGGAAAAAATTCAAATTCAAATGAAGGGAGTACAGGGATGGATGACGTCAGAGGAGGAGGTAGTGTACAGGGAGCAGCAGATGTTTCTCATATTCAGGTGGGCCAAAGTGCTTTGGGGGTGTCAGAACCACGTGAGATGAGTTTTTTCCCTCCTTCTGGCACCTCACGTGACCTAAGAGAACATATGGGCTTAGAAGACGCATTCTCACTTGTGGACCAGCAAGCCCAATCAGTAAAGGAATATATGGAAGTGTCTAGCCCAATTAAGCTTAAGGCTAGGCTTAATGAAGAAAAAAGAAATTCACCTGAGCCTAACGGGAAGGAGACAGTAAGGAAAACAAAGGCAGAGGCAAAGTGGAAAAGAATTGCCAGGGAGAAGGGAAAGAATAAAAGCCCAAGCTCAAACGTCCAGTCTCTAAGCATTGGTTCAAAAAGAACGGGGAAACTAACTTTCGAAGAAGAAGAGGAGATAGATGGTTCACACAAGAGGCCTTGTACAGGAAAAATTTCAGCTCAAAACCAAACTGAAGAGGGATCGGCGGTGGCTGCTAGGCAGCACCGCCGGGAGCCATGAATCCCATAAGTTGGAACTGCCGGGGACTTGGGAACCCCCGGTCAGTTCGAGCGTTGCACGATATGGTGCGACGGTGGAATCCCAAAGTGGTATTTCTTATGGAAACAAAAGCAAAAACTCGACGAATGGAAAAAATAAAGTACAGACTTGGTCTTGCCAACGGCCTCATTGTTCCCTGTGTAGGCAGAAAAGGTGGGCTGGCTTTGCTTTGGGCTAGAGAGGTTGACTTGGAGATTAAGAGCTACTCACAGAACCATGTAGATGCAATAATCAATGATTCAGATCACAATCTTAAATGGAGATTAACAGGCTTCTATGGCCATCCAGAGACACACCGAAGGTATGAGTCCTGGCGCCTCCTTGCTTTCTTAAACAATCAATTGCAACTCCCATGGTTATGCTTAGGTGATTTTAATGAGATATTGTCTAACACAGAAAAATCTGGGGGTGCTATACGGCCCCAGCAACAAATGGATAACTTTAGAAAAGTGATAGATTACTGTGCTTTTCAAGAACTAAGCTACTGTGGTTCTGATTTTACATGGTGCAATATGCAAGGGGGGGGAGAACAGAATTTATCTAAGGCTAGATAGGGCCTTCGCGAATTTGGAGTGGGTAGAAAAATTTAGAGAAATGAAGGTGTATCATTTACCTGATTCTACCTCTGATCATAGTGCTCTGCTTGTTGGAGCCTCTGTTTTACAAAGACAAACCCGAGCAAAGCGGTTCCACTTTGAGGCAATGTGGACAAAAAATGCAAACTGCAAATCCATAATTGAAAATTCTTGGGGAATGAATCTGGATCTTAGTACTCCAGAGGGGGTGATGGCCAATCTTAATAGTTGTGCCGCGGAGCTGTCGAAGTGGAGCTCTAATGTGTTTGGGCAGATTCCAAAGAAAATCCAAACAAAAAGAAATGAGCTGAATTCTTTGACTCTTCGAGATAGGGATGGTGCCTTTAGTTCTGAAATCAGTTGCTTAAGGAAGGAAATCAATGACCTCTTAGATGATGAAGAGATCTATTGGGGCCAAAGGGCTAAGGCGATTTGGCTTAAGGAGGGGGATAAGAACACAAGGTTTTTTCATGCCCAGGCCTCTGAGCGGCGTAAACAAAATACCATAACGGGGATTTGGGACAGTAGTGGAAGATGGTGCAATGAACAAGCCAGCATAGCTCAAGTGGCTATTGATTACTTTGAGAACATATATAAGACGGCTTCCCCAACACGGATTCAGGAGGTTACTGATGCAATTCCTATGAGGGTGACGGAAGAGATGAATGAAAGCCTAAACAAGAATTTCACCAGGGAGAAGGTTGCCACCGCCCTCAAGCAGATGTATCCCACAAAAGCACCCGGCCCGGATGGTATGTCTGCTATCTTTTATCAAAAATACTGGAATATTGTGGGTGTTAGTATTACTAATATGGTTTTGAATGTTCTTAATGGTAACATGTCTATGGATAGCCTTAACAAAACCAATATTGCTCTCATCCCAAAGATAAATAATCCCAGTAAAATGGCTGATTTCCGGCCCATAACCAATATTGCTCTCATATCAAAAACCATTGCTAATAGATTTAAGGCTCTTCTTCCTCATATTATCTCAGAAAACCAAAGTGCTTTCACTTCTGACAGGCTTATCACTGACAATGTGCTTGTGGCGTTTGAGTTAATGCACTTTGTAAACCACAAAAATGCAGGCAAGGAGGGCTACATGGCGGCCAAACTTGATATGAGTAAAGCGTTTGACAGAGTTGAGTGGTGCTTTATTAAGGCAGTCATGGAGAAATTAGGTTTCAGTCCTAAGTGGGTGGATCTGGTTATGAGGTGTATCACCTCGGTGTCTTATTTGGTTTTAATAAATGGAGTAGCTTGTGGGAATATTACTCCTTCCCGTGGGCTAAGGCAAGGGGACCCTCTCTCCCCAACTCTCTTCCTTATTTGCACTGAAGGGCTTTCTGCTCTTATTCATGAGGCAGCCCGTAACCTTCAGTGGACGGGCATTTCTATATGTAGGGGCTGCCCTAGAGTCACTCACCTTCTTTTTGCGGACGATGCTGAGGAATGTCGTGTTTTGAAGCAAATCCTCCAGACTTATGAAGAAGCCTCGGGTCAGAAGATTAATACCGAGAAATCCTCTATTTTCTTTAGCCCCAACACACCCCAAGAAGTAAAGGATGAGATTTTTACTTCTCTTGGCCCTATGCAGGATTCTAGACACACAAAATACTTAGGCCTCCCATCTTTCATTGGAAGATCGAAGAAACAAGTTTTTTCTATTCTCAAAGAGAGGATTGGGCAAAAGCTAGCCGGATGGAAAGGTAAACTCCTTTCCATGGGGGGTAAGGAAATCCTTATAAAAGCAGTTGCCCAAGCAATCCCCACCTACACTATGGGGTGCTTCCTTCTTCCTCAAGGCCTATGTGAAGAAATTGAGAGTATGATGAGAAATTTCTGGTGGGGACAAAGGCAGCAAGAAACAAAGATGTGTTGGGTGAGTTGGAAAACAATGTTTAAGCAGAAAGCAAGTGGTGGAATGAGATTCAGGAATCTACAAGCTTTTAACAAAGCAATGCTTGCTAAGCAATTATGGCGAATCCTGCAAAACCCAAACTCTCTTGTTGCAAGGGTTCTCAAATCAAGATATTTCCCTACTGGGGATATTCTAAATGCTAAGATTGGCAACTCTCCATCATACTCATGGAGAAGCATCCATAGTAGCCTTGATATTATCAGAGTGGGAACTCAGTAGAGAGTGGGCAATGGGAAACTAATCCACATTTGGGATGACAAATGGCTACCAACCCCGTCCACCTACAAGGTCATTTCCCCTCCTAGTGTTTTGCCCCAATTCCCTATGGTCTCATCTCTTATTAACCCGATGACAAAATGGTGGAATGTGGATTTGATTAAGGCAATCTTCCTCCCATTTGAAGTAGAAGTAATTTTGAAGATCCCACTAAGCCGCTCCCTTCCAAACGACAAAATAATCTGGATTGGGAATAGGCATGGTGATTTCACAGTCAAAAGTGCCTACCATTTGGCCTACAGTTTGATTGAGGAAAATGATTGTGGAGAGAGTTCTAGTGGGGATCCATGTAAGCCTTTGTGGAAACGGCTTTGGCGTCTCAACTTGCCAGCAAAAATCAAGGTATTTGCTTGGAGGGCTTGCATCAACGGTCTTCCTACTATGGATGTTATTTCTCGCAGGGGAATTTCTCAAAGTATGGCTTGCCATGTTTGTGGTAATGGGGCCGAATCAATTGATCATGCTCTTCTTCAATGTGATTTCTCATCCTTGGTTTGGGAGCTTTGGCTTGAAAACCCTCTTCGTGCTCAAGGCTTTAAAAAGTCTTTCCTTGACTCGGCATTATTTATCCTCTCCCACTCAACTCTTCATGATTTGGAGATCTTCTTTGCTACGGCTTGGGCCTTATGGTCAAATAGAAACAGAATTGTGCATAAGGATAATGGTCTTTCTCCTCTCCAGGTTTGGCACATGGCAAGAAATGCTGTGGAAGACTTTGCATGCTCAGCCAGTTGGGATTTTGACTCAGTAAGACCTGCTGCCTCTAATTGGGTCCTGCCCCCTCTAGGAATTTTTAAAGTAAATGTTGACGGTGCTTCTTCAGAGCATGATGATTCCTCTAGTGTGGGTGTTGTTATTAGAGACTCCAATGGTCTTGTTGTGGCTGCACTGTGCTTGCCACTTCAGTCCCATTTTTCTGCAGAGCTTACAGAGGTTTTTGCTTTGGAGCAAGGTGTCCTTTTAGCGCAAGAACTCCAGCTGCCTCGGGTTATAGTTGAATCAGATGCTTTGGCAGTCATTCAAGCAATTAATGATAAAGCTACTGGGAGCTCTTTTGGTCACCTTATACAGGAAGTTCTTCAAGTTTGTGAGTCTTTTGAATTCTGCCATTTCAAGCATTTAAGTAGAAATCACAATGCAGTGGCCCATGAGCTTGCACAGCACGCTAGAAGAACTGGAAAACGCCAAGTTTGGAAGGGAGTGGCACCTCCCTTTGTTCAGTCTTTTCTGCAATCTGACTTGTGTAACTAGCTATCCTTGTCCTGCTTTGCATTTTCTCTGTACAACTCTACTCTGTTGGTTTTTATGAATATATATTTCCCTTTCAAAAAAAAAAAAAAAAACTTCCAAACAACTCTGAGAAGAAATTCACTCATGATCTTCTAAAAGGACTTCTAGAGGCAAAGCCATCAAACCCTTTACATCCTTACCTATATATAAAGCTTCGAAACCTGTTTCTTGGTGGACAAAGAGTACAACACTACTACTTTGACAAAGAATATAATTTCCATCGGCAATAAATTAAAATATGATTAAAAAAAAAAAAAAAAAAAAAACCTAATAATGGTAACCAAGTCAAAATAGATACTTGAGACGATTTCTGACAATTATTTTGAACAAGATTAGAGGGTCAATTGCTTATTTTTAAACTTTTAAGGGATATCGTAATTGATAGTTTAGGGTAAATACTTATAGTGCATCCTAATAATGACTTAAAAATGTGACCAAAAAAAATATACATTAGCCCCAAGGTGTTGTTGTAGCCACTTAACAGCAACCTCCAGATGGATGCTGCTGGAAGGATATGTAACATTAACCAATTTTTGTAGAGTCAAAGGATAAAATTAAAACGTCAATAATTAAATAAACAAATGTCACAATCTTGGAGGGACTAATTTATTGTAAATAGTCTATAGCCTTTATATTATTTATTTGCTCATTGGCTAGAAATAGAGCTCTAGCAAAATTATTATCTTAATCGTAGGTATGCATTGACCAATTTGGAGGAGTTCCCTCCAATATTCTGCTGAAATTTCTCTTCAACTCTCTACTCTCAACTCATTTTTTCTGCTAAACGTTTCAGTCCACCGCCAAAAGATTTGTCAAAAGCATGTCCGCTTCTTGCAGGAACCCTGTTCTTTCAGATTCAGAAAGTCATTTTTCAGCCACAATGCAACATGCAATTACAGATTTCTTACCTTGAAGAGAAGCTGTTTTGCATATCAAGAGGAAGAAAGTAATCATGGACTTCTTCCTTGGTTTTAAAATTCTCTATCAGGTCTTGCGGTTCCAGATTTCTCTTATTTTTCCTAATCTCTGTCGTGTCTTTTGTATTCTACTTTCGTTTGTCATTGATATCCTTTATTGTTCCATTTGTCATCTGTTTACCTTCTCCATTACTTCTTTTGTTCCCTTAAGTCATTCATGACTACTTGCTATTGTGGCTTTTTCATCCTTGCCATTGTTTGCATTGTGGCCCTTTTCTTGAATTACACAATACTTCCCATGTTGGACAATGAATTCAAGTGGATTAGAAGAGAATCAAGATTAGTGAAAGCTTTTGTAAAAGATGCAGTAGAACTTCTGCATTTAGAGGTTCAGATTGATAGCTAACGTAGTCAACGTCAACTCTGGGATTCCCATTCAAACGCAGAAATTACTGAACTACAACAAAAGTTTGAGACATGGAAAGAAGAAACCGATAATGTGGTTTTCGGAGCAAATATTATTGTAGAGTTCTTTCTGAAATACAGAAGGCACTTTTCCACATGGTGTGCTTTAGTTATCAAATATAGAGAAATGAAGCGGATCAAGAATTTGATAAACAAACGTCTTGAGCTGATGCAAATTTTTCCCAAAAACATTTATGGGTTACTAGAGAGATCATGGTCTAAACTCAGAGGCCTGCGGGGAAAACCTATTGATGAACGCAAATCTGCCAATCCCAGACCACCAGTTTTCAAAGGAGTTGCATTAGTTTCTGTTGGGCTTTGTGGAGCCTAGTTTATTTTTTGGCCCGTTTTGTAGCCTATTGTAACCCTATAAGCAGGATATAAAAGCCGCTTTTATAATTAGGGTTTGTGAAGTCTTGTTGTGTTTCAGAGAGAGTGAGAGAAACACTGTAGCCGCACTTTTGTATTTTTTCCTGATAATAGTGAAATCCCTGCAACTCCGTAGACGTAGGCAAATTGCCGAACCACGTAAATACTGTCTTGTGCGTGTGATTATTTTCTTTGGCGTGTGTTTTCTCTATTTTTTTTGTTTCTCACAGATTGGGAATTGGGTTGAATTCCCTACAACTGGTATCAGAGCCTAGGGTTAGGTTTGAGTGGGAGCAATGGCAGAGGAAGCAGGAAAGGCGTCTGGAATAGAAAAGTTCGATGGCACAGACTTTGCGTATTGGAGGATGCAGATTGAAGATTATCTCTATGGGAGGAAATTGCATCTGCCTCTTTTGGGGACAAAACCTGAGGCGATGAAGGCTGATGAATGGGCTCTTCTTGACAAACAGGTATTAGGAGTTATCAGGTTAACTCTGTCTAGGTCTGTTGCACACAATGTTGTGAAGGAGAAGACCACAGCAGATCTGATGAAGGCTTTGTCTGGAATGTATGAAAAGCCGTCGGCAAACAACAAGGTGCATCTGATGAAGAAACTATTTAATTTGAAGATGGCAGAGAATGCATCAGTAACACAACATCTGAACGAATTTAACACTATCACAAATCAATTGTCATATGTAGAAATTGATTTTGATGATGAGATTCGTACTCTGATTGTTTTGGCTTCTTTGCCAAACAGTTGGGAGGCAATGAGGATGGCAGTAAGCAATTCTACAGGAAAGGAAAAACTCAAGTACAATGATATACGATATTTAATTCTGGCTGAGGAGATTCGCAAAAGAGATACAAGTGAAACCTCAGGATCTAGTTCTGCCCTAAACCTTGAGACAAGAGGCAGAGGTAATAACAGAAATTCAAATCGGGGCAGATCAAAATCCAGAAATTCTAATCGGAATAGAAGTAAATCTAGATCAGGCCAACAAGTACAATGTTGGAATTGTGGGAAAATAGGTCACTTTAGGAACCAATGCAAAAGTCCTAAGAAGAATAATGAAGATGATTCTGCTAATGCTGTAACAGAAGAGGTACAGGATGCATTGCTTCTTGCAGTAGAAAGTCCACTTGATGATTGGGTTTTAGATTCAGGAGCTTCGTTTCATACCACTCCATACCGAGAAATCATACAGAATTATGTTGCAGGTGATTTTGGTAAGGTTTATTTAGCTGATGGTTCAGCCTTGGATGTTGTAGGTATGGGAGACGTCCGGATATTGTTGCCCAATGGGTCTGTTTGGTTACTAGAGAAGGTTCGACATATTCCTGACCTGAGGAGGAATCTGATTTCTGTTGGACAACTTGATGATAAAGGACATGCAATATTATTTGTTGGTGGTACTTGGAAGGTTACAAAGGGAGCTAGGGTATTGGCTCGTGGAAAGAAGACTGGTACTCTATATATGACCTCAAGTCCAAGAGACACAATTGCAGTTGCTGATACAAGTACTGATACAAGCTTATGGCACCGCAGGCTTGGTCACATGAGTGAGAAAGGGATGAAGATGCTATTGTCAAAAGGAAAGCTACCAGAATTGAAGTCCATTGATTTTGACATGTGTGAAAGCTGCATCTTAGGAAAGCAGAAAAATGTGAGCTTCTTGAAAACGGGCAGGATACCGAAGGCTGAAAAATTGGAGTTAGTACATACTGATTTGTGAGGGCCTTCTCCGGTTGCATCCCTTGGAGGTTCAAGGTATTACATTACCTTTATTGATGACTCAAGCAGAAAGGTATGGGTTTATTTTCTGAAAAATAAATCTGATGTATTTGAAACTTTTAAGAAGTGGAAGGCCATGGTTGAGACAGAAACAGGTTTGAAAGTAAAATGTTTGAGGTCAGATAATGGAGGAGAGTACATAGATGGAGGGTTCAGTGAGTATTGTGCTGCACAGGGAATTAGAATGGAGAAGACCATTCCCGGAACACCACAGCAGAATGGTGTGGCTGAGCGCATGAACAGAACACTCAATGAGCGTGCTAGAAGTATGAGATTGCATGCTGGACTACCAAAAACTTTCTGGGCTGATGCTGTGAGCATTGCAGCTTACCTGATAAACCGAGGGCCATCAGTTCTCATGGAGTTCAGACTTCCTGAGGAGGTTTGGAGCGGTAAAGAGGTAAAGTTTTCACACTTAAAAGTTTTTGGTTGTGTTTCTTATGTTCATATTGATTCTGATGCTCGTAGTAAACTTGATGCAAAGTCTAAAATCTGTGAGTGAGTGGCAAACTTCTGAAAAAGAAGCAGCAGGCTTCAATAGCAAAGCTATGAATGCCATCTTCAATGCTGTTTCAATGGAGGAATTTAAGAGGATCTCTAATGTTGAGGTTGCTCATACTGCTTGGAAAATCCTCCAAACTGTGTATGAAGGCACAAAGGCTATTAAGATAAACAAATTGCAGCAATTAACTTCTAGGTTTGAAAGCATTAGAATGTCTGATGATGAAACCTTTGATGAGTTTTATGCTAAACTTAATGATATTGTTAATTCTGCTTATAACTTGGGAGAAATCTATGATCAACCTAAAATTGTTAGGAAGATACTTAGATCCTTAACTGAAAACTTTAGACCCAAGGTGACAGCCATTACTGAAAGCAAGGATGTGGACTCCATCCCTGTGGATGAGCTTGTAGGATCTCTTCAGTCCTATGAGTCTGACCTACCTAAAGTAAACAAATCCAAATCAATGACTCTTAAGTCTGTTGATGATGTTGAGGCTGGTGGATTTGATGATGAGCTCTCTCCTACAGAGATAGCTTACCTTGCCAAGAACTTTAGAAATTTCCTTAGAAACACTAATAGGAAGGCAAGGAATACCAACACTGTTGAACCTAGAAACTTTAAGAAGAATGATCCCACTAAGGTTAATAATTTTGAAAAACCTAGAGAACAAGTAGGTCAATCTTCAAATAATTCTTTGGGTCCTTAGTGTTTTGGTTGTCAAGGGTATGGTCATGTCAAGTCTGAATGTCCTACTTTCTTAAGAAATAAGGGTAAAGCTATGGCTGTAACCCTTAGTGATAATGAGGTTTCTGATGATGAGTCCGGTTGTGACGAGGATGGAAACTTCATTGCTTTCACTGCTACTGCTGTAGTTAATGAAAGCATATCTGCTGAGGAGAACCCTGTTGATGGGGAACTCTTTGAAGATGCAGATCTTCAAGAGGCCTACAACAAACTTTGCAAAATTGCTATAAAGGATGCTATGAAAGTTGATCTAGGCCTGAAGAAAATTGATGCTCTTGAGCTTGAAAAGAAGGATTTGCTTGTCAAACTGTTTGATGCTAATGATCTTTTAAACAATGTTAAATCTGAGAACATGCTTTTGCTTGATAAAGTTAAATCTTTGGAACATGATCTGTTGCTAGATCTGCTAGTGCTAAACTTGATCACATGCTGAATGTTCAAAAGTATCCTTCTGATAAATCTGGATTAGGATATGTTGAAAGCATCTTTGATTCTGGACCACATTCCACGAATTTTGTTCCTTCTTCTTCTTCTGAACCTCTCGTGAATAAGGTTATGAGTGAAACCATTAAACCCCCTGTGAGTGAGGTTGTTAAACCTATAAAAGTTTCACCACCAAAGAAGATTAGGGTAGACTTAAGAGATTCTAAACCTAAAGAGCCTACCAAATCTAAGGACAAGATGCATGGTAAACCTGTTTGGGTTTGTCATTATTGTGGTAAGTCTGGACATATCCGTCCTAACTGTTACAAGCTTCAAGCTGATAAGAGAGCAAACAGACCAAAAGTGCCTGTGCCTCAAGCACAAGATCCTATGGCACTAATTGGTGAATTGGTAAAGGCGTTAAACCTTTATTCCAATTCTGGAGTTGGGAATCACTCTAATGTGAATAAGAACTTCAATGCTCGGGGTGCATCCAAAAAGTTTTGGATGCAAAAGACTCGAACTAACTGAGTCTTTCTGACATAGTCCTTGTGCTTCATTGCTCTATTCTGTTGTGACCATTGTTCTTTGGTTTTTGTGTTTTTTTTTTTTTTTTTTTGTTCTAGGACTTGCATTGCATTACATACATGCATTTCATTCTAGGATTTATTTGTTTTCTCTTTTAATAATATAAAAAAAGAAAAAGAAAAGGGGGAAAGCAAAAACTATGTTGGACACTATTTTTCTTGATTTTTTAAAAAAAACAAGGTTGGTCAATCTTTTTACACATGTCATGTCTTGTGTACCTTGTTTAACTTTGATGAGCTTATTTATTGCACTTTACTAGTTGAAACTTTGTAGTGCATGTTGCGTGGGAAAGATGTGTGTGGTTTTTAATCACTTTGCCTTAATCATGAAGTCACATGTTTTTGACTGACGGACTTGATCCTTTTGAGAAAGGCATAAATAATCATCTCACTACTGTTCACTAGCCAATCATGAACACCTTAGTGCATATCATAAGATTTTGTGCTCGAAAGTGTAGCACATGCACAAAAAGAACATAAGGTGTAGCCTCAATTAAATTAAAACTGGTGTGTACTATTAGGCTTGATGCCAATTCACTTAATTCAAACCGGTGTGTACTATTAGGCTGAATGTCATTTCACATAAATAAGAGGCAAAAATGCAAGAAACTTACATGATTGCAAGCTTTTGATCTAGGAGATGTAGGAGTTATAGGATGTAACTCTTTAGGTGATAGTTTCTTTTAAAATCTATGTGATGAATTGTGTAGACTTTGTGTTTGATTACTATTCACATATCACCTCACATGTATCTCAAGTTTTTTGCTAGTTTCACACACTACACAAGTTACTCTTTGTTAACCACTGTACATGCTAGTGTGTGTGTTTTTGGTCTGACCAACCAAGTTTGATAATATCTTGAGATTTGTGCACAACATATTTGTTGCTTGAGAAAATTAAATGGGAGAATGATTGAAACTTGCTTTTGAGAAAATTTGGGTTTAAAAATTTGGGTTTTTGAAAAAGCATTCCATCTCATACTCATGCACTTTGATTTCATTGTTCAAATGCTTTGAGGAGTTGGTTTCAAAATTAGGTTTGTGTTTTTTCAAAACTGTGTTTTTTCTCAAAAATATAGTGAGCCTCTGCCCATTTCGATCGATCCAGTTTGATTTTTGATCGATCAAAAAAGTGCTTTAGAATGTGTCAAAATGACTGTCACATTCGATCGATCGAATGTAATTTTCGATCGATCGAAGATCGTGGAGATGCTTTTTAAAAAGACTTGACCTGACTTTTTCAAATTACTTTTTCAAAACTTTTTCAAGACTTTTCTCTCTCTCCGACTTGGCAAGCTCTACTATTCCAATTTTTTGTCGTTTTCCTCCGGATTTTTTTGCAAAATCTCTCTTTCCTCAAGTCGGTAAGACTCTTTTGCCCTTCCTTTTCAACTTATTTTCAAGTTTTCATGCATTTTTTCATGCATTTAAGGGAGATTTTCGGAACTTTTTCTTTTTGGGATTGTTGATGATTCAGACCAAATTTTGTGTAAATGATTAATGGGTTTCTGTGGGGACACACTATAAACATGTTCTTAATGGATTAATTTGATCAATTTTGAGTTTGGTGAAAAATTTCAAATTCTAGGGTTCCTATTTGATCCGAATTGGGGATTTTGTGAAATTGAGTTAAATTTGATGAAATTGGCTTTGTGTATTGATGTTATTAGGCATTATAATCATTGTATTGTGTTTTGTAATGCTTAATTCATCAATTTGGTGCAAAAATTTTTCAAGTGGTTTTCAAATTTTTAGGGTTTTTAAGAAACTCTATGTTCAAGCCAATTTTGTGAAATTGAACATAATTTGAAATTGGTTACTGCATTAGTTCATGCATCATAACATTGTTATTGTTCATGCATCATATAGATTTTTATTCTATTGTTTATTGTGCTAACTTGCAGTCTGCCCTTGGTTGTGTTTTTGTGCTTTTTGGTTTTCTCTTTGTGTCTCTGTCCATTCCTTAGCACCATGCCTAGGAAAACTAGAGCCCGTAGGACTATTCCCTCTCCTTCTCCACCCCCACCTTCCTTTGATAGTGAGAGGTTCCCTAGTGAGAAAAACCAAGAGGTTTATGAGTCTCTAAACCTTAAGAGAAAAGTTTGGGCTGAGCGTTCTATCATACTAGATGAGCTTGATCCTGCCACTAGGGCAAACTTTGAGCGTAGGGGATGGTTGCCTTTGTTAGCTGTGTCTGATCCTCCTCCTCCGGCTACCTTGATTAGAGAGTTCTTCTCGAACATCTCTATCCGCATCTATGATTCCAACATTCTAGTTAGGAGTTGGATACGAGGCGTAGAGTACTCCATTACTCCTCAGGTAGTGGCTGATGCTCTTGAGGTACCATTGGTTCGGCATCCTGTCTATCCCTATGATGAGTCACCAGAGTTGAGTTATGTCATGTCTTACATCACTGGGTCATCTATCCAGTGGGGTTCTGATCCTAGGATCACCACCGCTGAGCTTCCTGAGACTGTCTATCTCTTCTTTAGGATAGCTTGTCACTCTCTCTGGTCCATTTCTCATCTGCACACCATTCCTCTTGAGAGGTGTGTATTTTTGTATGCTCTTGTGACTGATGCTTCTATTAGTTTTCCTCATCTTTTTCTTCATTCTTTGAACGAAGTTTATAGGAGTTCATCTACAGCTCATGCTCTTGTTCATCCTATCTTCATTCATAGGATTTTACTTTATCTTGGTTTAGAAGATTTCCCTGCTTCTGAGCCTGTTCATGTGATAGCTCCTATAGGTGCGTCTTTTCTTAGACAGAGGGCCGCTCATCTTCGAGCTGGTTCTAAACACCCTAGGTTTAAGCCGTCTAGTAGTGCTCCTCCTCCTCCACCTTCTTCTTCTTCAGGTCCTGCTGGTGAGGATATTCCTGATCCTGATGTGGCTGCTGCTGCTGTTCCTCCACCTCCTTCGGATGACTTCGATGTTCGTCGTACCCTGGAGACTGTCATGACCGTTTAGGCAGCTCATGGTCAGATTTTGGTGGATTTGCTTGATGAGATGTGAGCTCTGCGAACTGACTTTGCGCGTCTACATTCACCCTCACCACCTCCTTTTGATGGCGACTTGTGATTGTCCTTTGGCATTCCGTCATAAAAAGGGGGAGTAGAGTTTTGACTTGTAGAGGAGTTTTTGTAGTTAGGGGGAGATATTTTTTTGTTAGCATGAGATTTTTTTTTTTAGTTTGTGGAGTTTATTAGATTGTATCTAGGTGCTTCACTTTGTATATCATTTTTGGGGATATTCATGTTAGGGGGAGTAACATTGATTGATATATTGATATACATGATTTTTATTTGATTCTTGTTATCTTATGATTCACTGCTTATTGATTTATATTTATGAGTTGTTCATTAATATATATCTTTATTTTGTGTTGTGTAAATCTTTCAAGAATGTTATACCTGTTTATATACTATTTTCTGTCACACATGCATTTATGTGTTTGTTGAGTATTTCAGGAATATACAGGTTGATTCAACAAAGCTGTTGTCTACACTTGCAACCGATCGGTAGTAGTTAGGGTTGAATTTTAGTTTTTGAGCATTATTTTGTAAAGGGCTTTTTACTTGTAAACTTTGAGCTTTTAATTTGTGTTTTGTCACGGATTGCCAAAGGGGGAGTTTGTTAGGTTCTAAAGGTTTAGGAATTTATGTATTTAGAACTCTAATTTGTAATGTTGGCAAACCATGATCAAAACAATGTACTTAGTCTTGTTTAGGCTTGCTCAAAGTTGATAAAATATTGTAAAGTTGGAATCGAGTGACTGTAGATGCATTGGGGCATTTCGGCCTGGCTCGATCGATCGAAGGTTAGACTCGATCGATCGAAAATCGGCCCAGATGCGTTTTCTGCAGAATATCCAACTCAGCCCTAACTCTTTAAACGTTTAGGGTTTTATGTTTTTGCCCTAGGTATATAAGGCAAACCCTAGCCACGTTTTTAAGAGTTGCATAAGTTGTATTGTTGCTCATACATTGCTGTTTTGTGTAAATCTCTTGTGAGATCTAGAGGAGCTTTCCTTTACACAAAGCTTAGAGTTTTCAAGATTAAGATTACTTCAACATCTTGATGATCAACTTGGTTGCTGCCTTTGAAGCTTAAAGAATATCAAGCGTGGGTGCTTGTAGCTGATTGAGGGATTTAAAGAAAGAAGTAGTCCGTGGACTCGGAGCCTGCGCGTGGTCATGTCAGGAAGTCTTACTGGTGGGTAGCATTAGGAAGTCAAGCAGGGAGCTTGTAAGTCCTTTTGTAAGAACTTCAATTCTTTCTTAGTGGATTCCGTTTTGCCTTGAGGATCGGTGGGTCAAATCCTCCCCAGGTTTTTCCGTGTGGTTTCCTGGATGATCATATCTTGTATTATTTATTTTTCGCTGCTTTATATGTTTTATATGCATGATATGATTATTTGATTGTTTTAACCTAGAATTGTTTAATTTGACTAAGTAACAACTTGGCTAATTAATTTAGGCTACGCAATCTGATTGTTTTTAAGGGGTCTAAAACCGTTCAAAAGTAGAAAAAAAAATTTAAGACAAACAATTTAGAATGGCAGAAAAGAATACATGGCCAACCCTTTAAAGATCTATAGCCTCAGAAGCATGAACACTCCAAAATCCCTATACTTAAAATAAAAATAAAATACACCTAAATATATTAATTGATTTAATCCCTATATACCCTACGTAGCATGTCTTAATTTTTTTTAAGAATCGACATATCACTGTGTGATCCATGTCCATATCAACCCCAAAATTTTGGGATTAATGCTTGGTTGATGTTGTTGTTTTAGTAAGAACAAACGATTTATGTGCACTCGGTGTGTCCATAATTACATCGAATTATCAGTTTTTGCTTTGCATATAACATAAAAATACCAACACATAAATGAACAAATCAATATAGAATTTGATTATTAATATGAAACAAAAATTCATTTCAAAGATAAAACTTAAAGAAGGCCAAGATTAGATAAAAGTGAACATATACGTATATAACTTGCATTTCTAGGATTGGACCGTAGTTGAACATCATCAACAGTGTAATAGTGGTTGAGTTTTTAATGCACTAATCGACTATCAATTGTACTCTAGGGGAATGCTCTTTCCCTACCGTTAATATCCGTAGGAACAACTCTCTGCCCAAAATAAAAAATCAATTAGCATTTAGTTAAACTCAGAATTTGAAGGAAAAATAAAAAATGGATTTTATTTACCACAGATTGGCCCATGTATATGCCTCCTGAAATATGAAAGAGTAAAGTAAAGAAGTGGAAATCATTAGTAAGATAAGAAACGGTGGAAAATGTAAGAACCTGAAAGAGGAGCGGTCACATTGGCATAGATTGAGATAACCATCCCACCTTCCTTTTGCTTTTGATTTTGATTTTGCCTAAAAGGAGGAGGGGGAGGGTAGAGACGCGAAATTGAATCTGGTTTTTTTTTATTTCATAATGGAATCAAGTATTTCATACGGTAAAAAAACCTAAAATAAATATCAATGTAACATTCAATCCTATACTTATTTAATTCCAACAATTTCCTTAAGATTAGAAACATAAGTGCCTAAACTAAAATCAATATTTTTAGTGATTTATGTAATCTAAAAAAACTAACAAAAATAAAACAAAAGCAAATATCTAAAATTGAGAAAACAAACATTTTGATAGAGAATCCAAAAACCCAAAACAAAAATGAATCAAATCTAAACTTACCCAACAAAAAAACTCAATTAAAAGTAACGTTTTATACCCAAACCTACAAAATTGAGAAAAAATATTTACCATTGTCGATGTCAGTTCCGGCGATTTGATGGTTTAAGTCTGGCAAGGGATGGTGATGACCGACCGTACGAACTCTGTCTCCTCTGTATCGTAAGCGTTTTTTTTTTCCCTCCTTCCCTTTCTCTACATCGCTAGGTTTCTCCTTCCCCTTTTTTTTATTTGACTTTAATCATTTTTTATAATATATGTACACAGACTGCCAAACGGTGTTAATGCTGGGATACAATATAATGTAGGCAGTTACCCAAAACGAATGCAACCCAAATAGGCAAAGCAAAACCTATTCTCATCCAAATTCCTGAGTAAATTATTAAAAAATCTAAATCTAAACCAATCCAACCAAGAAATTCAAACCTAAATTATATTTAGTTCCCAGATTTGAAAATGAAAAGGAAAAGGAAAAGGAAAAAAAACAAAAACAAAAACATTAACTTTACCGGTTATGGGTACACGACCTGTCTCTCTGATGGTGGCAGATTTTTCTCTACCCAGTCCCCACTCCGTGCCTTCTTTGTTTACTTTTCTGCTAAGGTTTCGGGCCGGCAAAATTGATTTTTGAAGCTTTTTGATTTCATCGCCTCTCTCTTTCTCTGCTTCTTTCTCCGTGAACTCATCACCTTTATCTATTTCATCGCCTCTCTCTATTTCTGACCCAAAATACCAATCTATTAATCAAAACCAAATCTGACCCAAAATAACAATCTAAATCATAATTAACACCCAATTGATTCTCCAAATAAAAACCAAAACCCTAATTTTTTAAATTTAAAACAGAACTTTACCATGGAGGTTTACGGTGATGGCAGAAGATCTGGGTGGCACCCTTCTCTCTATCTTTGTCCCTCTATTTCTCTGTCTCTCTTTTCTCACGATCTCTCTCTCCTTTCTCCGTTCGCCATACACACACACACAGAGATCGATTCAAATCTGATTTTTAAAAAAAATTTAAAAATTTGAGGAATTCAATAATATAGAGAGCAAGAAACAAATACGTGAATCTTGAATTGGAAAAAGATTAAATTAAAGAACAAACCTGTAGCCTGGATTGAAGGGATTGAATATTCTTGAAGAAAAAGATTAGGGTTTGTGAGAAGAGAGAGAGAGAGTTTGGGGATATTGGAAGAGACTGTATGGCTTTTCTTCATCTTGATCGGTGTCTGATGTTTTGGGTTTCAGTTTTTGATTACTCGATCTCTCTCTCCTTCTCCGTTCTCAGTATCACAAGTTTTTTATGGGAGGATTGTAAGCCCTTTTAATTTAATTTTAACCGGTTAGTTTTCCTTTTATACTTGAGGCTTTTAAACGGTGTTGTATCATTGCGGCCAATATAACGTATCGCTCTTTTTAATGTATACTTGTCACCACCTCCTTAATTGTAGAGAAAGTCTTCTGCTGTTATATATAGTATATGATATGATATAGATTATAAGTAACTAGTTTGTAACTCCATGCATATGCATGGATATACTTAAAGATATACAATAAAATATATAATATAATTCATATATATATAATTTAAATACTATTCATAGTCATTTTTTATTTTGTTAACTCTTTAAAAAAATTTATAAGGATATTATTAGGTATAAAATGTAAATTGTCCATGTATTTTTTTTAAAAATTATTGGGAAGCTTTTTTTTTATTTATTTTTTATTTTTTATTTTTATGATTCATTTATTCTAGACTTTTTGATTTTTGTACTTAATAACTTACTTTAATGAATATATATGATGTGATCCCACATTTAATGATAAAATTAAGAAATAAAACTCTTTAAGAATAAATAATTTAGGACACATGGCGCAAAATTGGAATTTTAATTTAGAATTCTAATTTGAGTTTATCTCAGTTTCACCCATTATTATATACTAGTGTTTAACTCGCGCAATGCGCAGGATCATTTTATGAATTAGAAAACAATCAACTTAATATATTGAACTTAATGTGATGGTAAAATAGGGAAGGGGGTGGATGGTTAGTTGTTCAAATAATGATGTTAATGTGTAGGCGTTAAAAGACAGACATAACTTAGCATCAACACATGATCTAGAGAAAATGTTAATTGATAATGTTGTGGGTTCAAGAGAATATAGTTATTGAAGTATGAAATAAGTAGAAGAGAAATTTGGTTAATAAAATCTATTTGTAAAGAAAAAAATGGTTGCAAAGTGTGTAAGATACGTTAGTTATTGTTAGGTTCTAAAGACTTAGGATTTGATGTATTTAGAACTCTAATATGTAATGTTGGCAAACCATGATCAAAACAATATGTTTAGTCTTGTTTTGGCTTGCTCAAATTTGTTTAATTATTGTAAAGTTGGAATCGAATGGCTGTAGATGTATTAGTGCATTTCGGCCTGGCTCGATCGATCGAAGGTTAGACTCGATCGATTGAAAGTCGGCTAGATTGCGTTTTCTGCAGAATTTCTAACTCAGCCCTACCTCATTAAATGTTTAGAGTTTTATGTTTTTGCCCTAAGTATATAAGGCAAAACCCTAGTCACGTTTTGAGAGTTGCTCCTGTTGTATTGTTGCTCATACTTTTCTGTTTTGTGTAAATCTCTTGTGAGATCTAGAGGAGCTTTCCTTTATACAAAGCTTAGGGTTTTCAAGGTAGAGATAGTATCAACATCTTGATGATCAACTCGGTTGCTGCTATTGGAGTTTAAAGAATATCAAGCGCGGGTGCGTGTATCTTGTGGAGAATGCAAGAAAGAAGGAGTCCATAGAGTTGGAGCTTGCACGTGGTCGTGTCAATAAGTTCTACTGGTGGGTAGCATTAGGAAGTCAATCGGGGAGCTTGTAAGTCTTTTTGTATGAACTTCGATTCTTTCATAGTAGATTCAGGTTTACCTTGAGGGTAGCTAGGTCAAAACCTTCCCAGGTTTTTATCGTGTGGTTTCCTAGGTCATCATATCATTGTGTTATTTATTTTTCCGCTGCTTTATATATTTGATATGATTGTTTGATTGTGTGTAACCTAGATTTGCATAATTTGACTAAGTTAATCACTTGGCTAAATAAACTAGGTTAATCCAATTGTTGTTTTAAGGGGTCTAAAAACCAACAAGTGGTATCAGAGTGGGTAGCTCTTTTGTTGTAGATCTTTTGATCTTTGAGCTGATCCTTGACCCCTGTTGCCATGGAACATGGACACTCTCTTGTTGTTCCTCCTCACTTTGATGGGAATAATTATGCTTATTGGAAAGTAAGGATGAAAGCATTCTTGAAATCCATTAATGAGAGAGTTTGGAATTCCGTTGAGTACGGATGGGAGAAGCCCACTACTCCTGTGAGTGAGTGGCAAACTTCTCAAAAAGAAGCAGCTGGGTTCAATAGCAAAGCTATGAATGCCATCTTTAACGCTGTTTCTATGGAGGAATTTAAGATAATCTCAAATGTTGAGGTTGCTCACACTGCTTGGAAAATCCTCCAGACTAAGCATGAATGCATAAAGGCAGTTAAAATAAACAAGTTGCAGCAATTAACTTCTAGGTTTGAGAGCATTAGGATGTTTGATAATGAATCCTTTGATGAATTTTATGCCAAACTTAATGACATTGTTAATTCTGCTTATAATTTAGGTGAAATCTATGATCAACCTAAAATTGTTAGGAAGATTCTTAGATTTTTGACTGAAGATTTTAGACCCAAAGTGACTGCCATTACTGAGAGTAAGGATGTGGACTCCATCCCTGTTGATGAGCTTGTAGGATCTCTTCAGTCCTATGAGTTAGACCTACCCAAAACCAACAAATCAAAGTCAATGGCTCTTAAGTCTGTTGATGATGTTGAGGTTGGTGGATTTGATGTTGAGCTCTCTGCTACAGAGATTGCTTACCTTGCCAATAACTTTAGGAACTTTCTAAGGAATACTATCAGAAGGGGAAGAAATACAACCACTGCTGAACCTAGAAATTTTAGGAAGAATGATCCCATTAAGGTTAGCAACACTGAAAAACCTAGAGAAAGAGTAGGTCAATCTTCCAACAATTCTTTGGGTCCTCAATGTTTTGGTTGTCAAGGGTATGGTCATGTTAAATCTGAATGTCCTACATTCTTGAGGTCTAAGGGCAAGGCTATGGCTGTAACCCTTAGTGATAATGAGGTTTCTGATGATGAGTCTAAATGTGATGAGGATGGAAACTTCATTGCTTTCACTGCTACTGCTGTAGTCAATGAAAGCATATTTGTTAAAGAAAACCCTTCTTATGGGGAACTCTCTGAGGATGCAGATATTCAGGAGGCCTATAATAAACTTTGCGAGGTTGCTGCAAAGGATGCTATGAATGTTGAACTTGGCCTAAAGAAAATTGAATCTCTTGAGCTTGATAAGAAAAATTTGCTTGTTAAATTGTTTGATGCTAATGATCTTTTGAACAATGTGAAAACTGAGAATATGCTGTTGATTGATAAAGTTAAGAAATTAGAACTTGATTTATCTGTTGCTAGACCTGCTAGTTCTAAACTTGATCAAATGCTGAGTGTTCAAAAGTATCCTTCTGACAAATCTGGTTTAGGTTTTGTTGAGAGCGTCTTTGTGTCTGCACCACATTCCACTAATTTTGTTCCTTCATCTTGTTCTGAACCTTTTGCGAGTGAGGTTGTGAGTGAAACTGTTAAACCTCCTGTGAGTGAGGTTGTCAAACCTGTAGAAGTTTCACCACCTAGGAAGATTAGGGTTGATCTAAAATAGTCTAAACCTAAGGAGTCTACCCTATCTAAGGACAAGATGCATGGTACACTTGCTTGGGTTTGTCATTATTGTGGAAAGTCTGGACACATTCGTCCTAACTGTTACAAGCTTCAAGTTGCTAAGAGAGCAAACAAACCAAAAGTGTCTGTGCCTCAAGCACAAGATCCTATGGCACTTATTGGTGAATTGGTAAAGGCTTTAAACCTTTATTCCAATTCTGGAGTTGGAAATCACTCTAACGTGAATAGGAACTCCAATGCTTGTGGTGCTTCTAAAAGGTTTTGAATACAAAAGACTCGATCTAACTGAGTCTTTCTAACATGGTCCTTGTGCTTCAT
The DNA here is from genome assembly GCA_023736055.1 of Quercus glauca. Lineage (NCBI taxonomy): Eukaryota > Viridiplantae > Streptophyta > Magnoliopsida > Fagales > Fagaceae > Quercus > Quercus glauca. The sequence continues at coordinate 7,832,934 of CM043319.1, read as the reverse complement.
TGCTTTATCTTTTATGACCATTGTTCTTTGGTTTTTGTTCTTGTGTTCTAGGATTTGCATTGCATAACATTCATGCATTTCATTCTAAGATTTAAATGTGTTTTTCTCTTTTAATATATATATATATATATATATATATATATATATATAAAAGGGGAGGGGGGGGGGAAGGCAAAAATATGTTTGACATTATTATTCTTGATTTTTGAAAAACAAGGTTGGTCAATTTATTTACACATAACATGTCTTGTGTACCTTGTTTAGCTTTGATAAGCTTATTTATTGCACTTTTCTAGTGAAGCTTTGTAGTGCATGTTGTGTGGGAAAGATGTTTGTGGTTTTTAATCACTTTGTCTTGATCTTGAAGTCACATGTTATTTGACTGTCGGACTTGATCCTTTTGAGAAAGGCATAAATAACCATCTCACCACTGTTCACTAACCAATCATGAACACCTTAGTACATATCATAAGATTTTATATTCGAGAAAGTGTAGCACATGTACAAAAAGAACATAAGGTGTAGCATCGGTTTAATTGCTTAATGCTTAAGATTGGTGTGTACTATTAGGATTGATGCCAAATCACATAATTAAAATTGGTGTGTACCATTATGCTTAATGCCAAATCACATAATTAAAATTGATGTGTACATTATGAGGCAAATATTCAAGAAACTTACATGATTGCAAGCTTTTGTTCTAGGAGATGTAAGAGTTATAGGATGTAACTCCTTTGGTGATAGTCTCTTTTAAATTATATGTGATAAATTTTGTAGACTTTGTGTTTAATTTCTATTCACATATCACCTCACATGTATCTCAAGCTTTTGCTAGTTGCACACACTACACAAGTTACTCTTTGCTAAACTTTGCACATGTTATTGTGTGTGTTTTTGGTCTGACCAACCAAGTTTGAAAATATCTTGAGAATTATGCACAACATATTTATTGTTTGAAGAATTCAAAGGGAGAATGATTGAAATTTGTTTCTGGAAAATTGGGTTTAAAAATTTGGGTTTTTCAAAAAGCATTTCATCTCATACTCATGCATTTTGTTCTTAAATTTTAATGCTTTGAGGAGTATTGTGGCGAAAATGTGTTTGTTTTTTACAAAACTGTGATTTTTCCAAAATTTAGTGAGCCTCTGCCTGTTTCGATCGATCCAATCTGTTTTTCGATCGATCGAAAATGAGCTTCAAATCTTCTTATGAGTCTCGGGTTGTTTCGATTAATCGAAAGTAATTTTCGATCAATCGAAGATCGTGGAAAAGGTTTTTTAAATATCAGACTTTGAATAGTTCAAATCACTTTTTCAAACTTTTCAAACCTTTTTCTCTCTCTCTCTCCGACTCGGCAACGCTCCACCTTCAATTTTTGTCCTCGGATCACGTCTGTTGAGCTTCTTGAGACTACCTATCTTTTTCTGAGGATAGCGTGTCATTCTCTGTGGCCTATCTCTCATCTACACACCATTCCTCTTGAGTGGTGTGTCTTTTTGTATGCTCTTATTACTGATGCTCCTATCAGGTTTCTCCACTTATTTCTTCGTTCTTTGAACGAGGTTAATAGGAGTTCATCTTCTGCTCATGCTTTGGTCCATCCTATTTTTGTTCATAAGATTCTTTTATATCTAGGTTTAGATGATTTCCCTTCCTCTGAGCCCGTTCATGTTATTGCTCCTATAGGTGTGTCTTTTCTTAGACAGAGGGCCGCTCATCTTAAAGCTAGCTCTAAACACCCTAGGTCTGAGCCTTCGGGTACTGCACTCCTCCTTCTTCTTCTACAGGTCCTGCTGGTAAGGATGTTGCTGATCCTGATGCTGATGCTGCTGTTCCTCCACCTCCTTCGGATGATTTTGATGTACGTCGTACTTTAGAGACTGTCATGACCGTTCAGGCGGCTCATGGTCAGATTTTGGTGGACATGCTTGATGAGCTCCGTGCTTTGAGAGCGGATTTAGCACATTTGCGACATTCACCCTCACCACCTCCTTTTGATGACTTGTGATTGTCCTTTGGCATTCCGTCACAAAAAGGGGGAGTAGAGTGATTCTTGTAGAGGAGTTTTTGTAGTTAGGGGGAGTATTTCTTTTGTTTTGCGGAGCTAGTTGTGATATTAGATTGTATCTAGGTGCTTCACCATGTATACTTTCTTTTGATATCATTTTTGGGCTATTCATGTTAGGGGAGATACATTTTTGATATATATGATTCTTGTTTCTTGTGTTCACGGCTTATTGATTTATATTTATGAGTCTTCATTAATATATGTCTTTATTTTGTGTTGTGTGAACTTTCAAGAATGCTTTGTTTTGGATGTATCTAACTTAGGGGGAGAGTTAGTTTACATATTTGTTGATTTACTATTTTTCTGTCACACATGCGTTTATGCGTTTGTTGAGTGTTTCAGGATTATACAAGTTGATTCAATTGAGCTGCTGTCTACACTTGCAACTGATGGATAGTTGTTAGGATTGAATTGTTTTTATGAGCATTACTTTTTGTAAAGGGCTTTTTACTTTGTAAACTTTGAGCTTTTATTTTGTGTTTTGTTACGGATTGCCAAAGGGGGAGTTTGTTAGGTTCTAAAGACTTAGGATTTGATGTATTTAGAAATCTAATATGTAATGTTGGCAAACCATGATCAAAACAATATGTTTAGTCTTGTTTAGGCTTGCTCAAAGTTGTTTAATTATTGTAAAGTTGGAATCAAGTGGCTGCAGATGTATTAGTGCATTTCAGCCTGGCTCGATTGATCGAAAGTCGGCCAGATTGCGTTTTCTGCAGAATTTCCAACTCAGCCCTACCTCATTAAACGTTTAGGGTTTTATGTTTCTGCCCTAGGTATATAAGGCAAAACCCTAGCCACGTTTTGAGAGTTGCTCATGTTGTATTGTTGCTCATACTTTTCTGTTATGTGTAAATCTCTTGTGAGATCTAGAGGAGCTTTCCTTTACACAAAGCTTAGGTTTTCAAGGTAGAGATAGTATCAACATCTTGATGATCAACTCAGTTGCTGCCATTGGAGCTTAAAGAATAACAAGCGTGGGTGCTTGTATCTTGTGGAGAATCCAAGAAAGAAGAAGTCCGTGGAGTCGGAGCTTGGACGTGGTCGTGTCAGTAAGTTCTACTGGTGGGTAGCATTAGGAAGTCAAGCAGGGAGCTTGTAAGTCCTTTTGTATGAACTTCGATTCTTTCATAGTGGATTCAGGTTTATCTTGAGGATAGTTAGGTCAAATCCTCCCCAGGTTTTTACCGTGTGGTTTCCTGGGTCATCATATCATTGTGTTATTTATTTTTCCGCTACTTTATATATTTGATATGATTGTTTGATTGTGTTTAACCTAGATTTGCATAATTTGACTAAGTTAATCACTTGGCTAAATAAACTAGGTTAATCCAATTGTTGTTTTAAGGGGTCTAAAAACCAACAGTTATCAATCTATTTGTTTATTATTTTAAAATGCAATAATTAATCCAAAAAATTCCTAAATTCCATTTACAAAAGAATTATTATTACTATACATTCTAAGGTATGCATGTTGAAATCTAGTTACAAACACAATCGATATGCATAGTATTCTCTCATTGTAACACACACATATATTTAGCTCCATCTAGAGCTTTGGTGTAATTCCTAATTGACCAAGTCATCTATTAAATTTAATCATTTTCTAATATAATTTAGGATGCAAATTTTTAAGTCAATTACCAATTTGTTGCTACCCTATCTTTGTAGCTCAAAGAAAAATGTCTACTCATAAAAAATAGTTAGTATCTGAGAAAGTAAATATATTCAAATAATTTAAGATAAATATTTGTAGAAAATATTTTATATTAACAGTTTTAGTTAAATAAATTTAATTAAATAAGTATGTAGCTAATGTATTAGAAATTAAAAATTTTAAAATAGCACTCAAAATGTCAAAACCAAAATCAAAATTTAAAACTAATTTATCACCATGGGTTTAATATTTTTTAAATCTTAAGATTTCTCTCTCTCTATCTCTTTTATATGTATTATCTTTGCATTTTATTTTTAAAATTTATTGTTATTATTACGAAAGATATGCTCAAAGATATGCTCAATCTGTTTGTTGGGAAAGGTCCTTAAAAGATATTCCTTCAATAATTTAAAAATATAAATATTAAAAAAGAAAAAGGTTGCAATGTTTGGTTGCTAAGAGAAATAATCATAAATTCCAGAATTTTGTTACTAATATGCTAAATTCATGACACATTATCGTCTAGATTGGCATGGCAATCAAATTGGTTCATTTTGCAAACTTTAAAGATTACTATTACTTATAAAGCACTACTAATTAATACCACATTTATGTCCTTTCTTCAACCTGGATTTTTGCCCAAAACATGGAGTTTGGACCATTCATTCAACACACTATTAATTTAATCTTTTGAACCTGTGTGGAAACTACAAAGTTGAAGTGCAGGTAGAAGCATGAACACAATTTTCCGCAAGCCATATATATATATATATATATATATATACACACTCACAAAATATCATATTCTCTCTACCACCCACATTTACTATTCCACACCATCCAACTTATTGCTTTCACATGTTAAAAACATGGGAAAAATAGCACTAAGTTGAAAATTCCATATGATCATTGACAGACAGATTTTAAAATGGTCTTTAACCATGATTAGATGTCCATATTTTATTGGTGCAGTAGAATTTTTTGCAAATTAAAATAAGTATCTGTAAATTAATCAAATCTTTGATACCCCTTTACAACTTTAGCTTTGTGGTCATGCCACATTGGCTGCTGCACACACAAACTTTGAATGTATTCTACAGTGTTAAACTCAAAAAATAAGAGGTGTCCTCCAACCAAACATGATCTACAAAATGAATTACATGCAATTTCTGTCAACTTAATAGCAATTACATTCATTGTTTTATTAATGGAAATTCACCCACCAACAACCAAAAAGTTACAACAACAAAATACATTTTCTACATTTATCTACCATTAAAATAAAGTTTAAAGTAGCTAACCCTAGTAATTATGCAGATAGAGTGGAATTTTTCCTTCTTATTCTCTCTAACAGTCAGTATTACACATTCTCTTTGTTTTTCTTTGCTTCAAATTCAGGTCCCCAAAAAGAAAATTATTAGATCATGCTGTTAAAGATGACAGCAAATCAAGTGTCAAGGGAAATTATAATAAAATTGTACAATAGAAATACAACTTCAAATTTCGAGATACACTTTTAAAACATTAGCTATGCTCATACATTAGCTAACAGACCTACACTAACAGATAATACATTAGCTATGCTCATATATGAGCTAATAGACCTACACTAACAGATCATACATTAGCTATGCTCCTGTTAAATTGCAGCAGCTAGCATCACTGCTATTCTTGCATCAGCTTGGATCACAGCCACCAGCTTCATAAGATAACACTAAAGCTATACCAATCAGCAAAAGTGAGAGTACATATCCTATGCGTGGTAAGTAATAAGCGGCATGCCACAGTGAAAACTTCAGAAACAGTCAAGATTTCAGTTTACTTGCCAAGTAAAAAAGGAAAAAAACTGCTTCCTTAATGAATAAAGATTTCAGTTTACTTGCCAAGTACAAATAGAGGCATCTTTGAATAACAACATGGTACTTTGGTTACCAATTGAGACTTGAACAGAGTGACAATCTAACAAAGAGGCAAATGAAAAGATGGGAAAAAAAATGACATCAACAAAGAGATATGTAAGCAAGAATCTACCTAAAAAATCCTATCTCTATAACTAAATTTTAGCAACCAACAATAGGAAAGAATTATAGCTAGATTCAAAATTGGAATCACATATATTATAGCACTTACAATTCATGTTGATATAAGAGTCTTAGGATGCTTGGACTATCCTATGACAAAAATTAAAATTGAATCAAAAAAGACGGCATAAAGAAACTGAAACAAATCCTCCAACAATGAGAAAACCATAACCTAAATAAAGAAAATTTAAACTCTCACAATCTGAAATAAAACAAAAAATTAAGTAAATAAAAAAAGGGTACGAAGAAACGAACTTGATGCATAATTTGGAAGCATTTTTTATGTTAGAATTAAATGATTTCAAATTTAAAGGGCAAATGAAAAGAAAAACAAAATCTTGCAAAAATCTGCCAAATAGGGAAAAACATTCTAACCAAATAACAATAATCGACAAAAAAGAACCCAAAAAATTGGAAAAATAAAATGGGAAATCAGGTTACCTTTAACCTTGATTCAATAATTTTTTTGGCATAATGACTCCTAGAAATGTATTACAAAATTTAAAAGTGACTGATGGGAAGCCAAAACTTTTTTTCTCATCAAAACATAGTCACTAACCAAATTGAGTCTTAAGAATTGAAAGTGGTCTCTACCATATTTAGATGTACCAAAATCAAGACTTCAAAATATGGTAATCCAGTAACAATAATTAAATCCAAGCTTGTAATTATAGCATTTTGCAATCATAAGATCATAAAGTATTGTTTTTTTTTTTTTTTTTTTTTTTTTTTTTTTTTAATTTTAATTGTAATGTAAACTTCTAGACATATAAAATTTAGGTATAAACAGCACTTCATGTGTGGGAATCACTAATTTTTTTTGTAAAGCATAAATCATGCATTTTCAATGCATACAAAATATCACTAATAGAACTCAAAACCATCAAAGCAAGACAATGTAATCATTGAGTGAGACTGAATTGGAAAACCTCACAAACATAAATAAGCCAACTTGATTACAAAACATAGCAGACAAAAAAATAAAAATAAAAGAGAATTCTATCTATTTGGCTATTGGAAGAAGATTGAAAAAGATTAATGGAATCATAATAGGGTTATAGGCCAATTGAATCCATAACAAAAACCAATTCTGTTAGGTTCTAAGGTCTTAGGATTTTACGTATTTAGAACTCTAATTTGTAATGTTGGCAAACCATGATCAAAACAATGTATTTAGTCTTGTTTAGGCTTGCTCAAAGTTGGTTCATTATTGTAAAGTTGGAATCGAGTGGCTGCAGAAGTACTTGGGACTTTCGGCCTGGCTCGATCGATCGAAAATCGCACAGGTTGATTTTTTTGCAGAATTTCCAACTCAGCCCTACTTCATTAAATGTTTAGGGTTTTATGTTTTTACCCTAGGTATATAAACTAAACCCTAGCCACGTTTTTGAAGGTACTCCATATTGTATTGTTGCTCATACATTGCGGTTTTGTGTGAATCTCTTGTGAGATCTTAGAGGAGCTTTCCTTTACACAAAACTTAGGGTTTTCAAGGTAGAGATGATTTCAAAATCTTGAAGATCATTATAGTTACAACCATTGGAACTTAAAGAAAAACAAGCGGGGAGCTTGTAGCTGATTAAGGAATTCAAGAAAGAAGTAGTCCGTGGATTCGGAGCTTGCACGTGGTCGTGACAGTAAGTTCTACTGGTGGGTAGCATTAGGAAGTCAAGCAGGGAGCTTGTAGTCCTTTTGTAAGAACTTCAATTCTTTCATAGTGAATTCTGGTTTGCCTTAAGGATCGGTGGGTCAAATCCTCCCCAGGTTTTTCCGTGTGGTTTCCTGGGTGATCATATCTTGTGTTCTTTATTATTTCCGCTGCTTTATATGTTTTATATGCATGATATGATTATTTGATTGTTTTAACCTGGAATGGTTTAATTTGACTAAGTAACAACTTGGCTAATTAATCTAGGCTACGCAATCTGGTTGTTTTTAAGAGGTCTAAAACCCATCAAGTGGTATCAGAGCAGGTTGCTCTTTAGTTTGAGATTTTTTATCTCTGAGCTGATCCTTGACCCCTGTTGTCATGGATTCTTGGAAAATCTTTTTGCTTATTAGTCAACTTATCTACTTATTGTCTTTGCCATTTGTTATTTTTGTTAATCTTTCCTTAAGTATCTTGGCATAATCACATGTGATAAGAATTATGTTTGTTATACTGCTTTAACCGCCTTAAAGGCACGTGATTCTTGTCTTTGGTATTTGGATAGTGGTTGTTCCAAGCACATGACAGGAAATAAAGATTTATTCAAAACACTCTTTGAAGGAAAGATTGGGACAGTCACTTTTGGAGATGGAAGTAAATCTGTGATCAGAGGCATTGGTACTGTGGATATTCCAGGATTGCCAGTGTTTGAAGATGTTTGGTATGTTGATGGATTGAAGGCCAATTTACTCAACATTAGTCAGATTTGCGACAATGGTTTAAATGTTCTTTTCACCAAGTATGAGTGTGAGATACTTGATGGAGGAGGTGATTGTATGTGTGTTTGTGTAAGGACAGCTGACAACTGTTATGGGATAACACCAAGTGTAAACAACAAGTGCTTTAGTGCAAAGATAGATCAAGTTGATTTGTGGCATCAACGGTTGGGGCATGCCAGTCATAAGCAGTTAGAGAAGATTTCCAAGTGTGAGGCAGTTATCGGTTTACCTAAATTTGAGAAGATAGATAAGTGCATTTGTGGACCATGTCAGATAGGTAAACAAGTAAAATCCAATCATTCGTCTTTGACTAGTGTTCAAACGTCAAGACCTTTAGAGTTATTACACATTGATCTCATGGGTCCTGCCAGAGTTCAAAGTCTGGGTGGAAAGAAGTATATTCTAGTTGTTGTTGATGACTTTACTAGATATACTTGGGTTGTGCTTTTGAAGGATAAAGCTGAAGCTCTTGAGAAGATGATACATCTGTGCAAGAAATTGTAGGTTGAGAAAGATACTGTGATAGCCAAAATCAGAAGTGATAATGGAAGAGAATTTGAGAATACCAAGCTGGCTACTTTCTGCAATGATCAAGGCATTCACCAAGAGTTCTCATCTCCCATGACACCTCAACAAAATGGGATTGTGGAAAGGAAAAACAGGGTTGTTTAGGAGATGGTACGAGTCATGCTACACAACAAAAATTTGCCAAAGTCCTTCTAGGGAGAAGCAGTCAACACTGCTTGCCATACACTCAACCGGGTGTATTTTAGACCTGACTCCAAGAAAACTCCTTATGAACTCTGGAGAGGGAAGAAACCTGTTGTCAAATATTTCGGGATATTTGGAAGTGACTGTTACATTCTACGTGATAGAGAGAACTTAGAAAAGTTTGATGCCAAGAGCGACAAAGGATACTTTCTAGGATACTCTTCCACCAGTAGAGATTATAGAGTGTACAATCTGAGAACCAAAACAGTCATGGAATCCTCAAATGTTGTGATAAATGATGAAGTGTGTTCAGAAGCATCTTCAGAAAGCACTGTTCCTGCTCAAGATAAGTCTTTAGAAGTTAATGATTCTCTTCTTACTGAGTATGTTGGGAAACATAGTGAGGAAGAGCTGTTGGCGTTGAATGATACAGTCTCAGTACCATCAAGTTCAGAACCATCCACTCCAGTTCGTGACACTCGACAAGCACAAAGTGAGCTCAGTCCTTCATCTGCACAGAAAGGCACTTCCACTTCTTTGGTTAAAGGTCCATCCTCTAGAGTGAGACTGAACCATCCATCCACAAATATATTGGGTAGTTTGAATGATAACATGAAATTGAGATCAAAAGCATTGAATGTGATCACTCACTCTTGCTATCTGTCCCAATTTGAACCGAAGAAGGTGGATGAAGCACTTCAAGATGCTGATTGGGTAAACTCCATGCATGAAGAACTTCATCAATTCGTTCGGAATGATGTGTGGGAATTAGTTCCTAGACCGAAGAATGTAAATGTGATTGGAACTAAGTGGATCTTTAAGAACAAGTTAGATGAACATGGCACTGTGATCAGAAACAAATCAAGACTTGTTGCACAAGGGTACACACAGGTGGAAGGAATTGACTTTGATGAGACATTTGCACCAGTAGTAAGGTTAGAATCCATCCGGATATTGTTGGCCATAGCAAGTCACCTAAACTTCAAGCTATATCAAATGGATGTCAAGAGTGCTTTCTTGAATGGAATGATACAAGAAGAAGTTTATGTTGAACAACCTAAAGGCTTTGTAGATCCTCACAGACCGGATGACGTCTACAAATTGAAGAAAGCTCTCTATAGGTTGAAACAAGCTCCTCGGGCTTGGTATGACAGACTGATTGCATATCTCACTGAGCATGGATTCAAAAGGGGATCTGCAGATACAACTCTCTTCATAAGAAAGGATAAGACTGGTTTTGTTGTAGCTCAAATTTACGTTGATGACATTGTTTTTGGTGCTACTAATGATTCTCTTGCTCATTCTTTTGCAGATGAAATGAAGGCGATGTTTGAAATGAGCATGGTTGGAGAATTAACTTACTTTTTGGGATTGCAGGTAAAGTAAACAGAGGCTGGAATATACATCAATCAAGCTAAATATGCAAGAAATTTAGTTAAAAGATTTGGACTGGACAAGGCTGCTCATGCTAGAACGCCGATGGCTGCTAATGCAAAATTGACAATTGATCCATCAGGTGAGTTTGTTGATGTTACTTTGTATCGAAGCATGATAGGCTGTCTTTTGTATCTGACTGCTAGTCGTCCTGATATATCTTTTAGTGTTGGTGTTTACTCTAGATTCCAGTCTAATCCTAAGGTTTCTCATTTAAATGCTGTTAAGAGAATTATAAAATATGTGAGTGGAACCTGTGATTATGGTTTATTCTATAGCAAGGAGTCAAATTTGTCTCTTGCTGGTTTTTCTGATTCTGATTGGGCTGGGAATGCTGATGACAGAAAAAGCACCACTGGAGGGTGTTTTTATGTAGGAGCCAATCTTGTGGCTTGGATGAGTAAGAAGCAAAATTCTGTTTCTCTATCCACTGCTGAGGCAGAATATATTGCTGCTGGGAGTTGTTGTTCTCAGCTCCTTTGGATGAAAAAACAGTTGAGTGATTATGGGATTCCTCAAGATACCATGGTTGTCTATTGCGATAACTCTAGTGCTATAGATATATCTAAGAATCCGGTTCAGCATTCTAAGACCAAACACATTGAGCTTAGGTATCATTTCATTAAGGATTTGGTTGAAAAGAAAATAGTTGTTCTTGAATATATCCCTACAGATCGCCAAAACGCTGACATCTTTACCAAACCGCTTGATGGAAGTAAGTTTGAGACACTTCGTCAAGTGATTGTTGTGCTTCGTTGTCCCTAGTTGTTTTGGCTTCCTTGGTCCTTGTGCTTCATTGCTCTATTCTTTTGTGATCATTGTTCTTTGTTTTTTTTTTGTGTGTTTTTTTTTTTTTGTTCTAGGACCTGCATTGCATTACATTCATGCATTTCATTCTAGGATTTATTTGTTTTCTTTTTTTAATAAAATAAAAAAAAAAGGGGAAAAGGAGAAAGCAAAAACTATGTTTGACACTATTTTTCTTGATTTTTGAAAACAAGGTTGGTCAATCTTTTTTCACATGTCATGTCTTGTGTACCTTGTTTAACTTTGATAAGCTTATTCATTGCACTTGACTAGTTGAAACTTTGTAGTGCATGTTGTGTGGGAAAGATGTGCGTGGTTCTTAATCACTTTGTCTTAATCATGAAGTCATATGTTATTTGACTGTCGAACTTGATCCTTTTGAGAAAGGCATAAATAACCATCTCACCACTGTTCACTAGCCAATCATGAACACCTTAGTGCATATCATAAGATTTTGTGCTCGAGAAAGTGTAGCACATGCACAAAAAGAACATAAGGTGTAGCCTCAATTAAATTAAAACTGGTGTGTACTATTAGGCTTGATGCCAATTCACTTAATTCAAACCGGTGTATACTATTAGGCTGAATGCCAATTCATATAAATAAGAGGCAAAAATGCAAGAAACTTACATGATTGCAAGCTTTTGTTCTAGGAGATGTGGGAGTTATAGGATGTAACTCTTTAGGTGAAAGTCTCTTTTAAATTTTATGTGATGAATTGTGTAGACTTTGTGTTTGATTACTATTCACATATCACCTCACATGTATCTCAAGTTTTTGCTAGTATCACACACTACACAAGTTACTCTTTGTTAAACACTGTACATGCTAGTGTGTGTGTTTTTGGTCTGACTAACCAAGTTTGAAAACATCTTGAGATTTATGCACAACATATTTGTTGCTTGAGAAAATTCAATGGGAGAATAATTGAAACTTGTTTTTGAGAAAATTGGGTTTAAAAATTAGGGTTTTTGAAAAAGCATTCCATCTTATACTCATGCATTTTGCTTTCATTGTTTAATGCTTTGAGGAGTTGTTTTTCAAAATTAGGTTTGTGTTTTTCAAAACTGTGTTTTTTCTCAAAATTTAGTGAGCCTTTGCCCAGTTCGATTGATCCAGTCTGATTTTTGATCGATCGAAAAAGTGCTCCAGTTTGTTTCAAAATGCCTGTCTCATTCGATTGATCGAATGTAATTTTCGATCGATCGAAGATCATGGAGAAGCTTTTTTAAAAGTTCAGATCTGACTTTTTCAAAGTTCTATTTCAAACTTTTCAAACTTTTCCTTTTCTCTCTCCGACAAGGCAAGGCTCCACAGTCAGATTTTTGTCGTTTTCCTCCGAATTTTTTGCAAAATCTCTCTTTCCTCAAGCCGGTAAGACTCTTTTACCCTTCTTTTTGAGTTTATTTTCATGATTTCATGCATTATTTCATGCATTTGAGGGAGATTTTCGGACTTTGCGTATTGGGATTTTCTGATTGATTCAAGCCCTATTTTGTGCAATTGATCATTGGGTTTTTGTGGGGACACATCATAAACATGATTCTTACCTGTTAATTTGATCAACTTTGAGTTTGGTCAAAAATTGAAAATTCTAGGGTTTCTATTTGATCCAAATTGGGGATTTTGTTCAATTAAGGTTTAATTGATGAAATTGGCTTGTTGAATTGATGAAATTAGTTATTCTAATCTGTTTTCAACATTGTGTAATGATTAATTCATCAATTTGTTGCAAAATTTTTCAAGTGGATTTCAAAATTTTTTTTTGGGTTTTTGTTAGAAACTCTACGTTCGAGCCAATTTTGTGTAATTGAACTTAATTTGAACCTATTTACTGCATTAGTGCATGCATCATGGCATTGCATTTATTCATGCATCATATAGATTTTTATTCTATTGATTATTGTGCTAACTTGCAGTCTGCCTTTGGTTTTGTTTTTATTCTTTTTGGTTTTTCCTTGTGTCTTTATCCTTTCCTTAGTATCATGCCTATGAAGACTAGAGCCCGTAGGACTATTCCCTCTCCTTCTCCACTCCCACCTTCCTTTGATAGTGAGAGGTTCCCTAGTGAGAAAAACCAAGAGATTTATGAGACTCTAAACCTTAAGAGAAAAGTTTGGGTTGAGCATTCTATCACCTTAGATGAGGTTGATCCTGCCATTAGGGCAAACTTTGAGCGTAGGGGTTGGTTACCACTGTTGGATATTTCTGATCCTCCTCCTCCAGTTACCTTGATTAGAGAGTTCTTCTCGAACATCTCTATCTGCGTCTATGATTCCAACACTCTAGTTAAGAGTTGGATACGAGGCGTAGAGTATGTCATTACTCCTACAGTAGTGTCAGATGCTCTAGGGGTACCTTTGGTACAGCACCCTGTCTATCCCTATGATGAGTCACCGGAGTTGAGTGATGTCAAGTCATACATCACTAGGTCTTCTATCCAGTGGGGTTCTGATCCTAGGATCACCATCGCTGAGCTTCCTGAGACAGTCTATCTCTTCTTTAGGATAGCGTGTCACTCTCTCTGGCCTATTTCTCATCTGCACACCATTCCTCTCGAGAGGTGTGTCTTTCTGTACGCTCTTGTCACTGATGTTCCTATCAGTTTTCCTCATCTTTTTCTTCGTTCTTTGAACGAAGTTTATAGGAGTTCATCTACTGCTCATGCTCTTGTTCATCCTATCTTTATCCATAGGATTTTACTTCATCTTGGTTTAGAGGATTTCCCTTCTTCTGAGCCCGTTCATGTGATAGCTCCTATAGGTGCCTCATTCCTTAGATAGAGGGTTGCTCATCTTCGAGCTGGCTCTAAACATGCGAGGTCTGAGCCTTCTAGTTCCGCACCCCCTTCTTCTTCTACAAGTCCTGCTCGTGAGGCTGTTTCTGATCCTGTAGGTGCTGCTGCTGCTATTCCTCCACCTCCTGCGGCTGACTTCGATGTTCGTCGTACTTTGGAGACTGTCATGACCGTTCAGGGGGCTCATGGTCAACTTTTGGTGGGCTTATTCGACGAGATTCGTGCTCTGAGAGCGGATTTGGCGCATCTTCATTCATCCTCACCACCTCCTTTTGATGATGGCCTGTGATGTCCTTTGGCATTCTGTCACAAAAAGGGGGAGTAGAGTTTTGGATACTTGTAGAGGGGTTTTTGTAGCTAAGGGGATTTTTTGTTATTTTTGAGGAGCTAGTGGAGTTTTTGAGATTAGATTGTATCTAGGTGCTTCACTTTGTATACTTTCTTTTTGGGCTATACTTGTTGGGAAATACATTTTTTTATTTATATGATTCTTGATTCTATATGTTCACTGTTTATTGATTTATATTTATGATTATTCATTGATATATGTCTTTATTATGTGTTGTGTGAACCTTCAAGAATTGTTTATTTTTGGTGTATCTAACATAAGGGGAGAGTTAGATTACATATCTGTTGATTTACTGTTTTTCTGTCACACATGCGTTCATGCGTTTGTTGAGTGTTTCAGGAATATACAGGTGGATTCGACTTGGTTAGTGTCTACACTTGCAACTGATGGATAGTAGTTAGGATTGAATTTGGTTTATGAGCATTACTTTTTGTAAAGGGCTTTTTATTGTAAACTTTGAGCATTTAGTTTGTGTTTTGTCACGGATTGCCAAATGAGGAGTTTGTTAGGTTCTAAGGCCTTAGGATTTTATGTATTTAGAACTCTAATTTGTAATGTTGGCAAACCATGATCAAAACAATGTATTTATTCTTGTTTAGGCTTGCTCAAAGTTGGTTCATTATTGTAAAGTTGGAATCAAGTGGCTGCAGAAGTACTTGGGACTTTCGGCCTGGCTCGATCGATCGAAGGATAGGCTCGGTCGATCGAAAATCGCACAGGTTGATTTTTCTGTAGAATTTCCAACTCAGCCCTACTTCATTAAAAGTTTAGGGTTTTATGTTTTTACCCTAGGTATATAAACTAAACCCTAGCCACATTTTTGAAGGTACTCCATATTGTATTGTTGCTCATACATTGCGGTTTTGTGTGAATCTCTTGTGAAATCTTAGAGGAGCTTTCCTTTACACAAAACTTAGGGTTTCCAAGGTAGAGATGATTTCAACATCTTGAAGATCATTATAGTTGCAACCATTGGAACTTAAAGAAAAACAAGCGGGGAGCTTGTAGCTGATTAAGGAATTCAAGAAAAAAGTAGTCCGTGGATTCGGAGCTTGCACGTGGTCGTGACAGTAAGTTCTACTGGTGGGTAGCATTAGGAAGTCAAGCGGGGAGCTTGTAGTCCTTTTGTAAGAAATTCAATTCTTTCATAGTGAATTCTGGTTTGCCTTGAGGATCGGTGGGTCAAATCCTCCCCAGGTTTTTCCGTGTGGTTTCCTGGGTGATCATATCTTGTGTTCTTTATTATTTCCGCTGCTTTATATGTTTTATAAGCGTGATATGATTATTTGATTGTTTTAACCTAGAATGGTTTAATTTGACTAAGTAACAACTTGGCTAATTAATCTAGGCTACGCAATCTGGTTGTTTTTAAGGGGTCTAAAACCCATCAAATTCAAATCCATATACATCAATTGGGAAAATTTAACCAAAAATATGAGATAAGCAGAGGAAAAATCAGTCTATCCTAATCTTTCAGTTTGATTCAATAACTCTTCTTAACAAACACCCAAATATCTTATCTGAAAGAGAACTCTGTAAATTTGTGCTTCAACAAAAGGATGGGAAAAGGTGGTTTCTTAAATTATAGAAAATAAATTGAAGTTGTAATCTAGCTTGAATTAAAAAATGTGCAGGATTGATCCTATAGTACCATTGACTGCTCATGGGACACCAAGAATGAATTGGTTCAAAACATATTTTTAAATTTATCCATTTAAAAAATATTAAATTTCTTAATACTCTGCATATCAAGAAAAAGAATAAATATACACAGATTTAGGCGTACGCATTGTTCTAAAAAAATTACTTAGAAACATATGGATTGTGGGTAAGAGTTTTGAAAACTTTTCCAAAAGATACCATCTCTAGATAAATGGTAAAATTTATAATATTTGACCAAATAGAATTGAACGCTCGGAAATGTGTTGAAAACATAAGAGCAATTTAGACCCCCCAATTAAAGGTACGGCTCAATAGATTTTACACTAACTTAATACTAAGTGCGGAATAGTGTAAATGCGAGCGGATGAACACATAAGCTACTCTAATCCATAAACTAAGCAACACAGCAGTATAATGGAATATAAAAGAGTACGGAAGAAAGATGCAAACACAGAAAACACCAAGGCGTTGAGGAAATACCATAAGCAAGTGTATAGAGAAAGGTAGGGATGACAATCTCTAATTCCCAATGTGTTTGGCTAGGGTTTTCTCTCTGAAGCATTCCTCAACATTTGTGGGTAATGAGGGTATATATAGGATAGGTGCAAAAAGTGTAAGTCAGACAGTACAGGCTGGCAGAACAGATTGCCTCGCGGGTATCTCACGGAAAGGCCTTACCCGCGAGATACTCGCGAGACACAGCTGTCTCTACCTAGCCTGACTCTTCGCATTCCAGCATGTGCATGGCACATGATCCATTTCGCGAGAAGCTAGGTCGCGACATACCCGCGAGAACTCTTCTTCCTTCAAATGCTTGAGTCTTCACACTCTCTCTCTATCACACATCCCTTACAACAAATCCCACACTAGATATAGGGTATGAACGATTGAAAATGATTACAATCAAATTTGGCACGGAATAAAAGCCAATAAAATACATAGTTGTAAATAACAACTTTACAATCTCCCCATTTGGCTATTCCGTGACAAAACCCTAAAATAGACTCTAGACTTAAACGTGAGTTTGGGAACAAAGGCAAAACTCACTCACACCTAATTCTAGATTCTGATAAGCTCTTGAAACATATGACCAAGTATCTCCTGAAACACAACAACACAATAACATCATTGTATGCAGAAAAAAACTTGAAAAGCATATGGAGCAATAATAGCAAGATCAAGCAAAATGAAATAGAAGCACTAGATCATGGCAAGATCAAACAAGCAATCACTATACAAAAGCGATCACTATGCTCATTCATATAAGAAATGAACATCCGGATATGCAAGATGATAAGCTCATTTGAAGAGTATCATTTGCAAATCCAACACTCAACCAATGCGAAATACACGAAGTATTTGCATCTAGGAACAATCCTACAAGGGCACAAGAGTGTTGTACTGAAGTAGAATGTATGACATTTAAACCTCAAGTACACAAGCAAAAAGGCTGCATAAGCAAGGCAATGCATATGCTTGGCACAAACCATAACAACTTACAAGCATGCAATAAAACAAACCCTAAAAACTTACAAAAGCAACATGGGCACAAACTAGACATGCTACAAAGCATAGATGTTAGGGCATATATGTTTTCACTTGTTAAGAACATATATCACTTATTTATGTAAATTGGCTAATCCTTTGACAAAACGCACTCTACCTGTAATTGGGTAGTTTTAGGTGTTTTTAATACTTCAAGAAACAAGGTTTCAAGGTTAAGTGTTGAAGTCATCAAGTCTGTCTGAGAAAAAGCAAGCTGAAGTGCAAATTTCTTAAAGCTCGACACCTGCTCGATAGCTACCTCGACACCTGCTATCTGTCGAGATTTAAAATTTCAGATTTCCAATCTGATTTTCTTGGGATACGTGAATATGATTTTGGGCCTTCTTTTCTTCTAACCCTAAACATATAAAAGGATTGTTTTAAGAGCCGTTAAGTGTGACACAAGTTGCAATAGCATTGAGCAATCTCTATTTAAGCAAATTGTGATCAAAAGACGAAGTTCTTGACCTAGTTCATCTTCCTTCAAGAAGTTGCTGTGTATTTGCACCATAGGGTTTTGTAACCAAGCATCTTCCTGTTATTCACCATAAAGGATGAACTGAAAAACTTTGCAGCCAACCTTTCTTCCTTAGTTGGTGTTTTGAAGTCGAGTACTAGGATCCGCGCATTGGTTAGTCACGTACTTGGGAGTCGTGCATCAAAGGTGGGAACTGTCGCTGCAGATCAAGTCCAATTGGGTATTGGGGTAAGGGTTCAACTGTAGGTTGGTAAGGTACTTGGGATTCCTTTACTTGTAACCACTTGATTTGATAATAGTGGAGTTTCGGGAGTGGTGACCTGAAAATCACCCGGTGGGGTTTTTGCCATTAGGGTTTTCCCCATTCGTAAACAAATCACCGTGTTATTTAATTTCCACTGCATATTTAGTTTTTGGTGATTTGTTTGTGCTTCCACGCAATTACATGATTAATTGATTAATTAATAACTTGGTTAATTAATTAATTAGGGTTAATCATAAGGGGTCATTCAGATTGTGGCCTATCAAGTGGTATCAGAGCAAGCACACTCTAATTAGGTTTAATCTTTGCTATGTTGATCCATTGACCCCTGTTTGTCATGGATAGAGGACATTCATTAATCGTACCTCCTTTATTTGATGTCACTAACTATGCATACTGGAAAGTACGCATGAGAGCTTTCTTGCAGTCTTTAGATGAGAAGGTGTGGCAAGCTGTAGAGATTGACTGGACTAAGCCAAAAGAAGAACCGGCCAATTAGGATGATGCAAAGATCAAGGCGGCTAACTTCAACAGCAGAGCGTTAAATGCCCTATTTAGCGCAGTCACCAATGAGGAGTTCAAGAAGATATCCTCAACTGAAACTGCTAAGGAGGCTTGGACCATCCTCCAGACAACCTATGAAGGAACAAAGGCTGTCAAAGATTCAAAACTTCAGAGGCTCACTACTAGCTTTGAAGAAATTAAGATGGAAGAGGATGAGTCGTTTGATGAGTTCTATGCCAAGCTCAAGGACATAGTGAACTCAGCCTTCAATCTTGGGGAAACCACCCTAAACCCAAGGTTGTAAGGAAGGTGCTCAGATCTCTACCTGAGAGATTCCATGCCAAGATTAAGGCAATAGAAGAATCAAAGGATACTGACAAGATTCCTTTGACTGAGCTGGTTGGAAACTTGCAAACCTATGAGTTGGGACTCTCCAGGATTGGCAAAACTGGTAAAGGTAAGAGCATGTCCTTGAAGGCGAAGAGCAGTGATACAAATGAGTCTTCCGATGATGAAGATTCCAAGATGAAGTCCTACATTACAAGGCAGTTCAAGAAGTTTATGAAGAATGCCAATGGGAGGAACTTCGACAAGGACCGTAGACAATCCAATTCTTCTCAGTTCAAGAGTCAAGACAAAGGAAAGAAGGATGCTAAAGATGGCGGTCAGTACGCTGTTCCTGTAGGACCAAAGTGTTTTGGATGTCATGGATTTGGTAACATGAAGCATGAATGCCCGACATATCCCAAGAGCATTGGGAAGAGTAAGGCACTTGCTGCAACCTTGAGTGACACTGAGCCTGAAGATGATTCTGACAATGAGGATGACGAAATCTTAAATGCCTTCACTACCACAGTCAATCCTACTAAAGGGATTGTTGAAGAAGTGGATGAAGAAGAAGAACTGGTGGAATCTAAATTTGAGAAGATGGATGATCAAGATGATATCCATTCAGCCTATGAGAAGTTTTAAAAGCTCTCTGAGAAGCATGAGAAATTATACAGGCTGGCCACCAAGAACCTCAGTGATGTGGAACTTGATCGTGAAGAGTTGTCCACAAAGTTTGATGAGGCAAATCAAACTATTGGACCACTGAGATTTAAGAACAACTTTTTGGCTGAAAAGACCAAGAAGTTTGAAGCAGAGCTGTCACAAGTTAGAGCTCAATTGGAGAGGACTTCAAGTGCAAAGCTTGATGAGATGCTTAGCAATCAGAAATCTGCTTCAGATTGAACTGGCTTGGGCTATGGTCTTTCTTTCTCTTATACTGCTTCTACTAGCAATACTGTTTTTGTTTCTCCTGTTAATAACACTGAAATTGAGAACACTGATGTCAAAATTGAATTAGCTAGTGAGAACTTAGACAAGGGTAAGTCTATTTTAGTAGCACCCCCTAAGAAAGATAAGAAAGATGCTAAAAACCCTAGGGCTAGAAAGGCTAACTCTCAAAAGCCGAAACAAAAGAAGCAGCATCTCTGTCATCATTGTGGAGCTGCTGGTCATACTCGACCAAATTGCTATAAGTGGCTAGCCACTCAATAGAGCAATGGCATGATAGCATCAGGAAGCCAAAATCAGCTTCAATCCTCTCTTGCTCCTCTTGGAGATATTCTAAAAGCCCTCATGTTTCTTTCTAACCTGAACGGTTTCAACTCTTCCCCCTCACCACCGATTCAAGGATTCAATCAAAGGAAAGGTTCTTCCAAGATGTGGAAGAAAAAGGACTCTAAGTGATTTCATCACTTTCTTCTCTCCTTCTTGTTTTTTCTTGTTTGATTGCATTATTAGTATGTGTTTTGCATTTTTGTTGAGTCAGTCTAGTTTTATACTTTGTTTTGTTTAACATGTTTTGTGTGTTTACTTTTAGTTTTGTTTGTTTTATTTTTAAATATAAAAATAAAAAAATTTTGAAAAATCAGAAAAATACAAAAACAGTGTGTTATGTGTACTTTGGTACTTGTGTACCTTGGATGGCCATTGAAACAAAGTTTCTAAATTTTGTATCTTTTGTAGCTTAGATGAGCATCTTTATGCACAACTAAGCAAGTGAGCTTTGTGGCTCTTGTTTGTGATGAGTAAGATTAAGTTATCTCTTAAAGCTTAACACTCATATCACTCTTTTTGACGGGTAGAACTAGAAAATCCTAAGAGAAAGGCATAAATAACTATCTCACCACTGCTACCCGCCAATCATAATATGACACCGGTATGCTTCGGCATAGCAAAAATGCAGTGTCAAAGACATTCGTATGCTTCGGCATAGCAAAAGTGCGATGTCAAATCCTTAACATCTTGGGTATTTCTTTTCTCTCTTTTATATTCCCATGTATGATATGCTAAAATAAAAGAAAACATGCAAAGAAAATAAAAAGTAAAAAGATTAAAAATGCTTTAAAAATGGTTGCAAGCGTGTATTCCAGGAGATGTGGGAGTTATAGGATGTACCTCGAAGGTGATAGTCCCCATCAAACATTTATGATTGTGTGTGAGTTAAAGTTATTTTCTCATATCTTAGATCGTCATAACATGTATACGCATATGCAATCTTGCGATGTTTATCACACACAACATGCAATATTCTTTGCTACTTTTGATACATGTGCAGGTACAATGTGATTTGGCTATCACAAAGGTTTTACATGTGCTAATGTATGCTCACTAAACTGTCTTAACTTGTTTTTGAAAAATAAAATTGGTTAGACTTGTTTAGTGTGTATGTGTGTGTTTTTGAGGATCCATGTGCTTAAATTTTTATTAAGAGATGATTTTGAGAGCTTTATATGTTGAGTGGATCTTTGGTTAAGGTGTGTGTTGGATTGCATTCATGTCTGTGTTTTTCTCTTCTCGAAAAACTACTTTTAACTGCTGGCTCGACACCTTCTCGACACCTCCTCGACACCTGATCATCTGTCGAGCTTCAAAGCCTTTTCTTATCGCAATCTCGACACTTGTCTCGACACCTGATGGATCGATCGAGAAATCTTCTGTCTCCTCGATAGATTCTCGACACCTGATGGATCGATCGAGATTCACTTGTTGTGACTAATGTCATCTTTCTCGACACCTATCTCGACACCATGTGGATCGATCGAGAAATCTCCTGTCTCCTCGACACCTCCTTGACACCTTGTCGATCGATCGAGATTCTTTATCTGAAATTGGTCTTGTAACTCGACACCTTTCGATACCTCCATCTGTCGACGGCCAATTTCTCGACAGCTTTCTCAACACCTTACTCGATGCTTCTCGACACCTCAGCTGTCGAGAATTACTGAGGTGTCTAGTTAAGGTCTGATTGCAATTTTCTCTCATTCTCACTCGATCTCTCTCGATCCCTCCGAGGCTTTTCATCTCCCTTTCACACATTTCTCACTCAAAGCTTCAAATCTTCATCTTTTTTTGTCTTCCCTTGGTTTCCATCACCTGGTATGTTCATTTTCCCTTCCATTTTCATGCGTTGCATGTTTGAAACCTAGGTTTTGGGATTTTTTGAAACTTTTAGGGTTTTTCAAAATTGATGAGTCTTTCTTGAAATTTTGGGTTAGGTTTTCACTTAAATGCTTTTAAAATGTCATACATTGCATTCCATGTGCATTAGAATGATATTTACATGCATTTAGATGTGTGCTATATGTTATGTGCTGGTAGGTTTGGATTGGGCTGAGCCCATGATGCTTTTTGTTTTGCATGTCACATGCTCATGCATTCCCATGCATACGTACGTATTGTTCAATATATTTGTCATATATGAACTGTGTTGGGATTTTTCTGATTGTCTTCCTCTCTATCTCTTTCTCATTCTTTTACGTTAGTAGTGTCTATGGCACCCAAACATAAATCCACTCCTGCTCAGAACCCTCTGCGTTCTGGAGCTTCCTCTTCTTTTGACTCTGCTCCTCTTAACCTTCGGTTCCGTGATGGAGATGCCCATAAGGAATTTTCGGAGAACTTTTCTCGACGAGGTGTTCATTCGGAACGCCAAGTCATTCTGGCGGACTTCGCCGACACTGACCTTCCCTCTGTCATTCACAATAGGGGATGGGGGTCACTGTGTGACATCCCGGTCACTTTCCCTCTTGTGCTAATACAGGAGTTTTACTCCAACATGCATGGGATAGATCGTTCAGTACCTCTCTTTTTCACTCGCGTTCGAGGTACGCGCATCCCTGTCACACCACAGCTAGTTGCGGATGTGCTTAGGGTACCTAAGATAGAGTTTCCTGATTACCCTTCTTGTGAGAGTCTGAGGACTGTGTCCAAAGATGAGCTTATTTCTACTTTCTGTGAGCACCCTGCTGATTGGGGTGTGCATCAGTTTACATCATGTAGGCCTTTTGCTAAAGGTCCTAGATTTATCAACATGGTGATGACTTTTGTACTCCATCCTCTTTCTCACTACAACTCCATCACTGAGCCTCGTGCTCGATTTTTGTTATCTTTATTAAAGTATCTTACTATAGATTTTTCTTCTCACTTCATTCTTTCTATTATTGATGTTTATCTTGATTCAGCGTCCCATGATAAGCTCATCTTTCCTTCTTTCCTTCCGCTATCACAAGGATCTTACGTCATTTTTCCATTCCCTTTCCTATGTCTGACCACTTCACACACATATCTGCCATAGATGCCGCTACCGTAAAACGTAGTGAGGCGCAGTTCAGGTCGCGATAGATGGATGCCACTCCTCCCTCCCGTTCGGCTCCATCTAGATCAGCTCCATCTACATCTGCCCCTTCTTCCTCTACGGGCGATGTATCTCTAGGAGACATTATGGCGCAGCTGCAGCGCATGGACACTCGCCCTGATACACTCTCTGCTGAGTTGTATCAGGTGAATGTTCATGTTGGTCGTATTGCACGACGACAGGCGACCATGGGTGGTTTTGCTCCAGAGACTACTCCTTCACCACCTACTCCAGCAGCTTCAGATTCTAAAGATGATGAGGATGATGATGATGATGGTGGTGATGGGGATGCTAGCTCTAATGATGAGATGTCTACATGACACTCTACCCTTTGTCACTCGTGACAAAAAGAGGGAGTAGTTTTGGGTTATGAGAGTAGTCATCTTAGGGGGAGAGTTAGTATTGGACATTTTGATAGGGGGAGTGTTGATATTTTTGAGGGATGTAGTGAGGTTCTATGTGTATCTTTTCTTTTCTCTTTATAGATACATTGATCCTGTATATGAGGTCCTTTGACCATTTTTACATACATTGTACTTATACTTCTTTATATATGTTGATGTATGTTTCTTTCACCTCTCTTTTCATGTGTTGTTTCTTCTCTATCTTTATACACATGTTCTTTTTACTTGTATGCAATCTATTAATTCTGTTTCACACAAGATGCTTTGATGAGTTTTGTTTAAAGTGTTTCAGAAATACAGGTTGTCAAAGTCTACTTGCCATAAACTCTCTTCTTGCAAAGTTTTTCAAGAGTTTGTGTTAGGATAGATTTTATTATAGTCAACAAGTGAATATGAGTTGAGTGATTTATGACTTCTTTCATATGTTTATTTGTTTGTTGTGGTTTTGTCACGGATTGCCAAAGGGGGAGATTGTTAGGACATATATGTTTTCACTTGTTAAGAACATATGTCACTTATTTATGTAAATTGGCTAATCTTTTGACAAAATGCACTCTACTTGTAATTGGATAGTTCTAGGTGTTTTTAATACTTCAAGAAACAAGGTTTCAAGGTTAAGTGTTGAAGTCATCAAGTCTGTCCAAGAAAAAGCAAGCTGAAGTGCAAATTTCTTAAAGCTCGACACCTGCTCGATAGCTACCTTGACACCTGCTATCTTTCGAGATTTAAAATTTCAGATTTCCAATCTGATTTTCTTGGGATCCGTGAATATGATTTTGGGCCTTCTTTTCTTCTAACCCTAAACATATAAAAGGATTGTTTTAAGAGCCGTCAAGTGTGACACAAGTTGCAATAGCATTGAGCAATCTCTGTTCAAGCAAATTGTGATAAAAAGACGAAGTTCTTGACCTAGTTCATCTTCTTTCAAAAAGTTGCTGTGTATTTGCACCATAGGGTTTTGTAACCAAGCATCTTCCTGTTATTCATCATAAAGGATGAACTGAAGAACTTTGTAGCCAACCTTTCTTCCTTAGTTGGTGTTTTGAAGTCGGGTACTAGGATCCGCGCATTGGTTAGTCACGTACTTGGGAGCCGTGCATCAAAGGTGGGAATTGTCGTTGCAGATCAAGTCCAATTGGGTATTGGGGTAAGGGTTCAACTGTAGGTTGGTAAGGTACTTGGGATTCCTTTACTTGTAACCGCTTGATTTGATAATAGTGAAGTTTCGGGAGTGGTGACCTGAAAATCACCCGGTGGGGTTTTTGCCATTAGAGTTTTCCCCATTCGTAAACAAATCACCGTGTTATTTAATTTTCGCTGCATATTTAGTTTTTGGTGATTTGTTTGTGCTTCCACGCAATTGCATGATTAATTGATTAATTAATAACTTAGCTAATTAATTAATTAGGGTTAATCACAAGGGGTCATTCAGATTGTCGCCTATCAATAGACAATATCATAAAAGAACTACTGAAATTATACTGAAATAAAAATAGAGTATCAAAGCTTTAAACCAAAATCCGTAAAACAGTTATAAAGACTAAAAGAAACTGAATAAAACCGTCTGAAAGACCAATAACCAATGTTACTAAGTTTCTAAACTATGCTCCCCCTAACACTGTGCAAGCTCTTCTCCAGCTTCCCCTCAAAATTGTTTCCCCCTTTTTGACCGGAATGGCCAAAGGGCTAGAACTAATCTGACTCTGAATCTGTGCCTTGCTCCATAGATAAGTCTTGTGTTTGTGAAGAGAGCGTGGTGATTAGTCTTTGAAGATATACAAACTGGTCCGCGGTGTGCTGTACATGAGAATCCAGCACCGTAGACACATGATCCATTTTAGCTAGCAAAAGATCAAGTTTGCTTAAGCCTTATGGTGGAGCATAAGATGATGGCTGTGCAGATGGCTCTGGAGTTGAGGTGAACCTATCAATCTCCTCCTCTGTATCTCCACCCTCATCTTGCTCAACACGAGGCTGTGGGATGGTATGCACACCAATCTTGGAGCCCTTGATGTGTGCAGTGCTTCTAGTCAGTGTATGACCACCAATGGGGTAGTCCCTCTGAACAACTGTGAGGCCACTGGGTAGCTTGAGCTTTGCCTTGGCAATTAATCCCATGATCGAGGAGGGGAACGGCATCACAGTCCGTGAATTCTGCTTTGTGATGCTCTTCTTCAAGACATGCATGATATGGCCACAAATGTCAATCTCCTTATGAGTAAAGAAATCATACAAGAATCTTGTTCTCGGAGCAGATAGAGTGGTGAGATTGGTGACTGGATACAGATTATGAATCATCACATAGCTTAGTGTCCTCATTTTCGGAGAGAATTTAATAGTGTTCATGGATGATTTCTTTGGTTCACCACTAAGAACTGTAATCATCTCAGCGGTAGAGCCTAATCTGTCCTCATATGCAACTGTGATTGGCTGAGATGGAGGAAGAGTTTCCAAAAAGTCTTGGATAATCTCTCTTGTAATCACAAATTCCTTGTGTCTTACCCAGCACTCAATACAGTCTCCGTTGACAGTGGCATTTGAGAAGAACTCCCTGATAATCTCTGAATAAACCACCCCAGTCGAGTTCAGCAGCTTGGTCCAAGTTCTATCTTTGAACACTTCAGGGATGAAAGTGTCCTCGAGAGTTTCTAGATGAACTACTCTCTCCATGATGATCGTCTTGTCCTTATAGCAGTCATTGTACTTCATATCTGCTTCCACGGACTTGAAATGATTAGAATCAGTGCGTGCACGCTTTGAAGTTGGTTTCTTCTTAGCTTCATGCTTGGTGGGAGACATCTGCACAATTTCGCAAAACAGAAAGGAACCAAGTGCACAAACACCAAAACAGAACACACAAACAAAAAAACTTGATTAGATTCAAGTTAATCCCAAAGCAAATGACACTATTCAAAAGCATATCATACCCTACTCAAGGATTATGCAAAAACATATAAAACAAGAATATAATAGGCACAATGCATGAAAGTAAGTAGTTGTGCATGTGTGTGCATGTGTGTGCATATGCTAGTGCATATGTGTGCAACATGAGATGCATAGGGGTGTGCCTAGAGGGTGCCTAGGTGTGTGCCTAATGAGTGCATCATGAGCAAAATGTAGGAAACACATAAACAAAGACCAAACCAAGTAGAGTAAGGTTAAACATATGGAAATTCAAAGATTGGAACTCACATGAAATAAATTAGGCACAAAAATGTCACTCAGACATTTTATCAAACACCTCATATGCATACAAACATTCTAAGTATGAGCAATGCACGATCATGGCAAAAACTAGCCTAAATACACGTTAAACAACCACAAGGGGCCAACACAGAAATACAGAAAACAAATGGGACGCAGCCTAATCAAAAGATATGGCAAATAATCACCCAATTTAGAAAAACAACCCAAATTTTCGAAAATCCCCAATTAACAAACCCTAACACAAATTTTGCAAAATTTAAGTAAAAACTTAAAAAGAAAGGTTTATAAAGCATACCTTGAAGACAAAAATGCAGAAAAGAGGCTTGGATTGAGGGGGTTTGAATGAAATAGTGATTTTTATTGGTTGAAGAGGTTCGAATGAGTTTGAGCGAGGGAAGAATTTTTTATTTGAAAAAAAAACTGTCACATTAGCAATATAAAACTGAAAACACGCGTTTTACGCGGGTTAGAGAGTAGCGACATAGTCGCGAGACAACCGCGAAAATGGCGACAGAAGTACAAAATTTTCGTGAGAAGCACTAGGTCGCGAGACAATTGCGGTAACTTCTGTCTGAAATTTGAAAAACTCCAATTTTTAGCCAAACAGCATGTCACGAGAAGCTGTTGGTCGTGAGACAGTCGCAATACAGTCGCGAGAGTTTCTGTGTGACATGATAAAAAAAAATTTCCCTCAAGCCCTTTTCGCGGGAAGCTCTAACTCGCGAGCTTCTCGCAAAACAGCCCCTAAACCAGTTTTTGAAGAAAAACACAAAAATGCATTTTGAACAAAGACAAAAGACACGAAAGTATAAAATCACTTCCAAAAACAAATAAAACACTCAAAAATCTTTTTGGGTTTGATCAACCAGTTCTTGAGCATACACATCACATTTGAACATGTACAATCACACAAATGAGATAGGCATTGATTGAATCAAAGTCTTGTGTGTTGTGTGTGGGTATCAAATGTGGAATAGTCTATAAACCAGAGCGAAACTTCAATGATCAATTCAATCGAGTCATACACAACTGATACGAAATCAAGTGGACTATCTCCATTATAGAAATGAGTATATATGACCTCCCACACATTGAATACAAAACTTAGAAGCTTTTCATTTGGCTTCTGCATAAGGCATAACAATTGGTCCAATTTATTTTGTTTGGACAAGAACATCTCATTTTTTAGATTGGTGCTTGAAATTTATGATATTTCAACATTAATGATTAGCCTTTGGCTTTTTGAGCACCATAAAAAATATTAAGAAGAGTCGCTTTCCCTTTTTCCTAGTCGAATACTAGTGTGTGCGACAGGCTTTTGCAGCTCAATATCTCTTTTCATTTGGAGATTTACAAAAAAGTAAAGTGGGAAGAGATATAGACACAAGTCTATGCAAGTATCAAGACTAACAGGACTACTGACCAATTATTCATGACAAGCTTGAAGATCTATTTACAACAGTCACACATAGTGTTCAAGATTTCTCCAATAAAGAAATGAGTGCATATATGACAAGCCAAAATCGTAAATGCACTACGCCATAAGTACGAAGGTACTAGGCCAAATTCACATGTGACAAACACAAAACAAGTGATCAAACTTTTGAGATTTTTCAATTTTTATGGGTTTTTGAAATTTTTTAAACACACCCAAAACAGAACAAGAAAAGTAAGATCAACCAGAAAATAGCTGGAACAAACTACAACAGATAAAAGAACAACAGGAAAAAGAAAGCAATGCATGAAATGATGCAACAGCAAATGTCCCTAAACATTGAAAGAATTTATGCATGGACATGTTATAATGCTTATGCATGAGTACCCCTCTTCACCCACACGTCACGTGCGTTTGGGGTGATATCCTTGATGGATTGGGTACGAGAGTTTGGACTTTCAAACCTTCTGGTGAAACTCTCCAAGCAAGTGGTGAAGGCACCGATCATTTTCATCATGTCCGTCATACCGGGATTATGATTTTGACTTCTTGGTTGCTCACCACCCCAAGACCTCATGTCATTTCTCCTTCCTCGTGACCGAGGTGCGCTTGCATTGCTGTCTGATCTCAGTTTTTGACAATTGGGTTTGGTATGTCCTTGCAGTCCGCAATAATGACACACATAATCTGTTTTGGGACTCCATTGTGATCTTGGGAGAGATCTTCCTCTAGTTTTATGTTTAACCATAGATTGATTTCGGGGCTTATTCACCATTCGATGCTCAACCACAATCTTCTTCTGTACATCCTCAACTTTCTCAAGAATGGGCTCTTTAACAACTGTCTCATTTGCCTTCATAAACTTTACTTCTTTGGTGACTTTGGCTGATGAGCAGCTTCCTCCGGTGTATCCCAACCTGGACTTGTCTGAAGAAGGTTTTTGAGATGATATAACATCTTCTAACTTCTGAAAGGAGACTCTCTCTATCTTAGCATGAGCTTGCATAACCTCTTGCTCAAGAAATCTCACCTTTGTATACGCTTTAGACAGCTCGCCATTTAGTGTCTCAATCTCACACTTAGCCTCTTTATATCTGATCAAGAGACTTCTGTAATCTTCCTCAGCTTTCTTCATTTTCCTTACAGCTGCCTTGGCTACTCTGGAATACTCTCCCGACTTCTCAATTAGTAAGGAGTAATTTTCTTGAAGATTAGCTGTATTCTCTTCCTCTTTAGCATCTGATTCTTCCATAATCCCAATAGACTCTGAATCAGAATTCTCACCAAGCTCCTTCACAAGTGCACTCAAATCATCCGATGACTCCACATGAGCAATGGTCATGAAGGCGGAGTAGTTTCCCTCTCCGTCACAGCTCTCTTCCGAGTCAGACTCAGAAGATTTTGAATCACTGAGTGTCGTGGCATAAGCCTTGCCTTTCCCCCTCAGAAAATTTGGACACTCCTTCTTTAGATGTCCATGGCCATTGCATTCATAGCACACAATGTCTGAAGAATGTTGAGAATCCCTCCCTTCTTTCCTCGTAAACTCTTTCCTATCACCTCTCGAAGATGAAAATTTCCCTCTGTTAAATGGTTTTCTACTGTTCTTCATCTTCAGGAATTTTTGGAAGTTTTTTGCAAGATATATTACTTCCTTCTCCACTCCATCCTCTTCGGAAGGATCATCCATTCTTTCGGTGATGGTCTTAAGGGCAAGCGATTTACTCGTCTTGTGGGAAGGTAGTCCAAGCTCATATGTTTGAAGTGATCCAATGAGCTCTTGAATCTTAATTTCATCCAAATCCTTGCTTTCCTCTATGGCTGTGACTTTTGCCTGAAAGCTCTCTGGTAAGGACCTCAAAAATTTTCTCACCACTTTAGTATCTTCAATCTTCTCCCCAAGATTGAGTTTAGCAATTACAATTTCATTGAGCTTCCCATAGAATGAATCAAATGGTTCATCATCCCCCATCTTGAGCTTTTCAAATTTGGTAGTAAGCATCTGAAGCTTTGTGTCCTTAACTTTCTTCGTACCCTCATATGTCATCTCCAAAATCTCCCAAGCTTCCTTGGCTCCCGTCATATGAGAGATCCTGTGGAATTCATTAGGAGACACATAAAAAAAAAAATAGCATTTAACGCTTTACTATTAGCATTGGCTGTTGTGAGAGCTGCCTTATCCCAAGTGGACTTAGGATCCGTCGGCTTGGTCCAACCAATCTCAACCGCATCCCAAATGGTATCATCTATAGAGCATAAAAATGCTTTCATTCTGACTTTCCAGAAAGCATAATTGTTCCCATCGAAAAATGGTGGAACATTGAGTGATTGAGACCAGTCCATCTCAAATAGGGTCAAGGATCACACTCAGGTATATAAACCATAGCGAGTGTACTCGCTTTGATACCAATTGAATGCTCGGAAATGTGTTGAAAACACGAGCAATTTAGACCCCCCAATTAAAGGTATGGCTCGATAGATTTTACACTAACTTAATACTAAGTGCGGAATAGTGTAAATGCGAGTGGATGAACACATAAGCTACTCTAATCCATAAACTAAGCAATACAACAGTATAATGGAATTTAAAAATATAAAAGAGTAGGGAAGAAAGATGCAAACACAAAAAACACCAAGACGTGTTTTCGAAGAGGAAACTGAAGAACTCGGCGAAAACCTCTTCGCCACCCTCCAAGTGGAAATCGATCCACTAGACAATTAGTTGGGATACATGGGTTAGCAAGAGACCCTCCAAGCCTAATCTACCCGGTGTACGTAAGCCCTCCAAGCTCCTACTCCAACAAGGCTTCTCGGAACCGTGTTTTGTCTAGCTCTCCGGATCCCGCAACAAGCTCCATGTTGCATCTGCCATTCCAGGCTTCTTCCAATGCTTCCCAGTAGCACCAAAACGTCACACAACACTTTCAAAGGGTGTGGTAAGTGTTTGGGCTATCAACCTCTCAATGGTATGGAAATGGAGAGGGAAGAGTTGAGAAAATACCACAAGCAAGTGTATAGAGAAAGGTGGGGATGACAATCTCTAATTCCTAATGTGTTTGGCTAGGTTTTTCTCTCTGAAGCATTCCTCAACATTTGTGGGTAATGAGGGTATATATAGGATAGGTGCAAAAAGTGTGAGTCAGACAGTACAAGCTGGCAGAACAGATTGCCTCGTGGGTGTCTCGCTGGAAGGCCTTACCCGCGAGATACTCGCGAGACATAACTATCTCCACCTGGCCTGACTCTTCACATTCCATCATGTGCATGGCACATGATCCATTTCGTGGGAAGCTAGGTCGCGACATACCTGCGAGAACTCTTCTTCCTTCAAATGCTTGAGTCTTCACACACTCTCTCTCTCACACATCTCTTACAACAAATCCCACACTAGATACAGGGTATGAACGATTGAAAATGATTACAATCAAATTTGGCACGGAATAAAAGCCAACAAAATACATAATTGTAAATAACAACTTTACAAGAATAACATCCCAAAACAATAACTAAATATATCCTTCTGTGTCACTCTTGTAAACAACATCCATCCCATATAGCATCTTGCCAAAGACAACATGGCATTCCATAGAAAAAATAAAAAAAATAAAAAAGACAACATGGCATTCCATCCAACCTTTTAAAGGAAACAAAAAGCAAGCATGTAAGAAGGGGGAAAAAAAAAAATCCAGGCTATAAAAACTGTGCACTAAACAGATGGTACAAATTATCATTGTTCAAAAACATTTTAAAAATAATATAAAAAATCGACCACACCATTAATACAGCTAGCAAATGTCACCAAGTCTTAGTCTTCTTCCCCTATGTTATCTCATGTAAAGATATTGCCTTAAGGTGCACACATGTTGCTAATTTAGCACATGGACACTCAATTTCATGTAATGAGTCTACCCACACCTAAATATGAAAAAAGATCTTGATCTACCTTAATCAATAAAATCTTCAAATTAGCACTTGAATCAAACCATTCACTTACAACCAACAACTTTGAGAACAACACTACTTATTTAATAGGAAAAACAACAGCCTGAGCCTATATGCAAAAATGAGCGAAATTAAGATGGATGCACGGAGTTCCAAAATAACTCAACAAAACAAAGTATTCAACAGTTGAAAGATAGAGGCTAACAATTAAATAGATACTAATATAAGATACCCAAACTTGTAATAAATAATTTGCTACTATAGCAACTCAAATCTTACAAACATGGGTGGGGAAAAATGCTAGAGATCACAAACCATATATAAGAGCTCTATTTGAAATTGAAAGTTTCATTCACAGAATCATCACAAATAGTAACTGAAATCCCTTAGAATCAAGAAAATTTAATCTGTGAGGTAGACTGAAATGTAAAGCCTAAAAAAAGGATTTTTATTTTCAAAAAATAAACCAAAGAGAACTCTAACAATCTAATTTTGCTTAGAACTATCCCAAAGACATCAATCAACAAAATGTAATCCAAAATATCAGATAAATAGAGAGATAGTATGGCTGTCCTAAGGTGAAACAAAGTCTACAAAAAGAAGCTGAAGTAATCATTATAAGGAAGTTGATAATAAAGCATGATTGCAACAAAAAAACACATAACAATTTTACAGGTTAGTTGAAAAAGAATCATGGAATGCATTTTTTTTTTTTTTTTTTTATAATAGCAAAAGCTGTCTAAAATATGCAAAAACAGAGGAAATTCAAACAACAAATACATAATGGAAAGAATTATCAGATAAACAAAGGAAAAATTAGGCTTTCCTAACCTATCACTTTGTTCCAGCAACTCTACTTGCAGATTACTCAAGTTTTGTACTTGACAGAGAAATGCAGCAAATCTGAATTTCAACAAAATGACAGGGTAAGAAGGTTTTCTATAATTTCAATAACATAGTGTCTAACAATCTGTTGGAAGGTGTACAGTAATCAGTTGGTTACAATTAATTTATTTATTTTTCAAAAACCTAGTAATTAATCCAAAAAACCATAATTTCACTTAGAAAAAAATTATAAATTACCATACACTCTAAACTTTCAGATTTTAAAGCATCCAAGGATTAAAATCAAGGGCGAAATCCCTAATGTTACTAAAACTTAAAACCAAAAATAATTATTTCAGACCAAATCATCCATAGAGAGAGAGAATAAACCCATCATTACACACTCTAAACTTTCAGACTTATAACCATCCAAGTTGAAATTTGGCCATTAAAATCAAGGGCAAAATCCCTTATGTTACCAGTACTTAAAACCGGAAATTATAATTTTTCCATAGAAAGAGAGATAAACCCATCTATATTTCAAAAGGAGTCAAAGAAGAACCCTAGAAAATTCGGTATGGAGAAAATTTTGAAATACAGATATATTGAAAAGGAAGATGGTAATTCTTGTAGTACAAACATCTGGTTTTAAACTAAAAACATATACATATTGGAGATTTAATATGCTAATTCGAAAAGGAAAAGCAATAGTGAAAATTTTCAGAAAACCAAAACAGTATTTGAAGAAGAAACGAGTACGCTAACCCTTAGAAAAATTTTGTTGCAGAGGAGAGATAAGGCAGAGTAACAGATCAGATGGCGATGGCCAGCCGTTCTATGTAACACAGTAGCGCTAAACATCTTAAAATTAAAAAAAAAAAAAAAAAAAAAACAGCACCCAAAAAACATTTAATCTACTAAAGAGCATATTTAAGAATTATAACCTCCTCAAGAAATTTCTGTCTCCTAAATAGGCCTCCGCCATCCCCTTCATCGCCATCATCAAAGTCATCAAAGTAATCATCTTCATTGCCATCGACATCACCACCACCATGATTTATTTTCTTTCCAATATCTCCACCACCTCCCCCAATTGCAGTCTGGAATTCCAAAAGTATTAGTCATGTTGCCCAAGACAATGAACAATTCACATCACAATATGTTTAAACCAAATTGAAGCAGTAACTTTCAGTTAATTGGTTAAAGGAATGCAAAACCTCAAATCTGAGTACTTAGACCTAGATCAGCACCCAAGTCACAAATAAAAGATCAAATCTATAAATATGTTGGTTCCCCTTAAAATAATATCTACATTCCTCAGATCACTGAGAGACAAAGCCTAGGTAGAATTTGATCTTCTATGGTGTTTCCCTGGAAAAAAGAAATAGAGAGGAAAACATATTAGGAATTGAAATCTATAATTGCAGCAAACCCTAATTAGAAACCCCCAAATCCCAAAATTAATAACAACGTAATTTTCCCACTGTCCTTGTTTGTTTTTTCTCAATTTCCTACAAACATTTGAGCCTCAAAGTTATTTTGGAAACAAAAACCACAAATTATTCATAAGCAAGTAGATTAGGACAACAACAACAAAATAGGAAGAGAGTAGTGAAGATTAAGGATTCAAGGTGATCTTACCAACGATCTGATACGTACCCTAGTGAAACTTTTGAGAAAAACAGACCAAAGGATTTTGTTTTTAGCGGTGAGGAAACTGATAGTGATGGTTCCAGAAAATTCTCTTTTAAGCTATTGGGTTACGTTTCCGACGAACTTTGTTCTCTTTCCTTTTGATTGCAATTTACTGATTTAAGCGGTTTGTTTTCTTTTATACTGAAGGCTATCAAAAGGTGTTTTAACGCTGCCAAACAGATCAAAAGGTGTTTTCCAAATCAAAACCGGTTTTCCAAATCAAACCCCCCCCCCCCTAAAAAAAAAAAAAACTATGAACGTAGATATTAGAAAACAGGGAAAGGCTTAGTGATATCAAAATAAATCGAAAAATTGAGAAAACAAACATTTTCAGGGAGAACCCAAAAGCCTGAAACAAAAAGGAATCAAAACCAAAATCAAATCTAAACCTTTTCAACAAAAAAACTCAATAAAAAGTAATATTTCATACCCAAATCTAAAAAAATAGAGAAAAACGTACCGGAGTCGGTTCCGACGATCTGATGGTGGCAGTTATATAGCCTAACGGTGTTGATGCCCATAGATTTTTCTTTCTACTTGCACCGGTACTCTAAGTCTGGCGAGGGAACGGAGAACTCTCTCTGCCTCTCTATTTCTCTGTCTCTCTTTTCTCTCTCTCTCCTTTCTCCGTGAGGCAATCTTTCTTTTCTTTTCTTTTCTTTTTTTGTGTTTTAAGCAGTTAGTTTCTTTTTATACCAAGAGGCTCCCAAACAATGTTTTAACAAAGTGAATCATTCTTTTTTTTCATTTTAAGCGTGGCAGAATTTTGAAAGGCCAAACGTTGTAACGTGCAGCTTTTTTACTTGAAAGCTGTATACGTGTTAGCACCTCCTTAACTGTAAGAATTCACTTTCTCTCAGCTTCTGCTATTATATATAGTATATGATATAGATATATAGATTTCCAAGAGTTTGTGATATGTCTGGGACATTTTACACTTTCATTAAATTATTATTATTATTATTATTAGGAAATGGTATCCGCCTAGCCTTTGGCAAACTATTCCTCTCTCTTCTCATGAGATACCAAAAAAACCCTATACACTAATAATTTGATATATTGAATTTAAGATTTCCAAATTTATGTCATACCCTTGATAAACGAGGCCACCACTCAATACCTGTGGGGTCTCTTTCATTATTTATGAATTATGAATTCAGGTTACAGTTGTCTTGTCCCATAATATGTATTTGTATATGTAATCATACTTTAAGACTTGTGAGTCTTCCATTATCGAGGAGGGGAAAAAAAAGGACTCATAAGTCTTCCATGGAGCACCTTTCAAATCTGAATTTAAAAAGTACTACACTATGGGAAGTATATTGCACAAGTTGATACAGATATATATATATATATATATATATATATATATATATACAAGGAATAGAGTCGTTTTAAGTGTTTCCAAAAAAAAAAAAGAAGGAATAGATAAAAATATAAGAAAAAAAAAAAAACGCGGCCTAGCACCTGCTACATATAAAAATTAACCTTAAGCAATTGGAGTCCAATCTGGCAGGCTTGAAATTAGCCCCTTCCAAGTATTAAAATAAAATTTTCATATAAAGTTTCTCGGAGGATAATCCCTGATATTAGTATATTACCTTTATCTTACCGAGTAAAGACCAATTCCTAGATTAATTTTAATCGTTCATCTGAAATGTGAACTCAAATCTTCCTAGATGAAACTGCCAATAATGATTCTAAAACTTCTATGCTTTCAGATACGGACCCAGCTAATTAAGCAATTTGAGAATGCATGGCCCAGATTACCTAATCTCTACGGTCAACCTTTCACATAAGCACGAGGTCGACTTTCAGACCTTAAACGTTATATATGTTGACGTTATACATGTCTAATATTTATTGGGTTTTACTAACCTATATCTTTAGAGTATATATTAATAAATATTTTAAAAATTTTTTTATGAAAAAATAAAAATGTAACTAAATATTTTGATAATTTTTTAAGTTTTTCATAAAAAGTTTTTTAAAAAAGATGATTAATATATGTCTTAAGGGGTGGGTTTCAGTTAGCTCAACTGGTAAAGTCTCTAATGGTTGTATAAGAGATTTGGGGTTCAATCCCCGCCTACACCAAAAACTGATTGGTGTCTTGGTCTGATGATAAAGAGCTATCATCAGGAGTGGACGTCATAAGTTGAAACTCTCTCAAAAAATATATGTCTTAAGGGCATACATGAACCAGACCCGTATTTAAATTATTAATTGAAAAAAGGATTCTTAATAATTCCAAGGTAGCTTCCTACTTTTAAAACGTTGTCTAGATATTAGAATTAAAAAACCTAAAGCATAATACTCATCCCGAGTCAACTAATCATTGGTGTACGTACATCCCATGAGTCAGTCAACAGGTTACTACCACTCATCAGCTCTCATATAAATAGACACTACTACCTCATATTCCAAAAACACAAATTCATATCATAGATAGATCCTATTATAACTTTGCCATTTGCTTCATAATATCAAGGCAAAAATGCAAAACTGACCATCTAACTTTCAGCATTTTTCATTTCAGTCCTCTAACTTTCAGTTTTGTCATTTTAGTCCTCTAACTTTCAATTGTTGTCAATTCGGTACTCCGTTAGACCTCAGTTATCTATTGCCGTTAAGTGAGCCAAAACAACATCCTTTTGACTCTTTTTTTTTTTTTTTTGGTAATTAAGAAAAATTAAGAAAACTGTTATTAAAAAAAAAACATTCATTTTTTTTTCTCATTCTCTATCTCTCTGTCTCACTCGTCGGGCTCTCTCTCGGTTTCTCATTCTCTATCTCTCTGTCTCACAGTGCGCATAGGTACTGGACACAGTCGCCATCAGGTTCCGGTGACTTAGCATCACTCCTTTAACTCTCCCGGTGGTCCCCGACGAGTACAATATCGCCGCCAAATCAGACTGGCTCACTTCGACACGGTCGATTGTTTGTACCGGACTCCTCATCATTGAGTCGAACTCGGATGAGAAGAGGACAATGGTTTTGAAACGGAGAGAAATGTTTGAAAGTTTGTGAGCGCTTGATGACGTGGCAAATGTGATCACTGGGTTGAATAGTTGGATTAGGCTTGAAATCTCAGACTCGGTGCTAAGTGGGTTAGCCGGGGAGATGACTATCCCAAGCGACTTTGGGTTTCAGATTTTGGTAGAGTGAGTGATGAAGAGAGAGAGAGATGGAGAGGTGGAGGTTGACGGTGGCAAGAGAGAAAATGAAAAAAAAAAAAAAGACTGTTTATTTATTTATTTATAACAGTTTTCTTACTTTTTTTAATTAAAAAAAAAGAGTCAAAACGACATCATTTTGGCTCTCCTAATGGCAGTCAATAACTGAGATCTAACGGAGTACCAAATTGACAACAATTGAAAGTTAGGGGACTGAAATGACAAAACTGAAAGTTAGAGGACTGAAATGAAAAAGACTGAAAGTTAGAGGGTCAGTTTTGCATTTTTGCCTAATATCAAACATGAAGGTATTCTATTTTTCCCTCCTAAAACATGGCACTCGCATGAAATAATAGTACTAGCCTTTTAGAAGTAAACACTATTTTTGTTTTTGTTTTAGAAGATACTATATATTTCTTTACATGTAATATATCCAATGGTGCAGCAGAAGCTAGTAATAAAGGTGCAGAGGACTTGTGATAAATGTAGAACCAAGGCCTTGAAGCTTGCAGCAAGGGCAGAAGGTGTGAAATTGTGAATCAAATTTAAAACTCTCTTATGTATAAGAAAAGTTCTAGAAACTGCTTAAGTGAAAAACTAATTTTTTGATTGATTGGAATGAATAAAATTGAGATTAATTTACACTGAGGCTCTGTTATATATACACGTTTACAGAGCAAAGAAGGAATCAAAACTAATCAAAAACTAATCTAACTAACTTTTAACAAACTAACCAATTCTGATATTACAGCTATACATCACTAATCATTCTCACGTGTCTACTCCCTCACGTGCCAATCACTTATGTGGAACGCTGTCGTTTACCTTCAATTTTCCTTTCTTCTTTTGCTTATAAACTTTGTCGTTTTGGTCGTCACTGCAACTATGTCGTTCTTCTTTCTTTGTTTCTATACTGCTTTGTTTCATCCTTTCTTTCTCAGTTACATATTCAACACTCCCCCTCAAGTCATGATTTACAAAATCATTGACTTGATCAGTTGAAGTCTTCAAAGTTGGGGAGAAAATATCAATCAAACCCAAACAATTCATCAGTCTACTAAAAGTTGGAAGTCCTAAAGCTTTGGTAAAGATGTCTACTATTTGAAACTGGCTTGAAACATGAAAAGTTTTAATCACACCCTCTATTATCTTGTCCCTGACCAAATGGCAGTCAACCTCTATGTGTTTTGTTCGCTCGTGGAAGACAGGATTGGCTGCTATATGTAATGCAGCTTGGTTGTCACAAAAAAGCTGAGCACTACATGGATGATCAACCCTTAAATCTCTTAGTAATTGAAGAACCCACACAATTTCATAAGTTGTTGTAGCCATTGATCTGTACTCTGCCTCTGCTGAGGATCTAGAGACTGTACTTTTGTTTTTGGACCTCTATGAGATTAATGAATCTCCTAAGAACACACTGTAACCCGTGATTGATCTTCTGGTATCAGGGCAACCTGCCCAATCAGCATCACAGAAGGATTTCACTTGCATTGTGGAGTTGCTGGAGAAAAATAGTCCTCTACCTGGAGTGCCCTTCAAATATTGCAGCACTCTATTAACTGCCAGCATGTGAGGCTCTCTTGGTTCAACTAAAAATTGACTCAACCTATGCACTGCATAAGTGATGTCAAGTCTGGTTAAAGTGAGATAGAGCAATCTTCCTATTAACTTTCTATACTGTCTTGCACCTGGAAGCAGCTTTCCCACATCCTTTGAAAGATGCAAATTTTGTTCCATTGGAGTTCTAAGTGGTTTAGACCCCAAGAAGCCTTTATCTTGCGAAATTTCCAAGCAATACTTCCTTTGATTCAAACTTATACCCTTGTCACTTCTAGCAACCTCAAGACTCAGAAAATACTTCAATGAGCCTAAGTCTTTTAGGCCAAACTTGGTGTCAAGCAAATGCTTTAAGTCAGTAATGCAGCCAGGGTCATTACCAGTGAGCAAAATGTCATCCACATACACTAGTAAGGCAGTGAAAGAAGCACCTTTAGTATATGTAAAAAGAGAGTAGTCTTCCTTAGATTGGACAAAACCAAAATTCAACAAAGTGTAAGAAAATTTTGCAAACCACTACTGTGAGGCTTGTTTCAAACCATAGAGACTCTTGTTTAGTTTACAAACCAAAGGACCACAATTAGAAGTAGAAGTACACTCCCCCTTGCTGTGAAAACCAGGTGGAAGGCTCATGTAAACCTCCCCAGTCAAATCACCATGGAGGAAGGCATTATTCACATCCATTTAGTGAAGAGCCCATTCTTTCACAGCAGCTAGAGATAAAACCATCCGGACAGAAACTGACTTAGCTATAGGAGAGAATGTGTCAGTATAATCAAGGCACTCTCTCTGTGTATACCATTTAGCAACTAAACGAGCCTTATACCTTTCAATGGAGCCATCAGATTTGTACTTAGTCCTATAGACCTACTTGCAGCCAATTGGAACCTTACCCGGAGGAAGGTTGGTTAGAGTCCAAGTGTGTGTGAGTTCTAGAGCTACAGTTTCTTTATCCATAATAGCTCTCCAATTGGGAGATTGAACAGCCTCATGGAAAGAAGTAGGGTCTGGTGAGGTGGAATCAACAACCATAACAAACTGCTTGTAATGTTTAGTAAGGTTAGAGTAGGTAAGGCAAGTAAATATGTCATAAAGTAGGCCAGAGGAAGGTGCAAATGGTGTGGAAGTTATTGACTTGCTGGAATAATCTTTAAGGTATGATGGAGGGTTGTGGGATCTAGTGGATTTTCTAAGGGGCAAAGGAGAATTTTGCCTAGAGACAATCATAGGAACAGTATCAATCTCAGAATCAACAACAAGAGGAGTGACATGTGGAAGTGGTGAATAGGAAGGAGAACTAGAAATCTGTTCTGTAGAAACAGTATCTGCAGAATCAGGGAGTACAACACTACTGTCATTTAAAAAATTGGAATCTTAAATGCAAGAATTAGGAACAGAATGAGGGAAGACAAATGAAGTTAAATCAAGAAAAGGAGAATCATATAAGTGCAGTGAGGAAGAAGAAGAACCAGAAGCAAAAGGGAATATATGTTCATAAAAAATCACATCTCTAGAAACAAATGTGGAGTTGGTTGCCAAATCCATGACCTTGTACCCTTTAATACCACTTGGATATCCTAGAAAAACACATTTCTTAGCTCTTGGTGCAAATT
This sequence comes from Quercus glauca, assembly GCA_023736055.1. Taxonomy (NCBI): domain Eukaryota; kingdom Viridiplantae; phylum Streptophyta; class Magnoliopsida; order Fagales; family Fagaceae; genus Quercus; species Quercus glauca. The sequence continues at coordinate 7,791,611 of CM043319.1, read as the reverse complement.
TGTGTCTATTTTGACAAAGAGTAGAAGTGAAGCATAAACAACCAAAGGTTTTAATGAGGTTATAGGAAGGAGCTGTTTGAAAAAGCATTTCAAAACGAGTTTTATTTTTTACATGTTTTGAAGGCAGCCTACTAATGAGATAGACTGCAGTAAGAATGCAGTCACCCCACATCTTTAAAGGCAGGGAAGAGTGAAACCTTAAGGCTCTTGCAACATTTAAAATGTGTTGATGCTTTCTCTCAACAATTGCATTTTGTTAAGGAGTCTCAACACAAGTTAGTTGATGCGAAATACCCTTTGATTTGAAAAAAATCCTTCATAAAAAATTCTGTGCCATTATCACTTCTAAGACACTTAATTTTTGCACTAAATTGAGTTTCAACCATGTTAGAAAATTGTTCAACAAGAGCTTGTGTTTCGGACTTAGATTTAAGTAAGTAAACCCAAGTACATCTAGAATAATCATCCACAATGGTAAGAAAGTATTTGTAACCTTCAACAGTTGGCACTGAAAAAGGTCCCCAAAGCTCACAATGCACAAGATCAAAAAGGCAATGAGATACATGAGAACTACTAGGAAAAGATAACCTCTTTTGTTTGGCAAAATGACAAATGTTACAACAAGCTGCTTTATTAGAATTTGAACCACATACAAACTTATTAAACAGTGACATTTTAGCATAAGAAGGATGCCTTAAACGAAAATGCCACAAATCAACATTATTGATAGAAGTATTATCAGAAGAAATGAACTAGGTATCTGTGAAGAAGCAGCAAGAACAGATGAAGATGGAAGACTCTGTTGTAGTAGATAAAGGCCTTTTGATGCTTTACCGAAATCCACTCATGTTCCAATTGGCCAGGTCTTGGATAAAGCAAAAGGAACCAAAAAAATACAAGACAACAAAACAATGTTTTAGTGAGTTGACTAACTAAGATGAGATTAAAAGTAAAGGAAGGAACACAGAGAACTCCATATAGAGTAAGTTGATTTGAGATATGAACTGTGCCTATGTGAGTAACTAAAGCCTTTTCTCCATTGGGCAAGTAGACAAAGGTGTTAATGGTGGAAGTAATAGATGATAAGCAAGACACTGAATGGACCATATAATCTGATGCAGCAGTGTCAATAATCTAGTCCTTGGCCTTATGAGCATGCCTATCAACTATATGAGCAAAAAATATGGAATGGGAAAATTAGGAGGCAACCAGAAAGGGTTACCTGAAAAATTGGCAAGGTAAGGCATGAAAGAACTAGGGCCTGCAGTAGCAGCAGCACCACTTAATGGAGACAGGACTGAGGCAGCTTGGTGAGAAGGCTGAGAAGCTTTAGATTGAGAAGTAAGGAAAGAAAGCAGTTGCTCACACTGACTCTGAGTGATGGGACATTGAGGAGCACTGAATTGAGATTGTGGCATGGTCAATTGATGTTGTGGAGTATAATGCATCCAATCAGGTTGAATAGGAAAGTTATGCATAGGCTGAGAAGTAACATTTCCAAAACCACCATTGTTGCAAAAGAAACCTCCTAAAGAGCCATTGCTAGAGACCTGATTGGCAGACGCCTTTCCTTTGTGCTTATATCCTGGAGGGTACCCATGTAGTTTGTAGCACTTATCTGCTATGTGGCCAACAATCCCACAGTAAGTGCATATAGGCCTTTCCTTCTTCAAATTGTCATTCTTTCCACTCTGGTTGCCATGAACCACACCCTGATTCCAACCTTGATGACCTTGAAACACCTTAGAATTAGAATTGTTAGCATATAAAGCTGTTGGTTCGATGACCAAATCAGCTTGACCAACTTGCCTACATTTTTCTTCTTGTAAGATAAAAAAATAGGCTTTGTTCAAAGAAGGAAATGGCTCAGTGATCAAGATTTGACTAGTAACAGTGGAATAACTATCATTGAGTCCCATAAGGAATCAAAAAACTTGATCCTTTTGCTGAGCACACAGTTGGTTTCTTTGAGAACCACAGGTACAAACACAGGTACAAGTAGAGAAAGATTGATAATGCACAAGTTCATCCCATAAAATCTTAAATTTGGTGAAATAAGAACTCACCGATAAGGAACCTTGTGAAAGCTTCGAAATTTCTTTCTGGATTTCAAAGAATCTTGGAACATTTGGCTGTGAAAACCTATCACATATATCAATCCACAATTCCCTTGCAGTGTGAATGTACATGACACTAGTAGCTAGATCTTTGCTCAAAGAATTCACCATCCATGAAAGGATGATGGTGTTTGCTCTGTGCCATGCATTGTACAAAGGATGAGAGAGATCAGGTGTAGGAATCGAACCATCCAGAAAGCCAAATTTGTTTCTACCACTGAGAGATAGAAACATAGCCCTTGACCAACTGAGGTAATTTTCTGGGCCAATCAACGGTTGGGAAACCAGAACAACATCAGATGGTGGAATGAAATAAGGGCTCGAAGGGTTGGTATTCACATCATCCATTGAAGGAGCTTGATTGGATGATCTACGATTTGCAACATCAAAAGTGTTTGAGGGAAGAGATTCTGAACCTGAAGCAGTGTTAGACGCGGAAGCCATTGATGAGCTATTCAAGCTCTGATACCATATAAGAAAAGTTCTAGAAACTGCTTGAGTGAAAAACTAATTCTTTGATTGATTGGAATGAATAAAATTGAGATTAATTTACACTGAGGCTCTGTTATATATACACGTTTACAGAGCAAAGAAGGAATCAGAACTAATCAAAAACTAATCTAACTAACTTTTAACTAACTAACCAATTCTGATATTACAGTTGTACAGTACTAATCATTCTCATGTGTCTACTCCCTCACGTGCCAATCACTTATGTGGAACGCTGTCATTTACCTTCAATTTTCCTTTCTTCTTTTGCTTATAAACTTTGTCGTTTTGGTCATCACTGCAACTGTGCCGTTCTTCTTTCTTTGTTTCTGTACTGCTTTGTTTCATCCCTTCTTTCTCAGTTACATATTCAACATTATGCTTTTGAAAACTATAAGTTGAGGGACTAATTCGATTTATATGTTGCAAATTTTTGTATGATTACCAAACAGGTGTGACCTCAGTGGCAATCGAAGGAGATGATAAAAGTCTGGTGGTAGTGATAGGAGATGAAGTTGATTCAGTTTGCTTGACCCGGTCACTGAGGAAGAAGGTTGGCTATGCCACCATAGTGAGTGTGGCACAACTGGAAGAAAGTGATGAGAAGAAAGATGAAGAAGACAACCAAACTCCAACCATATGCTATTCGGGTTATGGCCAATATCCACAGTTCCCCTCGTACTATAGAGTGGTTTCTGATCCATGGCCTAGCAATTGCTTCTTCATGTGACACATTGGAATATTGCAACCTGATCCGTGAGATGTAAAATTTTTCTTTGGTTTGGTCATGCTTGTTGTTTCTAGTGTATCCTATATGTGACTTCTCCTGAGCTAATAAAGTTATATACATGTATTCTAAGACAAAGGGTGAGTGCATCAATTTTTTCTTTTTGCTCTAAAATAATTTGTTTGCTGCGTATTATCCTGAGGATTTGGTTCCTTTCAATTTGAATTGGTTCCTATTAAAATGATTTATTGTAATTAATTGGCCATCTTTATATACAAGAGTAAATGAGTTTATTTTCACTCATGCATTTATTTCTTCTGATAATTATTATAACAATCGGCCTATCATCATGAAACTGCCTTTTCTTCAGCAAGTGATGTAGATTGGTTGATCGGGCAAACAATAAATTTTGATATTTTATATAATTTTTTGAAATTTTAGATTCATGCTGTTATTATTTCCTTAATTTATGTATTTTTGATATTTTATCATCATTTGGTATCATAGCGAAGCTAGTTAGTAAACTTAGTATCATGTCATGGCATGTAAAGGAGCATGTGGAGGACAGCATGCTACCATAAATAGATTACATGTATAAACACAAGGAGATTAAACTAGGGACGCACGTTTTGTGGAGGAAGAGTGGTTTGATGCGATTTTAGAGCTGCTCGCTGCCTTAGCTGTTGTCAACTGGCCTAAAAAGTCCATCCAAATCCAAGTCTTTAATGTTGAGGATGATCACATCAAAAGAGTTTCATCCGTTAATTTGGATTCATCGCAAGCCTATGATGAGTACTTCGATGATGGTGAAGATATGTTGGCGGTGAGTTGCGTAATTAAGTAATCATACAAGAGAGTTATATACACAATATTTTTGACGAAACTTGTAAGAGTTTTCTTATGCACATAAAAAATTTGCATAAGCATGCTGATTTAAATAACCACTAAAATGGTTGGTGAAGTACCAATTAAAGAGAACGATTTTAATGAAGGTGGATGATTCCACTTGGAAAAGTGGGAAAGAAATGATCATAAATTGTTTCTAATTAAATCGACATAACATTAAATTGTTTGAATTTTTATTTTTGAAAGAGTTAAGAGCTAGATTTGAATTTATTTGGAAAGAATTAGAGGAACAAGATTCAATTCGACGAGATTCAAGAGACGAAATTATTAGTTTTCACAATCCATTTGAAGAATTCAGTTCAAACTGAAATAGGTGATGTTGTTCTTAAGCATGATACTTTCTCTTTAAAGTGAGGCGAGTGCCATATGATCTAAGCTAGCAACAAACTTGTGAATGATATAAGCATTAGGATACAAATTTTTTCATGCAGATCATCAACTCCTCCATCCAAACTCTCATAAATAAAATTTTTCCCATCATGCATATTGAGATCCCAAAATTTACCATTTCAATTAATTAACTAATATAAATCATCTTTTTATTTTATTTCATTCTAAATTTTGACTGATATGTAAGAGAATCATCATTTTTTTTCCTAAACCTATTTATTTTTTATTACTTTACTCACGTATGAATTTATTGTTATTTTGTTTTAATAATGCATTTTTCTTATTTGCTTTACTCACATATAATATATATTTTTTCATCATTAATATTTTTTTTTCTTTACTTATATATGACATGTTATATATTTAAATTATTTAGCGATAATATATACACACCAAAATTGGTCCAAAATATTAGTCAAAACAATATTGTAGATAGAAACCCGAAAAGTCACGTCAAAATTCTGTCGTTTAATGTTCCAATCTTGGAACTCGACCAATCTTCTGTTCTTCACTTACAATCTCATTGAAGTCTCCCATTACACTAACCATGGCAAATTATCTTGCCAGAGTAGCCGTCCTAATAGTTTCTACAAAACGCCACAGCCATATCTGTACATCACTTACTCGAACATCAATGTGTGACTAGAAGAATATGTTTTTAAGACTTCAACTTTAGGGAGCCAAATTTAGTGGCATAAACCGAAATGAGCTAGAATTTAAAAGGTAATGATACACGGGTAATTTGTATTAGTTAATAAACGGAATAAAAAATTCTAGCCATTCCAAGTGGAATGGAACAAAATTCATAACATTGGTATTAGCCTTCAGCTGCCTCCTTTTGTATAACGTCTCTTTTGAGTGCCACCTAAGTTCCCTCTTTCTTAGTCAAGCTAAGCTTTTTCCCCGTAGAGCTTCATCAAGCGGCTCTATGTCCAACAGCCAGTGAGCCAGATACCCCCCAGAAAGAAAGCCCAAGTGAGCCGAACAATATCAGAAGAGCCTGCCATTACTACTCTGAAATCTGAATGCCAAAAGCACAACAAAGTTCTTTGAATTTCAATAACCTTTATGCAGTGCCGGCTCAAGGCCTAGGCAAGTTAGGCCAGGCCTAAGGCTCTACAAAAAAACAAAATTTTCCTTAAGGCCCCACTTTTCATAGTTAAAGGCCCAAATTTTTATAAAATTATATATATATATATATATATATATTTTAAAGGTTGTACATTTTTTTTTTATTAGTGATGTTAAGGATACTACAAATTTTACTATTGGCTTACAAATTGCCATGTTATTAATCACAAAAAAGTGATATAAATATTTATTAGTTAAATTGATGAAGTTCACTCTGAAATCTGAATGCCAAAAGCACAACAAAGTTCTTTGAATTTCAATAACCTTTATGCAGTGCTGGCTCAAGGCCTAGGCAAGTTAGGCCAGGCCTAAGGCCCCACCAAAAAACAAAATTTTCCTTAAGAAAAAAGGCCCCACTTTCCATAGTTAAAGGCCCAAATTTTTATAAAATTATATATATATATATATATATATTCTAAAGGTTGTACTTTTTTTTTTATTAGTGATGTTAAGGATACTACAAATTTTACTATTGGCTTACAAATTGCCATGTTATTAATCACCAAAAAGTGATATAAATATTTATTAGTTAAATTGATGAAGTTCATCAATGAGAGACAATATCACATTATATTTTGAACATTTTATAGTGTTTTTAATTAGTGCATTTTTCTTTTTCATTTCTATTAAGACTCTCAAAGTATGAGACCAATAAAACCTTAATTCAATTGAAATCCTAAAATATTTCAAAAAGATGTTGCAAATGTGTTAAATCATCAATTATAGATTAATCTCTCCTAATAGTTTGAGGCTTTGATTTTTGTAAAATAATATCCTACAAAGCCACACACCAAATAATATCTACCTCTCTCTCTTAAAATCAAAATATAAAATTAAAAATTAGATTAAAACTTTATTTAACTATGCATCGTCTAATATCCAAAATAAAATATCTTTTCAATCGCAATATATTTTTATTTCTTTTTATTAATATTTATAGGTTCAACTATAATATTCAATTCTCTATATGAAATTAACATTAGTCTAGTTGGTATTATTTATGCATTTAATGTATCAAATTAACCTTAATTCGATTAGTATTAAATAATTTTGTTTAATTAATATTTATATATTAAAGGCCCCGCATAAATTTTTTACCTTAGACCCCAAATTATGTTGGGCTGCCCCTGCCTTTATGACATAACATGCATCCAGTATGAAAGAAATAGAATTTGGGAAAAACTGAATTGAATTGTATTAACTTAGTTTATGCCTTTATATACACCATTAGCTTCCACTAAGAACCAATAACAGAGGGTGTTAAGTCTAATAACAGAATAACAACCTCTCTCACGTGTGACTTACTACCTACTCACATGTCAACACTAATAACAGAAAATAAAACTAAAGCTACAGGTCATATATACAAACACAGTTACTAAACTACAAGAACTTCAAGTATTTCTTCTTGAACCTCTGCTATACATGTTGAGTCTTGCTTCTTTTGATCTCCATGCTTACTGCCTTGATCTTGATACTCCCCCTCAAGATGGACTTTAGGTTGATAAATGTTGATAAGTCCCATCTTGGATAAGAGTTCTGAAAACTGTTTATGACTCAAGGCCTTAGTGAGCAGATTTGCTAATTGGAACTGAGTTCTAACATGAATGAGCTTGATAACCCTCTCCAACACTTTATTCCTCATAACATGACAATCAATTTCTATATGCTTCATTCGTTCATGGAAAACAAGATTAGAACCTATGTGAAGAGCTGCCTGGCTGTCACAGAACAGTAATGCTTCTCTACTGTGATTAACTTGAAGATCCTTTAACAAATAGAGAATCCAAACTATTTCACAAGTTGAGACAGCCATTGCCCTGTATTCTGCTTCTGTAGAGGATCTGGAAATAGTAGACTGTTTCTTTGATTTCTAGGAAACTAAGGAATCTCCAATGAATATACAATATCCAGTGACTGACCTTCTGGTATTTGGACATGAAGCCCAGTCTGAATCTGTAAAACCTTTCACATGCAACTCTAATTTGGCTGAGAAGAAAATACCTTTGCCAGGTTCATTCTTCAAGTATTGCAGAATCTTTAGTGCTGCTTCAAGGTGTGGTTTTCTTGGTTTAGCCATAAATTGGCTTAGCTTGTGAATTGCAAAAGTAATATTTGGTCTAGTGATGCTTAGGTATAGTAGCCTTCCCACCAATCTTCTATACTGCCCTGGGTCATCAAGTAATAAACCTTCATGTTTGCTGAGTTTGAGGTTCGGATCCATAGGAATTTTGACAGGTTTGCATCCAAGTAGCCCTGCATCTTCTAAAATCTTAAGAGCATACTTCCTTTGACACAAGGAGATGCATTTTTCTGTCCTAGCTACTTCCAAACCAAGAAAATATCTCAATGCACCCAAATCCTTTAACTGAAATTTCTAATTCAACATCACCTTAAACTGATCAACCTGCTCCTTATCATTGCTGGCTATGAGCACATCATCAACATAAACTAACAAAACAATGAATGAATCTCCTTGTTGCCTGGTAAAGAGTGAGTAGTCTACCTTAGATTGAATGAACCCAAGCTGAATCAGTGTGCTTGAAAACTTTGAAAACCATTGTCTTGAGGCCTGTTTAAGGCCATAGAGAGACTTGTTTAGCCTGCATACAAGTTGCTCACCATGCTCCCCCTTGCTGTGAAACCCAGGTGAAAGAGCCATGTACACTTCTTCATGTAAGTCACCATGAAGAAATGCATTGTTGACATCAAGTTGGCTAAGAAACCAGCCCTTCACAGCAGCCACAACAAGCACACACTTCACAGAAACCATTTTGGCAACAGGGCTGAAGGTTTCAAGGTAATCCAATCCTTCCTTTTGAGTAAATCCCTTTACAACCAGCCGAGCTTTATATCTCTCAATAGACCCATCAGCCTTATATTTAATCCTATAGACCCATTTGCACCCTATAGGATGTTTATCATGGGGCAAAGGAGTAATAGTCCATGTGTTATTGGCTTCCAAGGCAGCAATTTCAGCATCCATGTCATCTTGCCACTTAGGGTCAGCCACTGCTTGTGAAAAGGATTGACGTTCTGTGTTGGTACAAATAGAGCAACAGAAGGATTTGTAGGGAGGAGATAATGTGGCATAAGAGAGATAAGAAGAAAGAGGGTGTGAAGTACCTGATTGGAATTGATTGGCAATGGATGCTGAGGAAACTTGGTTACAACGATAAGCCTTAAGATAGGATGGAGGTTTAGGCACCCTACTAGACTTTCTAGGAGCATCAGAATGCACACTTGGAGCAGTAGAAATAGCATGATCAAGAACATCAGTAGCAACATGATCAAAGGCATTAGGAAAAGCCTAATCATCTGTGTCAAGATCATGATGAATTTGGACAAAGGAATCAGCATTGACAGAGGAGACATAATTAAGAAAAACATGGGGAACAGAAGGAATACTAGGCAAAGGAATTAAATCAGATGAAGGAAGGGGAGTCTTTGAATCAAAAGGAAAAACCTTTTCATGAAAGATGACATCTCTAGAGATGAAAATAGAGTGAGATTGAAGGTCAAAGTGCTTGTAACCTTTGATGTTAAAAGGATATCCTAAGAAAATTGCCTTCCTAGCTCTAGGAGTGCACTTATTTTTATGGGGAGTGACATCAGTAGCAAAACAAAGGTAGCCAAAAGTCCTAAGGTGAGAGTAAGAAGGAATTTTAGTGAAGAGCACTTCATATGGAGACTTATTTTGTAGAAAAGGAGTAGGGAGTCCATTAATCAAATAGACAGCAGTGAGCACACAATCTCCCCAGAAAACTAGAGGAAGCGTGGACCGAAGTTGTAAAGCCCTAGCTGTTGCTAGAATGTGCTAATGTTTTCTCTCCACAACTGAATTCTGTTGTGGAGTGTAAACACAGCTTTGTTGATGAAGAATGCCTTTAGAATTGTAAAAATCAATCATTTTAAATTCTAAAGCATTATCAGTTCTGATGGTCTTAATTCTGGTTTGAAATTGAGTGTATATCATATTGTAAAATGAGACAATCAAGGGTCTAACTTCGGATTTAGTTTTCATGAGAAAAACCCAAGTAGCCCTTGATGCATCATCAACAATTGTAAGAAAATATCTATGACCAGCAGTAGTGGAAATGGAAAATGGCCCCCAAACATCCATGTGAACAAGATCGAAAGAATGAATAGCTCTTTTATTATCAAAAGGAAAAGGTAATCTCTTTTGTTTGGCCAAAGGACATACAATGCAGTCTTTAGTACAACAATTTTGTAAGAAACGATAAAGATGACTTAAAGAATGAATTTTCATGTTCGAGGGATGTCCTAATCTAGAATGCCATAGAGAATACAAATTGGCATGAGAAACAGTAGAAGAAGAAGCAGTGAAAGAACTGAGCTTATTCTTGAAAAGGAAATCATCAAGAGACTTGGAAGCTTGGGAAAGGCTAGATCCTTGTAACAGATAGAGTCCATCATGCATTTTGCCCATGCCAATCGTGTTCCAAGAGGTAAGGGCCTGTATAAAGCAGTAATTGGAAAGGAATACAACACAAAGAGCCTGAGAGTGAGTCAAGGCACTAACAGATATCAAGTTAAAAGAAAAGGAAGGTACACACAGAACATTGGTTAGGGTAATATGTGAGGAAAGCTTAATTGTACCAACATGAGTCACAAGAGCAACCTCCCCATTAGGCAATTCAACCACAGTGTGTGAAATTGCAGCAAAAGAAGTTAATAAATGCACTGAACAGACTATGTGATCTTTAGCACCAGTATCTATAACCCAAGTTTCCACACCAAAAGCCTTTCTATTTACAACTTTAGCAGAAAAGATTGAATGTGGTGAACAAGAAACATTACCTGCTACAGCATTGGATGACAAAGAAACAGCATTGACCATGTGAGGTTCCTGAACTGTTGAATTGTGATGAACTCCAATTAAGGATAGAAGCTGTTGGTACTGATCAGGAGTGAATGCAGGTACTTGAGCAGTGACAACATTTGGTGCATGATTGTGATCAGCATTTGGAGTCAAGCAAAAACCTTGAAACTGATTTGCAGCATGATTGTGATCAGTATTTGGAGCCAAACAATGACCTTGAAACTGATTTGCAAGGGTTGAAGCTTGATGAGCCATCATATTTCTGTTCTTGAATTTGTAACCCAGGGGAAAGCCATGGAGTTTGTAACATTTATCCACAGTATGACCTAACTTTCCACAGTGGGTACATAAAGGTCTTTCCTTTCCTCTTGGATTGTTGCCTGAGCTCTTGGTAGCCAAAACTGTAGACTCAACTCTAACAAAATTCGTGACAGATCTTTGCATTTCTTCTTGAATAAACAAGGAATGAGCCTTATTAACAGAAGGCAATGGATCCATGAGCAGAATTTGTGTTCTAACTTGAGAAAACACATCATTGACTCCCATGAGAAACTTCATTGTGGCTTCTTTGGCTTGAAGATCCTTCAATTTCTGATTAATGTTGCACACACACTTACCACAAGTGCATTGGGGAAATGGACTAAGATTCAGAAGCTGATCCCACAAGATTTTAAGCTGAGTGAAATAGTTAGTGAGTGATTGCTCTCCCTGATGAATCTCAGCAACTTGTTTCTAGATATTGAAAATCTTGGTACCATTTCCTTGACTGAATGTATCTTGAAGCTCAGTCCAAATTTCAAGTGCAGTATCCCTATATATAATACTACCTTGAAGCTTTGGTGATACTGAGTTGATAATCCACGTACCAACTATGTTATCAGCACGAATCCATGCTTGAATGGCTGTTGGTGAATTCAACAATGGAGAAGAGATGGTAATAGAACCATCTATAAAACCAAGCTTATTTTTGCCAATCAAAGACTTCCTCACTGATCTTGCCCAAGCAGAGTAGTTTTCTTCTCCAATTAAAGGCTGAGAAGTAAGAACAGCCCCTGGATTTTCTCCAGGATGTAAAAATAGAGGATCACTGAAATGATATGAATCTTGCGAAGAAGATGAAGATTCAGCGGTGGAAGTGTTTGCGGCTGTTGTGTTTGCCATTTGAAGCAAGAAAAAAGAGAAAGCTTGAAAGGATTATGAAAAGGAGAAAGCTTGAAAGGATTATGAAAAGCTTGAAGAGAAGCAACAATGGTGGACAAAGGTAAAACAAATTCCCAAATCTGTCAAACCCTAGAATTTTTAGACTTCTAGAGAGAGCTCTGATACCATATGAAAGAAATAGAATTTGGGAAAACTGAATTGAATTGTATTAACTTAGTTTATGCCTTTATATACAACATTAGCTTCCACTAAGAACCAATAACAGAGGGTGTTAAGTCTAATAACAGAATAACAACCTCTCTTACGTGTGACTTATTACCTACTTACGTGTCAACACTAATAACAGAAAATAAAACTAAAGCTACAGGTCGTACATACAAACACAGTTACTAAACTACAAGAACTTCAGGTATTTCTTCTTGAACCTCTGCTATACATGTTGAGTCTTGCTTCTTCTGATCTCCATGCTTACTGCCTTGATCTTGATATCCAGTCCCAGCCACAGCCCCAAGCCTTGACCATAGAATTCTAATTGCCCCAATCTCCAATTTCTTTTCCAAAAACAAACTTGTGCAGAGACATTCCAACCTAGAAAAAAAGCCGCCCCAAACAAACCCCCAAACACCAGCCACGGTTTGAAAACATTCAAAAGGCAATTGGTATCAATGAAAAGTTTGGTCGCCTCAACGAGGAATGGAAAGCGTCCAAGGAAGTCTCCTCTGTAGATGGATTTTCAACCAACTGACTATTGCTACATATTATTGATCAAGTACCTTAGAACCAATCGACACAATTGGAATAAAAAACACATTACAAACAGAGACAGTAGCACTATGTTTGTGACATCGTACTATTTTATTCGAGTACATGAGTCAAACAGATATATGCATCCAGAAAGAAAGAGTACATTACATGTCACCCAACCGAATAAAAGAACACACATATATCACTTTGTATAAGAAATCGTACAATTTTATTCTAGTCATTTGCACGGTAAGCATCTGACCATTACATATTATTATCAAATACATTAGAACCAAGAGACAAAAATAATACACACACAGTAGCAACTTTTGTTTTTGTTTTTGTTTTGTTTTTGTTTTGTTTTTTTGTTTTTTTTGGAGAAAGCACACAGTTGCACTTTGTAACAAAGCAAGCATATGACTTTTATTGATCAAACCCATAGCCAAAAAAAAAAAAAAAAACCTGATGAACCAATTAGTAAATCGAGACATCATGTCTAAACACCTCTTCAGGCTTTTGTCCAACTCCCACATCATTCTTCATGGTCAAATAAGTAATGAAAGGAAGCAGAAATCTGTTAAAAGTTGCAGTGTCAAAATATTAATGATTTGTTTTAAGAACTAAAAAAATGAATTGGAACAGAGAAATAAAGTGAAAGACTGCCTTACCTACATATAATCTTCAGCTCCATTCAGTATTGACTATGGTCATCGATAATTTATGGCCGGAGACAGAGCAATGTCGCCCCAAATTATCTCCTCGGTTTTCTCAATTTCTGCTGTGAATTTCTCTGGCATATCCTTTAACTTCAATTCACTAAGAGTCTTTAGATTCCCCAACCCAGTTGGGACCTTCAAACTGTTGCAGGAACGAATCTCCAACTTCTTGAGCTTTGGCATTGCTTCCTCCACCACATTCCATTCTTCCAATTCCTGAAGCATCCAGAAGTTCAGAACATGAAGCTGGGGAAAGCCTCCCTTGGAGCATGACATGCTTTTCCCAGTATAAGAACCAGAGTACAAACTGAGACATTCAAGCTTTTTAAGTTTCTCTAACTCTGGCATTGGATCATCTAAAAGTCCAGAGGCAGATAAGGTAAGGTCAGTTAGGCTTTGTGGGAGTCTATTAATGGATGTATTCTCTAGTTTTCCAAACAGATATAGGTTAGAAAGATTTTCAAGGCCTAACAAGAAAGTCGCCTTCAGATCTTGAGGCTGACCCATTTCATCAATTGATTTCAACTTCAAAGCTTTAAGCTGCTTCAGGTTCAAAAGACTCTCAGCTAGTGCTATTTGCTCTGACAGGTTCAGTTGGAAAGCTAGTGCCAATTTTCTGAGGTTGGTCAACCTACGGAGGCTATCCTTAAGAGGACTATCCTTATCTACAAATGCACCCCTCAATGTTTGGAGATTTTGCAAAGAACTCCCGCTTGATTGATGCTTAATTTGGCTTCGATAAATTTGGTTCATGCATAGGTGCTGAAGTTTCTTCAATTTCCATATTGAACTAGGGAGAACACGGATATAAGTATGCTTCACATCCAGAGTTTGGAGGTTGGTTAAGTTGCCAATTGACGGTGGGATCTTCTCCAGATAAGTCCACCTTAACCCCAAATATGTTAAATGAATTAATTTTCCTATAGTGTCTGGCAATTTGGGTCGAAACACATGTTCAAGATCAAGGACTTGTAACTGTAATAGATGACCACTTGCAATACCCAGAGAAAGGAAGTTACCTATTTCTTCTCCAGGTTTATTTCCTTCTCGAGTATCAAAAAAGAGAATTGAGCGGGGATTTCTGCAGCTGCGCAATAAATTTTGTAAATTTTTACCACTACCATGACTAAGAGTAGAACTGGCATCATGTTCGTCAGCATTATAAGCAAGCCGCTGATCAAAGCTTGCATTTAATCGCAACCATAAATCTCGCAGAGCACTAGGGAAACTACATGTCTTTTCCTTCCCGTTAGGCCTTCTTTCCACCACTTGTACCAAGTTGCGGCTTATCAACTCTTTCAAAATCTTCCTTGCAACTAATTCAGGAGGCTCTTGCTCAATGCCACTTGGTTTTACCAACCCTTCTGCAACCCACAAAGCAACTAATCTCCTTGCTGAAGTTTCGGAGTCCTTGGGGAAGAGTCCAAAATAAGAAAGACATTGCCTTAGATCTAGTGGTAAGTCTTTTACTTCGAAATCTATAATTTCCGTCCATGGTGTTTGGTTATGATCAATATGGTCAAGCACCTTCAACAACTCCTCATAAGTCACATTCTTCGTCCCTGAAAATAGATACCCAAGACGTAAGATGGAAAGTGGCAAGCCCCCACACCTTCCTACTACTTTGTGTGCAAGCGAATTCAGTTTTTGTGATTCTCCTGCTTCTGGAGAGAGGTCAGGCTGGTCAGAAGTTTCAGAGGGAAGGTCGACCATCTGTTGAAACAAACTCAAGCTCTCATCTTTGGTTCGAAGTCGAAGTTGGTAGTAGTGCTCAGCATTTGAAGCTACACTCTCGTGCCGTGTGGTGATCAAAATTCTACTCCCATTTGTGCTATCCCGGAATGCGGCTTTTAAACTCTCCCAGGCTTCCACTGACAAGATGTTGTCCAGAACTATAAGGTACTTCTTACCCTTCAAGAACCCGTTCAGCTCCTTGATCGAGTAATCTTTTTCCTTCCCATCCGTATTAGTCCCTTCCTCTTTTTCCTTTCCTTCCTTATTCGTCGCCGGTGAAGGCATGACCTTTTGTCCTAATCTTTTCAGGAGTACATTCTTTTCCTCATCCGCTCTATCAGTTAGAGGCACCCAGTATTTGGATTCAAAATGGTTCTGAATAGCTCTATGGTTGAAAACCATCTGTGCCAGTGTTGACTTACCGATGCCCTTCATCCCCACAATAACATGTGTGGAGCAATTCTCACTATTGGTGATCAGTCGTGAGACTACTTCATGTACATCTTCATCCATGCCGACTACCAAGTTTCTTTCTTTCCTCAGTTCAATGCGAAATATCCTCATGCATGTCCCAAGAAAAGCGAGAGCTTCATCGAATCGCTGAATTTCTTTGATTTGATTTTCACTCCCTTCTGAGCTTGAACTTTCTCCATGGGATTTCAAAGATTTTTCTGTATCTTTAATAATTTCCTTCAGTTGATATGTCCAAGCCATTCTTGAATGCTTTATGCCTTCAACTGCTTTTGTATCCATGAGAAGCTTGTGTAGTCTCTCGAAAGTCTTGTGTAGTTGTTTGAAGCCTTCCATGGTTTGCCCCTGACTGAGCTGATTGTGAAAGTTGTTTAGAAGAGAAGAAATACCTTTGTCATCAGTTGTGTCCTGAGACGAAATCTTTTTCTTTTCTTGGGACCGATGACCAGATTTTAATGGATCTCTTCTAATAAATTTGAAATCATATGCGCTCTTGTGTATAAGGAGGGCCCATAGATTTCTGCTATACAACCGATGCTTCTTCTTGAGCTTACGCCTTGCTATCCAATTACCGATATAGAAAATCCAGTTCATTCTATTTGCTATTTTCAATTTGCCATCCATGTCTTGTTGCAGTTCGAGTATGGTCTCCTCCGCAAGCTTCACCCAGGTCTTCTCCATTTTAGTGTCCATTCTAAGCCCATCTAAATCTTTCAGGAAAGCAAGCAGTAGCTTCACCCGAAACTCAATGTTGTACTGTATGTCGTCTTTCTGGTCACGTGCTAAATCCGGTCTTCCATGGATTAGGTCCTTCAATTTCTCTTCAATAGAATGAGTTGGTGGCAGTCGCACAGCTCGATTATAAGTATAAGAGTTTTGTTCCCCCAGTGGTCTGTCATCCAGGCTTCTAACATTAGACCTTGACCTCTCTAGTGATTCATAGATCTTATAACATTTCCCGAAGAGATGACCAGACAACTCATAGATCACCCCATCCATTTCAGTGTGGAGGCTACGGATTTTTATGAAATCCATTAAGACAGAGTAAACCCACCTCAGAAATTGCCTTCTTCTACTCAGTTTCTGGTAGGTTTCAGAGCTAGACTTTGCTTTGCGAACCACGACTTCGATTGAATTTACCAATTCTTTCTCAACACCAGTTCGTCGTACTGTTGCTCCAGGTCTCAGTTGTGAATCCCAAAGTTGATGGGCTTTCTTATCTATTTTTTCCCCCAATTCTGAAACGTATTCAACATCTTTTTTGAGAGCATTCAAAAACTTCAGTTCCATTCTAAGCCTCTTGTGCTTCTCCTTCAACAGTCGAAACCTTCTGTAACTATCGAAGATAATAGCCAAGTACGCAAGCCCAAGGACTATGGATAAATATTGAAAGGAAAAAGCACGGAGTCGAGGACGAACATGAGCATGAAACAACCGACTGACACCAGGTACAACATGGGCATAAAATTGCTTAGAAATTACAAAGAAAGTGGCCATGTTTGCTCACGAAGCCACGCTGAACTTCTTCAAAGTTCACAGTGGCTTTAATGAAAACAAAGAGGCCATTACATTGTTCAAAAGGTGATCATTACTGAATCTTGAAGAATAATAAAGGTAGAACAAGTATAATAAATTTGAGCAGAATCAATGGCGGAGCTAATGAGAGTGAAGAAGTGTGGGGATGGATCGTGGAGGTGTGGTTTGTTAAATCTAATATGAGTTTGACCCGAAATAGGCTTCGGGATATTGTGTAAATATTCAATGGTTGATTGTAAATCTAGTTGGCCCACCCAGCCCACATAAACCACAATAAACCATTTAATCAATTAAAAATTATAAAATTATCGGTACCAGTAATTTGTCCATGAAATGCACGCAAAATGTTATATTAGATTTTAAAATTACACATTCAAATATTATATGAAATTATGTTCAATATTGCATACGTAGCTGTGTGGATTGCATTGGTATCATATATTTCGAAGGGAAAGAATTATATTGTCTAAAATACCAAATTAATATTTAAATAAAAACTTAACAAACAAATGATGCTGAAATAGTTTCTCTCTCTTCAATTGGTTCAAGCGAGGAAAAGACCTATGACAAAATATATTATATAAGTAACATGCCAAATAAAACTAAAGAGCATTATAAAATAATTGGAATTTGTAGCAACTGTACATAAGCTCACTAAATTATAAGTGACTACTAAATACTCATTCTAAAAGCACATGATGCTAGTAAATATTCCTAGGTTTGCAAACGTTTGTATAGCCCCTAATTTTAAAGTTTTAAAACCCTTAAAATCCTTCTATCGAAACTTTCAATTCCAACCATACTATGTATTTCTTTGAATTTATTAAAACCCTCCATGGCCTTTGTAGGGAGGAGAACCACCATATATATATATATATACATATATAAAAGATTGAATTTATTCAACTATGTGTTGGTTTTATTTCGTACAAAATTTGCTTGTAATACAGCATTTAGAAACCCTGTATTTAGGTGGGAATAATGTAAAGGGTTGTGTGTGAAAGAGTGAGAAGAATTGATCAAGAGTGTGCAAAAAGAGGTGACTTGCGACTGACTCGCGAGTGGTGACTCGCCAGAATTTGTCACACATGTGGAGTATGCAGGAAGTTGAAGGGTCTGGATAGTTGGATCACTGCAGGAAAAAAAATACAGTCTGGCCATTCTGTTATCTGCCGATTGGAACTCGTGACTCATCCTAGTCGTGAGTTACTCGCCAGTGCACCCTGTTTTGTAGAAAAATAACTTTTCAAATTCCTTCTCATACCCTACTATAAATACCCTTATACCCACGTGAAAGCTCAAATTTGTGTGAAAACACAAGAACTGTTTAGACCCCTAAATTAAAATTATGGCTTAGTTGATTTTACTCTAAGACGAAGCCTTGTCTTCTCTAGCTTTCCGAATCATGCAATCCAGTTTGATTGCATCCACCAAACAAATGGCTTCTTCCAATGCTGTTCAACAGCACTAAAACCTCACTTTACACTTAGGACGGGTGTGGTAAGTGTTTGGGCTATCAATCTCTCAAGGATTTGGATATGGAGAGGTAGGAGTTGAGGAAAATCACAATGAATTATGTAGAGGATTGTGGTTATGAAAATCTTTCACTCTCAAGGGTAATGGCTAAGGTTTTCTCTATGAAAAGCACTCATCTTAATATGTGGGTATATATAGTGTGGGTAGAGACCTAGTGTATCAAATATGACAAATTGGCAAAACAAAATGTTTCATGGGTATCTTGCGGGAAGGCCTTACTCGCGAAACACTTGCAAAAACTAGCTCTCACCATCTGCCATGACTCTTCGCATTCCAGTCATGTGCTGAGTACATGCTTCACTTCGCAGGAAGGCTTCTCGCGGGCTACCTGCTAAAACACTTTTGATCTTCAATGAGTCTTGAGTCTTCACACTCTCTCACACACACAACCCTTACAATGAATTCCCACATAAATATAGGGTACAAAAAATTGAACAAAATTACAATCAAATTTGGCACAGAATTAAAGCCAGCACAAATTAGTTGTAAATCACAACTTTACAATCTCCCTTTTGGTTATTCTGTGACAAAACCCTAAAACAAACTTTAGACTTAAACGTGAGTTTGGGAACAGTGGTAAAACTCACTCACACCTAATCTAGAAGTTGTGAAGCACTTCCAGGTATACACCTGTAACCTGAAACACTCACACACAAACAAAACTTTCATTTAGCTTGTGACAAGTTGAATACACGGTATGTATATGAGCAAGTAAAGTGCGATCAAGGTAATAAACAATATATAAACAATTAAGCATATCTTGATCAAACAAGAGCAGTCATAAAAGAATGACTACAATGAACATTTGGCTAGTAAATGATCATCCGGACACGCAATGCAATTAAGAGCAATGCAAAAATCAATTGCATGTCTAACACACAACCAATGCGAAATACAAGAAGTATTTGCATCAAGGATACAAGATCCAACAAGGGCATAAGTATGTAGTACTAAAGATAATGCAACAAAATCTAAACATACTTAAAAACGCTACCAAGCGAGGATACAAAAACAAAGTATTGAATATAAACTGAAAGATTTACTAGAGTAATTTAAAAGCATTAAAAGAAAGCAATGTAAATATCCTAGAGTTATAAAAACTATAAAGGTAAAAAAAGAATTAAACCGCTAAGCCACCAGAATGAACCAATATCTATGATATGCTATGCCATGCTCCCCCTCAAACTATGCAACTCCCCCTCAAAAATTTCTCCCCTTTTTTGATCGAAATGGCCAAAGGAGCTAGAATTGCTCAGATTCTGAGCTGGACCCCTCTTGTTGCTGCCACTACTCCATCATCATATCTTCAATCTGAGACGATAGCACAGTAATTTGGCCTTCGACATAGGTAAACTAATTCGTGGTGTGTTGCACGTGGGATTCTAGCATACCATACATTTGCTCAACCCTGGCAATGAGACGATCAAGACGATTGGGTCCCCGTGCTTTTGCTTAGGAAGGTGGTTGTGCAGAGCCCTCTGGGGCTGATGTGAACTTGTCAATCTCTTCCTCCGTGTCCCCACCTTCTTCCTCAATATCGTCCCTTGGGATTTGAGAAATGCCAGTTTTTGATCTAGTGATGTGGGCTTTGCTTTAGGTCTCCATTTGAGCACCAATGGGATAGTCTTTTTGCACGATGGTAAGACCACTTGGAATCTTCAACTTTGTCTTTGCTATGAGAGCCATAATGAGAATTGGGAATGGTAATATTGTCCTTGAGATCCTCTTGGTGATGCTTTTGGTCAGGAGGTAGTATATATGACCGCATATGTCGATCTCCTTATGCGTGAAGAGATCATATAGGAAAGTAGTTCTTGGTCTGGACAATGTTGTCAAGTTCGTCACCAGGTAGAGGTTGTGGATCATTATATAAGCCAATGTCCTAATCTCCGCGTTGAAAGGAATGGTGTTCATTTACTTCTTTTTGAGAGAGCCACTGAGGAGCTCCGCCATTGGCACAACCGAATCCAATCTATCATCATATTGTATAGAGATTTGTTGAGATGGTGGATGAACTTCTATGAACTCTTGAATGGACTCCCTTGTGATAATGAATTCTTTTTGTCTCACCCAACAGTTGATGTGATCTCCTTCCACAGTGGCATTAGCGAAGAATTACCTTATGAGTTCAGCATAGACATTCCCACTTGGATTCAGCAACTTGGTCCAAGTTCTCTCCTTGAACACTTCGGGTATGGAAATGTTTTCAAGGGTCTCCATTCTTATAACCTTTTCCATGATGATCGTTGCTCTTTTGTAGAAATCCTTGTAGGCCATATCTGCCTCAATGGTTCGAAAATTCTCTAAGTCCGTGCATGGATGCTTTGAGGATTTCTTGGAGGCAGAGTGCTTAATAGGAGACATCTGCAAAAATAGACAAAAAGAACAAAGCAACAAGTGCAAAAACACAATAAGAACACAAACTTGATTAGTACCAAGTTAGTCCATAAAAACATACATAAAGTCCTAAAGGAACATAAACAATGTCACACATTCATGTTATAAGTGCTAAAACATGTAATATCATTGAAATGCAAAAAACATGACAATTGTGCAAGTGTGTGCATCAAATGTGCATGTGGTGTGTATATGTGATGCATGTGCAAGGCATGACTAAGCACGTTTGGGTCAAAGTGTGTAAAACACACACCCAATGTTCAAAACATGATAAACAAGTCCAATCATGGTAATCCCCAAAGTTTAATACTCATTGGAGTCCAAAACAACACCAAAATGCCATTTGGGCATTTTATTAAACACTTGATGTGTACCTATAAAACTAACATGTGAGCAATGCATGAACATGAGTGAATCTTGCCCAATGTTAAATTGCCATAATTGGCCAACACAAACAGATCAAATGAGACAGAGCCCAATCAAGAGATTGAAAAAATTTCCACAAAATTTAAAGTTTCACAACTCTTTTTCAAAAAAAATTGATGAAGTGCAAATTGTCAATCTTTGTAAGTTCATCTCGATGGAGCTGGGTCCTCATCAGAGTCTTTGCAAATGTAGAATGACGACTTCCTTAAGGTGGTCACCGGTGTGGTGTCTGCCACCATGTCTCCGATGCCAAAGTTGGTATATGGAAGTCATTAGGGAATAATAAGAGAATAATGGATATCAGAGTATCTATGAATACTTTTAGGTGAGTCTATGTACCTTGTGTTGGTGCTGTGAGGGGTTTATATGTTTCCACACCTCCTAGCCATTGATGCTGTTATTGTGGTTTTAATGCTTATCTTGGTAACATTTTATGCTTAGTAATGTAGGCTTCGATGAGCCTTCAACGGTCTGAATAGCTGGTCTTGTAACCGTCCGAGGCATTATTGACTGCATTGAATGGCTTTCCTACCTTCGTCAATGACATGGATATATTGACGGAGATATTTGATTAGCTCGTCTAAGAGAAAGGGCTCGTTGGTCCTATCAAAAACCAATTCAAGTAAACCCTAAAATTGTTTGCACTATCTAAGGAAATAAAGAGAAAAAATTGTATGAACATACCTTAGAAAAGATTTGAAATGATTGCACTTCAAATTTGTTGGGTTTTTTAGTGAAATTAAGTTTTGGGTTGTTTGAGGCTTGAGGGATGCAAAGTGAGGGAAAACAAATGTGTTTGAAAAACTGTCTACATCAGCCCTTTAAAACTGAAAACATGCATTTTTCACGGGTTAGCTTCTTGCGAAGTTACTCACAAAAAATGCCTCTGAAGCACAAAACATTTCGCGGTAAGACTTTACTCGTGAAACAGCAGTATGACAGTCAGAAAGTTTCTTTCTGAATTTTGTGTTTCATATTTTTCCTTAACCCATTTTCACGAGAAAAGCTTAGTTGTGAGCTTCTCGTGAAAATGCCTCGGAAGGAGTTTTAGATGAAATACATAAAAAAATGTAATTTGAACAAAAACTCAAAACACGAAAGCATAAAAACACTTTCAAAAACATATAATATACTCAAAAATATTTTTGGGTTTGATTGACAAGCAATTGAGTATACACATCACATTTGAACATGTACAATCACACAAATGAAATAAGCATTCATTGAACAAAAGTCTTGTGTGTTGTGTGTGTGTATCAAATGTGGAATAGTCCTTAGTTTTGAGTGAAGCTTCAATGATCAATTCAATCAAGTCATACACAACTGGTACTAAGTCAAGTGGTCTATCTCAATTATAGAAATGAACATATATGACCTCCCACAAGAAAATGATCACATATCTTTGAAGCTTTTCATTTGGCTTCTTTACAATTCATAACATTTGATCATTTTTTACCTTTACATCTCTTTTTGAGATTGATGCCTAAAATTTTTTATATTTCATTTTGTGAGTAAGCCTTTGACTTTTTGGGTACCATATATTTCAATACAAGTTGCTTTCCCTTTTTCTTAGGCAAATACTAGTATGTGTGACGGCTTTATAGCTCATTATCTCTTTTCGAGATTAGAAATTTGTTGAGCTATAAAGCAAAAACATAAAAAGGTGTAGGAAGATATATAGACAAAAGTCTATGCATGTATCAAAACCATCAAGACTATTGACCAATCATTCATGATAAGCTCAAAGATTGATTTACAACAGTCACACATAGATTTCAAGATTTTTCCCACAAAGATTTATGTGCATACATAACAAGCTAAGCTCTTAAATGCACTATGCCATTTGTATGAAGGTACTAGGCCAAACTCACATGTGATAAACACAACACAAACGATCAAACTTTTTAGAGATTTTTTAATTTTTATGGGTTTTTGAATTTTTTAACACACTCAAAAACAGAAAATATAAAGTAAGAACAACAAAAGAAACAAGTACAACACAAACTTGAAAAGAAACATGATCTAACTGAACATGTGAGACCTATATAGCAAGTATGTAGTAGTGAACAGAATAAGGTCACACAAGAGATAGAAGTCAAGGGATGATACCGACACCGATGGTCTTATGTAGAGACTCAAACCGTGGACCATCAAGAGGTTTGGTAAATATGTCTGCCTTTTGGTTGTCGGTGTTTATAAACTCTAAACACACAATCTTCTCCTCCACCAAGTCTCGAATGAAGTGGTACCGAATCTCGATATGCTTCGATTTCAAGTGTTGAATTGGATTTTTTGACAGGTTGATGGCACTCGTGTTATCACCGAACACACACATAGTGTCTTGAGAGATTCCATAATCATGTAAGAGCTTCTTCATCCATAATAGTTGTGCACAACAACTCCCTGCTACAATGTATTCAGCTTTAGCCGTTGATAGAGAGATTGAATTTTATTTTTTGCTCATCCACGACACCAAGTTATTTCCAAGGTAAAAACAATCACCTGAGGTGCTCTTCCTATCATCAACGCACTCGGCCTAGTCAACATCCAAATATCCAGCTAAGCACTCATTCGAGTCTCTTGAATACCAAATTCCATAGTCGGATGTGCCATTGGTATAACAGATAATTCGTTTGACTACTGTTAAGTGAGACTCTTTGGGTGCTGCCTGAAATCATGCACATACCCCTACACTAAAAGTGATGTCCGGTCTACTTGCAGTAAGGTAGAGAAGACTATCGATCATGCTTCGATAGAGTGTTAGATCTACTTCCACACCGATTGCGTCAAGGCTTAGTTTAATCGAGGAACTCATAGGAATGGAAGTATGTTTCTTGGAGTCTAGGCCGAATCTCTTGACAAGATTTTTGGCATATTTCTCTTGAGATATAAATATCCTTGTTTCACTTGAAGCCTTAGGAAGTAGTTTAGCTCCCCCACCATGCTCATCTCAAACTCCCTTTTCATTTCTTCCAAAAATTCTTGAGCAAGGTGATCGATTGTGGATCCAAAGACAATGTCATCCACGTATACTTGAGCAACAAGGAGAGATTTCTCATCTCTTTTAACAAAAAGGGTTCGATCAGCTTGACCTCTCTTGAAACCATGATCTAAAAGGTATATGGTGAGGGTATCATACCAAGCTCTTAGTGCTTGCTTTAGCCCATATAATGCCTTCTTCAGCCTTAGCACATGGTTCGGAAAGTGAGGGTCTTGAAACCCCTTTGGTTGCTCAACAAACACTTCTTTGTTTAAAAATCCGTTCAAGAAGGCACTTTTCACATCCATTTAGTATAACTTGAAGTTCATAATACACACTATGGAGAGAAGAATTTGGATTGACTCTAGTCTCGCTACTAGAGCAAATGACTCATCAAAGTCTATGCCTTCAACTTGAGTATATCTTTGAGCTACCAACCTAGACTTGTTTCGGACAACTTCACCATCTTCATCAGTCTTGTTCTTAAAGATCCACTTGGTGCCGATTACATGTGTATTCTTGGACCTTGTTACCAACTCCCACACATCATTTCTAACAAATTGATATAACTTTTAGTGCATGGATTCTACCCCATTCTCATCTTTCAGGGCTTCTTCCACTTTCTTGGGTTCAAATTAAGCAAGATAGTAGTTGTACATCACATGCTTCACACTATAGCTCGGTCCTCTTCTCATATGAAGTCCTTCATCTAAATCACCAACGATGTTGTCTGTGGGATGATTGAGAGTTACTGTTGATGATAGTTTCTTGGAAGTGGAGGGCTCCCCATCATGCGAAATTGATGGTTGAACTTCTGGAGGTGTGAGTAGGCTTGAAGATCCTTATGTTAATCTAGTCTCTCTTCTTGATGTAGGAGGTGTAGACTTCTTTTCCAGTGATTCTCTCTCACCATCATCACCTTGAGACATATTGTCATTACCCCATTCTTCTTAAGACTTATTCCTTTGCCATCCTCATCAACATCCTTTTCTGAGATGGTGTCATCTATGACCACATTTATCGATTCCATCACCGTCTTAGTGCGCTTATTATACACTCTATATGCTCGGCTATTTGTGGATTATCCTAGGAAGATCCCTTTGTCACTCTTAGTATCAAATTTTCCAAGATTCTCCCTATCATTGAGAATGTAGCATTTGCTTCCAAATACTCGTAAGTATTTCACCTTCGGCTTCTTTTCCTTCCAAATTTCATATGATGTCTTCTTTGTTCCTGCTTGGAAGAAAATCCTATTCCTAATGTGACATGAAGTGTTCACCGCTTTAGCCCAAAATTTCAGTGGAATGTTTTTTTTTAAAAGCATCACTCTCGCCATCTCTTGAATCACTCGGTTCTTTCTTTCAACCACCCAATTCTATTGTGGAGTCTTTGGAGCTAAAATTTCCTTTCTGATACCATGCTCATTGCAAAATGCTTCAAATTTTGCATTTTCAAACTCCTTCCCATGATCACTTCTGATTTTGACTATGGGAACTCCCTTTTCATTTTGGTGCCTCTTGCATAACCTTTCCATCTTGTCGCATGCCTCCGACTTCTCTCTAAGAAATTCCACCCTAGTGCACCTTGAGAAATTGTCAACTACTACCATGATGTAATGTTTTCCACCCATGCTTTCCATTCTTGTTGGACCCATTAGATCCACATGAAGTAACTCCAAAGGATGAGAAGTAGCAACTACATTTACTTTAGGATGGATTGATTTTGTTTGTTTTCCCAACTGACATGGACCACAAACATTTTTCTCAATTTTTTCAAACTTTGGTAAACCAACCATTGCTTCAAGATTTGAGACTTTTGCCACTTTTTTGTAATTTGAATGACTAAACCATTGATGCCACAACTCCAAAAGATCCACTCAAGCACTTCAACATGATATGCTTGGTTTAGGAATAACACCATAGTAATTGTCGGTGGTCCTAAGTCCCTTCAATACTTGAACACCTTCTTCATTGAGGATTAGACAACCTTTTCTTTGAGAATTGAACTAGGAAGTCTTCAGTGCATATTTGGATGATACTTACCAAGTTCACTTTTAATCCTTTGATGTACAGGACATCAGTCAATAAGGGAAGTCTTGGAATATCAATTGTTCCCTTTCCAAGAACTTGTGAGTGATTACCATCTCCAAATGTCACATAGCCATCTTCCTTCTCCTTAAGAGTTTTGAATAGTGATTTATCTCTGTTCATATGCCTTAAACATCTGCTGTTAAGATACCACAGACACGAATTAAACACTTTCAATGCGGTATGAACAAAAAACAAGCATGAGGTAGGCATTCTTAACCATTAAAACATGACTCATCTTCCTTTACTTCATTCATAGATGAGTGGAGCTTTCTTTTCAAACAATCAAGTTTATCACACAATTGTCTATTCCTTCTCTTATATTTAGCAATTAGGGAATTCAACTCACACAAGCTATTATGAATATCATGATTCCTATGTTCTAAAGATTTCAGCATGTGTACAAAAATTCTAGCATGTTTCTTTGATTTGAATAACACTAAAAGCTCATTGCTAGGACAATCTCCAAAGATACTCATAGTCATTATTGCAAACACATGAACTATGCTTCATGTTGGCCTTTGCCATAGCACTATCCATAGCAAGCCAAGGCGTCTAGGATCACTTAAGTGATGAAACCACAGCAAGTGTACATGCTTTGATACCAATTGAAAACTCGAATTTGTGCAAAAACACAAGAGCTGTTTAGACCCCTAAATTAAAATTACTCGGTTGATTTTATTCTAAGCCATTTTCATCAAAACATAGTAGTAAAATGAAAGCTTGAAAGCTTGAATTTGTGTGAAAATACAAGAGCTGTTTAGACCCCTA
Source organism: Quercus glauca (assembly GCA_023736055.1). Taxonomy (NCBI): domain Eukaryota; kingdom Viridiplantae; phylum Streptophyta; class Magnoliopsida; order Fagales; family Fagaceae; genus Quercus; species Quercus glauca. The sequence continues at coordinate 7,764,449 of CM043319.1, read as the reverse complement.
AATTAAAATTACGGCTCAGTTGATTTTACTGTAACTTAAACTAAGTGCGAAATAGAGTAAATGCAAGCGAACAAACAATATAATTACTCTAAGCCATATTCATCAAATCACAATAGTAAAATGAAAGCTAAAAGAGTAGGGAAGAAGAATGCAAACAGAAGATAACACATCGATGTGTTATCGAAAAGGAAACTAAAGTACTCGGCAAAAAACCTCTCCGCCACCCTCCAAGCAGTAAATTGATCCACTAGAGAATGAGTTGGAGTACACGAACAACTAAAGACCCTCCAAGCCTAGTTTAGCCCATATACTTAAGCCCTCCAAGCTCCTGCTACCAATTGACTTGATGATGCCTTATTTTCTCTAGCTCTCCGGATCACGCAATTCAGCCCGATTGCATCCACCAAAAAAATGGCTTTTTCCAATACTTCCCAGCAGTAACAAAACCTCACTTTACACTCAGGATGGGTGTGGTAAGTGTTTGGGCTATCAACCTCTTAAGGATTTGGATATAAAAAGGTAGGAGTTAAGGAAAACCACGGTGGATTGTGTAGAAGATTGTGGGTATGACAATCTCTCACCTTTAAGTGTAATCACTAGGGTTTTCTCTCTGAAAAACACTCCTCTCAATATGTGGGTAATGTGGGTATATATAGTGTGGGTAGAGACCTAGTGTATCAAATATGACAAATGGGCAAAACAGAATGTTTCTTGGGTTTCTTGCGGTAAGGCCATACTCGCAAGACACTCGTGAAAACCAGTTGTCACCATCTATCATGACTCTTCGCATTCTAGTCATATGCTGAGCACATGCTTCACTTCGCGGGAAGGCTTCTAGCGAGCTACTCGTGAAAACATCTTTGATCTTCAATGAGTCTTGAGTCTTCACACTCTCTCTCACACACAACCATTACAATGAAATCCCACATAAAATATAGGGTACAAAGGATTGAACAAAATTATAATCAAATTTGGCACGAAATTAAAGCCAACACAAATTCGTTGTAAATCACAACTTTACACCACGAAATGTAGAGAGCATCCAAAGAGAATTTTGAGAGATAAACCTTAGAGAACAACAAGATTGATTCATGCACAATCTTATACCTTTGATTCTTCAAATTTCTTTACTCTCACCATATCCATTATCACACCCTTGAGAGGAATTTTAGCCAAATCCTTACCTCACCACATTTAGAGCAGTGAAAAGGTTATTGGTGTTTGGGAAGTAGTTCAAGAGAGAACCAATTCATTTTGGTTGATGCAATGGGCTTATTGCGGGATCCAGTATGCTAGAGAAGACAAGGTTAGGCTTAACCCTGTTAGAGCAAGAAGCTTTAAGGGCTTAGGTGCATCGGGTAGATTAGGCTTGGAGAGTCTATTGCTATGCATGTATCCCAATTGATTTTCTATCGGATCATTTTACCACTTGGAGGGTGGTAGAGAGTTTGTCATTACATTACAAGTCCAATTATGTATTAGGGTAAGGGTTCAACTGTAAGTTGGTATAAGGTATTGGGATTCCTTTACTTGTAACCACTTGTTTTGATAATAGTGGATTCTCGGGAGTGGTGACCTCAAATTCACACGGTGGGGTTTTTGCCTTGGAAGTTTTCCCCATTCGTAAACAAATCACCATGTCAAATTTATTTTTCTGCTACATTTAACTTAATTGGTGATTTTTTTATGCTACCACGCATATTGCATGTTAATTGACCTTATTAATTAACTTGGCTAATTAATTGGTTAATTTACCATAAGAGGTCAATACATTCTTGGCCTATCAAGTGGTATCAGAGCGGGCACACTCTAATTAGGGTTAATCTTTATTGTGTGATTCATTGACCTCTGTTGTCATGGATAGAGGATAATCTTTAATTGTACCTCCTTTATTTGATGGCACTAACTATGCATACTGGAAAGTAAGCATGAGAGCTTTTTTGCAGTGATCAGATGAAAAAGTTTGGCAAGCTGTGGAGATAGGTTGGACCAAGCCAAAGGAAGCATCGACTGATTTGGATGATGGTAAGATCAAAGTGACAAACTTCAACAGCAGAGCATTGAATGCCTTATTTAGTGCAGTCAGAAATGAGGAGTTCAAGAAGATATCCTCTATTGAAACTACGAAAGAAGCACGGACCATCCTTCAGACAACCTATGAAGGAACTAAGGTTGTCAAGGATTCAAAGCTTCAGAGGCTTACCACAAGCTTTCAAAAAATTAAGATGGAGGAGAGTGAGTCGTTTGATGAGTTCTATGCCAAACTCAAGGACATAATGAACTCTGCCTTTAATCTTGGGGAAACCATTCTCAAACCCAAGATTGTTAGAAAGGTGCTCAGATCTCTACCTGAGAGATTCCATGCCAAGATCACCGCCATTGAGGAATCAAAGGACATTGATAAAATTCCTTTAATAGAGTTTGTTGGCAACTTGCAGACCTATGAATTGGGTTTGACCAGGATTGGGAAATCGAGTAAGGGTAAGAGCATGGCATTGAAGGTCAAAAACAGTGACAAGGATGAGTCTTTGGATGATGAAGATTCTAAAATGAAATGCTACATCACAAGGTAGTTCAAAAAGTTCATGAAGAATGCCAATGCGAAAGGATATGACAAGGACCGAAAGCAATTTAGTTCTTCACAATTCAAGAGCCAAGATAAAGGGAAGAAAGATGCTAGGGATGGCGGTCAGTACACTATTCCCTCCGGACCAAAGTGCTTCAGATGTCAAGGTTTTGGACACATGAAACAAGAATGTCCAACTTATCTCAAGACCATTGGGAAAAGTAAGGCCCTTGCTGCTACCTTGAGTGACACCGAGCTTGAGGATGATTCGAATAATGAGGATGATGGAATCCTGAATGTCTTCACTGGCATTGTAAATCTTACTGAGAGGATTTTTGAAGAAAGGATAAAGAAGAGGACTTGGTGGAGTCTAAGTTTGAGAAGATGGATGAACATGATGACATCTATACAGCCTATGCAAAATTATACAAGGTCTCTGAAAAGCATGAGAAATTGTATAGGCTGGCCACCAAGAAGCTTAGTGATGTGGAGTTTGAATGAGAAGAAATCTCCACAAAGTTTGATGAAGCTAATCAGACCATTGGAGCACTGTGGTTTGAGAACAATTTCTCGACTAAGAAAACCAAAAAACTTGAAGTGGAGTTGTTTCAAGTCAGAGCTCAGTTGGAGAGGACTTCAAGTGCAAAGCTTGATGAGATGCTTAGCTTTTAGAAATCTACTTCTGATCGAACCGGTTTGGGGTATGATTTCTCTTCCTCTAATATTGCCTCTTTTAGTAATACTGTGTTTGTTTCACCAGCTAATAATGTTGAATCTGGAAATAATGATTTGAAAACTATTTTAGCTAAAGAGAACATAGACAAAGGTAAATCTATCTTAGGAGCACCTCCTAAGTTTAATAAGGAAGAGACTAAAAACCCTAGGGCTAAGAAGAGCAATAACCAAAAGTCTAAACAGATGAAGCAACATTTCTGTCACCACAGTGGAGCTACTGGACATACTTGACTTAATTGCTATAAGTGGTTAGCCAATCAACAGAGCAATAGTATGATCTCATCCGGAAACCAGAATCAGTTTTCATCCTCCTTTACTCCTCTTGGAGATCTTCTCAAAGCTCTCATGTTCCTTTCGAACTTGAACGGTTTCAATTCTTTCCTCTCATCGCTAGATCAATGGTTCGCCAAATGGAAAGGTTCTTCCAAGGTGTGGAAGGAAAAAGCTCTAACTGATGTAGTCACTTTTTCTCTTTCCCTCTAATTTTTGTTTACATTACTTGTGTGTTTTGCTTTCTTGTTTTTGAGTTAGTCTAGTTTTTATTCTATGCTTTGTTTAACATTTTTTTTTTTTTTTTCAGTTTTGCTTTATTTTGTTTTTTCTTTTAAATAAAAAAATTAAAAAATCATAAAAATATAAAAACAGTGTTTGTTTGTGTACATTGGTATTTGTGTACCTTAGATGGCCATTGAAACAAAGTTTTCTAAACTTTGTATCTTTTGTAGCTTAGATGAGCATCTCTATGCACAACTAAACAAGTGAGCTTTGTGGCTTGTGTTTGTGATGAGTAAGATTATGTAATCTATTATACTTAACACTTGTATCACTCTTTTTGACGGGAAGGAACTGAAAATCCTAAGAGAAAGGCATAAATAACCATCTCACCACTGTTGCCCGCCAATCATGAAATGTCATCTGTATGCTTCGACATAGCAAAAGTGCAATGTCAAAAGCTTAACATAATTGGGTATTTCTTTTGTTTCTCTTATATGCCCATGCATGATATGCTTAAAAGAAAAATATGCAAAGAAAAATTAAAAGTAAAAAGAATCAAAATGCTTTATATATGATTGTAAGCTTGTCTTCTAGGAGATGTAGGAGTTATAGGATGTACCTCAAAGGTGATAGTCTCCATCAAGCAGTTATGATTATGTGTGAGTTAAATTGATTTTGTCATATCTCAAATCGTCATAACATGTAGGTACTTATGCAATCTCATATCTCAAATCGTCATAACATGTAGGTACTTATGCAATCTTACGATGTTTTCACACATAACACACAAAATTCTTTGCTATTTTTGATACATGTGCAGGTACAATGTGATTTGGCCATCACAAGGAATACATGTGTTAATGTATGCTCACTAAATTGTCTTAACTTGTTTTTTGGTTAGACTTGTTTAGTGTGTGTGTGTTTTGGATCTAAATGCTTGACATTTTTTTGTTGAGAGATGTTTTTGAGAGCTTAAAATGTTGTTTGGATCTTTGGTTGAGTAGCTCGCTTGATTGCATTCATTTCTGTGTTTTTCTCCTCTTTGAAAAACTGTTTTTGCACATCTTAACAACTTCTCAACAACTCTTGATAGCTAGCTATCTATCGAGACCTTTGATCTTCCTTTCTCAACAGAAGTTAATGCAATCTTGATCCATCGAAGCTTTCTAGGATTTGTCTCGATAGCTTCTCGACAGATTCTTGATCCATCAAGAAACTTTCTATCTACTTGATAACTCCTCGATAGTTGTTCGATCTATCGAGCTTTCTTTGTTGTTGATAGCTCTCGATAGCACTTCGATAGCTAAATCTGTCGAGAATTAGTGCTTGAAAGATTCTCGACAGCTCTCGATCCACTGGGCTTTGTTTTTCAATATATAATTTCTGCGCAATTTTTTTCTCATTTCTCTCTAATTTCTCTCGACAGGAACACTCTTTTCTCTCTCCCAAACACTTCACACTCAACCTCTTCACCTTCCCCACTTTTTTTTTGGCCCAAAGGTTTTCTTCCTCTGGTATGGTATCTTTTCTCTCTTTTTACCATGCATTTCATTCATTTAGATCTAGGTTTTTGGGGTTTTTGAAAATTTTTAGGGTTTTTCAAAATTGATGAGGATTTTGTGAAATTTTTGGGTTGGGTTATGTTTAAATGATCCTATATGCTCATGCATTGCATCACATTTGCATTTTCACCATGTTTCATGCATTTAGATGTGTGTTTTATATTTTGAAATCTTGTGTGTTGGTAGGTTTGGATTGGGCTGAGCCCATGATGTTTATTTTGTTTCATGTCACACGTTCATGCATTTTTCATGCATACGTACCTCTCTTTTCTTCCTTTTGGTACTCTTCTGCGTGTCTCTCTCTCTCTTTCTCTTGGATAGTCTGCGCATGGCACCCAAGCGCAAGTCTGCTTCATCCCAGAACCCTCTTCATTTCGGGGCATCTTCTTCCTTTGATTCTACTGCTCTTCACATTTGGTTCCATGATGAGAAGGCCTGTTAGGACTTCTTGGAGAACTTTTCTAGATGAGGCATTCATTTGGAATGCCAGGTCATCCTTTCGGATTTCTTTGATACTGACTTACCCACTGTCATTCATAGTAGGGGTTGGGAGTCTCTTTGTGACATCCTGGTTAGTTGTCCCTCCATGATCATACAAGAGTTTTACTCCAATATGCACAAATTTGATTCTTCCATACCTTGCTTTCTCACTTCTGTTTGAGGTATACATATAGTAGTCACTTTGGAGCTTATCTTTGATGTGCTACATGTCCCAAGGGTATCACATCCTGATTACCCCAGCTGTTCTTGTCTACGGACTATATCCAAAGACAAACTCATGTCTTTCTTTTGTGAGACACCTTCATCTTGGAGTGATCATCAAAATACCCCTTGCTCGGGTTTTACAAAAGGTTCGAGGTTCCTGAATATGGTAATGACATTTGTTTTACATCCCTTGTCTCACTATAATTCTATTACTGAGCCTCATGCTCACTTTTGTTATCCCTTCTTGAGAGGCTTACCATTGACTTTCCCTCTTATTTCATACTCTCCCTTATAGATGCCTGTAAGGATACGACAACCCGTGATAAGCTTATTTTCCCTTCTGCTATCACGAGGATCATTCACCATGTGTCTGTCTCCTATCTTAAGTTTCCTCACTTCTTTATCATGGGTGCCATCAGTGGCGCATCTGTTAGACAGAGCGAGGCCCAACTTCCACCGAAGCGGCCATAGACCAAGATGGTGACTCCTTCAGCCTCTTGCACTCCTTCTACCTCCACACCTTCTTCTTCCGTGGGTGTGTGACCCTCGAGGTGGTCATGGCGTAACTTCAGCGCATGGATGCTCGCTTTAACACTCTCAGTGATGAGTTGTGTCACGTGAACACCTGTGTTGGTCATATTGCACGACGGCAGGCTCGCCTTGGTGGCTTCATGGCTTCTCCATTTCCTTCTCTAGAGGCATTTGAAGACGTGGATGATGATGGTGACTCTGATGGTGATGATGATGATGAGAATGAGGATGCTAGCTCTTCCGGTGACGAGGAGATGATTGCTTGAGTGACTTACCCTTTGTCATTTGTGACAAAAAGGGGGAGCAGTTTTGAGTATGAGAGTAGTCATATTCTTAGGGGGAGAGTTAGTATAGGAGATTTTTGTTAGAGGGAGTGTTTATCTTTTGAGGGATGTAGTAAGGAATTTTAGTACCTTTTCTTTTCTTTATCTTTTAGATACATTGTTCTTGTATTATCGATCTTGTGACCACTTAGTGATAGCAAACCTTGTATTTATTTGATATATATATTTGATGAGGTTGTTATTACATTCTTTCACCTATCTATCCATGTGTTGTTTCTTTTCTCTTTTTATGCACGTGCTTCTCATTTATTGTATGCAATCTTTTACATGCTTCTCATTTACTGTATGCAATCTTTTATTTCTGTTTCACACTAAGATGCCATGATGAGTTTTGTTTAAGGTGTTTCAGAAATACAGGTTGTCAAAGTCTTCCAAGCCATGAACTCTCTTCTTGCAAAATTTTTCATGAGTTTGTGTTAGGATAGATTTTATTGTATTCAACAAATGAATATGAGTTGAGTGATTTATGACTTCTCTCATATTTTATTTGTTTGTTGTGGTTTTGTCATGGATTGCCAAAGGGGAAGATTGTTAGGACATATATGGATCATGTTAAGAACATATGTCATTTAGAATTGGCTAATCCTTTGACAAAATGCATCTTACTTGCAATTGGGTAGATCTAGTATGTTTTTAATACTTCAAGGAATAAGAGTTCAAGTCCAAGTATTGAAGCCATGAAAATCTGTCCAAGAATCAAGAGAAGAAGTGCTGTTCTTTAAGCTCGACAGCTGTATCTATTGAGAATCACGAAAATTAATTTCTTAGAACTGTTTTTCACGCATATCCAAGCTATGTGTTTAGGTTTTCTTTTCTCACAATCCTTGATATATATAAGGATTATTTTAAGGACTGTCTCAGTTGATGAAACTTGATGCAAAGGTTTTATTCATGCATATTGTGACCGGAGACAATTTGCCCTAGTTCATCTTTCTCTTGAATAAACTGCTACGTTTGTACGTTGTAGGGTTTTATAACCAAGGAGCTTCTTGATCTTCATTGTTTGGATGAACTGAAGAACTTTACAGCCAACATCCTTCTCAAGTTGGTGTGTTAGTCACATACTAGGATCCGTGCATTAATTGGTTAGTCACATACTTGGAGCCGTGCATTGAAAGGAGAGATTGTCACTACATTACAAGTCCAATTGTGTATTGGGGTAAGAGTTTAACTGTAGGTTGGTATAAGGTACTAGGATTCCTTTACTTGTAATCGCTTGTTTTGATAATAGTAGATTCTCGAGGGTGGTGACCTTAAATTCACCTGGTGGGTTTTTGCCTTGGAGGTTTTACCCATTCGTAAACAAATCACCATGTCAAATTTATTTTTTCGCTGCATTTAACTTAGTTGGTGATTTGTTTGTGCTACCATGCATATAGCATCTTAATTGACCTAATTAACTGGTTAATTTACCATAAGGGGTCAATACATTATTGGCTTATAAATTGGCTATAATGAACACCAAGAGCTAGAACTAGGGGAACTCCCACAACAACTGTGGTCTCCCATGCTAATAGCAATACATACAACTAAAACTAAACATAAAACAGAGCATGATCTAACTTGCAACAACCAAACTGCACTATGGCTGACATCACTAATGGTCTGACAATAAATGGTGATACTCTTCTAGCAGACCTACCGCGCCTTTAGAGATCAGCTTGAGGTGTACTTGGAATTGATTAAAATAGAACTTATTACGTGCATTCCAAATTGCCCAAGCTACCATTGACCACTTCTCCAACTCGGTAGAGCTAAGTTTCTGCTTCATCATTTTGTAAAAAAGGAAGAAATCTTTAGCTTGATTGCTACACTTCTGTGTGGTTCTCCGAAATAACGACCAAACATTATGAGCAAAGGGGCATTCCCACAATACATGGGTGACTATCTCAGGAGACTGGCAGCAAATCTCACACACGGCTTCCACTCTCACCTTTATCCTGTGAAGATCTTCCCGGGTAGGCAAGCAATGGGAACATGCTCGCCATATGAACTTTCAAACCTTTAGAGGGTTGTTAAGCTTCCATGTCTGCCCCTAACACTTGCTATGAACTTGCACAGAGGAGTGCTCTGCGTGGTTTGGGTTCTGTAGTCGTAGGGCCACCTGATAGGCTGACTTAACTGAGAAAGTTCTTGATCGATTCTCCTTCCAAACCAACTGATCCTAAGTGTGGAGGCAATTTAGAGGAATGGACAACATGTCCTCTACGGTCTAAGGCACAAAAATATCAAAAAGCTTCCCTCGATCCTACTGGCGAGTCTGGCCATCAATTAAGTTACACACTCGCAAATTCGCTAGAGGTACAATCCCGAACCGAGGGGCTTAACTCAGCCATACATGCATTAAAACCCCGTTTGTGCGCCCATCTCCAACTTGCCACTGTGTCCTAGCCTTAATAACACCCCTTGCTGCTAATAGAGACCTCTAAACAAAAGAAGGGTTGCTGCCTAGTTCAGTCTCCAAGAAAGAGCACCTGGGAAAGTACCTCGCTTTATACACCCTATAAAAGAGGGACCCGGTATTGTGCATTAATCTCCAAGCCTATTTTGAAAACATAGCCAGATTGAAAGCATAGAGGTCTTGAAAACCCATTCCACCCTTTTTCTTGTGAGTGCACAACCTCTTCCAATTAATCCAATGAATCTTCCTTTCATCTTTGTTCTGACCCCACCAATATTTAGCAAGGATTGAGTTTATATTATCGCATAAAGTCTTAGGGAGTTTAAACAAACTCATTGAGTAGGTAGGTATTGCTTGTGCTACAGTTTTAATAAAGACCTCCCTCCCCGCCTTCGATATAAATTTTTCCTTTCAACCCATCATTCTTTTTGTAATCTTTTCCTGCAACTCTTTGAAAGTCCCTACCTTAGATTTACCACTAGCCATAGGGAGGCTAAGGTACTTTTCATGCTCTGTCATTATTCGTGCCCCCAGAATCTATTGAATATCTCCCTTCACTTCAAGATTTGTGTTCTTGCTAAAAAATAAGGATGTCTTTTGCTTGTTGATTGCCTAACCTGAGAAAGCTTTATATTGCTCCAATAGAGTTACTAGTCTTCGGCATTCCTCTATTGTTGCACGACAAAACAAGAGGCTATCGTCTACAAACAAGAGGTGAGAGATACATACCCCATTTTGGCTAGACATAATACCTTTGAAAACCCGATCTTCCTCAGCTTTTCTCAATAAAGCGATCAAACCTTCAACGCACAAGAGAAATAGATAAGGTGAAAGTGGGTCACCTTGTTTAATACCCCTTGAAAGAGTAACAAAATCCCATGGTTCCCCATTAATGAGAACAAAGTACGAAGCTATGGTAACTGTCTCCATAGCCAGATCTACCCATCTATGGTCCATTTCACTCAGTCATAGGCTTTACTAATGTCCAATTTTACTGCCATGTGCCCCCCCTTCCCTTGTCTTCTATTTCTCATCCTGTGTAGTAATTCATATGCGACTGTAGTATTATCAGTAATAAGCTGATTTGGGACAAATGCACTCTGGGCATCAGAAATAATAGTAGGCAAAACAATCTTCAACCTATTGGCAAGGACTTTAGAGAGAATCCTAGAGATAACATTGCCCAAACTAATAGGCCTATAATCTAACATGTGAGTTGGATTATTTGACTTAGGAATTAACACAATATGAGTGTATTTCATCTTATGCAATAAATGTCCAGAGTGTAAAACAGATAAAATGGCTTCAGTCACATCAAGCCCCATAATGCTTCAATATTTTTGGAAGAAGAAAGGAGACATACCATCAGGTTCACGGGATTTGGAAGGATACATTTGGAGCAAAGCATTCCAAACCTCATTAGAAGTATACCTCTGTAGTAGTGAGCTATTCATATCCGCGGTGATGATACTATCCACAGAGTCAAGCACTCTCTCGATACCCATAGGGTGTATTGTGCTAAAGAGCTCCCATTTTCTCGGATCACCCTCTCACAATCAACATGGGAAGCCCTGTTAAGATTAGTGCCCTTAAATCCTATTGTATGATGCTATGTATGATATTAAGCATGACTTAATATTATAATTGATAAAGTTGTTTTATTATTATCTAAAATAACGGTAATATGAATATTTGGACATTATCATATAATCCATGAGATGTATAGTATGTGATTTATGTGAAAAGTCACATAAGATATAAATCATAAGTTCTTTGTAAACTTAAAATATTAGTTCGTAGTCGGTGATGAATTTGGGTATTTCATCTACGAAGACTATAACATATCAACTAAGATGATTTGTCTTGATCATGGAAGTGAAGACTTCAAGTTGATGAGTTGATATATTTTAAGAATTAAGGCATATTGAACTGGACCGCTGTAAGATTTATTATTCTCCTAACGACTGTGAAATGAATAATAAATCTCACAACTTATATTTACATAAACTCTTAATCATGAGAGAATAATGGACCTAATCATGAAGTGTGGGTTGCTTTGATATATCAAGAGTGAGATCTAAAGTATCGATCAAAACCTTAGTATGTTGGGCAGCTATATTTAGTGTTGATAGAACATATATTCTCAAGATGGAATTCATATTCTCTTAACGGAGATATAAAATATTCCCTTGAGATAAGTTTAATGGGTTTAGTTATTCAGAGAGTTAAGCCTAACCACTTTAGTAAGAAGTTGCTAAAGTATATATTTGTGAAATTAGATTTCATAAATATATGATGAATAACTTAAAAGGATTAAATCGGGTACTCAAGGATTAAGATGTAGTGATCTACAAAACGACAATCTTCATTCATGATTTTGTATTACTATAAATATTTTATGAAGGGGTTGCATGTACAATAAAGTCTTGGGATATAATTTATTAATAAGGTTTAGAGTGCAATTATATTTATGTAGTGGTATTAAATATAATTAATGGTAACTTTGGACTTGTCAAGAGTTGACAGAAAAGCCCAAAGCTCATTGGAGCTAGTGTCTTATTTGTTCCCTTTTTGGTCCCATTACAAGCCACATACTAAAGCCCAATTGGAAAGGCCCAAAAGGCTAGCCCAATTAGATAATCAGTTATTAGGAGAGAGACACACAAAATTTTGGAAAAACCATAAGTGCATGAAATGGTATGTATGTGAGGGTTAGACACTCTTTCATTCTCTCTAGAACATACACATATAACTGATTAAGAGAACACATATAAAAGTGTTCCCAATTTCTTTTTATCTTTGGTATTGAATTTCACCACTTCAAGGTACACTATCTTGTTCTTATATTCTGAAACTTACTTATTACATGTTATTAATTGCGAATGAAGTAGATCTGTTAATTTTTCCGCTGCATACACTCATATTACCATCAAGCCCAACCTTCTTCAAAACATCTTGGAAACTTCCTTTTTCTCCCTTGATGGATTGGTCCTATTGTATTGATGAGAATGGGTACATGATCAAAGTGGGCTGCCTGAATATGTGTAACCTCCATGTGAGGAAAGAGCTCCCTCCATTCTATAGTTGCGCATGCTCTATCTAACCTTTCCTACACAAATTCAGTACCAAAACGACCATTATTCCACGTAAATATATTACCTTTGAAGCCCAAATCCACCAGCCCATAGTATAGCAAAGCTTCTAAACACCTGCATAGGCCGAATAGGCCTAGGAAGTCAACCCTGCTTCTCTTCAAGTGATAAAATCTCATTGAAATCCCCATAGCAAATCCACAGGATTGAAAACCTTGAGTGTAGGTGTCTTAGCAATCTCCAAGAATTTGGTTTGTTCTGTTCCTCAGGCAAGCCATAGAAACCAATCAGTCGCCACAAGGATTGAGGTTCAGTAAGTATTAAAGCATTAATATGATTAAGAGTGTAAGTTTTGATATGCAAGTTCACATCTTCCATCCAAAGGAGGGCCAAACCTCCACTTTTATGCACACTTGGAGCAGCTAACATTCAACGGTAGAGTAAATTAGGTTGGAGCCATTGCATCTCCTCCACTGATTGTTTTGTCCCCATAAGAAACAAAATTTTAGGGCTTTTTCCCTTACCAACTGAGAGAGGACATCAACTACAGGTTGGTTCCCAAGCCCCTTGCAGTTCCAACTTAAGATTTTCATTGTGTCGTTGAAAAAGCATGTGCATCGTTATTAGTCACCACCTTACTCCTTTTGCTACTCTTAAGGTAGCCTCTGTACTCGTCAGAATTACATTCCTGAATATGTTAGGTTTTATTTTATTTTTATTTTTTTTTAATATTATTATATATATATGGGTACTAATTTTAACAATTTTTTTTTTAGAAAATTACATTTTTGATCCCTTAAAAATATCATTGATTCTTTGAAGTGTATTGTTATAATCACAAATTTTTCTATAACATTTTTACAAACTATTAAGGTAGCAAATTCTTATTGGTTCACATTTGGGTTCATCACTTACATTATTAGCAATTTGTAAAAAAGTTTGTAGTTCAAACATTTTCTTCATTTTAAAGACCATTAAAAACTATTTATAAGTCTAAAATATAAAAAAGAAATATACAAGCCCAAAAAAATTAGTACAACAACAAAAATTACCAATAGTAAAACTAAAAAAAAATAATAATAATTAAGCCTAGTCAACCAATTTTACCTAAAACAAACAATCTGACCCTTTAAAAATTTTAAACAACTAACAACTAAGTGACTAAGTAGCAACAAAGTCGAAGGCCGAAGTCACTGCACACAACCAATAGCAAAACCGCCCCTCCTAACTCTAAGTTCTAGCTCCGTACCTGTCTACAATCAGCATGGGAGGGTCCATATAGCTTAGCTCGGTCCCTTGTTTTGGCAATAAAGGGTCGAAACTTGGTTCCTCCAATACCACATTCCTCTCTGAAACCGTGGCCTTACCCCCTGAAAATCAGGGGCACATGAGCTCCCTTGCTGAGGTGGTGTTTGCGGGATGAGGGCAATCTCTCACCTCATGACCATAGTAACAACTTAGCCGCACGCTGATTATAGGACCAGTTCGTGAGAAATCGCCCCAACAGACTAAGTGAACACTCTTCCAAGGTTTGCTCTCTGTGATGGGCCCTAACTTGGATGGCTTCCCCTTCCTCTTCCATTAACATTATGCTTTGCAGCCGTTCAATGAAGTCAGAATCCATCAGGCCGCCAACAACAAAGACACTAGGACTAGGGCACCAATGAAACACACACCAGAAAAGAAATAAGAGATCAAGAGGAAAAATACAGAGAGAAAAAACGGCGGCCCACCTAAACGTGAGAGGGAGGATCGCTCACCCTAGGTGAGAGAAGAAAAGAAATTTTGAAGCTATACCCTGTAACGACAACCAAGTTTTAATTACCCATATGAAGGAAATCTTAAAATCCTAAAAGAAACGGTAATAATTATATTGAAGAGCCGTTTGTTTGTTTGTTTTGTTTTTTGTTTTTTGTTTTTTTTTTTTCATGATATTTTCAACATGAGGCCTTTGTGGGAATTATTTTGGATGAGTACAATTTGTAATGCCCTCTCTCTTGGCAATAAAAATTTATCGTTTGACGACAATTGAAATAGAAATGACAATTAAGGATTTTATAAATTTCTAAGTTATCCCAAAAAAAAAAAAGTTTTAGAAAAGGGAAGCAAGCACGATTAAGGTTTTTTTTTTTAATAAAATTTTTATTATTACATAATATATATATATATATATATATATATATATATAATTAGATTACATTTTTCATTATCAAATGGTCAACTGTGAATAGTAAATAGTAAAAAAAATTAGTAAATAATATATAAATGCACCATCACTTTTAAGAGTATTAAATACAAAATATGTGTAACATACCATTAATTTATGATAAAAATAAATGAATTCATTTTATAATTAAATGTATTGATGCAGTTCAAATGTTTTATGTTGTTACGGACAAATTGCTACTTGCTATGTGTTACTATTTGTCCACATCATTCTAAATAGATAAAAGATTGCACCACTTGTCATTGTTGTGTGCATCCATTAGTTGTGGTATCTAACTTCTATAATATATTGATAAGCTACCTGTGTGATGCACGTATAATGTTGTAATATTTTATATAAGATAATTTTGGAGAATGTTGTATATGTATTATAGCATAATTATTATAGAACTTTATTAAAAATGAGTTTATCATAAAAAAAAATTATAAATTGCACAAACATATCCATTATAATTATTCAATTAAAAAAAAAAAAAAAAAAAAAAAAAACAACTCTAGAGGAATATTATAGAATAAAAGTTTATAAAGAATGTGTCTTTCTCTTTCTCCTTAATTTTAAAACAAAATACATAACACAAACATCCATAGTCAATCACATCATTTATAAAACCAACAAATCCACAATGTCTGATTTTAACATCAAAATCATAATTGCTGCTGTCATCTAATCTAATACTATATATAAAAGCAGAAGCTTTTTTCCTGCAATTAAAGCCGTTGTGACATGTAGGAAAAAAGCCCCCTTAATGTTTTGCCACGTATACAATTTTAGGTTAAAATAACCCACACGATACACCACTTCAAACATCATTATATTCCATTCCCACAAAAATCCTTACGCAGATCTGCATCTTCAACGTCACCAAACCACCATCTCTTATCCGTCTCCAAAACCAAAAATAAAAGGCCACTTAAAAATCTACTACGCTTACAGATTAAGAGAAAAGTCACAGTGTTTCGCTAAAACACTCTCTACCTTAAGCTACTTTAAAAAAAAAAACCCTGAATTGCCACACACTTAATCAATTGCAAACACTGCAATTCAATCTAAAAAAAAAACATGCAATCACCGCAAAGAAAAGATTAATTCCCTCCATTCGGTAGAGGACAAAATGGCAAATTAAAACCTCTTCCTCCTTCCAATTTTTAGTTTGACATCTTCTCTGTTTCGCATCTTTTCTGCAGCGCCACACCCAAAGAAAAATGATGTATTTATTCGAACCCAAACGTAATCAGTTAGACATCGTTTAGAACAACTATCAAAAGATACACCTAAGAATTGTTAAAAAACAAACTTTGCCATTTTTTTCTACCGTTTGGAGGAGAAAAAAAAATAAATAAATAAAAATAAAAAGGTCTCAGGGGAAGATAGGGAGAGGCTAGAAACAATACCGGGGAGTTTTTATATTCACATTTAAGTTTTTTTGTTAAATATGATTTGGTTTTGATATTTTGTTTGGATTGGTTTTGATTTGGATCTTCAAATCAAGTGTTTCTTTTCGCTTTTCAATTTCATATTTTGATCAATCTTTGATATTTGTTTGTGTCTTTTTTATCTTCAGATTTAAGTTTATTTATTAAATATGATTACGTTTCAAAATCAATTTCTCTATGCTTGAAATTTGCATATTTATTAATTGTTCCGTTTGGTATTGGAATGCCCAACTTGATGGTTGTTTATGGAAAATTTAATAAGATTTTGCAACCAAGGTAACTTAATCCATTTAATATAGTCTAATTTAGTTCTTTTTTTTTAGGGGAAAAAAAACTGAACTTTATTAATGTAAATGAGCTAAGTCAGCTTGTATAATAGAATGAATGTGTAGTGGAACATCCTCCATCCATGCTGAAAAATCTGGTATGCTTAAAGCGTATTTAGTCAAACTATGAGCTATAGCATTGCCATCTCTTTTTTGTATGAGAATATAGCAATTTATCAAATTTTTGGAAAACCTTCTAACATCCTCAAGCAGTAAACCTGAAGGTGTTAAGGACTGTGTATTCTCTCGCAAAGCTTGTATCACTTCATTGAATCTCCCTCCAGAATAATGTGTTGAAAACCAAGGTCTGTTACAAAGGATAGGGCCGTAGCTGCTACCAAAGATTCGATCTCCACTGCCTTGTAAGGTTGGTGTTTTATCTTTGCGCATGAGGCTAGTACCATGCCATTTACATCTTGAACCACCACACCTTTACCAGCTTTTTTCTTCTTTGAACACGTCACTCCATTGAAATTTATTTTAACCACATCCATTGGAGGAGAAAGCCAGTGGTTTTGAGATGTTCGAACATCCCGCCGCCTCTAAGACTCCAGTCCCTGTCTTTTCATGTGGAAATCGTCCAAATTGGTTCTTGCAGCAGCGGCTACATGATGAAGATCAATAGAAGAAGAAGCTTGTACTCGAACTAGGTTCCTTTGATTCCAAACTGACCATGCCGTGACTGCAAAGAAATCTAGCTGCTTACCCATTGTTATATCCATGAGATCAGGTCTTTAAAGTCCGCAAATCCGATGGAATTTCAAAAATCCCATACTAAGTGGTCTACCCAGATAGTATCAAGCTCGGTGCAAGTCCACAAAGCATGGAGTGGGTCTTCAACTTCAGCTCTGCATCGATCATAGATTGAGTTACCAATGATTTTGCGTCTCATCAAGGCATGTTTTGTTGGCGTGGCATTTTGGCAGGCCCTCCATATAAACATCTTAACCTTCTGCTGAACTTGCATCGACCAAATAGCATTCCACACATGCTTATCTCTAGGAGGTGGAACCTAGTTTGTGACTTCCATTTCAGCTTCTTCTTTAAAGAATTGGTAACCCGATTTGCATGTATAGACCCCATTGTTTGTGTATGGCCAGAATAGCACATCCTCTGCTTCAACATGACTCAACGACGTTGACTTGATTATTTCTGCATCTTCCTCCCTGAATAACCCATCCACCAAGTCTGCCCTCTATTGCCTTGTGGTTTGATCAATCAAGCAGGACACAGTGGAGTTTTCATAGTCTTATATGGGGCAGATAGGAAGATGTGGTAGGAATTTTCTTGGTAACCACCGTTGCTGCCATATTAATATTTTCTCCATTGCCAACCCTCCATCTTGCTGCTCTTTGAATAATATCCCTTCCTCTAAGAATACTCTTCCAAGCAGAGGATCCCATTCTTGAGTCGGCAGCTTCCATGATTGTAGTATTTGGGAAAAAAAATGGGCCTTAAACACCTTGTAAAATAGAGATGTTTTGTTATGCAGAAGTTGCCATGCTTGCTTTGCTAGTAGAGAGTCATTGTACATTGCTAAATCTCTAAAACCAATTCCACGTATTGTTTTGGATTTTGTCATCTCTTCCCACTTAATCCAATAAATCTTTCTACGGTCACCTCATTAACCCCACCAAAACTTTTTAATTAGGGCTTCAATTTCATGGCACAAGCCAATAGGTAATTTAAAACAACCCATTCAGTAGTTGGGGATAGCTTGTATGACTGACTTTAGTAGCACTTCCCTACCTACCTAAGAAAGCAATTTACCTTTCCATCCTTGTAACTTCCTCCATATTTTCTCTTTGATGTAGTTGAAACTTGCTTTTTCCCTTTACCCACAAAGGAAGGAAGACCCAAGTACCTCTCATACTGCATGATTTCCGTAATGCCAAAAGCCACCTTTATTTCATGTTTTGTTTCTCTTGAGGTGCATTTGTTAAAAAGTAACTTAGTTTTGCTCCAATTGACTTTTTGTCTCAATGCCTCCTCATACATATTCAAAATCTCCAATACCTTGCCACATTCTTCTATGGTTTCCCTGTAAAAGAGAAGACTATCATCTATAAAAAGCAGATGGGTTAGTTTGGGCCCTCTCCTACATAGTGAAAAACCATGTATTTCTCCATTATTTTCAGCTCTCTTGATTAGCCCATTTAGGCCTTCAGCACAAAGCAGGAAAAGAAAAGGTGATAGTGGGTCACCTTGTCTTATCCCACGGGTAGGCTGGATCATACCACAAGGCTCTCCATTCACCAACACCAAATATGAAATGGTTTTTACACTCCATATTATCAATTGGACCCACCTTTCATTGAAACCCATTTGTGTCATTAATTTTTCCAAGAAATCCCAATCTATCTGATTGTAAGCCTTACTCATATCCAATTTTATCGCCATAAAACCATGAGTAGTAGACTTAAAATTTGCAAACTATGAAGGGTCTCAAAAGCTACAAGGATATTATCATAAATTAATCTATCCTTTGTAAATGTTGATTGGTGTTCGCTGATAATAAAGGGTAATAATTTTTTCAACCGGTTGCCCAATACATTGGAATAGATTTTATATAGCACATTACAAAGACTAATAGGGTAGAATTGGTAAGCATACTCTGGCTTTTTTTTTTTTTTTTTTTTTTGGTATGAGAGTGATAAAAGTGTGGTTAAGGGGGGAAGGTAGGGTACTTGAATTCAACCATGCCAGAATGGAGTTAATGACATCCTTCCTTACTATGCCCCAAAAATGCTGGTAGAAGAGTGGAGGCATTCCATCGGGTCCAGGACCTTTAAGTGGTGCCATTTGGTGTAAAGCTTCCTCCACTTATTTTTATCAAATTCTTGGCTTAGGGTGGCATTCATCTCACCATCAATAATATGAGGTACACATGATAATACATGTTGGGGTATAATGTGCTCAGTTGAGGTAAAAAGGTTTTTGAAATAATTTATCAGAATTGTGGATATATCAATCAGTTGGTCCCTCCATCTATCCTCCTCATCTCTAATTCCCTCAATCATATTTTTCCTATATCTCCTTGTAGCACAACTATGAAAATATTTGGTATTTCTATCCCCATGCCTTGCCCATAGTACCCTTGATCTTTAAGCCCACATAATAGCTTTTCTCTCCAACAACACCTTAATCTCCCTTTTTAACTGCCTAATTTGATGGTTGTTACCACTAACCATGGCTTTAGTTTCAGCCTTAGCTAAATTCTTCTTCAATAGGTCCAATTCCCTTCTCACACTAACAAAGGCATTTTTGTTCCAACTCAAATCTTTCCCACACTTTTCTACTTTAGTCAGAATAATTCCTTCAAGCCCAAAATCCCCAACACTAGTCCATGTTGCCTGCACCACTTCCTCGCACCCCATGTTTGACAGCCACATCTCTTCAAATCGAAATAACTTTTTTCGGGTAGGTGGATCAATTCCTGAAAAAATAATATGGAGAGAGTTATGATCTGATGAATTGCATCTAAGATGGTACAACTTTTGAATGTTCAAATAGTATGTAAAACACCTATGAACGTTTAGACCCCCAATTAACAAATTACTAACACAAGCTTATAATCAAACAATATATGTACGGAATATGAAAATAAGCAAAAACAGAGTTGGAAAAACAATCTAAACCGATATTAATCACAACCACAGCAATAATTAAAAGTCAAAGATTAAGGGAAGAGAGATGCAAATACAAAGACAACACAACGATGTGTTATCGAAGAGGAAACCGAAGTCCTCGGCAAAAAATCTCTCTGTCGCCCTCCAACGGTCAATAATCCACTAGAGAATAAATTAGCGATACATGAATAGCAGAAAACCCTCCAAGCCTAATCTACCCAGTGCACCTAAGCCCTCCAAGCTTCTTGCTCCAATAGGGTTACGCTGAACCTTGTCTTTTTTAGCTTACCGGATCCCACAATAGCTCATTGCATCAACCAAAATGAATTGGTCCCTTCTTAACTGCTTCCTAAGCACCAAAAAGCCTTCTCATAGATATGGGTATGGTGAGATAAGGATTTGGCTAATGTACCTCTCAAGGTTGTAACAATGGAGAGAGTGAGAGTAGAGGAATTTGGAGAATCCAAGGATGAAGATTGTGGATAAGTCAATCTTGTTTTTCTCTAGTGCTTCTCTCTCAAAATTCTCTCTGGAAACTCTTTACATTTCGTGGGTATAAGGGTTTTTATAGTGGGTGTGTATGGAATGCGAAGAGTCAGTTACAACTAAACAGGGTGATCTGGCTACTCAAGCTCGCGACTAGAATGAGTCACGAGTTTAAGTCACGAGCTAACTGCCTGGCCAGCTGGAGGTTTTGTCTTGTAGTGCAACAGCTAGCGTGGCCCTTCAGTTCCCCTGCATGCTTCACACGTGTGCCATTCAGTCACTTGCCAGTTGTGAGATTCAGTTGAGAGGCTCTTCTTGATTGCACACTCTTGAGCTTTTCTTCACACACTACCGTTACATGATTCTCACCTAAATACAGGGTTTCTAAATGCTGAATTACAAGCAAATTTGGCATAGAATAAAGCCAACATAATGATTGAATAAATTCAACCTTACAATCTTCCCTTTTGGCTATTCCGTGACAAAACCCTAAAACAAACTCTAGACTTAACATGTGAGTTGGGAATAGTTGAACAAAACTCACTCACACCTAACTCTAGAATCTGTGAAGCTCTTGAACCATACAGACAAGTATTTCCTGAAAACAACAACGCAATACAATCATTGTAAGCAGAAAACTTGAAATGCATATGGAATAAGTACAATGCGATCAAGCAATATAGATTAAAGCAATAAAGCATGGCTTGAACAAAAATGAGCAATCACTATAAATAGTGACCACAATGATCATTCACACAATGAATGAACATTCGGACGTGCAAGCTAATAAGCTCAATGCAAAGTATCATTTGCATGTCCAACACTTAACCGATACAACAACACAAGGAAATTGCATCAAGGATATAAAATCCAACAAGGGCACAAGAGCGATATACTTAAAGAAATGCATAACATTAACAACAAGTACTAAGCTACAAAGCATGGGTACAAATATAAAGTACTAAATAGAAACTTAAAAATTAAAACCAAGTACCAAAAGCTTTAAACAGTAGCACAATGTAAATACCAAGATTTATAAAAACTATAAACACATAAGCACAAAACAAGTTAAAAGTAAAGTATATGTGTATGTATCAGTATTCTTCTTCTAAGCTCACACAACACCCCCTTTCAATATGCACACTTCCCATTCTTGTGTTGCTCTCCCCTTTGTTGTATGCTATCATCCAAACTTCTACAATGAGTTTGCTCTCCCCCTTTTTGGCAAGAATAGCTAAAGGCTGTCCTCCAGCTTTTGTTGAATAGCATCTAGCTGTGTCTCAATAGTTGTGAGATGCATTTGAACTTGGTTGTTAATGGAGTAGAGAACCTTTTCAAACCCGAAAATATGCTAATACAAACCTTCAATCAAAGTGCTCAACCTGTCAGATTAAGAGCTAGGTTGTATAGGCTGAGTGCTAGTTGTTTGCAACTCAGGAGTGTGAGGAGATGCGAACTCGGTATGCACAAGCGTTGTGTGAGTGGCTAAGCCATGACTGGAAGAAGTAGCATTATGAAAAGATTCACTTTTAGGCGCTTTGGAAGAGTGGCTCTTACTTGCCTGAAGAGATATCATGGATAATGGTCGAAGACGTGCCAATATTATTCCATCTGTTGGTGGACAAACACCTTCAAGAACCATGATCTTCATGAGAAAACTACAAAAAGGAAGACATGTTCGAGTTGCTATTTTCCCAATTGTCTAAAAAATGTGGGCACAAATGTCAATCGAAACTCCGATGATGAGATCACATAGGAATTGTGCTTGTCCAAGGTTGATGAAGTCGGTATTAGACAGTGGGTAGAGGTTGAAGAACATGATCAAGGTGAGAGTCTTCAATTCAGGCGCAAACTTTGCAGTGCCTATGGATGTGCCTTTGTTGAAATCTTATGATTAAGTCCAAGAATTTGAAGAATCTCTTGTACCAGACAAAGTCTATCATCATATAGAGTAAGGTCTACATTTGCCAGTCTATTGATTCGAAGAACCTTTGCAATATAGTCTGGATTGATGCTAAACTCCTTTCCTCGTACCCAAAACTTCAACTCAAAACCGGTGTATCTTGCATTTGAATAAACTCTTTAACCAATTCATAAATCGGGTCCTCGAAGTTCCCGAACAGATCAACCCAATCTTTTGCTTCAAAGATCCTAGGAATAAATGTTGTTCCTAAGGTATCAAATTTTACAACCCTTTCCACCACAATAGGAGCATCTACAAAAATGCTTGAGAAAGTCTGTGAATTAAGGGGAGTCCTGAATCTTTCACTGTTCAAATCTAGAGATGAACTTTGAGTCCGTTTTGCTCTTTTCCTCGAGAAGAACGATGAGACATCTACAAAATAACATACACACAGCAGAGAACCAAATGCAAAACCACAAGACACAAACATAAACTTGATTAGATCCAAGTTAGTCCATGAAATAAACACACATTGTTATTTAGAAAGACATATCACTCAAACATGGTAAATAAACCAAGTATGTAGTATTTAATCATGTATTTAAGCATGAGCAACACTGGTGCGTGTGGTGTGCAAATGTGATGAGTGTGTAGGCACATCTAAGCATTATGAAATCCATAGAGACACAAGTAACTGTCATTGAGACAATTTACCATGAGCACGATCTGCACAATACAATACAATTATGATATACTACTCAAGAATGAGATACATACACGAAAACATGTATATCAAGCATCATATTATCAATGTCAACAATAACTATTTAACAAACTCAATCAAATATACCCAAACCATATTCGAAACTCAAGTTTTACAAAACCCCATCAAAAACTCAAAATCCAAGAATTTAAGGGTTATAAACATGAAATACTTTGAGAAAAATGAAGAACCTATACCTTTTGTTGAAGTTTGATGAAAAGATGATGAAGTAAATGGAAGATTTTTGTGAGAACATAGAGAGTTTGTGAAGAGGGAGACAATGAACAGTCACAATAGATGAGGGAAAACTGAAAAGATTTTGAAACTGTCCTGAAATAGACCCTTAAAGTGCAAAACACGCGATTTTTGCGACTGGATTGAGTCACGAACAAGTTGCCAAAGCAAGCTGCCAAAAACCCTTGTGACAAAATTTGGAAAAATAGTCTAAGTGTTTTTCGCAACTGGAAATTCCACTCACGAGTTAGTCGTAACGTAAGTTGCCAAACGTTCTGAGTAACCCTCGCGACTGGAGCTTCCACTTGTGAACTAGTTGCCAAACTGAGTCGTGAGAAATCTAAAAACCCAGATTTTTGGAGAAATTTTTATGTCTTTTTCACAATCGGGACTTTGACCCTTTAGTGAGTTGCAAAAACCTTTTGTGTATGCTTGCAATTGGGGCATGCGACTGGCTTGACTCGCGAGGCAAGTCGCCAAAACAAGGTTGCACAGTTTTTGACATTTTTCAAAATAAAACACTTTCCAAAAACAACTAAAACACTCAAAAATCTTTTTGTGTTTGATCAACATATAATTGAGCATGTGCAACATATTTAATCAAGTACAATCACACAAATGAATAAGGCATTCATTGAACATAGACATGTGTGATGTATATGGCTACCAAAGATGAGATAGTCCTTAGTCCAATGTGAAGCTTCAATGATCAATTCGACCAAGGCATACATAGTTAGCACTAGGAAAAGTGACCTATCTCAATTATATAAATATGCATATATGACCTCCCACAAAATTTGATAACATAATTTTGAAGCTTTTCATTTGGCTCCATGTACATCATAACATTTGATCTTTTGATTCAATACATCTCTTTTTGATATTTCAATTTGATGAACAAGCCTTTGGCTTTTTGGGACATCATACATTTTCATACAAGTCGCTTTCCCTATTTCTAGTCAAATACTAGTATGTGTGATAGCTTTTGTAGCTCATTATCTCTTTTCATTTGGAGATTTACATTTGTTGAGCTCTTTAAGCAAAAAATAAAATAAAATAAAATAAAAGAGTGGGAAGATATATAGGCACAAGTACATGCAAGTTTCAAGATCAACAAAACCATTGACTAATCATTCATGACAAGTTTGAAGATTTATTTACAACAATCACATAGATGTTAAGATTTTTCCCACATTGATATGAGTGCATAAAGAACAAGCTACGCTCGTAATTGCATAAAGCCATTAGTACAAAGGTACAAGGCAAAACATGCTTGCGACAATACACAATAATGTCGATCAAACTTTTTGGATTTTCTATTTTTTATGTGTTTTTGGATTTTTGACACAAAAGCAATTAAAAATTGATAAGAAAAAATGTAAAAACATTCAAAGCAAATAGCAAACAAACAGAATTTTCAACACATGTTGGAACGATAAAAAAACACACACAAACAATCAAAGTCACAAAACATAGGAAGTATTAATGCATGGACATGTTGTAATGCTTATGCATGAGTACCCTTCTTCACTTGCACGACACTTGCATTTGGGTTGATATCCCTAGAGGATTAGGTACCATTGTTCTGACTTTCAAACCTTCTAGTGAAGTTTGTCAAACAAGTGGTGAAAGCATCAATCATCTTCATCACATCCCTCATTCCGGGATCACCTTCTTGACCTTTTGATTGCTCAGTAGTCCAATTCCCTTTGCCATGTCTTGGTCCTCTTGACCTTCGAGCACTTGAATTCTTCAATGCTTGAAGCTTATGACAATTAGGTCTGGTGTGTCTTGGAATTCCACAATGATGGCAGGAGTGTTGAGTTCTAGGACCTCTTTGTGACTTTGGGAGAGATTTCCCTTTACCATTAGGTTTGACCACTGATTGGTTAGGAGGCTTATTCAAAAACTGTTGGTCAGTCACATTCCACTTCTTTTTTAGCTTCACTTTCTCAACAACTGAAGTTTCTACCACTGGTTCCTTAGCTTTCACAAACTTCATTTCCTTGGATATATTAGCAGCCGAACTGCTCTCTATGGTGTATCCCAATCCGCTTCTGTCGGAGAATGGTTTTTGATGAGCAAGCATTTCATCAAGCTTTTTGGAGGAGACCCACTTTACTTTAGCATTAGCTTGAACCACCTAGAGCTCAAGAAATTTTATCTTTGAGTAGGCTTCAGTCAGCACTCCATTCAGCGTCTCGACTTCACACTTAGTCTCCTTGTATTGGTCTTGTAGTCTTGCTATGCTCTCTTCATTTTCTTAATGGCTGCGTTAGCCACTTTTGCATATTCACTGGTCTTCTCAAGGAGGGAATTATAGGTCTCTTGCAGTCCTTCTGTTCTTTCATCTTCCTCATCATCGGATTCTTCTACTACTTCCATTGACTCCAATTTAGTGTGCTCACTAAGCTTTTTAACTAGCATACTCAAATCATCCGAAGATTCTATTAGAGCAATGGTCATGAATGCAAAGAAGTTTCCCTCTCCATCACAACTTTCATCTAAATCTGAATAAGAGGAGTCGGACTCACTAAGAGTGGTGGCATACACCTTGCCCTTCCCTCTCAAATAATTAGGACACTCTTTCTTGAGATGTCCATGTCTATTGCATTCGAAGCATGTGATTCCTTGAGAGGATTGAGACTCCTTCCCATCTTTCCTCTTGAAGTCCTTTTTCTCCTTTCTGAAACTTGGGAATTTTCCCTTCTCAGCAAATTTTCCATTCTTCTTGAACTTTAAGAACTTTCGGAAATTCTTCACAAGATATGCCACATCTTTGTCGACCTTATCCTCATCCGATGAGTTGTGAGCTTCCACCCTCTCATTAACCATCTTAAGAGCAAGGGATTTGCTCTTCCTTTGTGAAGGTAGAGATAGCTCATATGTTTGAAGTGAGCCAATTAGTTCTTGAACTTTGATATCATCAAGGTCATTACTCTCTTCAATTTCTGTAACCTTTGCACGGAAGCACTCCGGCAATGATCGAAGGATTTTCCTCACTGTCTTTGAGTCCTCCGTTTTCTCACCCAAATTGAACTTGCCAATAACCACCTCATTTAGCTTGCCATAGAATGAGTCGAATGACTCGTCTTCACTCACTTTTAGCTCTTCAAATCGAGTGGTTAACATCTGCAACTTAGTATCCTTCACTTTCTTGGTGCCTTCATATGTGGTCTTTAATATTTGCCACGCCTCCTTGGCAATAGTAACGTGAGATATCCTATAAAAGTCATCTAGAGACACACCATAAAAAAATTTGCATTTAAAGCTTTACTATTAGCGTTAGTTGCCACAAGGGCTGCCTTATCCTATGTGGATTTGGTAGCCTCTGGCCTAGTCCATCCAACATCAACTGCATCCCAAATAGTCTCCTTGATGGAACAAAGGAATGCCCTCATGCGGACTTTCCAAAATGCATAGTTGCTTCCATCAAAATATGGTGGAGCATTGAGAGATTGAGATCGATCCATCTCAAATGAGGTCAAGGATCGCACTTAGGTAATTAAACCACAATAAGTGCACCCGCTCTAATACCAATTGAATGTTCAAATAGTGTGAAAAACACCTATGAATGTTTAGACCCCCAATTAACAAATTACCAATATAAGCTTATAATCAAACAATATATATGCAGAATATGAAAATAAGCCAAAACAGAGTTGGAAAAATAATCTAAACCAAAATTAATCACAACCACAGCAGTAGTTAAAAGGCAACGATTAAGGGAAGAGAGATGAAAACACAAAGACAGTACAACAATGTGTTATCGTAGAGGAAACCGAAGTCCTCGGCCAAAAACCTCTCCACCGCTTTCCAAGCGGTCAATAATCCACTAGAGAATAAAATTGAGATACATGAATAGCAGAAGACCCTCCAAGCCTAATCTACCCAGTGCACCTAAGCCCACCAAGCTTTTTTCTCCAATAGGGTTACGCCGAACCTTGTCTTCTCTAGCTTACCGGATCCCACAATAGCCCATTGCATCAACCAAAATGAATTGGTCCTTTCTTAACTGCTTCCCAAGCACCAAAAAGCCTTTTCACAGATATGGGTATGGTGAGATAAGGATTTGGCTAATGTACCTCTCAAGGATGTAACAATGAAGAGGGTAAGAGTAGAGGAATTTGGAAAATCAAAGGATGAAGATTGTGGATGAGTCAATCTTGTTTTTCTCTCGGGTTTCTCTCTTAAAATTCTCTCTAGAAACTCTCTACATTTTGTGGGTATAAGGGTATTTATAGTAGGGTGTGTATGGAACGCGAAGAGTCAGTTACAACCAAACAGGGTGATTTGGCGACTTGAGCTCGCAACTGGAACGAGTCGTGAGTTTGAGTCACGAGCTAACTACTTGGCCTGCTGGAGGTTTTGTCTTGTAGTACAACAGCTGGCGTGACCCTTCAGCTCCCTCTACATGCTTCACATGCGTGCCATTCTAGCGACTCGCTAGTCGCGAGATCCAGTCGCGAGGCTCTTCTTGATTGCATACTCTTGAGATTTTCTTCACACTCTCTCACATACTACCCTTACATGATTTCCACCTAAATATAGGATTTCTAAATGCTGAATTACAAGTAAATTTGGCACGGAATAAAACCAACAAAATGATTGAATAAATCCAACCTTACACCTTTGTTCCTAGAAACTTCAAAAACCAACTGTTAGTTGCCAAACATCTATCTAGTCCTTCCCATATTGAAATACCATTTTTGAAGTGTCTAGTCCAAATGTATTTTGGACCTACAAGGCCCAAATCCATAAAGCCGCACTCATCAATCACATCTCTGAATTGTTGCATCTGGTTATGGGATTGAGTTGCTACTCCCAATTTCTCACCCTGACTAACAATTTCATTAAAATCACCACAACATAACCATGGCCTCTCCGAACTTGAATTCAAACTCTTGAGCTTATCCCATGCTTCAAACCATCTTGCTGTTTTGGGTTCACCATGAAAACCGATTAAATGCCATTCACTTTCCAAACCTTTGTCAATAATAGCATCAATAAATTTTTTTTCTGATCCTTCTATAGTCAAATTGATCGATGATCTCCAATAAAGAACCAGACCAACACTACGCCCCACTTTAGGTACCACCCATCGATGATTAGAATTAATACTATATTCTGAATGAACTTTAGCCTTGCTTCGTTTGTAAGTGTTTCGGCTAAAAACACTACAGAGTGATCTTTTGCCCATATTAATTCCATGAGCTCTCTTCCTGTACATAGGTTCTCAAGCCCACGACAGTTCCATGCTAGGAAACTCATTGCTGTTGGCGGGGCTGACTATCAGCCTCCACCAATAAAGAAGTAGTTTGCTTATCAATATGAGATACCTGAATGCGTTTTAAAGGCACCTCAAGTTGATAATCTGTTTCATTAGCTGTTCTTTTTTAACCTGAAGTTTTCTGCCTTGAATCTGAACCAACTGAGCTATGCGGTCTGTTTCTGCGTGTCCGACTATGAGGATTGCGTTCTTTCACAAGTGTCGGTGAAGCCCTAGGAGAATACTGATTAGCACGTGAGTTGGTAAGTTGCAGATTAGTGTCTTTTAGGTGCGGATTAGAGTCCGTGAGTAATTCAGCTACTGAGTCACATGCCTTTTCCTCACATAACTCTTCATCAATACCTCTATCAATATTTCTTGGCACTGTTTGAACATCATTAGGACTCTTAAATTCTGCTACAATTTCGGGATTAGCTGGATATTATTGAGGAATTTCAGTTTCAGCTGAGCTATTAACTCCAAAAAATCCGTTGCACATTAATGGAGAATTATTCTCCCACATAACGTTCATCACTGCTGCATGTTTACTCCGGCCCTGTTCCTCTCCCTTGCTGCGGTGGCCTGCCTAAGGTTTGGCTTGCCGAGGTGGTTGGGCTTGCTTTCTTCTTCTCAGCAGAATACCCTGGTACATTGATCACACTCCTCTTAGAAGGAATAAGCGGTGGTGCTCTTAGGTGTGGCCCGAACTCCCTCTGTTCAATTTTCAAAGTCCCTTCGCTCTCAATCCAAAGATTGCAATCCCTATAGTCGTGAGTTAGCCGACCACACCAGTAACAGATATTGGGCAATCTTTCATATTTGAAAGAAACCCAAATTTCTTTTCCATCATGCAGTGATATAAGGCGACCACAACACAATGGTAGAGATATATCAATGGACACCTGAAGACGAATGAAATTACCAGCATCAAACAATCTAGTTTCCATTGGCTGAAACACCTTGCCTATTACCTCGCAGATTTTGATCCCTGCTTCCAAACTCATGTACTTGACTGGAAGTCCAGGCACTTGCACCTATAATGTCGTCCTCTCAAACCTGATCTCATTTAAAGGTTTATCATCTTCATATCACTCCATAATTATCAAGTGTTTGTCAGAACTCCATGGTTCACTACTAAGAATTTTGTCCACATTCTCGTTATTAAAAGTGAATAAAATTTTATGGTCGTCAAACTTCTGGATCTTGAAACCATTCCTAGCTCTCCACAAGGGTGTGAAAGTTTTGGCTATTACCTCCACATTGAGAGCTCTCCTTATAAAAAATTTTGCAGCAATGGAAAAATCCATAACACTATCATCATGGGTGAGACTACACCCCAGCCCTTCTCTCTCGGAGAGGGTAAGGCGGTTCCAAGAATTTGCCAAATCGTCCATAGTCACTTACACTCCAACTGTTTCCCAATCCCCCGAAAGAGAACCTAACAAACCTGGGGATAGTCTAATTTTGATCTTACCTTCAATCTTCTGCAATTTAATTGTTGGGTCTCAAGCATTATTCTATACTAACATATAACCCATGCAAATGCATGGATGCATTTAAAGTTAAACTCAATTTTTATTATAAAAATATAAATAATTAGTCAAATTATTAAAAAAAATAGTATGTAACACATGCATACATATAGATACATGTAAAATGAAACACAATTTTTATCATAAAAATAAATAATTAGTCAAATTATTATTTTTTTAAAGTAAAAGTAATTAGTCACATTTTAAAATTCTTACCTAAATTTAATACTACTTATGATTATTTTTTTTTTTATAATTTTTAATAAGATAGAATGTGTTGTGATCTTTGTTTTGTTGTGATTTTTATTGAGCATATATGATTGGTTTTTAAAAAAAAAATTTATTTTATAGTCCATTAATATTAGATTCTTAGTATTTTACATCCATTAACTCACTCGACACAAAAATTAAAAAATTTAAGTAAACACATGGCACAAACTTAAGTAGATAATTATAATGTGGTTTCTACATAAATTTTTAGACACATGGTGCAAAATTAAATTCTAATATCAAATTCTAATTGAACTTTCTCTAAGCTTTACCTATTAATATATATATATATATATATATGTGGATTATATTAGCTTATGATTAAATATATTGAAAAGAGTCATTTGTATTTTGTTTAGTTTCAATAATCATTCTTATATAAGCACAATAAATATTCTTAAATAAATATTCTTATAAATTGTATGCCATTATGCATACTTTCCGTGTAATGTATATACAGGAATTTGCATATTAAAAAAAAATAGCATATAATACATGTATACGTATGGATATATTTAAAACTTGTAGGGACTCAAAATGTAATGGACCCATAACAATAAAATTTGTAGAGAATGGGTAGGAAGGACTAGGCATGTAGCAGGCAAACAACGAATTTTAGGGCGGATCACTCTAAACGAACTGGACTTAGAAGTTTTGGTAAGAAAGACCCTCACTTTGGCTAAATCTTTCAGATCACCTCCGTTGCCATTTTTGCCAAGTGTTTGTAAGGCTGATAGATCCTCGGTTCTAGCCGAGGATCTCCCTCCCCCACTTTGCTGGGAACCCTCTTAGATATATAGTCCCTTTTCCTTTCATCCTCACCATCCATTTGTCAATTATCTGGTTTCTATCTACAGGGGTTTGTCCCATCGTCTGTAATTAGCAGGCTTTATGTTAGTTCTTAGCCGCCTTTGCAGACTTTCTATTAGTTGTAGTAATCGAGGCAACTGGGCTTGCTGGTCACATCACCATTAAAACGGCCAGAATGTTGGTGGGATATTTTCCCTTAAGTGAAGTCGGTGCGCCGAGGACAGGTCATCCTCGACGCGGGCCTTTGGATGTTCTGGGTTCTTTCCCATTGTCCTCGGCCTCAGCACCATCCTCGGCGCGGGCCTTGGGCCGCATGTAGTGGGCCAGCGTAGTGAGCGCGACAGGGCCCCACAATAGCCCCTCAAAATTCTGCTGCACGTCCCCCTGGGCGGGGAGGAGGATTTTGATTTCCTCGGCGCCTTTTCTCGGCCTGTTTGGGTTTTGTTATACTAATAGTATTATTGCTATTTCGGCTGTTTTTTTTGCAGCTTTCTTTTTGCGCGAAGTGTCGCTCGAGGATGGTTAGGCTTGGGTCGTTTATGCCATAGCACTTAATTTCTCATGGTTTTCGTCCCTGGTGGGACTTATTTATTTGGAGCCCGAAAGGGAGTTGGCTTTGCCTTAGTTTTTAGCTTATGAGCCCTGGTTTCAATCAACATTTGCACGGCTTCATAATGACTGATTTCCATAGAGGTTTAGGTCTGAAATTTGTACAAGACCTCGCTTTTCCTTAGCGTTTATTTTTTACGGGGAGATTTTCTTCCCGCTGACCTGAGGTCTTTGACCATGCAATGCGTTTAAGCTTTACTTTGTGCTCGGTTTTCTCATTTTATGCTTGGTTCTCCCTGGGGCTTTGGTCCGAGGACCATGCGATGCCTTGGTTTTGCTTATCGTTTAGCTTTCACGATGACGTGTTTTTCTTGCTGGGAGTATCGAGTTTCTCGATCTCATTTAGCTATCTGAAGTATCTGTTTTCCCCCTGAGGCCTGGGTCTGGGGACCATGCAGTGCCTTGGTTCTGTCCAGTACCTAGTTTTCCATTTTAATCATCTGAGGGATCTGGTTTCCTCATGAGGCCTGGGTCCGAGGACCATGCAGTGCCTTGGTTCTGTACAGTACCTAGTTTTCCATTTTAATCATCTGAGGTATCTGGTTTCCCCATGAGGCCTGGGTCCGAGGACCATGCAGTGCCTTGGCTCTGTCCAGTACCTAGTTTTCCATTTTAATCATCTGAGGTATCTGGTTTCCCCATGAGGCCTGGGTCCGAGGACCATGCAGTGCCTTGGCTCTGTCCAGTACCTAGGCTCTGTCCAGTACCTAGTTTTCCATTTTAATCATCTGAGGTATCTGGTTTCCCCATGAGGCCTGGGTCCGAGGACCATGCAGTGCCTTGGCTCTGTCCAGTACCTAGTTTTCCATTTTAATCATCTGAGGTATCTGGTTTCCCCATGAGGCCTGGGTCCGAGGACCATGCAGTGCCCTGGTTTTGTCCAGTACCTAGTTTTCCATTTTAATCATCTGAGGTATCTGGTTTCCCCATGAGGCCTGGGTCCGAGGACCATGCAGTGCCTTGGTTCTGTCCAGTACCTAGTTTTCCATTTTAATCATCTGAGGTATCTGGTTTCCCCATAAGGCCTGGGTCCGAGGACCATGCAGTGCCTTGGTTCTGTCCAGTACCTAGTTTTCCATTTTAATCATCTGAGGTATCTGGTTTCCCCATGAGGCCTAGGTCCGAGGACCATGCAGTGCCTTGGCTCTGTCCAGTACCTAGTTTTCCATTTTAATCATCTGAGGTATCTGGTTTCCCCATGAGGCCTGGGTCCGAGGACCATGCAGTGCCTTGGTTCTGTCCAGTACCTAGTTTTCCATTTTAATCATCTGAGGTATCTGGTTTCCCCATGAGGCCTGGGTCCGAGGACCATGCAATGCCTTGGTTCTGTCCAGTACCTAGTTTTCCATTTTAATCATCTGAGGTATCTGGTTTCCCCATGAGGCCTGGGTCCGAGAACCATGCAGTGCCTTGGTTCTGTCCAGTACCTAGTTTTCCATTTTAATCATCTGAGGCATCTAGTTTCCCCATGAGGCCTGGGTCCGAGGACCATGCAGTGCCTTGGTTCTGTCCAGTACCTAGTTTTCCATTTTAATCATCTGAGGTATCTGGTTTCCCTATGAGGCCTGGGTCCGAGGACCATGCAGTGCCTTGGCTCTGTCCAGTACCTAGTTTTCCATTTTAATCATCTGAGGTATCTGGTTTCCCCATGAGGCCTGGGTCCGAGGACCATGCAGTGCCTTGGCTCTGTCCAGTACCTAGTTTTCCATTTTAATCATCTGAGGTATCTGGTTTCCCCATGAGGCCTGGGTCCGAGGACCATGCAGTGCCTTGGTTCTGTCCAGTACCTAGTTTTCCATTTTAATCATCGATTTTATCTAGGTATCCGTAGCCGTTTTAATTCTTGCCACGTTTTACACTAAGCATTAAATAATTACAATTTTCAAGCAGAATAATAATAACAATAAATGCTGAAGTTGGTAGAGGATAAGACCTTGCCGTGTTTTGCCTCTTCATTTGGTGGGATTCTTCAGATAACGAGGCGTCTTTTGGGCTGTCCGGGTGAGGCGTTCTGACGCTTCGGTGTCTTCCTGTTTAATGAGGCGTCCCCTCATTAATACTGACCATGGATTGATGAGGATCTAACGGTTGGCAAGCCCCTTGGAAATTGGAGTGGCATTATTGCCTCCGGAAATCTCTCCCTGGGATTCATTGTGGATTCGGCCCTCATCAATGTTCCTCCCACTATAAAAGGCGTTCCTAGGGCGAACCTCCCCTTCACATTTGACAAACACTCATTCTGAAACTCCCCAAAAACACATCGCCAAAAATTCTTCAAGGCGCAGTCATTTGAGCCCCTTCACATGAACTGGCCCTGGAAAAGGGCGCTCCAGAGAATGCACAGCCCCCATCAGGAGCCGAGGATGGCATTCCAACTCTGGCCGCCACGCTGGTGTGGAGGTAGGGGAGATCCGAAGATTCTCCTTCTTTTCAACCTAACCGGGGACACAGCCCTCCTTACCACCTGGAGGAGGATCCGGACAGAACGTAACCTCCCTCTCTTGGGTATGGGTCTTTGACCTCCCAAGCAGGCTACAGTGGGGGTCGGAGAGAAACCAGGCGGAACCCAAGAGCGCAACCGTTGGGTTCCGCGGCCTCTTCCACCCCTTAATGTAGCTTTCCTATCTTCCCCACCCCTCTCTCTTCTCACTTCTTCTCTCTTCTCACTTCCGCTTTCTTCCTTCCTCCTCTCGTCCTCCACTTCTTTTTCTGATATTTGTTCTTCATCTCTTCTTTTCTTCATCTCTTCCTCTACTCTCCTTTTCTATCTTCTGTTCTTCTGCCATTGTTGCTCTCCACCCTTTGTTCCTCTGTCGGCTTCGTCATGTGTCTGCCTTTGTAGTTAGCTTTAGAACAAGCCCCCTGGGCATTACTTGTAAGAGATGTAATCTTTTTTCATATATCAATAAAAGAAGTATACTTATTTCATGTATTGTATATACTCTCTCTCTTTTTTTTTTTTTTTGCACTTGTTTCTTGTTGTTGTAAATTGCCAAATGAATATTGTTGCTAAGAACTGTATGGATTTGCATCTTTTCCCGATTGATTTGTCGTTTTGTTTTCTTTACGTTGTGCCGCTAACGCACAAGTCCTCCCCACAGACGGCGCCAATTGTAGGGACTCAAAATGTAATGGACCCATAACAATAAAATTTGTAGAGAATGGGTAGGAAGGACTAGGCATGTAGCAGGCAAACAACGAATTTTAGGGCGGATCACTCTAAACGAACTGGACTTAGAAGTTTTGGTAAGAAAGACCCTCACTTTGGCTAAATCTTTCAGATCACCTCCGTTGCCATTTTTGCCAAGTGTTTGTAAGGCTGATAGATCCTCGGTTCTAGCCGAGGATCTCCCTCCCCCACTTTGCTGGGAACCCTCTTAGATATATAGTCCCTTTTCCTTTCATCCTCACCATCCATTTGTCAATTATCTGGTTTCTATCTACAGGGGTTTGTCCCATCGTCTGTAATTAGCAGGCTTTATGTTAGTTCTTAGCCGCCTTTGCAGACTTTCTATTAGTTGTAGTAATCGAGGCAACTGGGCTTGCTGGTCACATCACCATTAAAACGGCCAGAATGTTGGTGGGATATTTTCCCTTAAGTGAAGTCGGTGCGCCGAGGACAGGTCATCCTCGGCGCGGGCCTTTGGATGTTCTGGGTTTTTTCCCATTGTCCTCGGCCTCAGCACCATCCTCGGCGCGGGCCTTGGGCCGCATGTAGTGGGCCAACGTAGTGAGCGCGACAGGGCCCCACAAAACTAAATACAATTTTTATCATAAAAATATAAATAATTAGTCAAATTATTTTTTTTAAAGTAAATGTAATTAGTCATGTAGGGGAGAATTTTGTTCAGCCCCTGCAAGCATGTTTGTCCTCTTTGGGGAGCCAAGCCCGTAAGGTTTTGTTCTAAAGGGGTGGGATCCTATCCCACATTGCCTAAAGAAGCGCAACACTCATGCTTTATATGCCTTTGGAGCTTGCATAAGTGTACCACCACTAATTCTGCCCTACAAGTCACATATTAAAATTTTTACCCAAATTTAATACTACTTATGATCATTTTTTTTTCTATTTTTTAATAAGATATAATGTATGGTAATTTTTATTGTGTGGTGATTTTTACTAAACATGCATGCTTAATTTTAAATTTTTTTTTTTTTTTTATAGTTCATTAATAGTAAATTCTTAATATTTTGCACTCATTAACTCACTTGGTACAAATATTTAAAAACTTAAGTAGACACATTGCACAAACTTAAGTTGATAATTATGATGTGGTCCCCACATAAATTTTGACACGTGGCGCAAAATTAGATTCTAATTTCAAAATCTAGTTGAACTTTCTTGAAGTTTTGCCAATTAATATATATATATATATATATATATTTGAATTATATTAGCTTATGATTATATCTATTGAAAAGAGTCGTTTGAAATTTGATTAGTTTAAATAAATATTCTTATATAAACACAATAAATATTCTTATTAATTGTATGCCATTTTGCATTCTTAAATAAATAAGAATTTGCATATTAAAAAAAAAAAGCATGTAACACATGTATACTTATGAATATATTTAAAATTAAACACAATTTTTATCATAAAAATATAAATAATTAGTCAAGTTAGTTTTCTTTTAAGTAAATGTAATTAGTCACATATTAAAATTCTTACCAAAATTTAATACTACTTATGATTATTTTTTTTCTAATTTTTAATAAGATAGCATGTGTAGTAATCTTTGTAATTGTGTGGTGATTTTTATTAAATGCATGTGATTAAATTTTTTTTTTTTTAATTTATAGTTCATTAATAGTAAATTCTTAGTATTTTGCATTCATTAACTCACTTGGCACAAATATTTAAAAACTTAAATAGACACGTGGTATAAACTTAAGTGGATTATTACAATGCGATCTCCACAGAAATTTAGACACATAGTGCAAGATTGGATGCTAAAGACAACCATATTGTCATATTGTCTCACATAAAGACAACCATTCGATGCTAAGATCAGGACCCATGGATATAAATTACTGAATTTGTTCAATCATTTGGATGAAGTGCTATTCTGTCAGACCAAGAAGCACGTACAACTAGAAAGCGATGAAAATAATTAAAAGCATAGCTTGCTTTAATTTGGTACTTTGCAATAATTGGAAACAGAAAGTCATTCTTTTACTTTCTATTGGTGGGAAAAAGAAATCATAAAGAAGTAAAAAAGGATCGGGCCCTGCACAAAGGACTGGATAGAACATTAGAATTGGAAAGAATCATTTTAGTTTGGACGGTATTTGTTGAAGAATCTTGGACCAAGGACCATAAAGAATCATACATTATTTTCAACCAACTCATGAGGTAGTGACAGAGCTAAATTTTGTTATCAGGAACCAAGCAAAATGTTTTTAAACGGTTTATTAGAATTTTTTACTTTGCACATTTTAGACCAAGATTTTTTGCTAAATAAAGTAGAATTAAATAGCTAGAATATCTTAATAGTTTTTAAAATGGTGAAACATTTGGATGTTTAGTACGTGCACTTAAAAACTGAAAATATGTCAATAAAAAAATATGTGAAAATACATGTAATATTGTTTAAAAACTGAAAATTATTGTTTGAAAACATGTACCAACCACCCCCTAATGGTGGAGAAAATAATTGTTTTACCAAAGACACCAACTGATAATATAGTTGGTTGCACAATGACTCCAGAAATATATACTTGTAAAAAGGATCAGTCAAAGGACAGAGGTGCAATAATGTTAGCTATCGGTAGTCTGATACTTAAGTCAACAATCAAGTTTTTCTTGGGTAGGTAAAGATATCTATCACTCTCACATGGTTTTTTCATTTTTTTCTCTTTAAAATTTGTGTACCTAGTGTTTACTCATTGAGAATCGTTTACTTTTCACATTGTTGTGTTAAATGGCTGATAACAAATTCTTAAGCCCTGGAGTTGATCCTAGGGTAGAACATATCCTATCTTGGATTGGATTGGTTATCTTATGGGCAATGCGGTTGCGAAATGGCATTAAGGGAGGTATTTGACAAATTAATATTATCAACAATGTTATTAATTTGATCTGTTTTGTTCAACCCAAAATGGCCAAAAAATTCCACTCTGATTAGCTAACTGGTATAAATCATTCATCTATTCTATCTTGTTCTAAATTTTGGTCAATTCTAGACAAAATGACAATTCCACTCAATTTTGTCCCGTATAGTAATTTTAGCCAGTTTGTAAACAAATAATTCTTTTTTCCTAAACCCAATTTTTTCAGAACTATACTCATGTACGAAACTTTATTATTATTATTATTTTTCATTAAGAATTTGTTTTCTTGTTTACTTCACTTAGATATGACATTTAAATATATATATATATATATATATATACCTACATTGTAATTCCTGAGCTAAATTTGTGGTTTTGAAAATCAAATGGTAAATTTATTGTACTGAGTTGATAATCGCCCACTACATTGGGGTTGCGAATCTTGAAGAAAGAATGCATCTCTTTTATCTATAGGAGGGATCTCAAAACATTCAGGCTAATCCCAATTTTGTCCCTCTCAAAATTTCATTCGTATGTGAACAGCACTTCAGCGGGATGGCCATGATTGTCTTGGACCGTAACAAAGTCCATAATGATGCGTTTGAACGGGGGATTTGTATACAGAATTAAAAGCATCACAGAATTTTTAGTTTCCATCAGATAAAGTTCTTTATTTGGTTGATGTATGCATGGGAAGAAATTTAAAAACTCACGGGGCAACAATACCTGAATTTGAGGCTCAAAATGACAAAATCCCAGCTAAAAGTTCAACCAACAGATATGTTATTTCCAAATTTCTCAATACCCTCGGTCTGCAACATGAATCTGAACTTTATAACAAAAAAGTTCATAACACCACCACTGCATCATGAAAGGTCTAAGCTTAAACGTGTTCTTGAGCCTTTGTTAAATTAAATCCCTCATAATCGGCGTGAGGGGGCAAAGACGCCCATCCTTGAAACTTTGAAAGCCCTGAATAGGTTTCACTTTGCGGCAATGTTTACCCCCAACAAAGAAGATAGGGAGAAGGTGGGAGTAAGGAGGTTGTCCATGATTGCTAGTCAGGGTTGGCTGAAGCTATAGGCGACTTGGGCGACTGCCTACGGCCCCCACTTATAAGAGCGCCACCAAATAGTAATAATATATTATATAATATTATTCTTCCATCATTTGAGAAAAAAAAAAAAATTTACAAACGGCCATCACTTGTTTCTCACAGAGGCCCTTTTCTCGCATAAAAACAAAAAAAAAAAAACAAAAAACAAAAAAAAGATTTCTAACGGCCATCACCAAATCTCATTAGGCCATGAAGGCCCGTTTCTCACAGAAGCCCATTTATCACAGAGAAGAAAGCTGAAGTGACAATGTGACATGAAAGCTAATTCCATAAGATCAGACCATCAAATCTGACCATCACCAAATCTTTAGCTTGCAGAAGAAAAGATTACAAACGGCAAAAATGTTTAGCTTACAGAAGAAAATATTACAAAAGCAGAAGGAAGAGGCAAATAAGAAAAGAAAGAAAAAAGAAAGAAGAAAAAAAAAAAAAACTCATTCTCTGACTCTCTCTATATTGATTCTAAAAAAAACACTCATTAGTTGGCTTACTCATCAACTGTGTCTGTGTTGGCAATAGACTTGTGTGTTCACTGAAAGTTCGTTTTTTGTTTTCTCTTCGTTTGTCTCTTTCGTCTTCTTCATGTTTGCTGCTGGGTGTCTCGTTTTTTTTTTCATGGGTGTTTGGGTTTTTTTTTTTTTCTTTTGAAGAGGGTTTCTCGGTTTTTTTTTTCATGGGTGTTTGGGTTTTTTTTTTTTTTTTTTTTTTTTTTCTTTCTTTTGAAGAGGAGTTTGCTCATGGGTCTGGGGCTTTTTTTTTTTTTTTTTTTCTTTTGAAGAGGTGTGAGCAGTGTCTGGTTTTTTTTTTTTTTTTTTCTTTTTCTTTTTCTTTTTCTTTTTGGCTGAAGTTGAACTTTTGTTTGGTTGTTGTACTCTTTAGATTTCTCTAGAACTCTAGAAGCCTTTTGAATAGTCTGAATGGTCAATAGACCCATAAAAAGAAAAGTGTTAAAGTCTACTTAGTTTAGTCTTACACGTTTTTTTTTTTTTTTTTTTTTTTTTTTAAGAAATCAGATGAGTGGTATGGGAATGGGAGTTAAGGTATTGATCTAGTGATCTAGTCCTACACGTTCTCTTTTTTTCTTTTTCTTTTTTTTTCTTTTTTTTAAGAAATCAGATTTAGAGGGATAGTGGGCTGGTCTTAGTCGTAGTAGATCAAGTTGAGTTCTACACATTTTGCTAGTGGGCTGGTCTTAGTGTTAGTGGATCCAATCAAGTTGAGTCCTACACATTATGCTAAAAAAATAGGTTTACTGCTACCAAAAAAAAAAAAAAGAAAAGAGCATTAATAACAAAATTATAAATTTAGAATAATTTACTTTGTGCTAATATTAATTTTAATATTTTTGTGCAGGTTTAAAGTGTAAAGTGATCATATTAAGTAAAGCTGCAATTGTGCTTTTGATAAAACAGGTTCTATTGTTTTATACATTAAATTTATATTATTCTAGTTAAATTGTAATTTTTTTATATTATAGATTGTGTTTCATTTATTC
This sequence comes from Quercus glauca, assembly GCA_023736055.1. Taxonomy (NCBI): domain Eukaryota; kingdom Viridiplantae; phylum Streptophyta; class Magnoliopsida; order Fagales; family Fagaceae; genus Quercus; species Quercus glauca. Next base: position 7,723,860 of record CM043319.1, on the reverse strand, counting down.
ATAAATATTTTTTAATTACAAATGTCTACTAGAAAATATTTATCTAGATATAAAAAAAGAAAAAATGACAAATAAAAGAACTAATTGAATCTCAAAAATGAGCTATGGACAAATTTATTACTAGTAAAAAACAAAAAGAAATTCATAAATGAGTAAAGGTTTCATAAATGAACAAGAAATTCATCAAAAAGAATTAGAAGATAATGAAAATATACAACAAAATGATAATAATGAAGGTGGTCATGAAAAAGAAATGTTGGCGGAACTTGAATGCAAAAATTTAATTAGTAATTTTGCCTCTCAAAAAGCAAGAAAAATAAATTTTATTTGAAAAAAAAAATATGAATTTATAATTAAATATAATAAAAGGCCCCGTTTAAAGCTTTCGCCTAGGGCCCCCAAATTCGTTGAGCCGGCCCTGCTGCTAGTGATGTTGTAGTTATCATGATGGTTGTGTGGTAGTCTGGTAGAGGCTTGAGATCAGTCATGCAGGAAGAATCAGGACATGAAAGAAAAATAAATAAATAAAGAAATAAAATCCCTGATGTCTGAGCATGGTAGTCAATAGAGCTTCAAACCCATGCAATTGTTGATGTCAATGTTTTTTAGTTTTTTGTTTTCGCATTTCAGTGCAATTTTTTGTTAATGTTATGTAGTTTGTATTAGTTTAGTAACAGTAGAGTGAGATTTTCTTTTCTATACTTAAACAATCAAATTGGTAATTAGATGTATTTTTAATTACGGATTGTAAATCACATAATTTTAGATTTTCCTTGAGAGTATCAATTTCTTCTTCCAAAAAATATTAGGGACGCTTTCATATGGAAGATGAAGAAGGAAAAATATCACAACAAAAAATATTGTTAATTATAATATTGTTAAGCATAAGCATCCATTCTTTCAATGCTTTATCCTGAAATTAAAAGCACATAGCATACATTACATGCTTTTTCAATGCACAATCAACTTAGCCCTTGCATGACCCTTTGAAATTTGAAACTGCTCAGTTATACCAAAATGTGCCAAAAGGAGCCAGACATGAGTGATCAGCTCTCCACCTGAAGTGAGCTGTTGAGCATGATGGTTCCATCGACACTTATTGGCAGCATAACAGAGCATTTCCACCCATACATGACTTACCAATTCCCACTTCTTTTCAATCTCGAGGCATTGCAAAGATTTAGCAAGTCGACATCCTTCAAATAACACTGACTTGCTTCTATCTCCTTTCACTTTAGATGGAGGAACTTCAGTGCTCACTTCAAGTAAAATTATGCGAGCATGATCTCCAGCACACACTGATTTTCTCTCTTGAAAAAATTCAATGGCCTCAGCACATGTGTCTTGGAACCTGATTTGTCCAATTCCATTGGGAAGCATGAAAGGACGCATGACTAGAAGATATAACATATAGTCTGATAACAACTTGCTGGCTTCACAGTTTGGAATTTTAACAGAGTTTGGGGATGTGTTCCAATCATAATGATAACAAAGGTTTGTTGCAATATGCCAAAGAAGAATGCTTTGGTCAAATTCTTCCTCAACGCTCTGTTCGACTGTTGTACGGTTTTCTTTACTGAGTTCAAAATGGCATTTTGCATTTTGAAGAACCGGATCGAATTCTACCTCAACGCTCTTCTCCTCTGTTTCACTTTGTTCTTTCTTAATGCAATCCTGGCATTTTGCATTTTTAAGAACTCGGTCACCCCTATAAGCACATAATTCCTTGCAAGCTTTGAGATCTTTGGCGAACTCAGATTTTTTTTTAAGCTGCTCAAATATCAAGTTCTTCAAAACCATAGAAACTTCCGCAGAATCTTGGTATCGAATCTTCTCTAGCAACTCAGACATGCAAAAGAACTTCTGGATAAAACTATACTTAGTTGGCTTATCTTTAAGACAATATTGTATTAGATTGTATTGTCCCATGGTATTGGACCACCTCTTGTTTCTGGACAATTGAATTGATGAAATGGTTGTATACAAGAAATCCACCACAGAATTTTTGTGCTTACTCAGCCAAAGCAATGTCCAGTCTGAGGTAACAAGTAATAACATTGCATATATTTCTAAGAAGATTGCCCCAACCAGCAATACATAAGTGATAATTACGTCCGCTTTTGGGAAGGCGTGCTTATCCATCATCAAAAAAACCAAAAGCACAACCACGGTGGAAGAGAAACTAATGAGACGTAGAAGACAACCCTTCCGAGAATAAACCAGGAAAGCCTTGGTAAAAAACACGTCAAACATGAATCCAAGCTCAACCTCAATCACCTTGAAAGCTTCTTCACTAGATGCTTTCTGAAAGAATGATTGGCTGTTCACCTTATCTTGGATGCTTAGGATCAGATCTGCAAATAGTTGCTTGAAAGTCATGAAAAACATTTTGGCATCTTGTAGTGTGGCAGCATCTGAAATCATGACATTTTCTGGGGCTGTTAAGGAGATTTCCCCTACAACCTGAGCTTCACTGAACTTACCAGCTTTAACGTCAAAGCCCTCCTCTTTCTTTGAGCTGTATTCTTCCATGTATCTTGCATAATTAGGACCCGGATCAGGAGGAGGAAGCATGGATGCTTTAAAAATTGCACTGCTCGCAGACCTCAGAACCCAAACTCTCTCCCATATCTTGATTATCCCTGGAATAAACATTGGAATTGCCAGAAAATTCAGAGCAGTTCTTGTCCAGGCTCTGAGGAAGATATAGACAGCCACTCCCACCTGGATAGCTAGCGTTAGAGAGTGCCTCCGCCACAACTCATTGTCTTCCAAAGAGTACGCAGTAATGGTGTCTGGACCACCGAGGTGCAGCAGAAAAAATGGAGCCCAAAATGCCGTTATCACAAACTTTGGGTCTTTTATATTATCTCCAATGCTTCCGGCATTGTTGGACAGTACACTCAGTGAGACTGTTGCAGACCAGTCTGCAGACAGGTATGCGATCCACATAATGACACTGAACTTGTCACTGGTCCAATACTTTCTCTTACTTCCCATTACAAAAAGGATGATTTGTAGGCTAAGGCTAACTAAAACCAAAGCTTGTATCTCCCATTCGTTCAAAACTGTTCTTAGTCCTGGTGGGAAAATCTGCATCGCCTTCCTCTTCCTTGTGGAGATCAAACTGCTATCTACTGAAGAAAGGCATAGATGCATTTATTTGTTACTATGTCGCATAACAGAACATGATAATCAATTACAAAAGCCACAAATGATTAATAGGTTACCTTATCAGAGCTCTATCTTCTTTTGCTGACCTCTACAAGTAAGGTTGCTCAGATTTTCTTCTTTTTCTAGACCAGATACCACATCAAATAAAATCCAAAACAAACCAGAAGTTGCAGTTCAGGTCTGCCCAAAATATAGTAACCATAACGACGCACCTAGAAAGTTAATTGATTGATCATGTAACGACCTAGCCATCTATATATATTTTTTTAAAGGGTCAAATATTTTTGGAGACCCATGTGACACATTTTGGAGCTTTGGAAACTAGGTTTTTTGTGGATTGTTTGTTAAGTGACTTTTTAATGGTTCTTTGAAAAATAAGCATATCAGATAAAATGTTGTTTTTGTGTTAAACACATTTTGGGAAATTGTTATGAAAATTTTACCTTTCTAAAAGGTGGTGTATTGTAACCTTAGTAAATATATGCTTAATTATGAAAGGTGCATATATTTGGTATTGGATATGGGAAAATGCATGAAGTATTGCCAAAGAGGGAGATTGTTAGGTTCTAAATATTTAGTCATAAGTTTCTCCAAAAAAAATTAAAAAAAATTTATTCATAAATGTTTAAGTTTTAAATTTGTTATATGTTGGCAAACCGAGAACAAAAACTAGTCTAGTATAAGATCTTAGTTTCTTTGAAATGGTTTAAACATTGCGGTTTAAACATTGCTAAAGTTGATATAAGTCAAGATTCAAGAATATACAAGCTGTAGAAAAAAGTGATAGGCCAAGAATGTATTGATCCCTTATGGTAAATTAACCAATTAATTAGCGAAGTTAATTAATTAAGTCAATTAACATGCAATAAAACGTGGTAGCACAAACAAATCACCAAATAACTAAATGCAACGGAAAATAAATTGTCACGGTGATTTATTTACAAATAGGGAAAACCTCCAAGGCAAAAACCCCACCGGATGAATTTAAGGTCACCACTCCCAAGAATCCACTATTATCAAAACAAGCGGTTACAAATAAAGGAATCCTAGTACTTTATACTAACCTATAGTTAAACCCTTACCCCAATACACAATTGGACTTGTAATGTAGTGACAATATCTCATTTTCAATGCACAGCTCCTAGTACGTGACTAACCAATCGATGCACAGATCCAAGTACGTGACTAACACACCAACTTAAGAAAGATATTGGCTGCAAAGTTCTTCAGTTCATCCACATGATGAAAATCAAGAAGCTCCTTGGTCACAAAACCCTACGGCGTACAAACGCGCTTCTTTAAGAGAAAGGTGAACTAGGGCAAATTGTCCCGGTCACAATATGCTTACTATCACAAACACGAGCCACAAAACTCACTTGCATAGTTGTGCATAAAGATGCTTATCTAATGTACACAAAACACCAACTGTTTTTGTATTTTTCTGATTTTTTTTTTAAGAAAAACAAAATAAAGCAAAATTGAAAAAAAAAAAAAAAAAAAAAACATGTTAATCAAAGCAAAGCATAAAAACTAGACTGACTTAAAAACAAGAAAGCAAAAAACACAAGTAATGCATAACCAAAAGAGATGGAGAGAGAGAGAGAGGAAAAAAAAAGGTAATTAAATCACTTAGAACCTTTTTCCTTCCATACATTGGAAGAACCTTTTTGTTTAGTGAACCCTTGATCTGGTGGTGAGGGGGAAGAATTGAAACCGTTCAAGTTTGAATGGAACAAGAGGGTTTTGAGAAGATCTCCAGGAGGAGCAAAAGAAGATGGAAACTGATTCTGGTTTCTGAATGAAATCATACTGTTGCTCTGTTGAGTGGCTAGCCACTTATAACAATCAGGTTAAGTATGTCTAGTAGCTCCACAGTGATGATAGAGATGTTGCTTCTTCTGTTTAGACTTTCAGTTATTACTTTTCTTAGCCCTAGGGTTTTTAGTCTCTTTCTTATCAAGCTTAGGGGGTGCACCGAAGTTAGATTTACCCTTATCTATGTTCTCACTAGCTAAAATAGTTTTCACATTATTGTTCTTAGATTCAACATTATTAGCAGGTGAACACAGCAATACTAGAAGAAGCAATATTAGAGGAAGAGAAATCAAACCCAAACCGGTTCGATCAGAAGTAGTTTTCTGAAAGTTGAGCATCTTATCAAGTTTTGCACTTGAAGTCCTCTCCAACTGAGCTTTGACTTGAAAAAACTCCGCTTCAAGCTTCTTGATTTTCTCAGCCAAGAAATTGTTCTCAAATCTCAGTGCTCTAATGGTCTAATTGGCTTCATCAAACTTTATGGAGATTTCTTCTCGTTCAAGCTCCATATCACTGAGTTTCTTGGTGGCCAGCCTATACAATTTCTCATACTTTTCAAAGACCTTGAACAATTTTGCATAGGTTGTATGGATGTCATCCTGTTCATCCATCTTCTCAAATTTAGACTCTATCAAGTCCTCTTCTTCATCCACTTCTTCAAAAATCCCTTCAGTAGGATTCATAGTGGCAATGAAGGCATTCAGGATTCCCTCGTCATCATTATTTGAATCATCCTCAAGCTCGGTGTCACTCAAGGTAGCAGCAAGGGCTGTATGGACTTGAAATCTCCACAAAGTTTGATGAAGCCAATGAGACCATTAGAGCACTGAGATTTGAGAAAAATTTCTTGGCTGAGAAAATCAAGAAGCTTGAAGCAGAGTTTTTTCAAGTCAGAGCTCAGTTGGAGAGGACTTCAAGTGCAAAACTTGATGAGATGCTCAGCTTTCAGAAAACTGCTTCTGATCGAACTGGTTTGGGTTTGATTTCTCTTCCTCTAATATTGCTTCTTCTAGTATTGCTGTGTTCGCCTGCTAATAATGTTGAATCTAAGAAAAATGATGTGAAATTTAGACTCTATCAAGTCCTCTTCTTCATCCACTTCTTCAAAAATCCCTTCAGTAGGATTCATAGTGGCAATGAAGGCATTCAAGATTCCCTTGTCATCATTATTTGAATCATCCTCAAGCTTGGTGTCACTCAAGGTAGTAGCAAGGGCCTTGCTTTTCCAAATGGTCTTGAGATACATTGGGCATTCTTGTTTCATGTGTCCAAAGCCTTGACGTCTGAAGCACTTTGGTCCAGAGGGAATAGTGTACTAACCGCCATCCCTAGCATCCTTCTTCCCTTTATCTTGGCTCTTGAACTGTGAAGAACTTAATTGCTTTTGGTCTTTGTCAAATCCTTTCGCATTGGCATTCTTCATGAACTTTTTGAACTGCCTTGTGATGTAGGATTTCATTTTTGAATCTTCATTGTCTGAAGACTCATCTGTGTCACTGATTTTGGCCTTCAATGCCATGCTCTTACCTTTACTCAATTTACCAATCTTGGTCGAACCCAATTCATAGGTCTACAAGTTAACAACCAACTCTATCAAAGGAATTTTGTCAATATCCTTTGATTCATCAATGGCGGTGATCTTGGCATGGAATCTCTCAAATAGAGATCTGAGCACCTTTCTAACAATCTTGGGTTTGGGAATGGTTTCCCCAAGATTAAATGCAGAGTTCACTATATCCTTAAGTTTGGCATAGAACTCATTGAATGACTCATCCTCCTCCATCTTAATCTCTTCAAAGCTTGTGGTAAGCCTCTGAATTTTTGAATCCTTGACAGCCTTGGTTCCTTCATAGGTTGTCTGGAGGATGGTCCATGCTTCCTTCGTAGTTTCAGTGGAAAAAATCTTTTTGAACTCCTCATTTGTGACTGCATTGAATAAGGCATTCAATGTCCTACTATTGAAATCAGCCGCATTGATTTTTGCATCATTCCAATCAGCAGGCGCTTCCTTTGGCTTGGTCCTTCCTATCTCCACAACTTGCCACACTTTTTCTTCTAATGACTGCAAGAAAGCTCTCATGCATACTTTCCAGTATGCATAGTTAGTGCCATTAAATAAAGGAGGTATAATTAATGATTGTCCTCTATCCATGACAACAGGGGTCAATGGATCACACAACAAATATTAATGCTAATCAGAGTGTGCCCGCACTGATACCACTTGCTAGGCCAAGAATGTATTGACCCTTTATAGCAAATTAACCAATTAATTAGCCAAGTTAATTAATTAAGTCAATTAACATGCAATAACGCGTGGTAGCACAAATAAATCACCAAATAACTAAATGCAGCAGAAAATAAATTTAACACAGTGATTTGTTTACGAATGAGGAAAACCTCCAAGACAAAAACCCCATTGGGTGAATTTAAGGTCACCACTCCCAAGAATCCACTATTACCAAAACAAACGATTACAAGTAAAGGAATCCTAGTACCTTATACCAATCTATAGTTGAACCCTTACCCCAATACACAATTGGACTTGTAATGTAGTGAGAATATTTTATTTTCAATGCACAGCTCCCAGTATGTAACTAACCAATGATGCATGAATCCAAGTACGTGTCTAACACACCAACTTGAGAAAGATGTTGGCTATAAAGTTCTTCAGTTCATCCACACGATGAAGATTAAGAAGCTCCTTGGTCATAAAATCCTACGACGTACAAACGTAGCAGCTTTTTCAAGAGAAAGATGAACTAGGGCAAATTGTCTCCGGTCACAATATGCTTGCAACAACAAGTGCAACAACCTTATGGCGGCCCTTTAAATTATTCTTATATATGTCTAAGGTTTTGAAAGAAGAAAACCTAAACACCTAGCTTAGATATGTGTGAAAAAGAGTTTTGAAAAACTGATTTTCGTAATTCTTGATAGATACAGCTATCAAGATTATTTTTCGAGCTTCAAATTTTAAATCTCAATAGATACATCTATCGAGCTTTAAAACACAGCACTTTTTACTTGATTCTTGGATAGATTTGCATGGCTTTAATACTTGGACTTGAACTCTTGTTCCTAGAAGTATTAAACACATCTTAGATCTATCCAATTACAAGTAAAGTGTGTTTTTCCAAAGGATTATCCAATTCTAAATGACATGTGTTTTTAGCATGATCCACATATGTCCTAACAAAAAGAATTCAAAAACTGAAGAGCTTGACCGATCGAGAGAGACCTTTCGACCCTTCAGTCGATCTAAAAATGAGCAAGGATATATTGTTATTAGTGAAAACTCAATTAGTGTGAAAACACTAATGCTTGTTTAAACCCCTAAATTTAAATTACGGTTCAATTGCTTTTACTCAAACTTATCTAAGTGTAAAACAAGAGTAAATGAAGCACAATAAATTGGTAACACTACTCTAAGCCATAAGCAAACCACAATGAGCAATAAACGTAAAGCTTAAAGAGTAGGGAAGAGAGATGCAAACACAAGATAACACCGAAACGTATTATCAAAAAGGAAACCGAAGTACTCAGCAAAAAACCTCTCCGCGACCCTCTAAGTCGTAATCAATCCACTAGTGAATAAGTTGGAGTACACGAATATCAAAAAGACCCTCCAAGCCTAATCTACCCAATGTACTTGAGCCATCCAAGTTTCTGCTACCAACAGACTTCTCAGAGTCATGTCTTCACTAGCTTTTCGGATCTCGTAATTCCACCCGATTGCATCCACCACTTTATGGCTTTTTCCAATGCTTCCTAAATGCACCAAAACTTCTCTCAACACTCAGAATGGGTGAGCTAAGTGTTTGAGCTAAGAACATCTCAAGGATGTGTAAATGGAGAGGTAGGAGTAGATGGAAACTTAAGAGAAATGATGTAGAGAATTCTAGGTAAAGCAATCTCTAACTCTCAAGTGTTTGGCTAGGGTTTCTCTCTCAAAAGTTTTTTTAGAAAATACTCCTTCTTCTTCTTACATTTTGTAGGTAATGAGGGTTTATATAGTATTGGTAAAGAATGGGAAAAGTCACACTCCAAAAAGTAACAGGCAGTTGATTTCACAGGCCACTCGCGACTTGGCTTGAGTCACGAGTCACTCATGAAATCCAACTTGTCAAAGACTTTTCAAATTCCAGCTTGTGCTTCTCACGTGGCTTGTTTTACAGGTCACCAGTCATGAGTTAGTCTCAAGTCCAGTCGCGAAAGCCATGTCTTCATAGATTCTTCACCAAACTCTCACACATAACCCTTACATAAAATCTCACAAAAAAACAGGGAAATGGTTAAACAAGATTACAATGAACGTTTAGACCCCCAAATTTAAAATTACCAATACAAGCTTATACACAAACAATATATGTGTGGAAAGATGAATATAAGCTAAATCCAAATTGGTAAAACACTCCAAATCTAAATTAATCACAATCATAGTAGTAATTAAAAGGTAAAGAATAAGGGAAGAGATATGCAAACACAATGATAACACGGTAATGTGTTATTGAAGAGTAAACCAAAGTACTTGGCAAAAAACCTCTCCACCGCCCTCCAAGCGGTCAATAATCCACTAGAGAATAAAGTTGGGATACATGAATAGCAGAAGACCCTCCAAGCCTAGTCTACCCAGTGCACCTAAGCCCTCCAAGCTTCTTGCTCCAACAGGGTTACGCTCGAACCTTGTCTTCTCTAGCTTATCGGATCCCACAATAGCCCATTACATCAACCAAATGAATTGGTCCCTACTGAACTACTTTCCAAGCACCAAAACACCTCCTCACTGATATGGGTATGGGTACGGTGAGATAAGGATTTGGCAAAATGTACCTCTCGAGGATATGTCAATGGAGAGGGTGAGAGTGGAGAAATTTGGAGAACCAAATGATGAAGATTTTAGATGAGTCAATCTTGTTTTCCTCTAAGGTTTCTTTCTCAAGATTCTCTCTGGAAGCTCTTTATCTTTCGTGGGTATAAGGGTATTTATAGTGGTGTATATAAGGAATGTAAAAAAGTCATGTTTCAACCAAACAGGGCATTCTGGCAACTCAACCTCGGGACTAGAACGAGTCGCGAGCTAACTACCTAGCCAGACTTGAAGTTTTATTCTATAGTGCTCCAGCTGTCGTGACCTTTCAGCTCCCTTACATGCTTCACAAGTGTGCCACCTTTGGCAACTTGCCAATCGCAAGATCTAGTCACGAGGCTCTTCTTAAGTGCAAACATCTTGAGTTTTCTTCACACTTTCTCTCACACTACCCTTACATATATTCCACCTAAATACAGGGTATATAATTGCTAAATTACAAGCAAATTTGGCACAGAATAAAGCCAACACATGATTGAATAAATTCAACCTTAAAATCTCCCCCTTTGGCTATTCCATGACAAAACTCTGAAATAGACTCTAGACTTAACATGTTAGTTGGGAACAGTTGCCAAAACTCACTCACACCTAACTCTAGAAACTATGAAGCTCTTGAACCATATGAACAAGTTTTTCTTGAAAACAACACCACAAGACGATCATTGTAAGTAGAAATCTTGAAATGCATACGGAGCAAGCACAATGCGATCAAGTTGTAAAGAGTATAGCAATAAAGCATGGCTTGACCAAACAAGAAAAATAACTACAGATAGTGATCACAATGATCATTCACACAAGAAATAAACATCTGGACATGCAAGCTAATAAGCTTAATGCAAAGTATCATTTGCATGTCCAACACTCAAACGATACAAAAACACAAAGTAATTGCAACAAGGATATAAAATCCAACAAGGGCACAAGAGTGATGTACTAAAGAAAATGCATAACATTAACTAAAAGTACTGATCTACAAAGCAAAGGTACAAAAATAAAGTACTAAATATTAACTGAAATATTTAAACCAATGCACCAAAAACTTTAAACAAAAGCAATGTAACCATCCAAGAGTTATAAAAACTATAAATAAATAAGCTGTAAACTAGACTAGCCAACTAGTGGTTAGACTATTCGAAAGTATGTGTGTGTGTGTGTGTATGTAACAGCTTCCTCCTTTTGAACTCACACAACTCCCCCGTTCAATATGCATACTTCCCTTCTTGTGATGCTCTCTCTCTTACTATATGCTATCGACCAATCTATACAATGAGATCTATACAATGAGTTGCTCTCCCCGTTTTTGGCACAAATAGCTAAAGGCTCTTCTCTAGTCTTCGTTGAATAGCATCTAACTGTATCTCAATGGTTGTGAGACGCATTTGAACTTGATTTTTGGTGGAATAGAGAACATTTTCAAATTCGAAAATACGCTAATGCAGACCCTCAATCAGAGTACCCAACCTGTCAACTTGAGAGCTAGATTGTACATGTTGAGTGCTTGTCATCTATAGCTTAGAAGTGTGAAGACATGCAGTCTCGGTATGCCCAGGCGTAGTGTGAGTAGCTGAGCCATGACTGGAAGGAGTCTTAGGTACTTTGGAAGAGTGACTTTTGCTCGCTTGAAGAGACACCATGGATATTGGGCGAAGACAGACCAATATTTCTCCATCTTTTGGTGGATGAACACCACTAAGTACCATGATTTGCATGAGAAGACTACAAAAAGGAAGACATGTTCGTGTTACCGATCGTGCTGCTGTTTTCCCTATTGTTTGAAAAATGTGAGCACAAATATCAATCGGAACTCTGGTGATGAGATCACATAAGAACTGAGCTCTTCCAAGATTGATGAATCTGGTGTTAGACAATGGATAAAGGTTGGAGAACATGATCAATGTGAGTCTTCAGTTTAGGTGCAAACTTTGTTGTTCCAATAGATGTGCCTTTGGTTGAAATCTCCTGATCTGGCCTAAGAATTTGAAGAATATCTTGCACTTGAGGAGGTCTATCATCATATGGAGTGAGGTCTACATTTGCCGGTCAAGTGATCTGAAGGACTTTTGCAATGTAATCTGGAGTAATGATGAATTCATTTCCATGTACCCAACACTAATGTTCAACTCCGATGAATCTAGCATTTGAGTAAAACTCCTTAACTAATTCACCAATCAAATCCTCGAAGTTCCTGAATAGATCAACCCAATCTTTTTCTTCTAAAATCCTAAGAATAAAAGTTGTTCCCAAGGTATCAAATATCACAATCCATTCCACCACAGTAGGAGTTCTTTAGAAATGCTAGAGAAGGTTTGAGAATCGAGGAGAGTCTTGAATCTCTCACTGTTTGAGTCATGGGATAAATGTCGGGTCCATTTTGAAATAGGGGATGATGGAACATCAATCGTAGGTTCTTTTCCATGAGAGGAACGGCGAGACATCTGCAAAAGAATAGACACACAGTAGAGAACCAAGTGCACAACCACAAGACACAAATACACACTTGATTAGATCCAATTTAGTCCATGAAATGAGCACACAATGATAGATAGGAAGAAATATCATTCAAACATGTTAAATGAACCGATTAGGAAATGGTGTAAAGCTAGCATTATTGGTATTCAAAAATATGATATATGTGTAGGTATGTGCAATAAAGGTGCATGTGGTGTGCATATGTGATGCATGTGTAGGTAGGGATAAGCACATTGTATTCCATGAAGTCCTTAGGAACACAGGAGAATGCTTATGAGACATTTTACCATGATCATGATATGCACAACACAACACAAACAGGATATACTACTAAAAAAAATGAGAAGCCAACATGAAAACATGTATTGTAGTCAACATACCACCAAAACCAATAAACCCCATTCAACAAACTCAACAAAATATCCACAAACCAAATTCAACAACATATTTTCAAATCTCAAACAAAAACACAAAGTCCAAGAAATCTTGGTCTAGAAACATGAAATACTTTGAGAAAAAGAGAAAACCTATACCTTTTCTTGAAGATTTGTGAAGAGATGCTGATGAAAATGGAGGATTTTTTAGAGAACACGGTGAGTTTGTAAGGGAAAGGAACGGACAAGACAATGAGCAGTCTCAATAAGCAAGGGAAAAATGAAAAGTTTTTAAAAACTGCCCTGAAAATAACTCTCAAATCACAAAACACGCATTTTTCGCGATTGGAATGAGTCATGAACAAGTCACCAAAAATCCATGTGACAAATTTTGAAAATTTTTACTAAGTTTTTTTCACGACTGGAAGGTCCACTCACAAGTAAGTCACGAAGGGAGTCGCGAATCATTCTGAGTAAACATTGTGACTAGATCTTCCACTCGCGAACCAGTTGCCAAACTGAGTTGCGAAAATCCTAAAAACCCAGTTTTTTGAAATTTTCCTAAGTCTTTTTCGCGACTGGGGACTTGACTCACTAAAGAGTCACGAAAGCTTCTAAAAAGCTCGCGACTAGCTTGAATCACAAGGCAGAGTTGCCAAAACAGAATTGCACAGTTTCTGAAATTTTTGAAAATTTTCAAAACAAAAATACTTTCCAAAAACAATTAAAACACTCAAAAATCTTTTTATATTTGATCAACATATGATTGAGTATGTGCAACACATTTAATCAAGTACAATCACACAAATGAATAAGGCATTCATTGAACATAGACATGTGTGATGTGTGTGGGTACCAAAGATGAGATAGTCCTTAGTCTGATGTGAAGTTTTAATGATCAATTCAACCAAGACATACACAATTAGCACTAGGAAAAGTGACCAATCTCAGTTATAGAAGTATGCATATATGACCTCCCACAAAACTTAAATACATAACTTTGAAGCTTTTCATTTGGCTTTTTACATTTCATACCAATTGATCATTCTTGAACAATACATCTCAATTTGAGATCGATGTCTGAAATTTTTGATATTTCAATATAATGAATAAGCCTTTGGCTTTTGGGCACCATACATTTTCATATAAGTCGCTTTCTCTTTTTCCTAGTCGAACACTATTATGTGTGACGGCTTTTGCAGCTCATTATCTCTTTTCATTTTGAGATTTACATTTGTTGAACTCTTTAGGCAAGTGAGAATATATATAGGCACAAGTCTATACAAGTCTCAAGATTAACAAAACCGTTGACTAATCATTCATGATAAGGTTGAAGATCTATTTACAACAGCCACATAGATGTCAAGATTTTTCCCACAATGATATGAGTGCATAAAGAACAAGCTACACTCATAAATGCACAAAGCCAATTGTACGAAAGTACAAGGCAAAACATGCGTGTGACAAAGCACAATAATGCCGATCAAACTTTTTGGATTTTCTACTTTTTATGTGTTTTTGGTTTTTTGACACAAAAACAAATAAAGATTGATAAAAAAAAATAACATTCAAAGCAAGAAGGGAAAACAAACAAAAGTTTGTCAAAATGTGCTAGATCAAAGAAAACAGCCAAGCAAAATCACAACATATAGGAATAATTGATGCATGGTCATGCTCTAATGCTTATACATGTGTACCCTTCTTCACCTACATGACACGTGCGTTTGGGGTGATATTCTTAGAGGATTAGGTACTTGAGTTACGGTTCTTAAACCTTAGGGTGAAGTTTGCCAAACAAGAAGTGATGATGTCTATCATCGTCATTACATCCCCAATGTTAGACTCAGCTTCTCCCCCTTTCGATTGCTTGAAGTTTCCTTTGCCATTTCTTTGTCCACTTGGCATTTGATAGCCACCATTCTTTAATGCTCAAAGCTTGTAGCAATTGGGTCTAGTGTGATCTTGGATTCCACAATGTTGACAAAAGTGTTGAATTTTAGGTTCCCTTTATGACTTTGGAAGAGATTTTCCTTTCGCTTTGAGTTTAGCCACTGTTGGGTTTAGAGGCTTTGTTGAAACCTGTTGAGCAATCACCTTTGGCTTCTTCTCAAACTTCACTTTCTCAACAACTGAAGTTATTACCACTAGTTCCTTTGCTTTAACAAACTTCATCTCCTTAGAAACAATGGTGCTTGAATTAGCCTCTTCCGTGTATCCTAAGTTGCTTTTGTCATAAAAGGGCTTTTGATGTGCAAGCACTTTGTCAAGCTTTTTGTAGGAAGCTCGCTCTACTTTAGCATTAGCTTGAATCACCTCAAGCTCAAGAAGCTTAATCTTTGAATAGGCTTTGGTTAACTCTCCATTTAGCTTCTCAACTTCACACTTAGTCTCCTTGCACCACACTAGAAGACTTTTGTAATCTTACTCTACTTTCTTCATTTTCTTAATGGCTGCTTTAGCCACTCTTGCATATTCACTGGTCTTCTCAATAAGAGTATTATAGGATTCTTGTAATCCCATTGTTCCTTCATCTTCCTCATCAATGTATTCTTCTACTATCCCCATCGACTCCACTTCAGTGTGCTCACCAAGCTCTTCCACTAACACACTCAAATCATCCGAAGATTGTATGGGAGCAATGGTTATAAATGTGGAGTAGTTTCCTTCTCCATCACAGCTTTCTTCTGAGTTTGAATTAGAGGAGTCTATGTCACTAAGAGTAGTGGCATACACTTTACCCTTCCCTCTCAAATAATTAGGACACTCCTTCTTGAGATGTCCATGACCGTTGCATTCATAGCACATGATTCCTTGAAAGGATTGAGAATCCTTCACATCTTTCTTCTTGAAATCCTTTTCCTCCTTCTAGGAATTTTGGAATTTTCCCTTCTCAGCAAACTTTCCATTCTTTTTTAACTTCAAGAACTTTCAGAAGTTCTTAGCAAGATACACCACATCCTTTTCGACCTCATCCTCATCTGATGAGTCTTAAGCTTCCACTCTCTCATTGATTGTCTTTAGAGCAAGGGATTTGCTCTTCCTTTGTGATGGTAGAGATAGCTCATAAGTTTGAAGTGAGCCAATAAGTTCTTGAACTTTGATCTCATCAAGGTCCTTACTCTCTTCAATGGCCGTAACCTTTGCATGAAAGCTCTCCAGCAATGATCGTAGGATGTTCCTCATAATCTTGGAGTCCTCCGTCTTTTCTCCCATATTGAATTTCCCAATCACCACTTCATTTAGCTTCCCATAAAACAAGTCGAATGACTCGTCTTCACTCATCTTCAGCTCCTTGAAGTGTGTGGTTTACATTTGCAACTTAGTGTCCTTCATCTTTTTGGTGCCTTCACAGGTCGTCTCCAAGATTTGCCACACCTCCTTGACAGTTGTAATGTGAGAAATCCTATGAAACTCATCTAGAGAAACACTACAAAAAAAATAGCATTTAGAGCCTTGCTATTAGCATTAGCGGCTGCAAGGGCTGCCTTATCGCATTCAGATTCGGTGGCCTCCGACCTAGTCCATCCTATATCTATAGCATCCCAAACACTCTCATCAATGGAACATAGGAATGCCCTCATACGGACTTTCCAAAATGCATAGTTGCTCCCATCATAATATGGAGGAGCATTGAGCGATTGAGATCGATCCATCTCAAAATGGGTCTAGGATCGCACTAGGTAATTAAACCATAACAAGTGCACTGGCTTTGATACCAATTGAAAGTTTAATTAGTGTGTAAAACACCAATGAACAGTTAGACTCCCAAATTTAAAATTACCAACACAAGCTTTTACATAAACAATATATGTGCAGAAAGATGAATATAAGCTAAATCCAAATTGGTAAAACACTCCAAACCTAAATTAATCACAATCACAGCAATAATTAAAATGAAAAGAGTAAGGGAAGAGATATGCAAACACAAAGATAACACAATGATGAATATTGTGGATGAGTCAATCTTGTTTTTCTCTAGGGTCTCTCAAGATTCTCTCTGGAAGCTCTTTGCATTTCATGGGTATAAGGGTATTTATAGTGGTATGTTTGAGGAATGCAAAAAGTCATGTTTCAACCAAATGGGGCTTTCTAGTGACTCAACCTCGCGACTGGAACAAGTTGCAAGTTTGAGGCGCAAGCTAACAGCCTGGCCAGACTGGAAGTTTTGTTTGTAGTGCTCCAACTGTCGTGACCCTTTAGCTCCCCTGCATGCTTCACACGTGTGCCACCTTTGGCGACCTGCCAGTCGTAAGCTAGTCTCGAGATCCAATCGTGAGGCTCTTCTTGAGTGCACGCATCTTGAGTTTTCTTCACACTCTCTCACACACTACCCTTACATAAATCCCACCTAAATACAGGGTATCTAATTGCTAAATTACAAGCAAATTTGGCACGGAATAAAGCCAACACATGATTGAATAAATTCTACCTTACAACAACTTTACAATCTCCCCCTTTGGCTATTCCATGACAAAGCCCCTAAAAAGACACTAGACTTAAAACGTGAGCTTGGGAATAGAGGCAAAACTCACTCACACCTAAATCTAAAATCTGTGAATCACTTGAACCATATGCACCTATATCCTGAAACACTTACACATAACAAATAAATTCATTAAGCAAAGACAAGTAGAATACAAGGCATGTATAAAGAACAAGTAAGAAGTGATGAAGATAAACCCAAGATATGAAAGCATATAGCATAATTTGGTCAAACAAGAACAATCATTAAGAAATGACAACAATGAACATATATCAAGTAAAGGATCATCTGGACATGCAAGCAATTAATAGAAGTGCAAAAACTAATTGCATGTACAACAACCACATGATGCATTAAAGAAAACTAAAGCAAAAGGCAATAAATAACTGAAAGCATCAAGAAATGGCTATAAAAGCCATGATACAAAAAGTACTAAAGAAAAACTAAGTTTTAAACTAAAGTACTGAAAGCTTTAAAATAAAGCACTATAAATAAAACATAAAGCAACTAAATAAAACTATAAGAGTAGTAAACATAGTCACAAAATTCTACTCCCCCTCAAGCTATACTCCACCTCACTAACTACTCCCCCTTTTTTTATCGGAATGGCCAAAGGTGCTAGTCCATGCTCGCCAAGTCTCTAATTTGAGTGGAGAGAGCAATAATTTGCTCTTGAAGATATGTCATCTGTGTGGTGGTGTATGCGCAATGTTTGTCCAACAATCTTTGCATAGCATCTTGTGATTGTTGGAAATGATCGAATCTATCAAGAAGTAGGTCAATATGATTGGGAGCAAAAGAAGGTGCATAAGGTTGAGCCTGTGGCTGCTGTTGTGGCTGAGTAGGTGACCCTTCCATGTCTTCGAGATCGAGGGTGAAGTTGTCAATATCTTCATCAGTGTTACCACCCTCAGGAGCAGTGTCCTCACATTCTACTTTCTCTTCCTCTTCTTTAGGAACACAGAGATGAGCTTTACTCCTTGTCATTGTCTGAACATAAATCTGATCTTCCCTCTTCATCACTAGCCAGCCGTGGGGAAATTAAACCCTCTCATGACGCATGATAGACATAATCAATCCAGGGAAAGGTAGGGTCATCCAGGATGTCCTCTTGCTTACACACTTTGCAAGCAAATGGTAGATGTGAGCACATATGTCTATGTCCTTCTTTAGGTACAAGTCATGAAGGAATAATGCTCAAGGATGGGAGAGGTTCATCAATTTCTTCACCGAGAAGAGGTTGAACATCATGATGTATGTTAGTGTTCTCATTTTAGGAGAGAAACTGGTGGTGAGCAAGCACTTCTTGTACTAATCTCCCCCAAGAACTTGTGTTATTGCTGACACGACTGGTGATTTCCTCTTATCATACAGAAGAGAAGTTTTGAAGAGGGAAGTTTTTAATGGACACTATGAACTCCTTCCCTATCACCCAACAGTTTAGGTGATCTCCCTCAACAACCACATTTGAGAAGAACTCCCGAACCAAAACATGGTGCACATCCACTAAGCTTGTGAGAAGTGGAGCCCATGTGTGGTCTCTAAACACATTGGGGATGCAAGTACTCTTAAGAGATGGAAGGTCCACCTCTGTCTCCACAATAATGACTGCATCCTTGTAAAATACCGAGAATGCCTTAAAGGAATCTCTATTTTGAAACCGATCTTCTTCAAATCTTTGACGCTTAAGAGGTTTCCTAGTAGTAGTTTTCTTATAAGGAGACATCTACAAAAAATGAGCAACCATACAAACCATACACAAACATGGTAACAAACTTGATTAGATACAAGTTAGTCCAAAAACAAGAACAAATAGAAGAAAATTCCCTAAAAAGAAACAAATGAGCATATCAAAGACACAAGAACATGTTATATGTGCTAACAGGTCTAAAAAGACTTAACTAGCATGAATGAATGTAAGACATGTCAAGTGATAGAGTGTATGCATCAAGGGTGCATCAAGGGTGCATGTGAGATGCATGCTCAATGCATGAAAAAGCACTTATGGGGCAAATTGTGTGCAACACACAACCAATGATCAAAACATGATAAAGATGAGTAATTATGGTAATTCCCAAAATTTGGTACTCAACGGAGTCCAAAAGAGTGAAAAAATACCATAGAGACATTTTATCAAACACTTAGAGTGCACACACAACACATGTATGATGAACAATGCATGAACATGTGAAAAACTTGCCTTAATACATGTTAAAATGCCACAAGGGGCCAATACAATCATCAACAAACACAATGGGACTAAGCCCAATCAACAAAATTGAAATATTTTGCAAAAATGAAGTTTTCTCAACCCAAAACACAAAATAAACCCAACCTTAGGTTTTATGAAATTAAAGAAAAAAAAAAAAGAAATTGAAAGATTAAGAGTGATTAGAAATACCTTGAAAGAGTCTTAGAGATGAAATTCAAGAGGGTTTTGTTGGTTTTTGAAAGAAAAGAATGTGTTTCAGAGAGAGGAAGTCGCGGAGTGCAAAAAGACAATATGTTTTGAAAACTAAAATTTTGAGCCTTTAAAAGATGTCCTTTTTTGCATTTCGTGAGTTAGTGACTCGCGAGACAGTCACGAGCCTATTCACAAAAAATGTAGATGCCCAGGACAGATTTTCGCGGGTCAAATCTAAGTCGCGAAGCACTTACAAAGGACTCGCGAAACTCTCTGCCTCAAATTTTTAAGAAATTGAAATTTCTTAAGAATTTTGCTACTAGGGGCCACTTGCAAAAGCACTCATGAAAAGGCCAGAAACTGAGTTTTTCAACACAAACAAATTGACGTTTTGAGAAAAACTTTAAACAACCAAACTGACAAAAATCACTTCTAAAACACATGAAACACTCAAAAAAAATTTTGGGTTTGATCATCAAGCAATTAAGCACACACAAATCACATTTGAACATGTACAATCACACAAATGATATAGGCATTCATTGAATATTAGACTTGTGTATTATGTGTATGAATCAAGTATGAACTAGTTCATAGTCTAGTATGAAACTTCAATAATCAATTCAATCAAGTCATACACTAATAGTGCGAAGTCAAGTGACCTATCTCACTAATAGAAATGAACATATATGACCCCATACCAAATTTACATTGATTGAAAGCTTTTCATTTGGCTTCCATTTTTTGACATAAAAAATATATGTGAGGAGATATATAGAATCAAGTCTACACATGTTTCAAGATCAAACAAGACTATTGACTAAAAATTCATGACAAGCTTGAAGATCTATTTACAACAGTTAAACATAGATTTCTAGATTTCGCTCACACTTAAAAATGTGGATACATAATAAGCTAAGCTCGTAAATGCACTACGCCATTAGTACGGAGGTACTAGGCCAAACTCAACATGTGATATGACACAACACAAGTTATCAAACTCTTCGAGATTTTATACTTTTTATGAGTTTTTGGACTCACCCAAAAACAAAGCAATAAAGTAAGACCAACAAAACAAAGTAAACAAACCAAAGACCAATAAACGAAACATGCTAGGAAGGAAGCATTGAAGCAAGAAGAATACAATGACATGATGCACGAAACTACGGCCCTAATACATTGGAAGTATTAATGCATGGACATAGTGAAGAATCATGCATGAGTACCCTTTTTCACCCATACCGCATGGGTGTTTTGGGTGTGGTCCTTAGAAGGAGGGGTACGATCAACATAACTCTCAAACCTCGGGGTGAAGCTAGCTAGGCAAGATGAAATGTTCTTGAGCATTTCCATGACATCTCTAATGAGTTGACCCTCATTTTCTCCCTTAGCTTGCTTTCCTCTTGGCATTCGTCTTGTATTTCCTTGATCATGCAAAGAATCAACCCTTGAATGCCACAATGATGACAAAAATGCTTCACATGAGGTCCTCTTTGATTCTTAGGCAATGACTCTCCTTTTGCCTTTGGTTTTGGTCCAATGTCCTTCTTCTTAACGATAGGGATCTCAATCTTGGGTTTCTCAACATTATATGCCAAAACAAACTTCATCTCCCTTTTAGTTCACCACTCGAACTTCCTTCACCGATGTAGCCCAATCCAATTTTGTTCGTGGAAGGCTTTTGAGATGAAAGCACACCATCAAGTTTCTTGGTTGTGATGCATTCCACTTTGACATTGGCTTGAATCACTTCAAGTTTAAGAAACTTGATCTTAAAGTAGGCATTCAGCAACTCTTCTTTCAACTCTTCAACTTCATACTTGGAATCTTTAAGTTGTACAAGAGTGGATTTGTGTTCTTTAATTTTCTTCATCATCTTTACTACACGTTTAGCAACTCTAGCATATTTGCCACAATTTTCAAGCAATGCATCATACACTTCTTGAAGATTCTTATCACCTTCATTGAGGTACATATCCTCATCATTTGAAACTTCAACTTCTTCACCTTCGGAGTGAACACCAAGTTCTTCAACGAAATCACTCAATTTATCTCCGGAATCAACCGAGGTAACTGCCACAAATGCTGAATAATTACCATCACCATCACATTCTCCTTCCAAATCAGAATTTGAGCTTTCCGAGTCATTAAGGGTAGTTGTTAGCACTTTAACTTTTCTTCTCAAATAATTCGGACACTCTTTCTTCAAATGCCTATGACCATTGCATTCGTAGCACACAATCCCTTAGATTGGTGATGAGTCTTTTGCATCCTTCTTCTTGAAGTCTCTTTCTTCATTCTTGGAGGATGAGAATTTTCCTTTGCCAAAAGACTTCCCATTGTTCTTCATCTTTAGAAACTTTTGGAAGTTCTTTGCAAGATATGTCACCTCTTTTCAACATCATCCTCATCCGAGGAATCACCGGTTCTCTCATTTATGGTTTTGAGAGCAAGTGATTTGCTAGACTTGTGAGAGGGCAATCCGAGCCCATAAGTTTGAAGAAAGCCAACAAGCTCTTGGATCTTGATCTCTTCCAAATCTTTGCTCTCATCAATGGTGGTGACTTTAGCTTGGAAGTTTTCGTTTAAGGATCTCAAGACTTTCCTTACAACTTTGGCATCTTCAACCTTCTCTCCAAGATTGAGATTGGAAATAACTATCTCATTAAGTCTCCCATAAAATGAGTCAAATGACTCATCTTCACTTCCTCAAATCGAGTAGTGAGCATTTGTAATTTAGTGTCCTTGACCTTCTTAGTTCCCTTGTAGGTGCTCTCGAGGATGGTCCACACCTCTTTGGTGGTTTTCACATGAGAGATCAAATGAAATTCATCAATAGAAACTCCACAAAAGATAGCATTAACAACTTTTCTATTGGCATTTGTCAATGCAAGTGCAGCCTTGTCCCACTCGGCCATGGATGTTGTTGGTCTCACCCAACCATTTTCAACGAAATCCTAAATGGTCTCATCAATAGCACATAGAAAAGCACGCATACGTCCTTTCCAAAATGCATATTTACTCCCATCAAAGAAATGAGGTTCATTGAGGGATTGAGATCTATCCATCTCAAACAGGGTCTAGGATCACACAAGGATAACGAAATCCAAAAAGTGTATCCGCTCTGATACCAATTGAAACCTCAATTAGTGTGAAAACACTAATACTTGTTTAGACCCCCAAATTTAAATTATAGCTAAATTGATTTTACTCTAACTTATCTAAATGCGGAATAAGAGTAAATGAAGTGCAATAAATCGGTAACACTACTCTAAGCTATAAGCAAACCACAATAAGGAATTAATGTAAAGCTTAAATAGTAGGTAAGAGACATGCAAACACAAAATAACAACAAGACGTGTTATCGAAGAGGAAATCGAAGTACTCGGCAAAGAATCTCTCCGCGACCCTCCAAGTTGAAATTGATCCACTAGTGAATAAGTTGGAGTACATAGATATCAAAAAGACCCTCCAAGCCTAATCTACACAATGTACTTGAGACCTCCAAGCTCCTGCTACCAACGGACTTCTAGGAGTTTTGTCTTCACTAGCTTTCCAGATCTCGCAATTCTGCCTAATTGCATTTGACACTCTATGGCTTCTTCTAATGCTTCTAAAAGGCACCAAAACTTCTCTCAACACTCAAAATGGGTGAGGTAAGTGTTTGAGCTAAGAACCTATCAAGGATGTGTAAATGGAGAGGTGAGAGTAGATGGAAACTTTAGAGAAATGATGTAGAGAATTATGGGTAAAACAATCTTTAACTCTCAAGTGTTTGGCTAGGGTTTCTCTCTCAAAAATTTCTTCTAGAAATACTCTTTCTTCTTACATTTCGTGGGTAATGAGGGTTTATATAATATTGGTAAAGAATGGCAAAAGCCACACTCTAAAAAGCAACAGGCAGTGGGTTTCATTGGCCGCTCGCGACTTGGCCTGAGTTGCGAGTCACTGGCGAAATCTAGCATGTCAAAGACTCTTCAAATTTTAGCATGTGCTTCTCACATGGCTTGTTTCACGGGTCACCAATCTCTAGTCCATTCGCAAAAACAACTTCTTCACAAATACTTCACCAAACTCTCACACATAGCCTTTACATAAAATCCTACAAAAATATAGGGAAATGATTGAACAAAATTACAATCAAATTTGACACGAAATTAAAGCCAACAAAAAAACATAGTTGTGAATCACATCTTTATAGTTAGTGTCTAAGCTTCCTTAGAGTTTTGACTACTCATTTGAAATGAAATTAGGCTGAACACATAAAGATTTAATCCTTAGAGTTTCGAGTACTTTTTTGAAGTAGACACTTATAAATTTATGCCTCTCCTCTCTTTTATTCACTTACATATATACAAGATTGAAAGCTTAAATAGTATCAAAACACTATAGTTTGTTTAGACTCTCAAAATAAAACTTATGGCTAGATTGCACTTTACCCTACTTAACTAAGTGTAGAACAAGAGTAAGTGTAACACAATGAAACTAGAACAACTCTCTAAAGCATAAGCATATGCAATAAACAATAAATGTAAAGCTTAAAGACAAAGAGAAGAGAGATGCAAAAACAAGATTACACCGAGACGTGTTATCGAAGAGGAAACCGAAGTACTTGGCGAAAAACCTCTTCATGGCCCCCCAAGTCCAATCAATCCACTAGTGAATAAAATTGGAGTACAAGGATATCAAAAAGACCCTCCAAGCCTAATCTACTTAAGGGACTTGAACCCTCCAAGTTCCAGCTACCAACGCGCTTCACCAAGCCATGTCTTCACTAGTTATTTGGATCCTACAATTAGCTCCAAATTACATCCGCCAATCAATGGCTTCTTCCAATGCTTCCTACATGCACCAAAACTTCTCTTAACACCCAGGTTGGTTGAGGTAAGTGTTTGGGCTAAGTGCCTCTCAAGGATTTGTAATTGAAGAGGTAGGAGTAAAGGAAAACTAAGAGATATTCTGTAGATAATTGTGGGTTTACAATCTCTAATTGTCAATTGTATTGCTAGGGTTTCCTCTAAAAGTCTCCTTCCAATTTCATGGGTAATGTAGGCTTATTGATGAGAATGTAAATTGTCATATTTTTCTCCCTTAATGTTTAGTCTTTTATACTTATCTGGTGCCTAAATGTACTTATTATTCTTATATTTTGATTTAGGATGCAAATGGAGGCATTATGTGCAAAACGTAGCTAATTGGGCGATTTTGGACAACTTCGACTCTCTCATCAGAGCTTCGATTGAGATGATTCAAGATGCTATGGAATGCCAAGAAAAGGCTCTACAACTTTCATGTTTTGAGTTTTGAGAGATACTGGTTGCATTAAGGTCGAAATCGGGCTTGAAGTTGCTGCACCTGCACTACTGACGTTCTGGAATGTTCCGTTGCCTAAAATTTTAATACCTTATGTGGTTTATTTTCAGAAGCTTCCAGATCTAGTGCACAAAAATTCCAGCTGAAAAAAACCACTTTCCTAGTTATATTAGGACTTTGTTTTATTTTTAATATTTTCCTTAATTAGTCAGATTTGGATATTATTATTTAGAATATTTTTAGAAGATTTTGTAGGCTTGGGAAAGGGGGAATTAACATGTAAAAGAGGGTAGGAGAAATCAGATTAGACACACACGCCTCTCTCTCCCCTCTTCTCTAACTTCTCCTTTGAGTTTTCATCATGTCTCTGCTTGGCTAAACTTTTATACTTGGTCGAAGGAAACTGAAGCCTCAGAATCAATAAAACTATAAGATCTAATTTGTTTTTATTGTTCAATTTATGCTTTGAATATCAGATGTTCTTTTGTGCCTATTTTCATGATTGTCTTGTTTAATTACTAGGATGCCTACTAGTTTATTATTCATTGCAATCTACTGCTAGGTTAGATATCAAATTCGTAATTGTATGATCTCTCTAATTTATGAAGCAACCAAGATTTAATGATTTGCTACATTAGAAATTATTAGATCTTAGAAAGAACACTCGACTAAATTAAATACAACCGCTTGTACTTGTGTTGTTTAGCTTCATCGATCTCTCTAATTCTTAAAGCTGTTACTAGATTAGACCTTTAGCACTTATCTTGGGTTGTTTAGTAGTTAGGGTTAATTAGATCGCTTGTTTTCTAATTAACTACAACTTAGGAGAAATAGCAAAATAGTTCCAACGGTGGGTGTGAATTGATATATGCATGCATTGATGATCAGTTATAATATTCTGATGGTGGATGTTGACTTGAACCAAGGTTTGTTCTCTTGATTAATTTTGATACTTTGATTTAAATTGTGCCTTAGTTGTTTTTCTTAAAATTCTTAGGAGTATAGGTTTTATTTTTGGTTGCCTGTGACAACACACCACTTATATAATGTGGGTAAAGAAATAAGGAAAGCACTCTTTAAAAAATTCTAGGCAAAGAGTTTTGCGGGTCACTTGCGAGTTGGCCAAGTAGCGAAGTGACTCACAAAAACCAGCCTGGCATAAGTGTGTTTAACTTCTAGCATGTGCTTCTCACATGGCCTTTTCGCGGGTTGTCCACTCATGAGCAAGTCGCGAACTTCACTACCTTCATAGTTTTTCACCAAGTTCTTACACTCAATCCTTACATTAAATCCCACAAACATACAAGGAAATGATTGAACAAAATACAATCAAATTTGACACAAAATTAAAGCCAACAAAAATATAGTTGCAAATCACAACTTTACAAAATAAATAAAAGAAAAATTTTATGTGTACATTAAAGTTGCAATGTAAACTTACATTATAAACATACAAAAAGTGGTAAATATTGGACAATTAGACAAAAAGCAGTAAATATTTACAATTTTTAGCAAATGATTACAATATTTACCACTTTTTGTGTGTTTGCAATGTAAATTTATATTGCTTAACGAATGAAGTAAAAGTGTGGCTGTTGAGCAATTTCAAGCCAATAAAAACTAGAACTTACTTTGGCTGTTGAGCTATTTCAAGCCGATAAAACCAAAAAGAGTAATTTTCTTACCAATGTTGTCATTAGGGACAGACCCTTTTTTTTTTTTTTTACTTATTATATATTTCATTTTTGTAGCTAGCAACTATCCAACTCAAAAACTTAACAAAAAACAATAAAAACATTCACAATGGTGATTGTATTTTGGTAAAAAAAAAAAAAACTATTTTGCCATCAAAGAACCAAAAAACCATGTGTTATTGGAGAGCTAAATCTAAATTTTTTGCAACAACAATAAACTTGTATAAATGCCAATTGATTGTGCAAAGTTGTTAAAAATAATATACAATATTTTATTAAGATTATCTCTCTACCTTCAATTAAAAAACTCAAGTTCTCTCTCTTCCTTTATTATTTTAATGAGTTTTTTTTTTATTTTTTTATTTTTTAATTTTTTTTTATAGAAACAAACACACACACACACACACACACACAAGGGAGAGAGAAAGATGTTTTAGCACAAAGGCACACCACAACGTCCCTCAAAAGCCATGGTAACTTTTAAGGGATGGTGAGGCAAATTATACTACACACAACACACTCTCTTAAGCAATATGGGACAATTACCCATTCTTTTTTTTTTTTTTTTATTATTTTAATGAGTTGTTTACATTACTTTAAATGAAGTAGGATGATAAAATAAATAAAGTAGCTTTTTTGGTTTATTGTAAAGTGAGGTGATAAAATAAAATAAAAAATAACTTTTTGAGATGATAAATGCTAAAATTTTTAGCACTACTACTGTAAATACTCTAACCTTAAAAAAAAAAAAAAAAAAAAAATCATAACCATCCTAGTATTAAAAAAAAAAAAACATTATTATTATTATTATTTTTTTTTTGGGTCTTCATTAGTAAATGATTGTATTTTAATGTATTAAAAAACAATAATTTAGTGTATATATAATTTGTTAATATTATATGGATGCCTATTTTGAGTTTTTTTTTTTTTTTTTTTTTTATTATTCCGGTCCACTCTAACTTAATATTCCTAATTGTCATCTACATGTCACGAAATCCACCCACCACACTGTGTCTATCCTTCCAAGTCTCACTCAAATATCATCCTTCATTTATAAAGATCCACCATCCTGGAAAAGGCAATGGGCCAGCCACGATGTTGAGGATCTCTTACAAATTTAATTGAATGATAGTGGCTCTTTTGTAACCACCAAATGTCCTGCATGACCTCTCTAACTTAATATCCTAGGTCCATCCCTGATTGTCATCTACATGTCACGAAATCCACACACCAAACTCTGTCTATCCTTCCAAGTCTCACTCAAATATCATCCTTCATTTTTAAAGATCCATCATCCAGTGGAAAAGGCAATGGGCCAGCCATGATGTTGAGGATCTCTTACTAATTTAATTGAAAGATAGTGGCTCTTTTGTCTTAACCACCAAATGTCCTCCATGACCTCTCTAACTTACTATCCTAGGTCCATCCTTGATTGTCATTTACATGTCACGAAATCGACGCACCACGCTCTGTCTATCCTTCGAAGTCTCACTCAAATATCATCCTTCATTTTTAAAGATCCATCATCCACGGAAAAGGCAGTGGGCCAGCCACGATGTTAAGGATCTCTTACTTATTTAATTGAAAGATAGTGGCTCTTTTGTCTTAACCACCAAATGTCCTGCATGATGTGTAGCAATGTTTCCGACGATTCAATAGCATTCACTTGTGAATTTTTACTCTATTAGATGTCATATCACGAACAACTATTGTGCAGTAAGACTTGGGGAGTCCAAATCTTTTATCCTATTTTTCCTACTCCCCCTTATACTTCATAAATAAAAACTTAACACATGTCTACCTATTTAATTAAATTCTAATTTTTTTCATTTTCTTATTTCAAACACCTAAAATAAATAAATAAATAACCAAATACATGCCCACCGCCACCACCAGTCACCACTACAAAAGATCACTGGCACCACTAGAAAGAGATCGCTGGTGCCATCAACACTAGTGCTCACGGCCAACCACCGCCTCTCTGTTCAAGGCACTGCCTTTATTTTCAACAAACCCAAATATTAAATCCCTATTGTTTTGAGCCTTTTGACAGAGGGGCTGCCTCTATGTTCAACAAACCAGAATAAAGTTTGATTTTTGTTTGTAACTATTCCTTGCCTTAACTGTTTCTGTAGCTTTCTTCTTCAATTATCAAGGCACCAAAATTTTCCTTTTTTGCTTCTTAAATTTTGAATCACAACAGATTGCAAGCCTAGCTAGAAAGTTTACGCTTTCTAAGTTTCAATTCAAACCAACGAAGCAATTTGGTGGTTTGGTCTACAAAGAAGTAGATCTGGAAGAAACAGTGAGGTGGGCTTATTTTGAAGGCAGGTTGACAACAGTCTTATACAAAAGAGAGAGGGGTTCACGAAGTTGGTGGCAATGTGCAAGTTTCTTTTCTCTTCTTTTTTTTTAATCTATTTTAGGTATTCAAAATAAGAAAATATAAAAAAAAAATTAGAAATTAATTAAATAGGTAAACATGTGTCAAGTTTTTATTTGTGAAGTATAGAATGAAGTAGGAAAAGTAAGACAGAAGATTTGGACTTTTAATTAGGAGTGGTGACCTGAAATTCACCTGTTAAGATTTTTGTCTATGAAAGTTTTTCCCATTAGTCAACAAATCACTGTTTCAATTTAATTTTCATTGTACTCTAGTTTAGATTGGTGATTTTTTTGTGCTTTCACAATAATTAATCAATTTGGATAATTGAATTAATTAACTAGAATCAATCTTTAACCTAACATGTCTCATTGTGGTTTTCCTTTAGTTTATTTCCATGATATTGTCATTTCGTTACCATACACTTGTGTACTTTAATATTATTGCTTTACATATCGTGATTTTTAATTTGTGGCAATTAATTTATTCTAATTTTTATTTCGTAATTGGCCAATTTAGGAAGTTGATTAATTCCGTTGGAAATCAACCAAACGGTCAAAATGAACTTCTCAATTGGTATTAGAGTTTAAGTACACTATGAATATAGGATTAATGTTTTAAGTATGAAGCTTGACCCCTGTGTCTTAAGTTTTTAAAACTTGATAAAATTAAGTGTTTTAATGTGCCTAACCATGAAATTTTAATTTAAGAAGACATTAATTTTGTTGCTTTTAGATGTGTGGACCTCTTTGTAGCCAATGTTTTTAGTTTTGAAAATTTCTAAGAAAGACTCAAGACGAGTTAAATGGGCAAAACATGAAAAAGAGGAATTAATTGTAAAATTGAATAAAACTAATCAATTGAATTAAAATTTTAAAAACTAATATGCCACTTAAGATGACATGATTAAAATTTTGGACAAGTATCATCTAGAAAATGAGGACAGAGGGAGATAAGACTATGGATAAAAGATAGAAATTCTTTCACTGGTTTTATTTTTTTTAAATAAAAGATGGAAAATCTTTTCATTTGGACTATGGATAGATCAGTTTGGATTGGGTTTGATCTAAGGTTGTTAAGTCCACAGGACTAGGTTGACAAACCATGATCTTGTGTAACCAAAATTAGGAATCTTAGGGCACCTTGAGTGTGTTTGAAGCCAAGTCCACATTCAAGAAAAGGCCAAGTTTCAGGTGCAAAAGATGAAAAGTTTCTAGAATCTCGACTCCAACTCACCCCATTGAGATTCACTAATCTCGAACGATAGAGCCTAAATCTCAATTTATTGAGATTCATGCAATTTTAGTTTCTGGGATCTATCTCTCTCAAGTTGTTGAGTCCATAGGTTTAGGTTTGCAAAATGTGACTTTTTGTAACCAAAATTAGAGATCTTAGTGTGCCTTAAGTAGGTTTAAAGCCAAGTTCAATTTCAAGATAGGCCAAGGTTTAAGTGCAAAATATCCAAAGTTTGCGTACTCTTGACTCCAACTCGATTCCAGCTCAACCCATTGAGATCCCTTAAGACTCGGTTTTGTGGTAATGATTCTTTTAGATTATTGAATCCATAGGACTAGTTTGGAAAACTGTGACCATGTGTAACCAAAATTAGGAATCTAGGTGTGTCTTGAAAAGGGACAGCAAAAATAGCCCAACCCGTAAGTACATAACCTGACCTGGCCCTAATGGGGTGAGTTTTACCTGATTTGTAAAACAAATGGGGCCGGAAGGGTTTTAAAAATCTCACCCATAACGGGTTCAGGGTGGTTGTAGGTATTAGTCTTACCCGCCCCATACTTGACCCATATATATATATATATATATATATCAACGTCCATGAATGAGAAATCATAGATCAAATTGCCGAATCAGAAAAATTGGGTGCTATCATATAACTTTGTATCGGCTAAGTTTACGAGCTGGAGATAAGCAAACTCGAATCGCTGACATCCACCACAGGGTATACCGCCGCCTCTTAGGCCCCCGACTAATTCTACCATAGAGGCCAATGATAGACAATAACTCCCCCCCTAAACACAGCTTACAACTTTCAACGTACTGTGCTCTCTCTTTCTCTCTCTCTCTCTCTCTCTCTCTCTCTCTCTCTCTTCATCGTAAAGTTTTCAAAACCAACACAACTCAACTAAAAAGAAAGAGAAATGCTATGTCCAGAATATTTTCGCAACAAATTTTAAGTGGCAGGTTGTTACAGGTTGTTATTGGTGGGGACAAAAGAGTAATTTTAGTGATAGATTAAAATTAAAACCAATAGTAACCAACCATTTATAATTTGTTGTGAAAATGTTATGGATGTAACACTTCTCAAAAAAGAAAATCAATCTACCCCAGCTAGAAATGACAAATTTGTCATAAATTGAATGTCAATTATGACAAAGTTGATTAAACCATACTATTTATGACAATACCCCACTCGTAGGTAATAATAACTAATTCCCACTTAATTAATTGAAGCTATTTATGATGCAATTTATTTTCCTGCAACGATACCAAACCGACAGCTCGCACACATGCAATGAAGCATTGATTTTAAAAAATGCTTTGTCAGTGATGATGTTATTTCTTTGATAAATATGAAATTCCTCCTTCGTCACGGATGATGTTATCATAACTACGTCACATTTTTATAATGCAACTTCTTCAACTCATAGTTCTTAGTATCGTACGACATATATCATACCGTATCATATACAAAATTTTTTATATCATAATAGTAGGCCAAAATTGGGTTTTACCCCTTTCAGACAAACTTTTCAACAAAATACTCTCTGTTTGAAACTATTTAGGGATATGCTCCTATTTTGAAACTCGATTTTTAGAAAATTGAGTTTCAATGGAAATACTTGATTTGGCAAAAATCGAGTTTCTTGGAAAAACCTGCATGGAACTTGAGTTCTATGCATTTTTTTTTTAATTATTTTTATTTTTTAAGTTTGATTGTCTATAACTCGATTTTCACCAAATCGAGTTTTTCATTGAAACTCGATTTTGGCCTATAATAGTATATCGTAAATACTAATAAATCATATGATACATAATGCGTATTGTATAAATTGTATTGTATCGTAATTGAAATCATACAATACATAAAAATGTGAGTTTAAAATGAGTTTTGTTAAATTTTGTGCTTTTATTTGAGTCCAACAAGATATTAGACTTATTTTTATCAAGAAATTATTGAGCTAATTGATTGGACCTAACAAAAAAACATGTTCATAAGTTTTCCCTCCATTCTCTCTTTCCCCTACGAAATTTGAACTACACACTTAACACTTCCCTTTCGTATTTGCAATTTTTGTTTCTATATAATGAATAAGATATAAAATGACAACATAATTATTTTTATTTATGGGGCTATGTTTGCATAAGCTGTTGTACAACGGTGTTTTGAGTTTAAAATCAGCATTTGTAAAAGAGCTATAAGAAGTTGCTATTGCGAAACAAAATTTTGGATTTTAAAAACGCTCTTTTTAGGCACCCAGAACACCTAACCAAATGAACCCACGATGTTATTTTTATAAGTATATAAGAAGCTATAATGTGAAGAAGAATGTAAAGAAAAATTATTAAAATAAAAGAACAAAAAGGGATAGTAATTGATGATGACGAAGAAAATTTTAAAAAAAGTAATTTTGCAAGATGATGAACATGGTGATAACATTGACTTAAATGGAGTCGATTAGGAAAGATAATAAATACATTGAAAAGAAAGTATTATTTAGGCTCATATGTTATATATCATCAATTTTGAGTTTAATCAATTTGAATGTGTATGTTATAAACAAGTGTTAATTGAGATAATTAATTAAATTTGTTAAATATTATTACATAAGTGATGATTAAATTAGTCATAATTTGAATATATTTCAAATTTATAATGAATAATTTTAAGTTTAATTAATTTGAATGTATATGTTATAAACACGTGTCAATTTGAGATAATTAATTAAAGGGTCCGGCTCCCCTCCTGTTTCAAACTCATGTTTTCTCTTGTTTTAATATAGATGAAGGACGCTTGGCAGACCAACAATCAAAAGGCTAAAAAAACCCCACGTCATTCTCTCTCAATTTTGTCTCTTTTTCTCTCTCAATTACTCAGAAGTTTTCACGGCCCAAGCAAACCCACTAGGCACCATCATACATACACCCAACATCACTGTTAAAGGACGGCAAGGAGTTGTCAAAAATAATGCCGGAGACGCCATCTGAGACGCATGGCCAGCACATCAAGATCGCTGCTGCAAATACTTAGAAGCTCAACAATTTTTTTTTTGATTTTATATTCCTAATTTCGAACGTCTATGTCTCTCCCTCTTGCTACTGATTTCATCACTGTTGCATGATTACTCCTCTCTTTTTGTTTCTAGCACTTCATTTTGTGATATATTTGATGGATGGGTGATTGATTATGGGTACTGGTATGTGGATTAAATTTCTTTGATTTTACTGTTATGGGTTTTGCAAGGTTATTCTTGGGGTTTCTTTTTGAGGGAGACAGAGAGACAAATTTTGAGAGAGTTCTTGCTTTACCTCTTCTGGGTTCTTTGAATTTGTCCAAAAAATTTTGTTTCAATTTGGGTGATGCTTTCTTCTCTAGCGAGATCTGGTCTTAGCTCTAATACCCGGTTGACAGTGCTGATATTGGAGAGAGATTAGAGCAAGGAAAGGGAAAGAAAGACAAATTATAAAAAAGAAAAAATTGTATTTCACGTGTTGGGTCATGGGTGTATGAGTATGACAGTGGGTTTGCTTGGTCTGTAATTGAGAGAGAGAGAGAGAGAGAGAGACGTGGATTTTTTTAGCCTTTAGATTTTTGGTCTGCCAGATGTCTTTCATCTATATTAAAACAGGAGAAAACATGAGAGTTTGAAACGGATCGAAGGGAAGCCGGACCCTTAATTATATTCGTACCTTGCGTGCATCACAAGTTTGTCTCTGTTTATTTTTTGATACAAGTTTGTCTTTTTTTAGTATGACAAGTATTGATCGTTCATAAATGGTAAGACTTTCGGAAGCCCTACTACAGTGTCTAGTCGTGATTAATCAAAAGATTCCTTGCGTGCATCACAAGTTTGTCTCTGTTTATTTTTTGATACAAGTTTGTCTTTTTTTAGAGCATCCACATCAGTCCATAGAAATTTTTTCCATTTTACAAGTCTAAAACTTACTTTTTCTATTTTACACACTTATTTTTACAAAACACCCACATCAGTTTGTCTATTATACACATTTATTCAAATAAAATATTCATTTCTTTAACCCAATGCTACAGTGCTACAGTGTTACAGTACCAGAAAAAGTCATGCTACAGTACCGGGGAGAGAGAAAAAAACTATTAAAAATTCATATACACATGCTACAGTACCCGTGTAAATTTACACGGGTACTGTAGCATGTGGATAATTTTAGAAGACTTTGCATGATTTTAAAAAGACTGATGTGGGCTGTTTTTGAACAAAAATGTGTAAATTTGAGCATTTTTTCTATTATACACACTTATACACGGACTGATGTGAATGCTCTTAGCATGACAAGTATTGATCGTTCATAAATAGTAAGACTTTCGGAAGCCCTACTACAGTGTCTAGTCGTGATTAATCAAAAGATTCCTTGCGTGCATAACAAGTTTGTTTCTGTTTATTTTTTGATACAAGTTTGTCTTTTTTTAGTATGACAAGTATCGTTCATAAATGGTAAGACTTTCGGAAGCCCTACTACAGTGTCTAGTCGTGATTAATCAAAAGACTCAAGAAAAGCATTTAATCGGATGGAGATATGGGATATGTCTTGTGTCACCAAATCCACACAGTCTCTTATCCTTCCAACCCTCTCTTAATTATCATTTTTCAATTTCACATACTAAGAAAAAGGCAGCAGGCCAGCAATGATAAATACTTCGAATACGACCGCTAACAACATTTTTGAAGAAGAGAGCTCCTTTGTCATTTATCAAATTAAATACATGATGATGATGATGATGGTAGACTACTAGAATTTCGCGGTAGACTGGTAATTCAGAATTGCATCAAGTTAAAGCAATACCAGAAAAATATTGACAGTAATACGAGGATCAACCTCATAAAAACCTTAAAGGAATTAGATCTAAGTCAAATCGTCACTTAATTGAAACAAAATTTTGTTCCAATTTGGGATAACTTTTAATTGAAAAAATTTTGTTTCAATTGGCAAACCATGAGCATAAACTTGTCTAAGTATAGATCTAGCGGCGGTTCTAGAAATTTTTTTAAGAGTGGTCACTAAGAAATTTAAATTACCACAATATTTTTCTTGGTACCATTTAAAAAAAATGAAATTAGAGATTATTTTTATTGAATAGGTTGAATGAGCTACATTTTTTTTTTTTTGGTTTTATAAAAGGCTTTTTGTTGAATAATTTTTTCACTTCTTGTTGTTTGGTCTTGTCTTGTTTTTGTTTGGTTTGTGTTTGTTGTTATTCAAGCTAATATTTATTGTCATTACTTAAGCTTTAAAAAAAAACCAGGAATTAAGAATTATCTTTGGAGACAAAATTAATTTCTAAGTAATGATACATCCATAACATTTTTACAATAAATCTTATGCAAAAAGCTGTTATTGGTGGGCAAAAAAAATAATATTAGTATTTGGCCCAAAGTAGAATAAGTAACAGCTTACTACATTATATTCATTGTAAAATTATTGTGAAAATGTTATGAATGTAGTAGCACTTCTTTTATTTTTGTTGAACCCAAATTTTTGTAATTCTCAAATCAGGGTGTTCATAATTTTTATTTGGGTGGTCAAAATAAATTAGTTTAGCATATCATATTTTTTTGACAAATGTATATATACATTTTTTTGCAAGTCAGGGTGGTCTTGTGACCACTTTGGCTTGCATGTAGAACCACCACTGTATTGATCTTAGTGTCAATGAAATATATTTGACAATGCTCAGGGTAATACAAGTCAAGATTCAAGAACATACAAGTTGCAACAAAAAAAAAATCAAAAAATCAAAATGTGCCTAGCTCAACTGATCGAAAAGAAGCCCTCGACCAATCGAACTGCAAATTCGGAAAATTTTTAATCAGGCCCAATAGCCGATTGGCCCACCAAGTCATTCGGGTTTTAGATCTAATTCACATAGTATTTAAAGGAAATCCTAAGGCACATTTTGTAGAGACTTTGAAGTTTCTCTTTTGAGATCTACAGTGTTTTTTTAGAGAGAGAAGAGTGCATCTTGTGCCTCCTTTTGTAGATCTAGGGTTTCTGTACCCTAAGCTCTCTCAAATCTTCTACCGGTGTTATTCCTTAAAGAAACTCAAGATCCGGTATTGTAAAAGTTTATGCCATCACTAGTCGTCAAAGGTGCTAAAGATCTAAACCTTCAAAGGTGGTAGACTGGAGGTCAATGTGGGAGGTCTAAAGCATGAATTAGAGGTTCATGATTCACATCAAAGAAGTCTGAGGGGTTCAGAGCTTAGTTTGGTAACTGTAGTTAGATTTACAACAAATTGGTGTTTTTGACTATAAATCTCAATTTAATATAGTGGATTGTTCTCATAGGATCGTTCCCCCTAGGTTTTTTACCTTAAAAACTAAACTGTTTCATTGTTTCTCCTGGGTCATCACATCTTGTGTTATTTAGTTTTCTGTTGTGCATGATATTTTTTATGAACGTTTAACCTAGATCTACATAATTGATCTTAGTAACAACTTGGTTATTAAAGTACGTTAAAAAAACTATGTTTTCAGGGGTCTAAAACTAACAATGACCTATGGTTTTGATTTAATTCATACAGGTGCACTTGACTATTAAAACTTATTTCTTTAATATCTTTAATCTGGGGGTCTGATTTATACTCATGAACTATCCTTTTGATCGTTATGACTGCAAGATTTGTATTATGAAAATTATTTTGAGATTAAATGATCAAAATTACAGTCTTGCCTTGGAGACATTAGATGGTGATGATATATAATGGAATGCAAGTGAGGTTAAATGAGAGTTGTAAAATGGATATCAACACTAATCAATATTCATGAAGATTCAGTTTTCTAGTTATGTTTCTTTCAGGTTTTTGAGTCTACAGGACTAGGTTGACACATTGTGATCTTGTGTAACCAAAATTAGGAATCTTGGTGTGTCTTGAGTGTGTTTGAAGCTTAGTTCAAGCTCAAGACAGTCCAAGGTTCAAGTGCAAAAGACTCAAAGTTTCAGGCATCTCAACTCCAATTTAATTCTAGCTTAGCCCATTCAGCTTCAATCTTAGCCCATCAAAATTCATGTATATTCAATTTTCTTGTTCTGCTTCTTTCAATGTTTGATCTAGGGTTTTGTGTTTTGTACACAAGCATTGGAGATCTTCCAAGATTCTCCTAATGCATTAACGTGAAATCTAATTCAACATTTGATGATCGGCTGAATGAAGAAGAGTTGTTACAATCTAGTTTCATCATAATTGTTATTACAAATCTTCAGCGTAGGAGGTTTACATTCAACAAATTCAGAATATAAGAGTCTATGAATTGCTGTGTGGTGTCATGTTAGTAAGTACAAGTAACAGTAGATTTAGAGTAAAGTCTTATTATGAAACTTTAATTAAATTCTAATGAATTTTGTTTACCTTGGGGTTGATAGGTTAAACCCTCCTACTAATTTTCTTGTGAGACAAGTTATTTCATTAGTTTTCCGTAAGTATAGACGCCGCATTTTGGTCCCCAATCGACTTGGGCTCCCGTTCCCCAATAATGGTAGTATTCTAAAGCCCAAGGTTGGTTTAGGGCCCATCCAGATGAAAATTGACTTGAGGAAAGTGTTTACAGAAAATATAACTTATTTTTGGAAGAATAAAACTATTTTTGGAAAAGAAAGGCCACGAGAAACCCTAAGTGTGCGCACGCATACACACGTATGCGTATGCATAGTCAAGCCATGAGTACACATGTGCATGCATGCACTGGCATGCGTACGCAGTTAGGGTTATAGAAACTATGGAAGGAAATGTTTTCTACATTAAACTTGGTTTGGAACGAATTCCATATTGTTTGGGAGCTGCCCTAAACCCCTATTTTTCGACTATATAAAGCTATAAAAGCACTTTTTCAAAGGAGGAAAAGAGTGGTAAAACACACAAGATTCACTAGAAAATAGTGAATCGAAGAGGGAGTTTTTGACAAAACACCCTTAAGCCAAATTTTGCTTGATTAGAACCTTTTTTGGTCTTGATCTTTGAGTTCTAAGTTTACTAACTTATTCCAAAATTGGTTGTGAATAGATTGACTGAAGGGAACGGTCAAAATCAAGTTCTAAAGAGTTCTAGTGTTGAGGTCAAGTTTCTAACATTGGCTCTTCATTTTTCTTTGCTTTTCCTTTGTTTTTATTTGTTTAAATGCTTAAGTGTTTATAACATGTTTGTTTAGTTTAGGTTTATTTCGTGTTTATGTTAGAAGCATGCTAGGTTGTTAGTTTTCTTGTTTCTTTTGTATTTTCTATTATGTGTTTCTGGGTTAGGGTTTTGTGTGTGTATGTGTGCATAGGCTTCATGCATACACATGAATACTAGAAGTATGTGTATCCATACAGTTGGGATGTGCATGCATACCCTATGTATGCGCACTCATATTCATGCCCAAAAAACCTAATTCATCTCTATTTGTTTTTCCTTTGTTTTATTTACATGTTTAGCCTCTATTTAACCTAGTTTTCATATCTATAACCATCTGTCTACTTTGTTTTGTTTTTATCTATGAACATGCATTGATGTATGGGTATTGTGATGCAGTGAGGTAAGTCATGCATAATCACATGGAGCAATAAACTGGTAACACTACTATAAGCCATAAGCAAACCACAATGAGTGATAAGCATAAAGCTTAAGGAGTAGGGAAAAGAGATGCAAACACAAGATAACACCGAGATGTGTTATTAAAGAGGAAACCAAAGTACTTAGCGCAAAACCTCTCCGCGACCCTCCAAGTCGAAATCAATCCACTACTGAATAAGTTGGAGTACGTGAATATCAAAAAAACCCTCCAAGCCTAATCTACCTAATGTACTTAAGCCCTTCCAGCTCCTGCTACTAATAAACTTCTTGAAGTTATGTCTTCACTAGCTTTCTGGATCTTGCAATTCTGCTCGATTGCATCCACCACTTTATGGCTTCTTTCAATGCTTCCCAAATGCACCAAAACTTCTCTCAACACTCAGAATGGGTGAGGTAAGTGTTTGGGCTAAGAACCTCTCAAGGATGTGTAAACGAAGAGGTCGGAGGAGATGGAAAGTTTAGAGGAATGATGTAGAGAATTCTAGGTTAAACAATCTCTAACTCTCAAGTGTTTGGCCAAGGTTTCTCTCTCAAAAGTTTTTTCAGAAAATACTCCTTCTTCTTCTTACATTTCATGGGTAATAAGGGTTTATATAGTATTGGTAAAGAATGGGAAATGTCACACTCCAAAAAGAAACAAGCAGTGGGTTCCGCGGGCCACTCGTGAGTTGGCTTGAGTCACAAGTCAATCGCAAAATCCAGCCTGTCAAAGACTTTTCAAATTACAACATGTGCTTCTCACGTGACTTGTTTCACAAGTCACTAGTCGCAAGTGAGTCTCAAGTCTAGTCGTGAATACCACTTCTTCACAGACTCTTCACCAAACTCTCACACACAACCCTTACATAAAATCCCACAAAAATACAGGGAAATGATTGAACAAAATTACAATCAAATTTGACATGGAATTAAAGCCAACAAAAAAACATAGTTGTAAATCACAACTTTACAATCTCCCCATTTGGCTATTCCATAACAAAACCCCTAAACAGACTCTAGACTTAAAATGTGAGCTTGGGAATAGAGGTAAAACTCACTCACACCTAAATCTAAAATTTGTGAAGCACTCGAACCATATACACCTATATCCTGAAGCACTTACACATAACAAATAACTTCATTAAGCACAAGACAAGTAGAATACAAGGCATGTATAGAGAACAAGTAAAAAGCGATTAAGACAAAAACAAGATATGAAAGCATATAGCATAACTTGATCAAATAGGAATAGTCATTAAGAAATGACAATAATGAACATTTATCAAGTAAATGATCATCTGGACGCGCAAGCAATTAAGAGAAGTGCAAAAACTAATTGCATGTCCAACAAGCACATGATGCATTAAAGAAAACTAAAGCAAAAAGCATAAATAACTGAAAGCATCAAGAAATGGCTATAAAAGCCAAGATACACAAAGTACTAAAGAAAAACTAAGTTTTAAACTAAAGTATTGAAAGCTTTAAAATAAAGCACTGTAAATAAAACTATAAGAGCAGTAAACATAGTCTCAAAATTCTACTCCCCCTCACAAACTACTCCCTATTTTTTATCGGAATGGCCAAAGGTCGTAGTCCATACTCGCCAAGTCTCTAATTTGAGTGGAGAGAGCAATAATTTGCTCTTGAAGATATGTCATCTGTGTGGTGATGTATGCGCGATGTTTGTCCAAAAATCTTTGCATAACATTTTATGATCGTTGGAAATCATCGAATCTATCAAGAAGCAGGTCAATATGATTAGGAGCATGAGGAGGTGCATGAGGATGAGCCTGTGGCTACTGTTGTGGCTAAGTAGGTGACGCTTCCATGTCTTCGAGATCGAGGGTGAAGTTGTCAATATCTTCATCAGTGATACCATCCTCAGGAGTAGTGTCCTCACCTTCTACTCTCTCTTCCTTTTATTCAGGAACACGAAGACGAGCTTTGCTCCTTGTCATTGTCTGAGCAGAAATCTAATCTTCCTTCTTCATCATTAGCAAGCCATGGGGAAATTAAACCCTCTCATGATGCATGATGGACATGATTAATCCCAGGAAAGGTAAAGTCATCCAGGATGTCCTCTTGCTTACACACTTTGCATGCAAATGGTAGATGTGAGCACATATGTCTCTGTCCTTCTTTAGGTACAAGTCATGAAGGAATAGCGCTAGAGAATGGGAAAGGTTCATCAAATTCTTCACTGAGAAGAGGTTGAACATCATGATGCATGCCAGTGTTCTCATTTTAGGAGAGAAATTGGTGGTGAGCAAGCACTTCCTGTACTGATCTCCCCCAAGAACTTGTGCTATTGTTGACACGACTGGCGATTTCCTCTTATCATATGGAAGAAAAGACTCTAGAACCACTAGCCTGATCTAAAAGAAGTTCTAAACAGACAAAGCTGATACTGTGAACTCCTTCCCTCTCACCCAACAATTTAGGTGATCTCCTTCAACACCTACATTTGAGAAGAACTCCCGAACCAAAACATGGTGCACATCCACTAAACTTGTGAGAAGTGGAGCCCATGTGCGATCTCTGAACACATCGGGGATGTAAGTACTCTTAAGAGATGGAAGGTCCATCTTTGTCTTCACAATAATGACTGCATCCTTGTAAAATACTGAGAATGCCTCAAAGGTATCTCTATTTTGAAACTGATCTTCTTCAAATCTTTGATGCTTAAGAGGTTTCCTCGCAGTAGTTTTCTTTTGAGGAGACATCTACAAAAATGAGCAACCATACAAACCGTACATAAACATGGTAACAAACTTGATTAGATACAAGTTAGTCCAAAAACAAGAACAAATAGAGGAAAATGCCTTAAAAAGAAACAAATGAGCATATCAAAGACATAAGAACATGTTATATGTGCTAAAAGGTCTAAAAAGACTTAACTAGCATGAATGAATGTAAGACATGTCAAGTGATAGAGTGTGCGCATCAAGGGTGCATCAAGTGTGCATGTGAGATGCATGCTCAATGCATGAACAAGCACTTATGGGCAAAGTGTGTATAACACACAACCAATGATCAAAACATGATAAACATGAGTAATTGTGATAATCCCCAAAATTTGGTACTCAACGGAGTCCAAAAGAGTGAAAAAATACCATAGAGACATTTTATCAAATACCTAGAGTGCACACACAACACATGTATGATGAATAATGCATGAACATGTGAAAAACTTGCCTTAATACATGTTAAAATGCCACAAGGGGCCAATACAATCATCAACAAACATAATGGGACTAAGCCTAATCAACAAAATTGAAAAATTTTGTAAAAATGAAGTTTTCCTAATCCAAAACACAAAATAAACCCAACCCTAGGTTTTATGAAATCAAAGAAAAAAACAAGAAATTAAAAGATTAAGAGTGATTAGAAATTCCTTGAAAGAGTCTTAAAGATGAAATCCAAGAGGGTTCTGGTGGTTTTTGAAAGAAAAAAAAAAGTGTTTTGGAGAGAGGGAGTCGTGGAGTGCAAAAAGACAATATGTTTTGAAAACTGAAATTTCAAGCCTTTAAAAACTATCCTTTTTTCGCATTTTGTGAGTTAGTGACTTGCAAGACAGTCATAAGCCTACTCGCGAAAAATGCAGATGCACAGGGCAAATTTTCGTGGGTCAAGTCTAAGTCGCGAAGGACTCACGAAACTCTCTGCCTCAAATTTTTAAGAAATTGAAATTTCTTTAGAATTTCGCAACTGGGGGCCACTCACGAAAGCACTCATGAAAAGGCCAGAAACTGAGTTTTTCAACACAAACAAATTGACATTTTGAGAAAAACTTTAAACAACCAAAGTG
The DNA here is from genome assembly GCA_023736055.1 of Quercus glauca. Lineage (NCBI taxonomy): Eukaryota > Viridiplantae > Streptophyta > Magnoliopsida > Fagales > Fagaceae > Quercus > Quercus glauca. The sequence goes on along the minus strand of CM043319.1, from coordinate 7,681,276 downwards.
ACAAAAATCACTTCTAGAAACACATGAAACACTCATAAAAAATTTGGGTTTGATCATCAAGCAATTGAGCATACAAAAATCACATTTGAGTATGAACAATCACACAAATGAAATAGGCATTCATTGAACATTAGACTTGTGTGTTGTGTGTATGAATCAAGTATGAACTAGTCCATAGTCTAGTATGAAGCTTCAATGATCAATTCAATCAAGTCATACACTAATAGCATGAAGTCAAGTGACCTATCTCACTAATAGAAATGAACATATATGACCTCTCACCAAAGTGTTTACATTGATTGAAAGCTTTTCATTTGGATCAATACAACTCAATTTTTGATTCTTTTTGATCAATACAACTCAATTTTTGAGCAACAATGCTGTGAAATTTTTTATATTTCTTTGAAGAATAAGCCTTTGGCTTTGGCATCATAAATTTTGGATACATTTTGCTCCAACTTTTCCTAGTCAAACTAGTTTTCGAAGTAAGGCTCTTTTAGCTCTTTCACCTTTTAGAGATTGACATTTGAAGAGCTTTTTGACATAAAAAATAAATGTGAGGAGATAGATAGAATCAAGTCTATGCATGTATCAAGACCAAATAAGACTATTGACTAAACATTCATAACAAGCTTAAAGATCTATTTACAATAGTCAAACATATATTTCTAGATTTCGTTCACACTTAAAAATGTGCATAAATAACAAGCTAAGCTCATAAATGCACTACGCCATTAGTACGAAGGTACTAGGCCAAATTCAACATGTGATATGACACAACACAAGTGATCAAACTTTTTGAGATTTTATACTTTTTATGAGTTTTTGGATTTTTTACTCACCCAAAAACAAAGCAATAAAGTAAGATCAACAAAACAAAGTAAACAAAGCAAAGACCAATAAAAGAAACATGCTAGGAAGGAAGCATTGAAGCAAGAAGAATACATATGACATGATGAATGAAACTATGACCCTAATACATTGGAAGTATTAATGAATGGACAAAGTAAAGAATCATGCATGAGTACCCTTTTTCACCCATACCGCACGGGTGTTTTGGGTGAGGTCCTTAGAAGGAGGGGTACGACCAACATAACTCTCAAACCTCGGGGTGAAGCTAGCTAGGCAAGATGAAATGTTCTTAAGCATTTCCATGACATCTCCAACGAGTTGACCCTCATTTTCTCCCTTAGCTTGCTTTCCTCTTGGAATTCTTCTTGTATTTCGTTGATCATGCAGAGAATTAGCCCACTTGAGAGCATAAAGCTTGAAGCAATTTGGTCTTGTGTGCCATTGAATGCCACAATGATAACAAAAATGCTTCACTTGAGGTCCCTTTTGATTCTTAGGCAATGACTTCCCTTTTGCCTTTGGTTTGGTCCAATGTCTTTCTTCTCAACGGTAGGGATCTCAATCTTGGGTTTCTCTACATTATATGCCAAAACAAACTTCATCTCCCCTTTTGGTTCACCACTCGAACTTCCTTCACCGATGTAGCCCAATCTGATTTTTTCCATGGAAGGCTTTTGAGATGAAAGCACACCATCAAGTTTCTTGGTTGTGATGCATTCCACTTTGACATTGGCTTGAATCACTTGAAGTTTGAGAAACTGGATCTTAGAGTAGGCATTCAACAACTCTTCTTTCAACTCTTCAACTTCACACTTGGAATCTTTAAGTTGTGCAAGAGTGGATTTGTGTTCTTCAATTTTCTTCATCTTCTTGACTGCACTTTTAGCAACTCCAGCATATTTGCCATGATCTTCAAGCAATGCATCGTACACTTCTTGAAGATTCTTATCACCTCCATTGAGGTACACATCCTCATCATCCGAAACTTCAACTTCTACACCTTCGGAGTGAACACCATGTTCTTCAACCAAATCACTCAATTCATCTTTGGAATCAACCGAGGTAATTGCCATAAATGTTGGATCATTACCATCACCATCACATTCTTTTTCTGAATCGCAATTTGAGCTCTTCAAGTCATTAAGGGTAGTTGTTAGCACTTTACCTTTTCCTCTCAAATAATTCAGACACTCTTTCTTCAAATGCCCATGACCATTGCATTCATAACACACAATCCCTTAGGATGGTGATAAGTCTTTTACATCCTTCTTCTTGAAGTCTCTTTTGTCATTCTTGGAGGATGAGAATTTTCCTTTGCCAAACGAATTCCCATTGTTCTTCATCTTTAGAAACTTTTGGAAGTTCTTTGCAAGATATGTCACCTCTTTTCAACATCATCCTCATCCGAGGAATCACCGGTTCTCTAATTTATGGTTTTGCGAGCAAGTGATTTGCTAGACTTGTGAGAGGGCAATCCAAGCTCATATGTTTGAAGAGAGCTAACAAGCTCTTGGATCTTGATCTCATCCAAATCTTTGCTCTCCTCTATGGTGGTGACTTTAGCTCGAACATTTTCGGGTAAGGATCTCAAGACTCTCCTTACAACTTTGACATCTTAAAACTTTTCTCCAAGATTGAGCTTGGCAATAACTATCTCATTGAGTCTTCCATAAAATGAGTCAAACGGCTCATCTTCACTTCCTCAAATCGAGTAGTGAGCATTTGTAATTTAGTGTCCTTGACCTTCTTGGTTCCCTCGTAGGTGCTCTCGAGGATGGTCCACGCCTCTTTAACAGTCTTCACATGAGAGATCCTATGAAATTCATTAGTAGAAACACCACAAAAGATAGCATTAACAGCTTTTCTATTGGCATTTGCCAATGCAAGTGTAGCCTTGTCCATCTCAAGCATGGGTGTTGTTGGTCTCACCCAACCATTTTCAATGGAATCCCAAACAATCTCATCAATAGCACATAGAAAAGCATGCATACGTCCTTTCCAAAATTCATAGTTACTCCCATCAAATAAATGAGGTGCATTGAGGGATTGAGATCTATCCATCTCAATCAGGGTCTAGGATCACACATGGATAACGAAATCCAAAAAGTGTACCCGCTCTGATGACAATTGAAAGCTCAATTAGTATGAAAACACTAATACTTGTTTAGACACCCAAATTTAAATTACAGCAAAATTGCTTTTACTTTAACTTATCTAAGTTCGGAACAAGAGTAAATGAAGCGCAATAAATTGATAACACTACTCTAAGCCATAAGCAAACCACAATGAGTAATAAACGTAAAGCTTAAATAGTAGGTAAGAGAGATGCAAACACAAAATAATACCAAGACATGTTATCAAAGAGGAAACCAAAGTACTCGACAAAGAAACTCTCTGTGACCCTTCAAGTTGAAATCGATCTGCTAGTGAATAAGTTGGAGTACACAGATATCAAAAAGACCCTCCAAGCCTAATCTATCCAATGTACTTGAGCCCTCTAAGCTCCTGCTACCAATAGACTTCTTGGAGTTTTGTCTTCACTAGCATTTTGGATCCTGCAATTCCACCTGATTGCATTTGCCACTCTACGACTTCTTCCAATGCTTCTAAAAGGCATCAAAACTTCTCTCAACACTCAGAATGGGTGAGGTAAGTGTTTAGGCTAAGAACCTCTCAAGGATCTGTAAATGGAGAGGTGAGAGTAGATGGAAACTTTAGAGAAATGATGTAGAGAATTATGGGTAAAACAATCTCGAACTCTCAAGTGTTTGGCTAGGGTTTCTCTCTCAAAAGTTTCTTCAAAAAATACTCCTTCTTCTTACATTTCGTGGGTAATGAGGGTTTTTATAGTATTGGTAAAGAATGGGAAAAGCCACACTCTAAAAAGCAACAGGCAGTGGGTTTCATTGGCCATTCGCGACTTGGCCTGAGTTGTGAGTCACTCATGAAATCCAGCCTATCAATGACTCATCAAATTTTATCATGTGCTTCTCACATGGCTTGTTTTACGAGTCACCAATAGTGAGTCCAGTCGCGAAAACCACTTCTTCACAGATACTTCACCAAACTCTCGCACACAACCTTTACATAAAATACAAGGAAATGATTGAACAAAATTACAATCAAATTTGACACGAAATTAAAGCCAAAAAAAAAAAACATAGTTGTAAATCACAACTTTACAGTGAGTGTCTAAGCTTCCTTAGAGGTTTGACTACTCATTTGAAATGAAATTAGGCTGAACACATAAAGATTTAATCCTTAGAGTTTCGAGCACTTTTTTCAAGTAGACACTTATAAATTTATGCCTCTCCTCTCTTTTATTCGCTTACATATATACAAGATTGAAAGCTCAAATAGTATTAAAACACTATAGCATGTTTAGACTCTCAAAATAAAATTTATGGCTAGATTGTGCTTTACCCTACTTAACTAAGTGCAGAATAAGAGTAAGTGTAACACAATGAAACTAGAACAACTCTCTAAAGCATAAGCATATACAATAAACAATAAATGTAAAGCTTAAAGACAAAGGGAAGAGAGATGCAAAAACAAGATTAGAACAAGACGTGTTATCGAAGACGAAATCAAAGTACTTGGCAAAAAACCTCTCTGCTGCCCCTTAAGCCCAGTCAATCCACTAGTGAATAAAATTGGAGTACAAGAATATTAAAAAGACCCTTCAAGCCTAATCTACCCAAGGGACTTGAACCCTCCAAGTTCCAGCTACCAACGTCCTTCACCAAGCCATGTCTTCACTAGTTATCTGGATCTTGCAATTAGCTCCAAATTATATCCACCGATAATGTCTTCTTCCAATGCTTCTCATACGCACCAAAACTTCTCTCAACACCCAGATTGGTTGAGGTAAGTGTTTGGGCTAAGAGCCTCTTAAGGATTTGTAATTGAAGAGGTAGGAGTGAAGGAAAACAAAAAGATATTGTGTAGATAATTGTGGGTTTACAATCTCTAATTGTCAATTGTATTGCAAGGGTTTTCTCTCTAAAAGTCTCATTTCAATTTCATGGGTAATGTGGGCCTATTGATGAGAATGAAAATTGTCATATTTTTCTCCCTTAATGTTTAGTCTTTTATACTTATTTGGTGCCTAAATGTACTCATTATTCTTATATTTTGATTTAGGATGCAAATGGAGGCATTACGTGCAAAACGTAGCTAACTGGGTGATTTTGGACAGTTTCAAGATCGCTTCGTAATTTGGGCATAACTCTCTCATCAGAGCTCCGATTGAGATGATTCAAGATTCTATGGAACTTCAAGAAAAAGCTCTACAACTTTCATGTTTTGAGTTTTGAGAGATACTAGCTGCATCAAGGTTGAAATCGGGCTTGAATTTGCTGCACCTGAACTGCTGATGTTCTGGAATGTTCCTTTGCCTAAAATTCTAATACCTAATGTGGTTTATTTTCAGAAGCTTCTAGATCTGGTGCACAAAAATTCCAAATTTGGATATTATTATTTAGAATATTTTTAGGAGATTTTATAGGCTTGAGAAAGGGGGAATTAACATGTAAAAGAAGGGAGGAGAAATCATATTAGACACACACGCCTCTCTCTCCCCTCTTCTCTAACTTCTCCTTTGAGTTTTCATCATAGCCTAGCTTGGCTAAAATTTTATACTTTGTTGAAGGAAATTGAAGCCTCAGAATCAATAAAACTATGAGATCTAATTTGTTTTTATTGTTCAATTTATGCTTTTAATATCGGATGTTCTTTTGTGCCTATTTTCATGATTGTCTCGTTTAATTACTAGAAGGCCTATTAGTTTATTATTCGTTGCAATCTCTTGCTAGGTTAGATATCAAATCCACAATTTTTTGATCTCTCTAATTTGTGAAGCAACCAAGATTTAATGATTTGCTGCGTCAGAAATTATTAGATCTTAGGAAGAACACTCAACTAAATTAAATGCAACCGCTTGAGCTTGTGTTGTTTAGCTTCATCGATCTCTCTAATAATTAAGGCTGCTACTAGATTAAACCTTTAGCGCTTGCCTTGGGTTGTTTAGTAGTTAGGGTTAATTAGATCGTTTGTTTTCTAATTAACTACGACTAAGGAGAAATAGGAAAATAGTTCCAACGGTGAATATTCAAAGTGTGATTTGATATATGCATGCTTTGATGATCAGTTACAATATTCCGATGGTGGATGTTGACTGAGACCAAGATTTGTTCTCTTGATTGATTTTGATACTTTTATTTAAATTGTTCTTTAGTTGTTTTTCTTAAAATTCTTTGCCTTATGCTCAAACCCTCCTCCCCCCATCCTTGTTCATGTAGCACAAAACTAGGCTAGATACTCTCTGTGGGAATGATCCTTACTCACACAACTACGTGTATTTTTAGGAGTATAAGTTTTATTTTTGGTTGCCTGCAATGGCACACCACTTATATAGTGTGGGTAAAGAAATAAGGAAAGCACTCTTTAAAAAGTTGCAGGCAAAGAGTTTTGCGGGTCACTTGCAAGTTGGCCAAGTCGCGAAGTGACTTGCAAAAACCAGCCTGGCATAAGTTTGTTCAACTTCTAGCATTTTCTTCTCACATGGCCTTTTTGTGGATTGTCCATTCGCGAACAAGTCGCGAACTTGACTGCCTTCATAGTTTTTCACCAAGCTCTCACACTCAACTCTTACATTAAATCCCACAAATATACAGGGAAATGATTGAACAAAATACCATAAAATTTGACACAGAATTAAAGCCAACAAAAATATAGTTGTAAATCACAACTTTACAAAATGAATAAAAGAAAAATTTTGTGTATATTAAAGTTGCAATGTAAACTTACATTATAAACATACAAAAAGCGGTAAATAACTAAATATTGGACAATTATACAAAAAGCAGTAAATATTTACAATTTTTAGCAAATGATTACAATATTTACCACTTTTTGTGTGTTTGCAATGCAAATTTATATTGTTCAACGAATGAAGTAAAAGTATGGTTGTTGAGTAGTTTCAAGCCAATAAAAACTAGAACTTACTTTGGCTGTTGAGCTATTTCAAGTCGATAAAACCAAAAGGAGTAATTTTCTTACCAATGTTGTCATCAGGGACGGACCCCTTTTCTTATTTTTTTTTTTTTTTACTTATTTTATATTTCATTTTTGTAGCTAGTAACTATCCAACTCAAAAACTTAACAAAAAACAATAAAAACATTCACAATGGTGATTGTATTTTAGCCAAAAAAAAAAATATTTTACCACCAAAGAACCAAAAAACCATGTGTTATTGGAGAAGCTAAATCTAAATTTTTCGCAACAACAATAAACTTGTATAAATACCAGTTGATTGCGGCAAGTTGTTAAAAATAATATACAATATTTTATTAAGATTATCTCTCTTCTATCAATCAAAAAACTCAAATTCTCTCTCTTCCTTTATTATTATTATTATTTTTTTTTAAGAAACAAACACACACACACACACACACAAGAGAGAAGAAAAGAGATTCTAATACAAAGGCACACCATAACGCCACTTAAAAGTCATGGTAACTTTTAAGGGAGGGTGGGGCAAGTTATACTAAACACGACACACTCTCTTAAGCAATGTAGGACAATTACCCATTCTTTTTTTATTTTTATTTTAATGAGTTGTTTACATTACTTTAAATGAAGTGGGATGGTAAAATAAATAAAGTAGCTTTTTTGGTGTATTGTAAAGGGAGGTGGTAAAATAAAATAAAAAATAACTTTTTGAGGTGATAAATGATAATTTTTAGCACCACTACTCTAAATACTCTAACTTAAAAAAAAAAAAAATAATAATAATCATAACCATCCTAGTATTAAAAAAAAAAATATATATATATATATATATTTTGTCTCCTTTTTTTTTTGGTCTTCGTTAGTAAATGATTACATCTTAATGTATTAAAAAACAATAATTTTGTGTATATATAATTTGTTAATACTATATGGATGCCTATTTTGAGTTTTTTTTTTTTTTTGTTTAGTTTTGTTCTATTGTTTTTTTTTTTTTTTTTTTTTTTTTTTTTTTTTTTTTTTTTTTTTTTTTTTTTTTTTTTTTCCTTATAATCCGGCCCTCTCTTACTTAATATCCTAGGTCCATCCCTAATTGTCATCTACATGTCACGAAATCCAAAGACCACACTCTGTCTATCCTTCGAAGTCTAACTCAAATATCATCCTTCATTTTTAAAGATCCATCATCCATGGAAAAGGCAATGGGCCAGCCACGATGTTGAGGATCTCTTACTAATTTAATTGAAAGATAGTGGCTCTTTTGTTCTGAAACACCAAATGTCCTGCATGACCTCTCTAACTTAATATCCTAGGTCCATCCTTGATTGTCATCTACATGTCACGAAATCCACACACCAAACTCTGTCTATCCTTCGAAGTCTCACTCAAATATCATCCTTCATTTTTAAAGATCCATCATCCATGGAAAAGGCAATGGGCCAGCCACGATGTTGAGGATCTCTTACTAATTTAATTGAAAGATAGTGGCTCTTTTGTCTTAACCACCAAATGTCCTCCATGACCTCTCTAACTTACTATCCTAGGTCCATCCTTGATTGTCATCTACATGTCACGAAATCCACGCACCACGCTCTGTCTATCCTTCGAAGTCTCACTCAAATATCATCCTTCATTTTTAAAGATCCATCATCCACGGAAAAGGCAATGGGCCAGCCACGATGTTGAGGTTCTCTTACTAATTTAATTGAAAGATAGTGGCTCTTTTGTCTTAACCACCAAATGTCCTGCATGATGTGTAGCAATGTTTCCGACGATTCAATAGCATTCACTTGTGGATTTTTACTCTATTAGATGTCATATCACGAACAACTATTGTGCAGTAAAACTTGTTATTCTTTAGGGAGTCCAAATCTTCTATCCTATTTTTCCTACTCCACCCTATTATAAAGGAAGCAGAAATCTATTGAAAGTTGTAGTGTCAAAATAAATCAACTAGGCCCAACGCCAGCTCCCATCCAGGCCCAAATGTTCATGGCGGAACGACCATGGTCTAATGCAACTATTTGGTAAATTTATGGTGGACTTAAATGTTATGCACCCAGTCTTCGAAGTAAGAAACATTTAACTTAAGCCCACGTCTATTTGAGTATTCATGAAGACCAACCTTAAAATAAAATAAAACTGTAATGGAGTCAGGGCATCACAATTCACAATGAAGGTTATGTCCACTCTGCTCATGATCTTGTTAAACTATCTCAAATTCTTGAGGAGACCAGCCTAATGAAACCGTTTGTAATAACCAAATCATCACAGTACGTTTTAATGCTTTGTCGTTCATGTTAAAATTTTAGTTTTATTTTTAAATTTCATTGATGTGGATTGAAGGAATTTTAGAGTTATTTCATTTTAGTGTGTTGACATAAAGCTAAAGCTTTGAATGAGGTTTATTAAACTTTAATTTGGTCAATTATTATCAAACCTTGAAGAACTGAATAAATTAAGCTTATTAGGGTATATGTTTCATGTGAAAAAAATGTAGGGTCTTTTGTCAACCAGGTAGCTATTTTCTGAAATATGTTATTCTAAGGTGCTAACAAATCATTAAGACCCTATTTGATAACCCTAACTGATAGGGATAAATCCCAAAGCAAATGGATCCAATTAATGGAGGCAGTCATAAGTGATAGAGTTGCCAAAAGAGACGGCCTAGTTATTCTACCAACCAAAGAACTAGTAGATGGACTCATAACTTGGACGGAGAGGCAAGGCAATGGATGGACTCTTTAAAGTGGATAGATCCAAGGGAGACGGTTTGTTGTAGCCATGTGGCACCTACATGGCATGAGTAGTCTCCAAGAATCCTAGTATGGAAATATCTTGCATTCTACGCCCAACCATAATCAGAGGAATCCCTACAAGGAAAGGATCTCATAAAATACAAGTATTAATGAGAATCTTCTCTAGAAGGAAATACCTTCTCCGCCAGGAAATGGAAGTCAGCTCTACTCTACTATAAAAACCTCAAAACCCTCATAAATCAAGGTACGCATAATCCCCCAGCTCTGGCACTCTAGAGTTGTAGAAATTTACTTTCTAACTTAACCTTCAAGGGTATTTGGCTGGTACCACCCCGGTACTCTCTGTAAGGTCTTCTGTGTTTTTGTATCGCAAGTTCTGTCAAGAGCACGTGAGAATCATGCAACTCAGTGACGATTTTTTGCATCATCAGTTGGTGCCATTTGTGGGGAACATGATAGTAGCCATATTACTGCTTCCCAAACAAAGAGTTGTATGGTACTCACACGCTAGATGGCTACCAACAACAATCAAGAAGGTGAACCATGCACTACTGCCCTTGAAAGGTAGGTACAGAATCTAGTCATAGATGTGGAATGCTTTACTAAGCAAAACTACAAACTGGAAAAACAGTTGGACCCAATAATCAAGGAAAGGAGCAAGAGAGTACCAGCCCCCATCACACCGCTGACAGGCAGGATCAAGTAGGACCAGAGGACAACAATGCCCTGAGCAGACAAGAACGACAGAACACCAGCCATCCATCTGTCATAGATACGACACCACCGCACATGGTTGTAGAGATGCAAATGATGAAGGAGAGGATGGACTTCATGACGAACGCCCTCAAGGGACGAGTGTCAAATGACCTTGACAAGCTAGTCCACAAGACAAACTTGCCCTTTACTGCGCCCGTCACCTCGTTCCCACTTCTAGCAAAATTTCGTATACTGCAGATAGAAGCCTATGATGGGTTTGAGGATCCTTTGGATCACTTGGAGTCATTGAAAACCCTTATACACTTATAAGGTGTTTCAGACCAGATAATATGCCGAGCTTTCCCAACTACACTGAAAGGTCCCGCCAAGGTATAGTTCAGCAGATTGACACCTAACTCCATCAGCACCTTCAAAGAGCTAAGTACGCAGTTTGTGTCGCACTTTATAGGGGGCATAGGTACAAGAAATCCACTGAGTACCTAATGAGCATCAAGCAATGGGAGGATGAGACATTGAAGTCCTACATAGCACGCTTCAACAAAGAAGCCCTTTCGATAGATAAAGCTGATGACAAGATACTTGTTACTACTTTTGCCAATGGCTTGCAGAAGGGAAAGTTTTTGTTCTCCTTTTAGAAAAACGACCCAAAAACCATGTATGATGTACTTTACTGAGCTACTTAGTATATGAATGCGGTAGATGCACTATTGGCCCGAGAGGAAAGACCTAAGAAAAGGGATACGCAGGAAGATGTGTGGTAGGAAAAAGGGTGAAAGATGACTAGGATCAGAGACCAACAAGAGGATAGGAGCTCCAAATCGCCCACTAAAAGGTTTACTAATTTCATCCCACTGACTACCTTGATCGATCAGGTCTTCATGCAGATCAAGGATGATGCAGCCTTGACGTGGCTAGGTGATGTGCATGAAATATATACAATAAAGTACTCACATATCTATATATTTAGCCTTACTTTTATGTTATTTTGTTACTGATTATATAATATCTTTGTGTTGCAGGTAACAAGGGCTTTACATGTAAAATGGGGCTAAGCCAATTAAATCAAGCCAACTTACATCCAACCAGGCATGAATTCAAGAGAAGACCAACCCAATTAAATTCAAGTCCAATTGGAGCAAGAAATCAAAGGAAATTTGCACCAAATCCAAGTCCAATTCGGATTAGGATTCCAGCCTATACATCAATTAGTATTTTTGGCATAACTTTTGGCTCAGATATCCAATTAAGATGATTCAAGTTGGGCTAGAAAGTTAACTGAAAAGGCTACAACCTTTTAGTTACCAAAAGTCCGAATTCTGATGTTAAATGGGCCAAAATCGTCGGTTAAATGAAGTCTAAAAATTTGGGATTTTCTCCAAACGGAAATTCAACTTGTAATAGGATTCCTTGACCTATTTAAAAGGCTCTTTAGGGAAAAAAGAGGGAGGAGAGAAACCTAAGAGGAAAAGGGGGCCTCGCATAGAAGAATTTGCTTTTGGGAGTCTTTCTGAAGAGGAGGATCTGAGGACAAAGGCAAGAGCTTCATTTTGATCAACCAATTCAGATGAAAAACATAAGTTTTATATGTTTTCTTTTGAATTTATTTATGAACTAAATTTTATTTTCTAGAGCATTGATGTAGTCTAGCAATGAATACACAATTTATTTTTTGAGTTATTTTATTTTTAATATTTCCATGATTGAGTGTTTAATTCTTATTCTTAATGCCTACTATTTTTTTTTATGAATTATTGTTTGATCAATTGAATTACAATGAGACCGAGAGGTGATTTGTTATTTTAGTTCTAGAATTAAACACCATTAGTTGAGCGAAAGTAGAGATGCTTTACCGTGATTATTGTGATTTTTCAGAAAATTCAAAGTACATAATGAGTCTCCAATTAATTAAATTCGCATAGAGATATAGAATTGTTAGTTGAAGATATTTTTGATATTATTCGAGAGAAGATATTGAATAGTTAAGGAATTTTTAATCATCAACGGGAGATTATTAGAAGTTAATAAGTAGGAAGAATAAATTGTGTGGGATTTGTTAGGTGAAATCAACCGCTCTAGATCCATTCTTATCATATTTTTACACTTTTAGATTTTTACGCTTTGTTAATTTTTTTTTATTCGTAGATTTATTTTTATCAAATAGTTTAGTTTAATTCAGAGAGTAGAACGTTCCTTTTATTTTTGATTTTCCAAATAGTAATTAATTTAGTGAATTTCGGTATTCAATAACATAGTTAATCCCTGTGGGTTCGACATTCGTTTTCTAAAAACACTTTACTACTTGTTACGATTCTATGCACTTGCAGATTATTTTACGCGAACAAGTTTTTGGCACCGTTGCCGGGGATTAACTATTTGTTATTGATATTGATACTAGCTGGATATTTACTACTTTAGATTTTATTTTAGTTATTCAAAAAAAAATTTAATTAGGTGCATCTGAGTTTGTTTTCTTTCTTTTCAAGAATTAGAAGTGCATGCCCCGATCTAAACTATTAGAGCGTACACTCCTTGATCCTGAAATTGAAAGAACCTTACGACAGCTCAAGAAAGAAAAGAAGAAAGAGGCAACACATCTCTATCTAATATGGCTGATCAAGAGCAAAAGGTGTTAAGAGATTATGCTATGCCGTTGGTAAATGGAGCTACATCGAGCATACGGAGGCCAGCCATACAAGCCAATAATTTTGAGATCAAGCCGGCCATCATTCAAATGATACAGCAGACTGTCCAGCTTAGGGGGCTGTCACAAGAGGATCCTAATGTCCATATTGCAAATTTCTTGGAAATTTGTGATACTTTTAAACATAACAGAGTGACAACAGATGCAATTCGACTAAGGCTTTTTCCATTCTCACTTAAGGATAAAGCAAAAGTTTGGTTGAATTCTTTGCCACCTGGCATCATTAATACATGGGAGGAGTTGGCACAGAAATTCTTAGCAAAATATTTCCCTCCCGCATAGACAGCAAAGCTAAGGAATGATATCACCATGTTCATCCAATTTGAGGGTGAATCATTATATGAAGCATGGGAGAGGTACAAAGATTTATTGCGAAGGTGTCCTCATCATGACCTTCCAGCATGGCTTCAAGTGCAAACATTTTACAATGGTCTAGGAGCTACAAACAGGCCTACGGTTGATGCAGCAGCTGGTGGAGCTTTAATGAGTAAAACTCATAAGGCAGCCTATGAACTTCTGGAAGAATTGGCGTCCAACAACTATCAATGGCCTACAGAAAGAGCAATGCCAAGAAAGATAGCTGGAGCTTTAGAACTTGATTCTATTACCTCATTGGCAGCACAAATGGCAACTTTGTCTCAACAACTAGGTAAAATGGATGTTAATGCTATTCAAACTAAAGTTGTTTGTGATCATTGTGTAGGAAATCATTCAAGTGCCGACTGCCAAGTGGGAAATCCTTTTGCTCAATTGAGTTATGGACAAGCAAATTACGTGTCAAATTTTCAATGTCAAAATAATCCATACTCAAACACGTACAATCCTGGATGGAGGAATCACCCCAACTTCTCATGGAGCAATAACCAATGGCAGGCTAAACCACCTCAGCAATTTCCACAGTAAGAGAAGAAGCCGACACTTGAGGACATGTTCATGCAATACTTGCAGAAGACAGATGTGGCGATCCAAAACAACTTAGCTTCAATCCGTAATCTTGAGGTGCAGATCAGTTAGCTCTCAAGCATGCTCACAGAGAGGACTGCAGGAACTTTGCCTAGCAACACTATCACCAATCCGAAAGAACATGTAAAGGCAATATCAATGAGAAGTGGACGAACATATGAGGAGCCAAAAGTAACAAATGCCAAACAAGATGAAGCTGTGGATAACGAGGAGTCAAAGATGAAGGAAGCCAAGTCAGAGATGAAAGAAGTGGAGCAAGCTGAGAAGACTAAGGAGAATTAAAGAGCTTCAAAATCCAAAAAATCTAGGGAAGTTACTTTTGAGACTTATTCTCCTTCAATTTATGATCCACCAATTCCTTTTCCCCAAAGATTAAGAAAAAACAATGTGGATGATCAGTTTTCTAAATTTCTAAGTATATTTAAGAAATTGCATATTAATATTCCTCTCATTGAAGCTTTGGAACAAATGCCTAAATATGCTAAATTTTTGAAGGATATTATATCAAAGAAGCAGAAATTGGAGGAGCATGAAACAGTAATGCTGATAGAGGAAAGTAGTGCAATCTTATAAAAGAAGCTGCCGCCTAAGCTGAAAGATCCGAGGAGTTTCACTATCCCTTGCATTTTAGGAAAATCTTATTTTGATAGAGCTTTATGTGATTTAGGGGCAAGTATTAATCTAATGCCTCTCTCTATTTTCAGGAAATTGGGTCTTGGAGAAGTAAAGCCGACCACTATTTCTTTATAATTGGCGGATAGATCTATTAAATATCCAAGAGGAGTCATTGAGGACGTATTAGTAAAAGTTGACAAGTTCATCTTCCCGGCTGACTTCATTGTCCTTGATATGGATGAGGATGAGGAGATCCCTTTGATATTGGGTCGACCTTTCCTTGCAACGGGGAGAACCTTAGTTGATGTCCAGCAAAGAAAACTTGTTTTGAGGGTCGGAGAGGATGAGGTCACTTTTGATGTATTTAAGCCTATGAAATTTCCTTCCAAGACACATTCCTTTTTTCAAATAAGTGACCGAGACGTGATCTTGGCCGATGAGACTTGTGCAATTGATTTTCTAAAGTTACCACTTGAGGTATGTCTTACTCGCTCTACACTTGTTAAATTCAATGATGAAGAGGTTAAAGAGTGTGAAAGATATTTGGAGTCTACACCACTCTTTCCTCTTTCAATGCAACCAAAAGTGGAAGACTTAAAATCATGTCAGACAACATCTCCACCAAAGGAACCACCTAAACTTGAGCTTAAACTGCTTCCATCAAAGTTAAGGTACGCTTTCTTAGGTCAAGACTCTACTTTTCCAATTATTATTAGCAGTTCTTTGAGTAAGTGTTACGCCCCAAACCCGATACCCGAATTTGTGATCATGACCGGCATGCTAATATCAAGCCTAAACCTGATATTAACAAGAACCAACTTAACTTTTTCAAAGCTTTAACAAAAGCTTTCCTCTTTCTTTTCATTCTTGTTTATTTTCTTCTTTATATAACTTTTCACTTGACATTCAGAGCATCTACACTGTACTCAAAGAATAATATAATCCACCAATTACTCAAATTCTGAATCTTACATAATATATCTCTTAATATTGTAAGACGCACAACTTTATTTAGATCCTCAAATATACAATACTAAAAAGCTAAACATCGAATTACTAATTTGGGATCTATACTTTTAAAACTAAAAACCAGCTCCTTCCAAAACTCGACTAAGGCTCCCTCTACTCCAAAATAAAACCTGCTAACTAAAAGAGTGGAAGGGGTGAGCTACACAGCTCAGTAAAGGTAAGATATATGAGAATTTAATAAGGATGCATGTAAATCCATTCATTTCATTTCATAAATATTCGGATAGGAGAACATCTTTTCATGCATCGTATTTTATACTATTCATAATAATAACTTATACACTCCTCGTAGGAAAATAATTGTTCTCCTTTTTCTTATCAGAATAATATTATCGAAAACTTTCGGATTGAATTTCTTTCATTTCTTACAAAGTCACCAAATATATTTTCATTACAAAATAATCATTTTAACTTAAAATCATATAATCGGTAACTTTGTCTTAAATTGGAAGCATCTTAAAGAATAATAAAACTTTCCTTCATAAACTTCTTCTTGTAAAATATTATAACTTTCCGAATTATAAAACTTATCGTTTCATAAAGAAAAACAAATATCAGATAACTTCAGAACATGAACCTGTACTCTCTTCAGAAACTTTATCTTTATAGCATAACAGAACTTCAAAAACTTTTATCTTTAATGAACAACTTTCTTTTTATCAGAAACTTCTTCTTTTCATGAGAGCTTTTAACTTTTCATAATGCATTTAACAAAATAATTCTCTCATGATTAATAACATAATATAACTGTTCATAAATAACTTGTTGGTTAGTCCATATCTGATAAGTTTGTACAGAGAAGGCCTCATCACATTTGGGTGACCTCATGTGCATGATATTGTCCTCTTTGGGAGGCCTGATGGCACATCCCCTCAAGATTTTGTTCCTCCCTGCCATCCGTACACATTGGGGAGAAGGCCTTATTTAGATTAGAGTTACGGGCAACCCTATTTTCTCTACTTTAAATGGCCTAGAGTTACGGGCAGCCCCATTTCCTCTACTTTAAATGGCCAAACAGATAACATTTTTCCATGGAAAGCTAGTAATTAATCCCTACTGGCCGAGTTCAGATCATCAGAGGACATAACCCGAAAACATTTCATATGTATTCATCATACTGAAATTCATAGTTTGCATTACATTTTACAATAATAGCATTTCTATTGTTTTCTTTAATCATCATGTTTGTGGAATTAGTAATAGCATTAATATGCTTAAATCATATACATAAAGTTTCGAAAGCTCAGGAACATATCTTTGTCTAATAATGCTTACATGCCATATCTCTAATAAAAAAACCTTTTAATGCATAAGATACTTTAAAATAACCTCATGACTTACCAAATGCCCATATAACTTATCCCTTACCTGAAAGCAGAGGAACCGAGAGCCTAAAGTCGAAGGAGCTTAGACTTGGCGATTGGTAACACCTAAACCGAAATCAAAGCTTATTACTATCAATTACTTCTTAACATAAACTTACACATTCATCTCAAAGCCTATCTCTTATAATCAAAGAAATCCTAATCCCACCTCAAAGAGGTTCCCACAAACATATTATGCAAACATAAACAAATGATGTACCAAACTAAAGAAAACCATCGTTCTCATATTTATATCATATCTCCATAGGAGCCAACTTCTTTTCAAAAGGTGCTTTGAGATTAGGGCAATAATGCAAGCATAAACATAAACCCTTTTAAGCATGGTCATGTAACGATAAACACTCGCATGGCAACATGCAACACGTTGAACAAAACAGCAACATGAAAAAGCAGTAGAATTATTTAGAACCCCTCTTTTGAGTTCTAAACCTTGAACCAAGCTATAGAAATTAATCTATGATCCAGACATACCAAATGATGAGCATAATAAATTATAGCTCAAATCATTCACCCCAACTTTAGAATTAAATCCTCAAAGTTAGGCATGTCCCTTACTGTTCACTGTTTTATTCCAGCAGCATATACTTCACTTATAAAATACAAAAAGGTCACCAAATTCCATCCAAACCTCATGAAATTTTACATAGAAACTCCTCTGTATGTCCACTATATACCATAAAAAATTCATAGTCAAATCATAAAATCATAATTTACTAAAAATCACAAAATACAGCATACTCAAATCTGTCCTGACAGAATTTCATGCAAATTTAGAAATTAAATCATTATTTTTCCATTCATCCAAATGCTGTGAAACCATTCCACAACAACCGTATGTGTCTTAGCTTTCATAGAAAATAACCCTCGTATCCAAATTCACTATATACAATTTAATACACAATTTATCATGCATGAACACAGAATCTGTCACAGTAACAGCTTTGAAACATTTTCTTGTAAATTCACAAACAATTATCAAAGGATAGTATTTTCATATGGGGATTTTTATGCACTCATTAAACATGTTATAAAACACTTATATACAGTCATTTAACCATTTAGAGCAAAATTACATGCAACCAAAAATCCCAGCAGTAACATCCATAGTACTCATCCTAACTTTCTCTCACTTCCTTAATCATACACAATCCTTAATTAGTAAAAACCCTAAGCTACCTTCAACAAATCACCAACACAATTTCAAAGCTTCTTAAAACAGCATATATATATATATATAAACTTACAAGTTCATGATTCCCTAATTTCACAAACCACAAATACCATTACTAAAATTCTTTAAAGAAATCATGGATTCTAAGATGAGAGTAGTTAGCCCTTACCAATTTTCTTGTTCTTGAGGGGAATTAGAGGTAGAGCTTGAGAGAGTTTTCTTTCTTTTTGGTGTTGGACCCATAGGCATGAGAGGGAGGGAGTTTCTTGATTGTTCTAGCTTCTTTGAGAAAGTGTGAATGAGAGATGAGATAGCCTTGTCTTTCTTTTAAGGTGTGGACCGTGGACTTGAGAGGAGACTCAAGAGAGCTTCCTAGCTCTTTCCTTAAGAGAAAAGAGAGTAAATTTGAGTTAAGAATTTCATATTTTTCCTTGGACCCGTGGGAATAGAGAGGGAGAGATTTTCTTGGAAATTCTAGTTGCATGGAAAAGTCACAGAAGAGATGTGGAGCTTGTTCATTACATGGCCAGCCAAGAGGTCTTTGGGTATGACAACATGCATAGTACTTTGGCTTAAAGTGTGTGGAATTTCCATTGGTTGCATGTGTGGATGGAGTTCTACTATAATATCTCATGCATCATACATAGTTAAAACACCAACAACTATATATATATATATATATATATCTCCCTCTCACATAACTTAACCACTTAATATAGTTTTGTACATACTTAGTATATATTTATAATACCATTAGCCATTTCGATTATTTATAATCTTTACAATTCTTATTCAATGGCTTTATATAAAAATATGCTTATTAAATACTCTTATATTAATTATAAAAGAAAGTAGCTTAAAATAATAATTACTCATTCAAACACATAGTTAATATAGGGTTGGGTCGGGGTGTTACAAAAAGTTGTTGAGAATGTTGCGGGAACACAAAATGGCTTTGGGTTGGACCATCTTTGACATCAAAGGAATTAGTCCTTCAATTTGCACACACAAGATTTTAATGGAGGATAAATATAAGCCGATTGTCCAACCCCAGAGAAGATTGAATCCATCAATGCAAGAAGTGGTGCATAAAGAAGTGTTGAAGCTATTAGATGCCAGAATTATTTATCCTATCTCGGACAATGCATGGGTAAGTCCAGTACAAGTCGTCCCAAAGAAAGGTGGAATAACCGTGATAAAAAATGATAATAATGAACTTATACCAACAAGGAGGGTCACGGGATGGCGAATATGCATAGATTACAGAAGACTTAATGATGTAACTCGGAAAGATCATTTTCCTATACCTTTTATTGATCAAATGCTAGAAAGACTTGCAGGGCATGCTTACTACTGTTTTCTAGATGGATACTCTGGTTATAATCAAATAGCCATCGCGCCTGAAGATCAAGAGAAGACCACTTTTGCTTGTCCATATGGAACATTTGCATATAGGCGGATGCCTTTTGGCCTTTGCAATGCGCCAGCCACATTTCAAAGATGCATGATGTCCATCTTCTCGGACATGGTGGAAATTTTTTTAGAAGTCTTCATGGATGACTTATCTGTCTTTGGATATTCTTTTGATAATTGTTTGTCTAACTTATCTTCAATTTTGTAGAGATGAGAGGAGACAAATTTAGCATTGAACTAGGAAAAATGCCACTTCATGGTAGAGGAGGTGATAGTGCTGGGACACTGAATTTCCTCTAAGGGAATTGAAGTTGACAAAGCAAAAATAGAAGTGATCGAAAAACTCCCACCACCAACCAATGTGAAGGGTGTGAGAAGTTTCTTGGGACACGCTGGATTCTACTAACGGTTTATTAAGGTTTTTCCCAAATTACTAAACCTCTTTGCAATTTGTTGATTAAAGACACTCGATTTGAATTTTCTGATGAATGCTTGCATGCTTTTGAAACACTGAAAAAGAAATTAATTTCAGCACCTATAATTGTGTCATCGGATTGGAATTTACTGTTTGAATTAATGTGTGATGCCAGTGATTATGCTATAGAGGCTATTTTAGGGCAGAGAAAAGATAAAAATTTTCACGTTATTTATTATGTAAGTAGGACCTTAACAGAAGCTCAACTGAATTATGCCACTACTGAAAAAGAATTATTAGCAGTTGTTTTTGCTTTTGACAAATTTCATTCTTACTTGATAGGTTCAAAGGTGATTGTCTACACCGATCACTCTGCTCTGAAGTACTTGCTTGCAAAGAAGGATGCTAAACCAAGATTGCCTCGATGGATTTTGCTTCTACAAGAATTCGTTTTGGAGATTAAGGACAAGAAGGGTATTGAAAATTTGGTCGCGGATCACTTGTCTCGGATGGAGCTTCAAGGTACGGATGATGAGCAGCAATTTCAAATAAAAGAAGCATTCCAGGATGAGCATGCCGACATAGTCAACTACTTGGGGTCGCGAATTCTACCTCCCAGGATGGCATATCAACAAAAGAAGAACTTCTTCTCCGACTTGAAATATTATTTTTGGGAAGAACCTTTTTTATACCGGCACTGTGCGGACCAGATAATCAGAAGATGTGTGCCCGAAGAGGAGATGGAGAACATACTCAGACATTGTCATTCATTGGAAGTTGGCGGCCACTTTGGTGGTGCAAAAACAACAACAAAAATTCTACAGTTAGGGTTTTATTGGCCATCTATTTTTAAAGATGCATTTAAATTTGTTAATTTGTGTGATCATTGTCAAATAGTTGGAAATATTTCTAGGAAACATGAGATGCCTTTAAACAATATTTTAGTTATTGAATTATTTGATGTTTGGGGTATAGATTTTGTGGGTCCTTTTCCATCCTCATATTCTAATAAATTTATTTTGGTGGTTGTAGATTATGTCTCCAAATGGGTGGAAGCAGTCGCCTTGCCGACTAATGATACGAGAGTCGTAGTGAATTTTCTACGAAAGAATATCTTCTCCCGATTCGGCACTCCAAGGGCAATAATCAGTGATGGCGGAAAGCATTCTTGTAATCGTCAATTTGAAGCACTACTGACTAAGTATGGAGTTACACATCACATGGCAACACCATACCATCCTCAAACGAGTGGACAAGTCGAGGTATCTAATCAAGAGCTGAAGCGTATATTGGAAAAGACCATGAATATCTCTCATATAGACTGGGCGAGAAAGTTAGATGATGCTTTATGGGCCTATAGAACAGCATTCAAAACACCGATCGGGATATCAACATACCAGCTCATTTATGGAAAAGCATGCCATCTACCAGTGGAGCTAGAACACAAAGCCTATTGGGCGACAAGGATACTAAACTTTGATCTACAAGCAGCTAGCGAGAAGAGAATATTGCAAATCAATGAGATGAATGAGTTTTGCAATAATGCTTATGAGAATGCTCGAATTTACAAAGATAAAACTAAGAGATGGCATGATAAGCATATTCTAAGTAGGGAATTTGAAGTCAGGCAAAAAGTTCTATTATTTAACTCTAGACTTCGACTCTTTCTAGGAAAGTTGTGCTCTCGGTGGTCAGGACCGTTTGTGGTAACCCAAGTTTTTCCCTATGGGCGGTCGAAGTCCGTCATGAAAAAAAAGGGACATTTAAAGTAAATGGACAGATATTAAAACTCTATATGGATGGTGACTTTAACTCAGAAAAATGCTCCATCGATCTCATCAGTAAAAAAGGATGAGAGGATAACGTCTAGCTACAGACGTTAAATAAAGCGCTTTTGGGAGGCAACCCAAGTTTTTTATTTTTATGTTTATGTTTTTATTTTTTATTTTTAAATTTTTAAATTTTTTCTCTTTATCTTATTGTTTTTTCTTTCATTTTGTAGGAATAAAGAGACCAAAGAAATCTTCAATGGGTACACGGCTGCACCTTAAGGAAAAATATTCAATTAAAATCAGGGGAGCATCTCTTCTCCCTTCTCATTCTTTTATTTAGTTTTTCTTCCTTTTTCCCATTGAGGAAAATGTGAAAATTAAGTTTGGGGGAAGGGAATTTATTTTATTTATTCAAAAAAAAAAAAAAAAAACTTTCTTTTGCCTAGCTTGAGGTTTGTGTTTTAAGTTCATTATACTACTCTTGCTTAAAGAATTTCATTGCTTTCATGCTCAATTCATTGCACATGCACGTAGCCACTCAGACACAACTTGTTGTTGAAGGATAAAAATGATTAGAAAATCTTGATGATAACAATGTGGAGACTGTAACCCTTGTGAGTTTTGAGCCAATCATTATTTTTGGAGGGTTATTTATTTTTTTCTAATCTTAAAGTTCATTTGGAAGTGTGTAACATATTTCCCTTGTTGTAGTCTCATTGTTCTTTCTTTTGGCCAAGAAAAAATGATTTTATGCCACACTTGAACCTTTTGAAGTCATTGATGTTGAATGAACTATACTAGTCTTTGAGAGATGAGATTAGGCCTTTTTTGTCTATTTTGAGCCATATATGTGTTTTTCTTTTTTGATACATTATCGCTAGTCACCCCATTGAGTCTTTTAATTAGCCTTTCTTTCTTAAAGCCCTTATCCATAGTGTTTCAAGATGGAATTTGATCAGTTTGTTTCAATGTGGTGGTTTGTGTGAGAATTCAAAGAAGAAAGGAAAAAAGAATTGAAAAAAAAAAAAAAAAAAGGAAAAGTGTCAAAAAGAAGAAAATAAAAAGGGTTCTCATCAAATTTTAAGAAGTGAAATGTAAAGGAGTATTGCTTTGAAGAAGAAGAGTTGAAAAAAAAAATGTTGAATGGAAATTCCAAAAAGAGTTGACATTCCGACAAATCTTGAAAACACTTCTTATATTTACCTTTACCCATTTTTATTTCATTCCCTTTACTTTTACCCTACATTACGTCCTAATAAAGTCCTTATTTGGTCTTGAAGATTGTGTAGTTCAGATATTGATATGACTGAATAAAAAGTGTGGTATAAATTCTTTTTGGCATCTTTTCATGAGACTACTTGTTCTTTCTTGATTAAGCGTTTTTCATGTGATTTATATGTGAGATTTTTATTTTGCTTACATTATTCCACTCACATATATTGTTGAGAGTGTTACACCCCATTTCAGAGTGATTTCATTTGTTAAGTGATAACACCGAAAAGGTTTGAATTGAAGCATACTTTCAAATAGAAATTCGAGTCAAGTTTATTCTAAAACTAAGAGCATGTTTGGGTTGGCTACCACTTTTCACTCACATTGAGTTTTGATGGCATGAGAAATTTCTTTAGCATTTGTAGTGTTTTTGAACTTGAACTAATCCTCTTTGCAAAAGGCAATTGAAATTTTTTTAAAAAAAAAAGAAAAAAAAAAGAAAGGATTTTCTTTGTTTTGTTTATTTTAGAATTCATTCTCAGAATTTTATGGGTATATTCCCTGCAAACCCTCACGAGATTACAACTCGTCCACTAGTGTAAGCTAGGGGTTTAAAGGCATGTTGCATACACTAAATGCAATCGAAATTTCTAGTGAAAGTGGATTAGTTAGGATATTTTCTTTGTTTTGTTTCTCTTTATCTGTTTTGCTCGAGGACTAGCAAAATGTAGGTTTGGGGGTATTTGATGTGCATGAAATATATACAATAAAGTACTCACATATCTACATATTTAGCCTTACTTTTATGTCATTTTGTTACTGATTATATAATATCTTTGTGTTGCAGGTAACAAGGGCTTTACATGCAAAGTGGGGCTAAGCCAATTGAATCAAGCCAACTTACATCCAGCCAGGCATGAATTCAAGAGAAGACCAACCCAATTAAATTCCAGTCCAATTGGAGCAAGGAATCAAAGGAAATTTGCACCAAATCCAAGTCCAATTCGGATTAGGATTCCAGCCTGCACATCAGTTAGTATTTTTGGCATAACTTTTGGCCCATATATCCAATCGAGAGGATTCAAGTTGGGCTGGAAAGTTAACTTAAAGGGCTACAACTTTGTAGTATACTAAAAGTCCGAATTCTTACGTTAAATGGGCCAAATTGTCAGTAAAGTAAAGCCTAAAAATCTGGGATTTTCTCCAAACGAATTCAACTTGTAATAGGATTCCTTGACCTATTTAAAAGGCTCTTTAGGGAAAAAAGAGGGAGGAGAGAAACCTGAGAGGAAAAGGGGGTGCCACATAGAAGAATTTGCTTTTGGGAATCTTTCTGAAGAGGAGGATCTGAGGACAGAGGCAAGAGCTTCATTTTGATCAACCAATTCAGGTGAAAAACATAAGTTTTATTTGTTTTCTTTTCAATTTATTTATGAACTAAATTTTATTTTCTAGAGCATTGATGTAGTCTAGCAATGAACACACAATTTATTTTCTGAGTTATTTTATTTTTAATGTTTCCATGATTGAGTGTTTAATTCTTATTCTTAATGCTTACTTTTTTTTTACGAATTATTGTTTGATCAATTGAATTACAATGAGACCGAGAGGTGATTTGTTATTTTAGTTCTAGAATTAAACACCATTTGTTGAGCGAAAGTAGAGATGCTTTACCGCGATTAGTGTGATTTTTCAGAAAATTCAAAGTACGTAATGAGTCTTCAATTAATTAAATTCACACAGAGATATAGAATTGTTAGTTGAAGATATTTTTGATATTATTCGAGAGAAGATATTGAATAGTTAAGGAATTTTTAATCATCAACGGGAGATTATTAGAATTTAATAAGTAGGAAGAATAAATTGTGTGGGATTTGTTAGGTGAAATCAATTGCTCTAGATCCATTCTTATCATATTTTTACACTTTTAGATTTTTACGCTTTGTTAATTTTTTTTATTCGTAGATTTATTTTTATCAAATAGTTTAGTTTAATTCAGAGAGTAGAACGTTCCATTTATTTTCGATTTTCCAAATAGTAATTAATTTAGTGAATTTCGGTATTCAATAACATAGTTAATTCTTGTGGGTTCGACATTCGTTTTCTAAAAACACTTTACTACTTGTTATGATTCTGTGCGCTTGCAGACGATTTTACGCGAACACTAGGCAAGTTAAAGGGAGATCCGAATAGGAGGTCCAAAGATAAGTACTGCCGTTTTTATCGTGACCACGATCATGACACATCTGAATGCTACGACTTGAAGCAATAGATCGAGGCCCTCATCAGATAGGGAAAGCTACAACAATTCATCAACAAGAAAGAACATATAATAACCTGCCGCAAGAACAGGCTGGTAGGAGGAATGACAAGCACCCTACGCTGCCCTTAGGAGACATAAGGATGATAGTAGGGGGCACCACAGCATTTGGCTCGACTAGGAAGGCATGAAAAACCTACCTTAGGATGGTTCAGAACGTCCAGCTGACGAGGTTCATCCTAAAGATGGAACTGCTGAATAACCCCATAGTTAGGTTTTCAAAGGAAGACGCTTGACGTCTCCACCACCCCCATGATGATGCTCACGTTGTTAGCATATGGGTGGGAGACTACGACACCCATCGGGTCCTAATCGACAATGGAAGCTCTGTTGATATCCTGTATTACCCGGCGTTCCAGTAAATGAGAATCGAGAAAGAACGACTTGTACCAACCAATGCACAACTTGTTAGGCATGAAAGTATACCCCATTAGGGCAATTACATTGCCTGTAACGGCTAGAGATGACCTTTAACAAATCACTAAGGATGTTACTTTCCTTGTCATCAATTGCTTATTTGCTTACAATGCCATACTAGACCAACCTACACTCAATTCGTGGAAGGCTGTGACTTTAACCTATCACCTGATGATCAAGTTTTCCACCAAATACGGGGTAGAAAAGGTATGTGGAGACCAAGTGGAAGCGCGCAAATGCTATATAGCGATGTTGGAGATGGACGACCATTTACAGACTTTGAGCATAGAAGAGCAACGGACGATTGCAAAGCCCATTGAGGAGTTGAAGGAGATACTTCTCGATGACTCCAAACCTAAGCGGATAACTAGGATCAGCACTAATGAGCCTGAAATTTACAATCGGCATTAAAATGATACCGTCATTAACCAAAAGACAATGTCAGGCATTTATTATGCTCATTGATGACAACACGTAATGGACGAAGCAACGGTCACAAAATGAGCTGTGAACTTCAGACAAAGATTTTGTAATGCACTAGTCGTTGAACATAAATACAACAATTCATTACCCATTGATTAGACACTGAACTATAAAAGAGAAGGTAATAGAATTTAAAGGTACATAAAAAATAATCTACGAAATCACTCTCCAGTTTGTTTCTCTCTAAAATCTTTCTCCCTTACTGACGTAAGCATCAAAGGCAGTTTGGCTAACGCCACACCGATGTGTTACTCTGCCACCCAATTCATTTTGTAGGTTTTTCCTTGAACAGAGATGACTCCAATCATAGCTTCGTCCATCCGCTACGACAAGGAGCTCAATTACTGATTTTTTGCATCATCAGTTTGGCATCATTGGTGGGGACACTAATCATTCAAGCCATCTTTCCCAGTGATAAAAGAGTTCCTCAAAGTATGAGATGGAAGTAGAGACTACACCTCAGCCAGATGCTATGTAACAGCAACAAATCCAAGCCCTTTTGGCAAATGTGGAAAAGTTGACTCGCCAGGATGAAGAACTGCGAAAGATAATGGAATCCCAAAACGCAGAACATCAGCGAACAGGTGAAAACCAAAATGAAGAATAATCAAACTCTCAAGCTAACAGGCAAGACAGGACCTCAGGAGAAGATTCCACCAGAGTGGAGAATGAGCTTCGCAACATGAGGAAAGAGATGGATGAACTAAAAAATGCTATGAAGGACAAAGGCAGATAGAATCTGGATGGGATGATTTGAAGGACAGACTCACCATTCAGTACTGAAGTGCTGAACCGTCCCCTCCCACCAAAATTTCGTCTCCCACAGTTGGAGTAGTATGACGGTTCTAAGGATCCCTTAGATCACATCGAATCATTCAAGACGCTGATGCTATTGTAGATGACCCAAAATAAGGTGATGTGCAGGGCATTCCCAACAACACTGAAGGGAGTAGTCAGAGTATGGTTTAACAAGAAACCCCCTGGAACTATTGCAGACTTTAAACAACTCAGCAAGGGTTTTGTTCGTCATTTCATTGGGGGGGGGGGGGGGCAAAGACACAAAAAGCCAACTGGCCATCTTCTCAACATTCAACAAGCAGAAGGAGAATCACTAAGACAGTACATTACCCGATTCAATAAGGAGCTACTACAAGTAGACGAAGCTGAAGATTAAGTCATCTTAACAAATTTTCAAGCAAGGTTGCTACCCGAGGATTTCTTCTTTTCAATCACTAAAAGTCCATTAAAAACAATCATGGAGTTGCTTTGAAAAGCTCAGAAGTACATGAATGCAAAAGACGTGGTGCTCACAAAGGAACTATTGCTAGACCTAGTCGTCATTCCTGAAAGGAAGAAGAAAATATTAAAAATAAAAAATAAAAATAAAAATGAAGACAAAAGCTCAGGATTTCAAGAGAAAAAGGGAAAGAAGCACTTACTCTTCTTCACAACTTCCAAATTTTTCTGAACCTTAGTAGATGGTTCCGAACCCAAAAAATGAAGAAATAAAGATTGAGGAGAGACGAGCTCATCAAAATCCTTGACAGACTCTAAATATTCCTTTACTTTCTCAACACAACGTTGATACCTCTTTTTCAGACGAGGACGTTGGGAAACTGCAAATGAAAACACAAGTATGTCACATACTAGCTGTAACGTCCCATTAAGTCAAAAAAAAAAAGGTGTAAGTCAGATTTTTGAGTTCACACATGCCTCCCAACTACCCCACCCATTCCCCACCACTCATTTCACTCATCTTATCTCCTCTTTAGCTGGCTCACTTCAATTCTTTTCTTCTTCTTTTTTTTCATTATATCTCAACACAATGCAAACATTTCTCTTATACTCCCTCATCCTCTCCCACGGTACCCACTCCAAATCAACGTCTCCACCATTGTTTTTCCGGCAAGATCATCGGAAAATTGTTGAGAACCCATAAGCACCTTCACATCCTTCTTTTGAGGTAAAGTTTCTAATCTTTTTGGTGGGCTTTATACTTTTCATTGAGGTTATTTTTTTATCTAAGCTTTAATAATGATGCCCATGTGATTTTTGACCATTGGAAGTGATATTTATGTGTTTACATGTATGGGCTCTATATTGGTGGAATTATTTGATGAGTGGGTATATGGTTTGTGCTAATGATGACTACTTAAGGTTTATTTATGGTGGAAAATTTAGGGGTTTTGAGTTATAACATGTGATGGTTGGTAAATCTAAGTTTTCCATTGCCATTGGGTTTATTTGGAGTTAGTTGAAGTTCTAAATTTCTTGTCTTAGAGGATATTTTGATTTTGCTTTCATGGGTCTCTTAATGATGTAGTCCAAATTTTATGGAAGCTAGTCCTAAAGTTGGAGATGATATTAAATGGGTTAATTTTATGAATTGAAGTTTATGCCTTATGAATTAATTTGTTGAGGAACTTTGGAAGAGGAATATGTTATTGATGAGGTTAAATATTAGGCTTGCCTAATTAAGTGCTTATTTGGCAATTCCTAAATTGTAGCTAGATACAATTTTAAGCTTTATGATTATTGTGTTAGGTTTGCTTGATATTGTTGAGGTTCTAGCTAATCTCCTTTGGAGCTTGGAGAATTAGGCTTTTTGCAGGTTGCAAGGTAAGTAGCTTTTTAATGGGATTTTTGGAAAATAACCATGTTTTATAAATGTTATTTTTGGGTCAAACACATTTTGAAAAATTATATATGGATATATGTTTTCTTAAAAGTATGATGTTGTGGCCCTATTATATATTATTATATATGAAAAGTGCATAATATTTGATATGGCATTTGGGGAAATGCATGGATTGTTGATATGGAAAAATGAGCATCTTTTATTTAATCTTTCATAAGAAAATCATTGATTTTATGGTATATTTAAAAATTTAAAGACGCTTATCTTGTCTTGTATTAATTGGGAAATTGTGTGTGAGGCTGCTACTCATGGGGCCAAAAGACCACATGCAAGAGATGTCCTATTTGACGTGCTCTCTCTGCTGCCCATGGGGGGAGAGAAAAACCTTAAGGGTATGGGTGAGGCTGCTGTCCATGGAGCCAAGAGTCTGCATACCAACGAGGACAATATCATGCCAGTTGTGAATGGGTGGATCCCCTGATCGGTCTATATGGTAGTGTGGTTTATTTGTGATAAATTACCTTATGTTAGATTTTACGGCTTTGGAATTATTATTTGTGCTCACAGATTATAGTATATAATTTCAAGGTATTTACTTTAAGAAATTTTGTGTTTCATTATTTAATCATTCTTGTCATATTATTATTATTAAAGATGAAACTTGCATTTCCCCCACCCCCATTAATTATGCTACTTACTGGGCATTAACTCATCCCACTCTCTAACAATTTTTCAAATTTATTAGCTATACCTTGGGTATGGAGTTTACATCATTGGTGATGATTGGAGTGCTATGTTAAATTTGGAGACTTTTGCTGTAAATGGTTGATGACTTAATCTTGCTAAGTTCAATGATGCCTTAATTAATTGTATTGGAGGTTGGTCGCTTGAAGTTTGTTAGCCTTTGGCATGGTAGACCTAGACTCGATGTATTATGTGGAGGCACATGATTTTTAGTTATTGTTTGTAAGTGTGTTATAGAGCTCTGACTTGTAATGTGGAGATTTTAGTATGGTCTTATATTCTTATCCTATGGAAAAGAAAGGAAAATAAAGATTTCCTATAGTTTGATTTGCCAAAAATGAAAAATCTACAAGTACCCTTGGGATTTATTTCTCATGCTTTGGACCCTTTTGGGTTCGGGGCGTGATAGTTATGGTATCAGAGCTTAGGTTATGATTCTGTAGACTTTGAAAATAGGAATTGATTTTGATTTAAGTCAGAGCATTAGGAGTTTGATGAATTCTTTATTCTGTACCTTTGTTTCGGCTTCCACCTGCTATTCCTTTATCCTTATCAATCTTTTCTATGCTAACCTTTTATGTTGCTTACGATTACCTACTTTGTTTCTTGGGCATAGACATAAGTACCTTTGTACACTATGCCTCCTAAAAAAAATGAAAGCACATAAAGTAAGGCATGTAGATGAGGTTGCAGCTCTAGAGCATGGCCTTAGGTGGTGCCAAGGGCATGAGAGATTTGTCACTGCTGATGGTGGTGAGATTGATGAGGTGGCAGATAGGATCTATGCTAGGATTGCTAGATCGGTCCAGGGTGTTGAGTGTAGGTAGAAGGGTTGTTCTTTGGGGGAGTTCCATAAGCAAAACCCTCCAACATTTAATGGGGAGCTTGATCCAATGGTAGCAGAATTGGTTACTAAAGATGGAAAAGTTATTGAGAGCCCTGAACTACTTGATTTTGGTGTTATTGGTTTCAACCCCTATTGGTGATACTTTAATGACTAATCTTGTGCTTAAGTATTGTATTCTTTGTATTGAGGGTAGGGAGTTATTGGCTGATTTGGTGTAACTAGATATGCATGATTTTGATGTCATTTTGGGCATGGATTGGTTGGCTTCTTACCATGCTGGTGTGCATTGTTTTGAGAAAAAGGATGGGTCTATGAGGTTATGTATTGATTACCGTGAGCTTAATAGAGTCACCATAAAGAATAAATATCCTTTGCCTTATATCGATGACCTATTTGATTAGTTTCAAGGAGCACAAGTCTTTTCTAAGATTGATCTTCGTTCTGGTTACCACCAGTTGAAGATTAAGGGTGAGGATATACCAAAGACGGCCTTTCAAACTAGATATGGTCATTATGATCTTTTGGTGATGTCGTTTGGATTAACTAATGCCCTTGTTGCTTTTATGGATTTGATGAATATGGTATTTCATGAGTACTTGGATCGATTTGTCATTGTGTTCATTGATGATATTTTGATTTATTCTAAGAGCCAAGAAGAACATGAAGAACACTTGAGGATTGTTTTACAGATCCTAAGAGAAAGGAAGTTGTATGCTAAATTGAAGAAGTGTAAATTCTAGTTGAATCAAGTAGTATTCTTAGGTCATGTGATATCTAGGGATGGAATTACAGTGGATCCTAATAAGATAGAAGTAGAGGTTAATTAGGATAAGCCTACAAATGTAAGTGAGGTTAGAAGTTTCTTGGGCCTTGTTGGTTACTATAAAAGACTTGTAGAGGGATTTTCCCGCATTGCAGCTCCTTTGACCCAATTAACTAGGAAGAATGTTAAATTCGAATGGAAAGAAGAATGTGAGAAAAGCTCCCAAGAGCTAAAGCAGAGATTGGTCACAGCTCCAGTGTTAACTATCCCTTCAAGTACAGGGGGTTTTGTCATTTATAGTGATGCTTCTCATAAGGGACTTGGCTGTGTGTTGATGCAAAATGGGAAGGTTATGGCTTATGCCTCTCGTCAGTTGAAAAATTATGAGAAAAATTACCCCACTCATGAGTTGGAGTTGGCTGCAGTTGTTTTTGTATTGAAAATTTGGAGACATTACTTGTATAGGGAAAGATGCGAGATTTTCACTAATCATAAAAGTTTAAAGTATTTCTTTACCCAAAAGGAGTTAAATATGAGGCAACGGAGATGGTTGGAATTGGTTAAGGATTATGATTGCTCTATTAACTATCATCCTGGTAAGGCTAATGTTGTAGTTGATGCTTTTAGTAGAAAGCCTTCAGGTTTTTCAGCTGCTTTGCTAACTACTCAAAAGGAAATTATTCAGGATCTTGAAAGGATGGAGATTGAGGTTGCTATGGGCTATTCTGAGACCTACCTGGCTAGTTTGAGTGTTCAACCAACTTTGGTGGAAAGAATTAAATTGTCACAAGCCGATGACCCACATTCAAAAGAAATCATGGATGAGGCATGTAGTGCAAAGAAACCTGAATTTTCTATTTATGAGAGTGGTGCCTTGAGATTTGGGAGTAGACTTTGTGTGCCAAGTGATCCATTGATTAAAAATGAGATTCTAGAGGAGGCTCACTATTCTCTATATACTATACCTCCAAGTGGTGCAAAGATGTACCATGATCTTCGTGAAAATTTTTTGTGGAATAATATGAAAAGAGAGATTGCTCACTTTGTAGAGCATGCTTGGCTTGTTAGCAAGTTAAGGTGTTGCACTAACGACCCTTGGGTTTGTTGGAAGAAAATTGAAATGGATTCTATTCTATGATTGTTGAGATCTCCTAAGGGTCATGATGCTATTTGGGTGATTGTTGTTAGAATGACAAAATCAGCTCATTTTCTCCCTATTTGAATGAACTACTCTCTTAATCAGTTAGCTCAGCTCTATGTTGATGAGATTGTGAGACTTCATGATGTACCCACTTCTATTGTTTCAGATAGAGATCCAAGGTTTACTTCTCATTTTAGGGTGGTGTGCAAAAGGCCTTGAGTACTAGATTGGATTTTAGCACAGCTTTCCACCTTTAGGCAGATGGACAATTTGAAATGACTATTCAAACTTTAGAAGATATGTTGAGAGCATGTGTTTTGGATCTTAAAGGGAGTTGGGCTAGTCACTTACCTTTATTGGAGTTTGTTTATAATAATAGTTACCATTCAAGTATTAAAGCAGCACCTTATGTGGCATTGTATGGGAGAAAGTGTAGATCCCCAATTTATTGGGATGAGGTTGGAGAATGAAAAATCTTAGGACCAAAGATTATTCAGAGGACTTGTGAAAATGTAAATCAGATTCATGATAGACTACGAGTAGCCTAAAGTAGACAGAAAAGCTATTATGACATTAAAAGGAAGGCTTTGGAACTTGAAATTGGAGATAAAGTTTTCCTACAGGTTGCACCAATGAAAGGAGTAATGAGATTTGGTAAGAAGGGTAAGTTAAACCCCTGGTTTGTAGGGCCTTTTGAGGTCTTGGAGAGAGTGGGCGAAGTTGCATATAGAATTGCCCTACCATTGGCCCTGTCAGGAATTCATAATGTTTTCCATGAGTCTATGTTAAGGAAATACATTCCTGACCCGTCGCATGTTTTGAGATATGAGCATCTTCAGATTAAAGATCCCTTATCATATGAAGAAGTTCCGGTAGATATTTTGGATCGTAAGCAGCAAGTGCTATGCAATAGAACAATATCTTAGGTAAAGGTACTTTGGAGAAATCATTCAGTGAAAAAGGCATCTTGGGAGCGTGAAGTTGAAATGTTGCCAAGATACCCAAGCCTTTTTCAGAATCAAGGTATGTAAAATTTTGGGGACAAAATTTTTATAAGAGGGAAAGAATGTAACATCCCATTAAGTATTAAAAAAAAAAAAAAAAAAAAAAAAAAAAAAAAGGGTGTAAGTCAAATTTTTGAGTTCACACGTGCCTCCCAACTACCTTACCCATTCCCTACCACTCATTCCACTCATTTTATCTCCCCTTTGGCCAACTCACTTCATTTCTTTTCTTTCTTTTTTTTCATTATATCTCAACACAACTCAAACATTTCTCTCATACTCCCTCATCCTCTCCCACGGTACCCACTCCAAATCAACGTCTCCACCATTGTTTTTCCAGCAAGATCACCGGAAAATTGTTGAGAACCCATAAGCACCTTCACATCCTTTTTTTGAGGTAAAGTTTCTAATCTTTTTGGTGGGTTTTACACTTTTGCTTGAGGTTATTTTTTTCATCTAAGCTTTAATAATGATGCCCATGTGATTTTTGACCATTGGAAGTGATATTTATGTGTTTATATGTATGGGTTTTGTATTGGTGGAATTATTTGATGAGTGGGTATATGATTTGTGCTAATGATGACTACTTAAGGTTTATTTATGGTGGAAAATTTAGGGGTTTTGAGTTATAACATGTGATGGTTGGTGAATCTAAGTTTTCCGTCGCTATTGGGTTTATTTGGAGTTAGTTGAAGTTCTAAATTTCTTGTCTTGGAGGATATTTTGATTTTGCTTTCATGGGTCTCTTAATGATGTAGTGTAAATTTTACGGAAGCTAGTCCTAATGTTGGAGATGATATTAAATGGGTTAATTTTATGAATTGGAGTTTATGCCTTGTGAATTAATTTGTTGAGGAACTTTGAAAGAGGAATATGTTATTGATGGGGTTAAATATTAGGCTTGCCTAATTAAGTGCTTATTTGGCAATTCCTAAATTGTAGCTAGATACAATTTTAAGCTTTATGATTATTGTGTTAGGTTTGTTTGATATTGTTGAGGTTCTAGCTAATCTCCTCTGGAGCTTGGAGAATTAGGCTTTTTGTAGGTTGCAAGGTAAGTAGCTTTTTAATGGGATTTTTAGAAAATAACCATGTTTTATAAATGTTGTTTTTGGGTCAAACACATTTTGAAAAATTATATATGGATATATGTTTTCTTAAAAGTATGATGTTGTGGCCCTATTATATATTATTATATATGAAAAGTGCATCATATTTGATATGGCATTTGGGGAAATGCATGGATTGTTGATATAGAAAAATGAGCATCTTTTATTTAATCTTTGATAAGAAAATCATTGATTTTATGGTATATTGAAAAATTTAAAGATGCTTATCTTGTCTTCTATTATTTGAGAAATTGATAGAAAATCTCTTGACAAGAATGAAGTTGAAAACATTACAAACGTTGTAGAAGTTAGATTATTTAAGGTTTTTCTGAAACTACCTAGATATGAACCATGTATTTCAAAGTAATGTAACCTGTGAGCTTATGTAGTTTTAACACCATGTCATGTGTGATTTCCCGGTGATCACCCGATTTGGTTTTCGTAGTCTTTGTGACAATGGAATCAAATCCAGGTCAATGTCTTTTCACTTTGGATGACACGTACTTCCCTGCTGTCCATGGGGGGAAGAGGTTCCAAAATTGTGTGTGGGTGAGGCTACTACCCATGGGTCCAAGAGACCACATGCAAGTAAGGTCTTATTAAATGCGCCCTCTCTGCTACCTATAGGGGGGGGGGGGAAACCTTGAGGGTATGGGTGAGGTTGCTGTCCATAGGGCCAAGAGTCTGCATACTAGGGAGAAAAATATCATGCCAGTTGTGAATGGGTAGATCCCTTGATCGGTCTATGCAGTAGTGTGGTATATCTGTAATAAATTACCTTATGTTAGATTTTATGGCTTTGGAATTATTGTTGGTGCTCACAGATTATAGTATATAATTTCAAGGTATTTACTTTGAGAAACTTTGTGTTTCATTATTTAATCATTCTTGTCATATTATTATTATTGAAGATGAAACTTGCATTTCCCCCACCCCCATTAATTATGCTACTTACTAGGCATTATCTCATCCCACTCTCTAACAGTTTTTCAGATTTATTAGCTATACCTTGGGTATGGAGCTTACATCATTGGTGATGATTAGAGTGCTATGTTAAATTTGGAGACTTTTGCTATAAATGGTTGATGACTTAATCTTGCTAAGTTCAATGATGCCTTAATTAATTGTATTGGAGGTTGGTCGCTTGAAGTTTGTTAGCCTTTGGCGTGGTAGACCTAGACTCGATGTTAAGGTCCTTATTCTTGATAAGATTGTCACTTTGTGTAATTTAATCAGAGTTTTGTAATATATTCATGCATTATATGGAGGCACATGATTTTTAGTTATTATTTGTAAGTGTGTTATAGAGTTTTGACTTTTAATGTGGAGATTTTAGTACGGTTTTATATTCTTATCCTATGGAAAAGAAAGGAAAATAAAGATTTCATATAGTTTGATTTGCCAAAAAGGAAAAATCTACAAGTACCCTTGGGATTTATTTCTCATGCTTTGGACCCTTTTGGGTTCAAGGCGTGACACCAGCGTCACTCATAAAAGAAAAGAAAAACAATAGAAAGACGAGAAAGATGCACTAGACACGGGAACTCCCCAACTACGAAAAAACTTAGGGGCTTCATCTAGTTCCTCACTAAGGACGAACTCCCAACCACTTCCAAAAACAAAACAGAAATTTGGCTTCCAATTTCGGAGAGACAATTGGTAATCAAGTATCAACCTAGAAGCCCTATCCCATAGCTTAAACTTATAATAGTTGGGGTCCTTCCTGATGACATCACCATCATTGGCAGACATCCATACTACCATGCAAGAGACAATGATCCGCCTTGAGTTGGGCACTAATTGTGCTAGAGCAAGATGTAAATAAGAAAAAAGTTTCGTAATAAAAGGATGAACAGGAAGACGAAGGCCACTAGTAAAATTAGCCTCGTAAAAACAAACTTCATCAGCATAAGAGTGACAGGCCCTCTCTTCGTCACTCAGGATCCTAATCTTTACAGAATCAGTGAACTGAAACCTATCCCTAATCCATTGTTCATCCTTTCTCGTGAGGGAACACGAAATTGTCCATGCTTTATTGGGGTTGGAAAGAGAAGTAGCCTTCGAAATCACACGATTATCAGACAAGGATAACCCCATCTTTAGGTCACTAGACCTAACCTCAGACATCTTTGACAACCTAGCAACCTTAGTAGAACAGGAAACTAAGGGGAATAATGAAGAAAGGAAAATTTTGTATGGACAGCCTTTCCCTACAAAGAGACTGGCCCACTTGAGGCACTGCCCCTCTATAGACTCGAGTAAATAACCTAGGCAAGCAAAAAGAAAAGCTATTGAAGGACAATCAACCCTAACAATAGAGTAATCTACCATGGAAGAATAGGAAAAGAAGCAAGAGTGTGAAGAACTTACCAAGGAATGCAGGACAGAGAAAGGAAGCATGAAGGAGAGACAAGCCCTAGAATAAAAACCGAACGCATCCTAACCGTACACGTGGCACTCAATTGCTCAAAAATCAACTCATCATAAATGCACAGTACACAAAATATGAAGTGTAAGACGAATATGTTCTCATCTCGTCCAACAAACGAAGATTCAAACAAGGGGGCAACTGATGAGTCAGAAATTTACGATCGTCATTAAAATGATATCGTCATTAACCAAGAAATGATGTTAGGCATTTGTTATGCTCATTGATGACAACATGTAATGGACGAAGCAACAGTCACAGAATGAGCTGTGAACTTCAGACAAAAATTTTGTAACGCACTAGTCGTTGAACATAAATACAATAATTCATTGCCCATTGATTAGGCAGTCAACTATAAAAGAGAAGGTAACAGAAGTTAAAGGTACACATAAAATACTCTACAAAATCACTCACCAATCTGTTTCTCTCTAAAATCTTTCTCCCGTACTAACTTAACCATCGGAGGTGGTTTGGCTAATGCCACACTGGCATGTTACTCTTCCACCTAATTCATTTTGCAGGTTTTTCCTCTAACATAGACAACCCCAATCACAGCTTTGTCTATCCGCTATGACAAGGAGCTCAACTACTGATATTTTGCGTCATTAAGAACCTTCGCCAGTCCACCTGTTCGCCAAGTGCTCACAACCTTCCTAAGAGAGAACCAGGATGTTTTTGCTTGGAGCCACAAAGACATGCCCGGGATCTACCCCTTAGTCTTGGTTCACAAGTTGAATATATCACCCTCTTTTCCCCCTATTCGCTAGAAGAAGGGTGTGTTTGCCCAAGAGCGAGACAAAGCTATAACGGAAGAAGTCCGCATGTTGCAAGATGAAGAGTTCATAAGGGAGGTATACTATCTTGACTGGCTAGTCAATGTTGTGATGGTCAAAAAGACTAGCGAAAAATGGAGGATGTGTGTAGATTTCACAGACTTAAACAAGGTTTTCCCAAAAGATAGCTACCCACTCCCATGGATCAACGTATTGGTGGACTTAACAGCGAGGCACCAGTTATTGAGCTTTATGGATGCTTTCTTTGGTTATAACTAGATCAAGCTGGATGAGGCTAACTAGGAGAAAAATTCATTCATCACCAGCCAAGGCCCTTTTTGTTATAAAGTGATGCCATTCAGTCTCAAGATCGCAGGAGCAATGTATCAAAAGCTCATGAACAAGACGTTTGCACATCAAATTGGAAAAACTGTCCAAGTCTACGTGGACGATATGCTGGTGAAAAATCAAAGGGAAGATCATCATTTGGAAAACCTCAAGGAGACCTTTGATACAATCCATTCTTATAACATGAAGCTCAATCCAAGAAAATGCGCATTCAGGGTAACGGCTGGAAATCCCTAGGATTCATAGTGTCTCAAAGGGGCATTGAAGTCAACCTAGACAAGATTCAAGCCATCATGGAAATGACACCCCCTAAGAATGTAAAGGAATTACAAAGCCTCAATGGCAAGGTAACAGCACTGAATAGATTCATATTGAGAGCAACAAATAAATGCCTACCTTTCTTCCGCAAATTGAAGAAATCCTTCAAATGGACGGTCAAATGTCAATAAGTGTTCAAGGACTTAAAAGCATACCTTGCTTCCCCACCGTAACTAAGTCCTTCTAAACCTGGAGAGGAACTGTTTCTCTACCTGGCCATCTCCCTAGCTGCGGTCAGTGCAGCCCTAGTCAAATAAGAGGAAAGGATGTAGAAGTCTGTGTACTACACTAGTTGAGTACTCCGAGGCATAGAGGAAAGATACCCCTCGATGGAGAAGCTAGCCTTCGCTCTAGTTACCGTAACTCGCAAACTTAAACCCTATTTCCAAGCCCATACGGTGGTCATCCTGATAAACAAACCCCTATAGAGAGCAATGAGTAATCCGGAAACTGCCGGACGGATGGCACTATGGGCGACTAAGTTGAGTGAATTCGACATACAATATTGCCCGCACATTGCAATGAAGGGACAGGTGGTTGTTGACTTCATCGTAGAATTCACCAATATGGAAGGTTAGGGGGCAGAGGAGCATCTTTAATGGAGTATCCATATGGACGGATCATCCAACAAGCAGGCTGGTGGTGCAGGAATAATGATGCACTTTCTAGAAGGGGATAAGATCGAGTGCATGGTTCATCTCGACTTCCCTATAACCAATAATGAGGCAGAGTACGAAGCCTTAGTGGTAGGACCGGACCTCGCTAAAGCATCAGGGGCCATAAGCGTGATTGTTTATTGCAACTCTTAGGTAATCACGAGTCAGGTGAATGGTAACTACGAGTGCAAAAGTGAACGGATGAAGAAGTACCTGAAGCAAGTAAGGAAGTGAGTAGAAAACAACCTTCAGGCCGAGTTTGTTCAAATTCCAAGGGACGGCCAAGTTTGTTCAAATTCCAAAGGACGAGAACAAGCAAGCAGATCGTCTTGCCAAGGCTGCATCAGCAAAACACATGTTGATCTTTAGTAAGGTGCTTTTTTTTGTTCAAATTTTTCCTATGATAGATGGCATGGTTGTGCAGGAAATAGGTTCGAAAGGCAATTGGACCACACCTATAGTTTTGTATTTAAGAGATGGCACACTACTCGACGGTAAAGAAGCCGCAAGGAAGCTGAAGG
Source organism: Quercus glauca (assembly GCA_023736055.1). Taxonomy (NCBI): domain Eukaryota; kingdom Viridiplantae; phylum Streptophyta; class Magnoliopsida; order Fagales; family Fagaceae; genus Quercus; species Quercus glauca. The sequence goes on along the minus strand of CM043319.1, from coordinate 7,641,752 downwards.
TCCAGGGGGCACGATTCATCCTAATAAAAGACATCTTGTATAAAAAATGATTCTCCCGACCGTACTTGAGATACCTAACCACTGGGGAAGTAGATTATGCCATGAGGGAAGTTCACAAAGGAATCTGCGGGAACCATTCGAGATCATGGTCGTTGGTACACAAGCTGATTCGAGCAGGATACTACTGGCCTACCATGTAGAAGGATGCCCAAACTTATGTCAAAACCTACAACAAGTGTCAAAGGTTCAGCAACATCATTAAACAACCAACAGAAAAGTTCACTTCAATGATGGCCTTGTGGCCTTTTGCTTAGTGGGGGCTGGACATGATGGGCCCATTCCCAACTGCAACAATACAACTTAAGTTCCTAGTGGTTAGTATAGATTACTTTACCAAATGGGTGGAAGTTGAAGCACTAGCCACCATCACGGAGAAAAACGTACGAAGCTTCAGCCGAAGAAACATTATTTGCAGGTACGGAATCCCTAAGGTCTTGGTCTCTAACAACGGAAAGAAATTCAACAACGAGTCATTCAGGGATTTTTTTTCACAATTGGGAATAAAAAATCATTACTCCTTACCCGCCCACCCTTAGGCTAATGAGCAAGTTGAGGTCACGAACCGATCCTTGCTTAAAATCATCAAGACTCGGCTCGAGGGGGCAAAGTGTATATGGCCAAATGAGCAACCAAGTGTACTATGGGCATACAGGACGACAGCAAGAACACCTATAGGGGAAACACCCTTCCAACTAGCATACGTGAGCGAAGCTATTATCCCTACTGAGATCAGACTCACAAGCTTCAGAGTGGAGAATCATGATGAGGGTAGGAATGATGAGGCCATGCACCTACAGTTGGACCAGGTGGATAAGGTCAGAGCAACAGCTGAACAAACGTTACCACTCCTCATTTCCAGTTTATTTCTTCTTAGTCATTTTTATTGTCTACAGCACTTTTAGCCCAAAGGGCAGTTTTTTTATTTTTTTTCAAAACAATTTATGGCTTATGCACTTGTTTACCATATAAGAAGAGGAGTTATTTAGATATATCATGTGCATAAATACGTTTCTACAAAACCACATCTATGACTAAGTCCTTAAGTGGACAGATTCAAAAATCCCAAGGGATAACTTGAAAATTATACAAGTCCTTGAGTGGTCGGATACAAGGAAATCTCAAGGGATAACTTGATATACAAGTCCTTGAGTGGATGGATAGAAGGAAATCCTAAGGGATAACTTGAAATTTATATAAGTCCTTAAGTGGACGGATTCAAAAATCCCAAGGGATAACTTGAAATTTATACAAGTCCTCGAGTGGATGGATACAAGGAAATCCCAAGGGATAACATGAAATTTATACAAGTCCTTGAGTAGACGAATACAAGTAAATCCCAAGGGATAACTTGAAATTTATATAAGTCCTTAAGTGGAAAAATCCCAAGGAATAACCTGAAATTTATTCAAGTCCTCGAGTGGACGGATACAAGGAAATCCCAAGGGATAACTTGAAATTTATATAAGTCCTTAAGTGAACAGATTCAAAAATCCCAAGGGATAACTTGAAATTTATGTCCTTAAGTGGACAGATTCAAAGAAACCCTAAAGGGTAAATTAAGATTTATAAGTCCTTATTGAAACCCTAAATGGCGAGCTTGAGAATTGCGTAATTCCTTAAGTGAAGGGATTCAGGGATACCCATGAGTACCTTGAGAAACCTATTAAGTCCAATTTATAAAATAAATGGATCATTGCAATACTAGAAGGTTTATTAAAGCCTCGAATATAAGGTGGACAGATGATAAGCCAGAGTTATTTATTAAAATCCAAAGGTGGACGGACCGTGGTCATCTTGAAGATCTACTAAGTTCAACCCGTGAGGTGGACGGACCATGGTCATTTTGAAAATCTACTAAGTCCAGCTTATAAAGTGGATGGACCATGGTCACCCTGGAATATTCTTCGATTGAAAAATCCAATGAGTTCCCAAAAATATAAAAAGTCGACGGGTATAAGGTCCGAGATTTTTTAGACAGAACATAAGCGCTTAAAGTACATAAACTTATAAATAAAAACCCAATAATTTGTGGGCAATGTTAAAGATTACATAACCATTGTTCTCAAAAGGATTTCTATAATAAAATAGGAATAAAAAATAGGACACAATAGTAAAACACTAAGGCTGGTCGATAGGGGTTTCTTTATTCACAACATTTTCATGCCTAGATAGCTCATTCTCCTCCCCAATAGGACAGTTCTTAGCCCCAACGAACTTGACCTGCTCATCTTTAAGAGCCACCTCTTTGTCACCCTGAACATTAGGCATAGGGTCTGTGTCGAAGATCTCATTAGTACCTTCATGGTCAACAATTCTAGTCGAAGTCTAGGATACATTGTCTAGGGACACCTGCGACACGTCCAAATTAGGGTAAAGAGCTTTAACCTGATGGAGGCACTCCTGAAAGCCGTCATCATAGCTACCGCTAAGCTCGATAAGAAAGCCGTCAGAGTTACGAAACTCTGTCTTCCCTTCTTCCTTAGCCCGACAGACTTGCTCCCTTAACTTGGAGATCTCCCCCTCTTTATCCTGAAGCACTTTCCTCAGCTTGTCAACAAGAATCTCTAATGCTTCTAGAGCTTTCTTGGTTATGGATAGCTTTCTGACTTATGTTTCTATCCAAGCCCTAAGCTCGTTCATCTCTATCTTGGCAATCTTAGCCTTCTTTTTCAAGCGGTTAACCCATCGCTCTCAAGCCAGACAACGGTCCATCAGACCTTTCATCATCAGCACCCTTTGCAAGAATTAAAAGAAGGTTAGAAATAAGAATAACAGTTGAGGAACGGAAGGGAAGGAGGACGATTGCACACTTAAGCCAAGCCAAAAAGACCTGACTCCCCCATGGCCTTAATGGCATGGTTACACAAGTCTTCATAATTGTTTTCCTTGATGATGGACAACAAAAGGGGCTTGCTGCTCAAGGGTAGGACCTTTGGTCATCATCAAGCCTTTCCCAGTGCCATGACGTACAGTAAGAGGCACATGGGCTGCTGCAGACATCTCTTTGACGGTGGTTGCAACTACCTTCTTTAGCTTTTTTGGTGGACGGTCACCCTTGTCCGTCAATTTCCTCTTTATAAATGGCTTAACTTGCATCGTCTCTCCAGTGACGGGCACGACCCCTTCCAACCATTTTTTCGCATGTTTGGTGGCTTGTTTTCGAATAAAGGCCCTCATTTTGCCGTCGTCCATTTCTACACCAAAGGGAACGGGAGGGAGAGTTAGACAAGAATTATTTGAAAAGAAAAAAAGAAGAAACAATGGACTCAAGTTTGCAGGTGATCTCGTCGTAGCAATGGGCTACATCTGTAGGCTCGAGACCCTCACAATACAAGTGGAGAGTGTCTAAGGTGACGAGCTATTTCCAGGTCCTCTCTTTCAAGGGGGTACAGAAGATTTTCTCCAAAAAATTACACTGCTCAAGGGTAACCTCTGGATGATCCTGGGTTGCAACGAAAATGAGCCTTAAGTTAAACAATAATAAATATGTATAAGTGATGGACAAACTAAGTAAATAGACACCTACCAGATGGGGGCAATATACCCTAAGTTCTATCAAGAATAGGCATATCCTGCCGTTCATCAGGGTGACTCACCCAATTGTCTCCCTGGACGAAGAAATACCGGTTCTTCTAGTTCTGGTTGGAGTTAGGGGTCTCGTACACCAGCCTTAGTGACGGTTTCCTTGCTAGGAAACTATAAATGCCCTGGGACTTAACTATCTCCGACGGACGATAACAGTGGAAGAATTCCTCCATGGTTAAGTGACGACTCCCCTTACTTAATACCCTATACAACACCTCGGCACCAAGAAAGATTTTCTGAGCATTCAGAGAAATCTGGGTGACGGCTAGCCCTAGATCTTGGGCTAGGCGATGGTGGAGTGCACTCAAAGGCAGCCTAAACCCAACCTTGAACATTTGCTCATACATCCTGACATCAGGGGCATCACCGTAGTCGTAATTTTCAAATTTGTGTGGCAGACATGACTAACCAAATGCGCGGATCCCAGTACGCGACTTCAATCACCAACTAGAAATAAGGGTTGGTTGCAAAGTTCTTCAGTTCATCCTACACGATGAAGATCAAGAAGATGCTTGGTCACAAAACCCAAAGGTGCACATACACAGCAACTTCTTCAGAAGCGATGAACAATGGCAGAACTTTGTCTCCGGTTACAAATTGCTTGAACAAGGTTTGCTCAATGCTTGCACAACTTGTATCTCTGTTGACGGCCCTTAAAAAAATCCTTTTATATGTCTAGGGTTAGGAGAAAAGAAGGCCCAAAAACATATTCACGGATCCCAAGAAATCAGATCAGAATTCTAATTTTTATAAACCTCGACAGATAGAAGCTGTCGAGCAAGTGTCGAGAACACGGGCCTAGAATAGCTTACTTAAGCTCGATAGATGCAGTTGTCGAGTTAGTTGTCGAGCTTTAATGAATTGGCACTTTTAGCTTGTTTTTCTTGGACAGACTTGAAGGCTTCCATATTTAATCTTGAAACTTGGTTTCTTGAAGTATTTCAACACATCCTAGATCTACTCAAATACAAGTAAAGTGCGTTTTGTCAAAGGATTAGCCAATTACATAAAATAGTGACATATGTCCTAACAAGTAAACAACATATGTCCTAACAACTTCATCCATATCACTCTCTAACCCGTCCTCGTCTAAATCCTCATCTTCCTCCTCCGAAGGTGAGTTGGTAGACGAATCCCTTTCAGGGTATGAGGTGCCAGGGTCGCATTGACCTGACGAGTACACTTCATTGTAGCCTACTCCTTTGCGAACACACGACTGTTCACTCAATACTTCACTAGACATCTATTACACTTACAAGTGATGGATAAATTCCTAAGACTCTACAGGTCTATGTACACGACGGTCACATAAGTCTTGAATAAAAGAAAGAAAAAGGAAAAACATATAGGATGGGAGCACTTACAGGTGTACGGTGCAAATAAAAGATGTGGTGATATGGTGAACGGATGCACTAAGATGACAAATCGATGGATTCTCATAAGTGATGGTCGAGCTCTGACTTTGGGAATTAGCAACAAAGGTAGAAATAAGGGAGGAAGACAACATATATATAGAAGAAATTGCCTGGGAGACAAAGTGACGCTTCGATCTGAGTAACCGACCACTAAAATTGTGCCATCCCCTCAACATTTATGACTCTCAACTACCCTGTCAATCAAAACACAACTCCCTAGAATTGGATGAAGCCATCACCCCACATGTTCATCTAGAATACCAGGTGAAGGACCCGTGGAGTGAGGGGGCAGTTGATAGGGATAAATCCCAAAGTTGACGGATCCAATTAACAGAGGTAGTCATAAGTGACAGAGTTGCCAAAAGAGATGGCCTAGTTATTCTACTAATCAAAGAACTAGTAGACGGGCTCATAACCTGGACGGAGAGGCAGGGCGACGAATGGACTCTTTAAAGTGGATGGATCCAAGGGAGACGGTTTTTTGAAGCCACTTGGCACCTACGTGGCATGAGTGGTCTCCAAGAATCCTAATATGGAAATATCTTGCATTTTATGCCCAATCATAATCAGAGAAATCCCTTCAAGGAAAGGATCCTACAAAATACGAGTATTAATAAGAATCTTCTCTACAAGGAAATACCTTCTTTGCCAAGAAATGAAGGTCAGCTCTACTCTACTATAAAAACCCAAAGCCCTCATAAATCAAGGTACGCATAATCCCCCAGCTCTGACACTCTAGAGTTATAGAAATTCTCTTTCTAACTTAACCTTCGGAGGGTATTTGGCCGGTACTACACAGGTACTCTCTGTAAGGCATTCTGTGTTTTTGTTTCGCAAGTTCTGTCAAGAGCACGTGAGGACCGTGTGACTTACTGACAATTTTTTGCATCATCACTAACTTCAATGGGGGAAGAGTATAAAATCAGTTGAGGAATGATTAAAGTATCTTGTATAAATTGAGGAATTCATTGATCTTTTAATATTGCCCTAAGTAGCTCGCTACTTCTAAGCTTACCTAGGCCCAACCCCAGCCCCACATCTAGGCCCAAATTTTTATGGAATACAACCATGATCTAATGCAAGGGATGACACAAATGTTTATAAAATTGAAAATGAGTTTGGAAGGGCTCAACAGTTAGGACCAAATTCAATGGTATTCACCCAATCTTCGATCTCGGAAGCATTCAACTTAAGCTCACATCTATTTTGTTATTCATGAAGACAAACATTTAAAATAATAGTAACATTTGTAAAATAGAATCAGGGCATCACAATGAAGGTAATATCAACTCTGCTCATCATCTTGTTGAACTATCTCAAATTGTTGAGAAGACAAGCCTTATCAAGCCCCTAATCTCGCTATGATTGCTATAGCGTGGAAGTGTAGAGTGGCTAAATAGGTCTTTTTTTTTTTTTGGGTCAAAATTTCGAAGTTGTCACGTTGTGCTAGTAGAAGCATTTGTAGGCAGCTTAAGCCTAGCTAATATGAAAAAGGAGTTGACATCGAGGTGGTCAAAGTCCAATCAAAATTTCATTAATGCCAATGTTGGTAATCATAGAATATTATTGTTGTATAATAAAAACGTACCCTTCTCCTCACATAATATAGTGGCTCTTGCTAATTAAATTCATGATTAAACCCATTACTTATATGAGATGAAAGAGAGTGCTTTTATTGTATTCTTAGAAGATTATTCTATAATTTTCCATTGTGAAGGTCTATCCTAGGGACCATGAACATACCTAAACTAATTGAGAAATGCTATATTTATAATATTTTCACAACACTCTCACAAAAAATTATAAATGATAAGTTGTTACGGATTGTTATTGGTGAGCACAAAAGTAATTTCATTAGTAGAAAAAATTAGAACTAATAAAAACTTATTACTTATAATTTGTTATGAAAGTATTGCGAAAATGTTGTAAGCACTTCAGGAATGAATTATTTTAGAAGAATCATAATGAGATTGCCAAAGCATTCAAGCGATCGAGCTTGTATAGTGGATTTCAATGCCATTCCCAAAGCCTCTGAGAAGAAGGGAATCAGAGTAGCTTGAAGCTTGTCAATGATGCGTTCTTAGAAAGTAGAATTATGTTCAATCATGGGGAAGTTGACCTGGGCCTTAGGCCCATACATGTTGGCCTAAACTAAGGAATATCCAAGCATGCCATAATCACAATGTCGAAAATGAGACTCTTAACAAAAGGGTTAGATAGATAGTTTTGTAATACTCAAAGCAAAGGTGTATATTTTAAGATTTCACGATTATTGAGTGAGTGATTTAGAAGTGATCTCAAATTAGAAAGCGTAAATCGTGTTGTACTAACGTTTTTTTTTTTTTTTTTTTTCATTTTTTTCTTTTTGGGATTCTAGTTAGCTCAACTAGTAATGTCTCTGATAGTTTAATAAAAAATCTGAGGTTCAATCCCTGCCTACACCAAAAATCAATTGATGTTTTATTCTGATGATGAAAAGCTATCATCAAGAACGAACGCCATAAGTTGCTACAGTTCCTATTGAAGTGAACCTAACCATGTTAAGTACCACTTGGGCAGCACTTTGCCACTAGAATATTATTGATGTGAAAAGTGTTTTCCTATTTTATCGGTGTTTTTTGCCCTCCATTGTACTAATAAATATTGAAGAATATAGTGCATCTTGCACCCAATCACCGAACAATTCAATTAAGCGAAGCATGCCATAGAAAAAATTCTCATCTTCCATGCAACGAGCTAATCTTAAATAGCCTAAACTAGCTTTAATACATGCCTAACATGAGAATCACTATATAAATATTCACCAGAAAAACTTAGGTATAATACTTCAAATTTTATACATTAAGTTCTTCAATTAGATTTTGAAATACATAATTACATTAAAAATAATTATCCTTGAAAATGAGAATATTGTTTGTGTTTTGCAAGCCAAAGCAACCAGGAGTTTGAATTTAATTGATAAGTCTAATGTATTGCAAATAAAGTACTATAATAAAGTTTGGAACTGTTTAAATAATAGGGGAATTATTGTATAAGGATATTGAAAGCCATTACACCCTTTTGCCCTTGTTTAACATGTTCCATTCTTATTGATTCAAGTAATATAATCACTTTTGAACAATGTATGTAATCATCATTTCCTTTTCCTTAAACTAACTATGCTATTTGAACAAATTCTTATATGAATTTCTTTGGGATATCGCATGTTCGAATGCACTCTTCTCTTTCTAATTCAATAATAATTGGTTTTGAACCAGGTATGATAATTTACTTTTCAATAAAGCAACTATAAAATATGTAAGGTTGAATTTATTCAATAATTTTGTTGGCTTTATTCCGTACCAAATTTGCTTGTAATTCAGCATTTAGAAATCTTGTATTTAGGTGGGAATCATGTAAGGGTAGTGTGTGAAAGAGTGTGAAGAAAAGCTTAAGAGTGTGCACTCAAGAAGAGCCTTGTGACTGGATCTCGCAACTGGCTCGCGACTGGCAAGTTGCCAAAGGTGGCACACGTGTAAAGCATGCAGGGGAGTTGAAGGGTCACACCAGCTGTTGCACTACAGGACAAAACCTCTAGTCTGGCCAGGCAGTTAGCTCGCGACTTAAACTCGCGACTCGTTCCAGTCGTGAGCTCGAGTCGCCAGAATGTCCTGTTTGGTTGTAACTGACTCTTCGCATTCCTTATACACCCTACTATAAATACTCTTATACCCACGAAATGTAGAGAGCTTCCAAAGAGAATTTTGAGAGAGAAACCCTAGAGAAAAATAAGATTGACTCATCCACAATCTTCATCATTTGATTCTCCAAATTCCTCTACTCTCACCCTCTCTATTGATATATCCTTGAGAGGTACATTAGCCAAATCCTTATCTCACCATACACATATCTGTGAGAAGGCTTTTTGGTGCTTGGGAAGCAATTTAGAAGGGAGCAATTCATTTTGGTTGATGCAATGGGCTATTGCGGGATCCCGTAAGCTAGAGAAGACAAGGTTCGACGTAACCCTGTTGGAGCAAGAAGCTTGGAGGGCTTAGGTGCACTGGGTAGATTAGGCTTGGAGGGTCTTCTACTATTCATATATCCCAACTTTATTCTCTAGTAGATTATTGACCACTTTGAGGGTAGCAAAGAGGTTTTTTGCCGAGGACTTCGGTTTCCTCTTTGATAACACATCGCTGTGTTGTTTTTGTGTTTGCATTTCTCTTTCCTTAATCTTTACCTTTTAATTACTGCTGTGGCTGTGATTAATTTTGGTTTAGATTGTTTTACCAATTCTGTTTTAGCTTATTTTCATATTCCGAACATACATTGTTTAATTATAAGCTTGTGTTGGTAATTTGTAAATTGGAGGTCTAAACATTCATAGATGTTTTACACACTATTAGAACTTTCAAAATTTGAGGAAGTTCCTGCTTAGATTCGTAATCACTTTTGAACAACATATGTAATACTAATTTTCTTTTCTTTAAAGTAACCAATTTGAACAAGATCTTATGTTACTTTTTTTTTGGAATACCGCGCATTCTTTTCTTCATAATTAAGTAATGATCATCTGTGAACCATGTATAATAACTTTTCAATAAAGCAAGTATGAAATTTGAATAAATTCCTTTTTAGATTTGTAATCACTTTCGAAAAATCTATGAAATACCCTTTTTTTTTTCTTTAAAGTAACTATGCAAGCTGAAAAACTTCTTATGCTACTTTTTTGGAATACCGCGTGTTCGACCCCTCTTTTCTTTCTAATTCAATATTGATAGGTTTTGAACCAGGTATGATAATTTACCTTTCAATGAAATGACTATAAAATCTGAATGAGTTCCTGCTTAGATTTGTAATCACTTTTGAACAATGAAGGTATACTCATTTTATTTTCTCTAAGTAACTATTCGATTTGAACAAGTTCTTATGTGACTTTTTTTAAAAATACCATATGTTCTGCGCATTCTTTTCTTCCCAATTCAATAATGATCGGTTTTGAACTATGTATGAGAATTTACTTTTCAATAAAGCAACTACAAAATTTGAATATTCTTGCTTAGATTTGTAATCACTTTTGAACAACACTCATTTCCTTTTCTTTAAAGTCACTATGCAATTTGAACAAGTTCTTATGTGACTTTTTTTTTACCAGTATCGCGTGTTCCAGTCATTCTTTTCTTTCTAATTCAATAATGATCAGGTATGAATGATGTATGAGAATTTACTTTTAAAAAAATACCTATGAAATTTGAATAAGTTCCTACTTAGATATGTAATTACTTTTGAACAATTTAAGTAATACTCATTTCCTTTTCTTTAAAGTAACTATGCAATTTAAACAAGTTCTTACGTGACTTTATTTTTGGATGATTGTGTGTTCCACGCATTCTTTTCCTCCTAATAATTTAGTAATGATCAATTGTGAACTATATATGATAATTTACTTTTCAATAAAACAACTATGAAATTTGAAAAGTTTTTGCTTAGATTTGTAATTACTTTTGAACAATGTATATAATACTCATTTCATTTTCTTAAAAGTAATTATGCAATTTGAACAAGTTCTTATGTGACATTTTTTGGACTATTTTGTGTTCAGAGAATCTGTTTCTTCCCAATACAATGATTATAATGCCTAAATACATCAATACACAAAGCCAATTACATCAATTTTAACTCAATTTCACAAAAGCCCCAATTCGGACCAAACATAAACCCTAGAATTTTCAATTGTTCACAAAACTCAAAATTGATCAAATTAAACTATTAAGAACATGTTTATAGTGTGTCCCCACCAAAACCCATTGATCAATTTCACACAATTAGGTCTGAATCATCACAAATCCCAAAAAGAAAAGTTCCGAAAAACTCCCTTAAATGCATGAAAAAATGCATGTAAACTTGAAAATAAATTGAAAAGGAAGGGCAAAATAGACTTACCGGCTTGAGGAAAGAGATTTCTTGCAAAAAATCCGGAGGAAAACGACAAAAAATTTGAACTTTTGGGCTTGCCTCGTCGGAGAGAGAAAAAGACTTTGAAAAGGATTTGAAAAATGAGTTGAAAAAGTCAGATCTGAACTTTTAAAAAACCTTTTCCACGATCTTCGATCGATCGAAAATTACATTCGATCGATCGAATGTGACAGTCATTTTGACACATTCTGAGACACTTTTTCGATCGATCGAAAAACACACTGGATCGATCGAAATGGGCAGAGGCTCACTAAATTTTGAGAAAAATCACTGTTTTGAAAAATGCAAACCCAATTTTGAAAACAACTCCTTAAAGCATTTGAACAATGAAATCAAAATGCATGAGTATGAGATGAAACGCTTTTCAAAAACCCAAAATATTAAACCCAATTTTCTCAAGCAACAAATACGTTGTGCACAAATCTCAAGATATTTTCAAACTTGGTTGGTCAGACCAAAAACACACACACTAGCATGTACAGTGTTTAACAAAGAGTAACTTGTGTAGTGTGTGAAACTAGCAAAAACTTGAGATACATGTGAGGTGATATGTGAATAGCAATCAAACACAAAGTCTACACAATTCATCACATAGAATTTAAAAGAGACTATCACCTAAAGAGTTACATCCTATAACTCCCACATCTCCTAGATCAAAAGCTTGCAATCATGTAAGTTTCTTGTATTTTTGCCTCTTATTTATATATGAATTGGCATTCAGCCTAATAGTACACATCGGTTTGAATTAAGTGAATTGGCATCAAGCCTAATAGTACACACCAGTTTTTAATTTAATTGAGGCTACACCTTATGTTCTTTTTGTGCATGTGCTACACTTTCTCGAGCATTAAATCTTATGATATGCACTAAGGTGTCCATGATTGGCTAGAGAACAATGGTGAGATAGTTATTTATGTCTTTCTTAAAAGGATCAAGTCCGACAGTCAAAGAACAAGTGACTTCATGATTAAGGCAAAGTGATTAAAAAACCACACACATCTTTCCCACACAACATGCACTACAAAGTTTCAACTAGTCAAGTGTAGTAAATAAGTTCATCAAGGTTAAACAAGGTACACAAGACATGACATGTGTAAAAAGAATGACCAACCTTGTTTTCAAAAAAAATCAAGAAAAATATAGTGTCCAACAAAGATTTTGCTTTCTCCTTTTTTATTATTATTATTATTATTATTATTAAAAGAGAAAACAAATAAATCCTAGAATGAAATGCATGTATGTAATGCAATGCAAGTCCTAGAACAAAAGAAAAACACAAAAACCAAAGAACAATGGTCACAACTGAATAGAGCAATGAAGCACAAGGACCATGTCAAAAAGACTCAGTTAGTTCGAGTCTTTTGCATCCAAAACTTTTTAGATGCACCCCGAGCATTGGAGTTCTTATTCACATTAGAGTGATTCCCAACTCCAGAATTGGAATAAAGGTTTAACGCCTTTACCAATTCACCAATTAATGCCATAGGATCTTGTGCTTGAGGCACAGGCACTTTTGGTCTTTTTGCTCTCTTATCAGCTTAAAGCTTGTAACAGTTAGGACGGATATGTCCAGACTTACCACAATAATGACAAACCCAAGCAGGTTTACCATGCATCTTGTCCTTAGATTTGGTAGGCTCCTTAGGTTTAGATTCCCTTAAGTTTACCCTAATCTTCTTAGGTGGTGAAACTTCTACAAGTTTAACAACCTCACTCACAGGGGGTTTAATGGTTTCACTCACAACCTTACTCACCATAGGTTCAGAAGAAGAAGAAGAAGGAACAAAATTCGTGGAATGTGGTCCAGAATCAAAGATGCTTTCAACATATCCTAATCCAGATTTATCAGAAGGATACTTTTGAACATTCAACATGTGATCAAGTTTAGCACTAGCAGATCTAGCAACAGATAAAACATGTTCCAATGATTTAACTTTATCAAGCAAAAGCATGTTCTCAGATTTAACATTGTTCAAAAGATCATTAGCATCAAACAATTTTACAAGCAAGTTCTTCTTTTCAAGCTCAAGAGCATCAATTTTCTTCAGGCCTAGATCAACTTTCATAGCATCCTTTGCAGCAATTTTGCAAAGTTTGTTGTAGGCCTCTTGAAGATCTGCATCTTTAGAGAGTTCCCCATCAGCAGGGTTCTCCTCAGCAGATATGCTTTCATTTACTACAGCAGTAGCAGTGAAAGCAATGAAGTTTGCATCCTCGTCACAACCGGACTCATCATCAGAAACCTCATTATCACTAAGGGTTACAGCCATAGCTTTACCCTTATTTCTTAAGAAAGTAGGACATTCAGATTTGACATGACCATACCCTTGACAACCAAAACACTGAGGACCCAAAGAATTATTTGAAGATTGACCTACTTGTTTTCTAGGTTTTTCAAAATTATTAACCTTAGTGGGATCATTCTTCCTAAAGTTTCTAGGTTCAGCAGTGTTGGTATTCCTTGCCTTCCTATTAGTGTTTCTAAGGAAATTTCTAAAGTTCTTGGCAAGGTAAGCTATCTCAGTAGGAGAGAGCTCATCATCAAATCCACCAGCCTCAACATCATCAACAGACTTAAGAGCCATTGATTTGGATTTGATAGTCTTGGGTAAGTCAGACTCATAGGACTGAAGAGATCCTACAAGCTCATCCACAGGGATGGAGTCAACATCCTTACTCTCAGTAATGGCTATCACTTTGGGTCTAAAGTCTTCAGTTAAGGATCTAAGTATCTTCCTAACAACTTTAGGTTGATCATAGACTTCACTCAAATTATAAGCAGAATTAACAATATCATTAAGTTTAGCATAAAACTCATCAAAGGTTTCATCATCAGACATTCTAATGTTTTCAAACCTAGAAGTTAATTGCTGCAATTTTTTTATCTTAACAGCCTTTGTGCCTTCATGCACAGTTTGGAGGATTTTCCAAGTAGTATAAGCAACCTCAACATTAGAGATCCTCTTAAATTCCTCCATTGAAACAGCATTGAATATGGCATTCATAGCTTTGCTATTGAAGCCTGCTGCTTCTTTTTCAGAAGTTTGCCACTCACTCACTAGAGTAGTGGGCTTCTCCCATCCGTATTCGATGGAATTCCAAACCCTCTCATCTATGGATTTCAAGAATGCTTTCATCCTTACTTTCCAGTAAGCATAGTTGTTTCCATCAAAGTGAGGAGGAACAAATAAAGAGTGTCCATACTCCATGACAACCGAGGTCAAGGGTCAACTCAGAGATAAAAATCTCAAACAGAAGAGCAACCTGCTCTGATACCACTTGATAGGTTTTTAGACCCCTTAAAAACCAACCAGATTGCGTAGCCTAGATTAATTAGCCAAGTTATTACTTAGTCAAATTAAACTATTCTAGGTTAAAACAATCACAAAATCATATCATGCATATAAAACATATAATGCAGCGGAAATAATAAATAACACAAGATATGATCACCCAGGAAAACCAAACCGGTAAAAAACCTGGGGAGGATTTTACCCATCGATCCTCAAGGCAAAAACGGAATCCACTAAGAAAGAATTGAAGTTCTTACAAAAGGACTTACAAGCTCCCCGCTTGACTTCCTAATGCTACCCACCAGTAAAACTTCCTGACATGACCACGCGCAGGCTCCGAGTCCACGGACTACTTCTTTCTTTGAATCCCTCAATCAGCTACTAGCACCCACGCTTGATATTCTTTAAGTTTCAAAGGTAGGAACCAAGTTGATCATCAAGATGTTGAAGTAATCTCAATCTTGAAAACCCTAAGCTTTGTGTAAAGGAAAACTCCTCAAAGATCTCACAAGAGATTTACACAAAACAGCAATATGAGCAACAATACAACTTGTGCAACTCTCAAAAACGTGGCTAGGGTTTGCCTTATATACCTAGGGCAAAAACATAAAACCCTAAACGTTTAAAGAGTTAGGGCTGAGTTGGAAATTCTGCAGAAAACGCATCTGGGCCGATTTTCGATCGATCGAGTCTAACCTTCGATCGATCGAGCCAGGCCGAAATGCCCCAATGCATTTGCAGTCACTCGATTCCAACTTTACAATATTTTATCAACTTTGAGCAAGCCTAAACAAGACTAAGTACATTGTTTTGATCATGGTTTACCAACATTACAAATTAGAGTTCTAAATACATAAATTCCTAAACCTTTAGAACCTAACAGTAATCACTTTTGAACAATTATTTTAATACTTATTTTCTTTTGTTTAAAGTAATTATGTAATTTGAACAAGTTATTATGTCACTTTTTTAAGAATACTACATGTTCCGACCATGGACAGAGCCACAGTTTGACTTGGGGGAGCAATGCCCCCCAAATTTTTTTTTAAATATATTATTATATATGTGAGTACTAATTTTAGCAATTTTGTTTTATAAAAATAAACTTTTGTCTCCTTAATAATATCATTGGTTCTTTTAAGAGTATTGTTATAGTCACAAATTTTCTACAACATTTTTACAAATTGTTAAGGTAGCAAATTCTCATTGGTTCGCATTTGGGCCTACCACTTACATTATTTTTTATTTACCAATAATCACTCAACACATCAGCAATTTGTAAAAAATTTTGTAACTTTAGCATTTTCCTCATTTTAAAGACCAAATCTAAAACAAACTATACAAGCCCAAAAAATTAGAACAACAAAAATTAGTTCGCTCTTTCTAAGTCAAGCTAAGCTTTTTCCCTTAGAGCTTCATCAAGCAGCTCTATATCCAACAGCTAAAGAGCCCCCAGAAAGAAAGCCCAAGTGAGCCAAAAAATAGCAGAAGAGCCTGCTATTACTATTCTGAAATCTGAATGCCAAAAGCACAACAAACCTCTTTGGATAACACATTTATCCAGAGAGCTTCTTTGTCCCTTCTTATGAAGGAGTTTTTTGTTGTTCTGTCCCTTCTTACGAAGGAGTTTGTGTTGTTCTGTTCCTCTTTGGATAACAAGTTTATCCAGAGAGCTTGTGGGGTTTTTTCTTATGGGGGTAAGGGAAACACTATCTTGGCAGAGAAGGTTCTCAGGTTTCAAAGCAAAGGAATGTTACAAGTCTTGGATGCTGCAGGAAGTGACAAGGGTGACGCTAGTAGGAACAGGGGCCAATCCGGCACGGTAGTATCAATGGAGGCAACCAATGCACAAGCGGCGCCGGTGGTGGACCTTGCTCTAAGGGAATCTGAAACTGGTGGAAAGGGCATTATTGCGTACGTTTCAGACAAAATGATGGCAGGTTTGAATTCGAATTTAATTCCCAATGAAAGGCTGGAAATTATTGCGGGTGAGGATTTCTCTCAAGAATTAAATGTGCGCAAAATTGCTAAGAGAGGGACGAGTACAAAATTAGCAATGGCTACCACGATTAATGGAGTTACAAAATCCACGGAGAAAAATAATGAGGGCAGTGTTACGGTACTACACCATGATGAGCTGAAGAGGAATGTGGGAAAGGTAGTAATTGAGAGTAGCTGGGAGTCAAATTTAAATGAAGCACGTGATCAACCAAAGGTGCTGTAAGGTGGATTATCAATTTTAGAGGAAGGTGACTTGGATTCACCAATCAATAGTCAAGAATCAAGGAGTTTCAAAAAGGTAGAGCAAGTTAAGGAGAATTTATTTGATATTCAAATAAAGGAAATTGAAACAGAATTGGCAAAGTTTGATGAGGATCCAGATTTTATGGGGTGCACTTTAAAGCAATCCCAACGGCAAGTGTTTAAGATGGTCAATGTTCCAAATAAGGAAAAAAGCTCAACAACAGCAATGAAGGATAATGAGCTGGATAAGTCCAATCAGCCTCCACACCATGCTATTTGGAAACCACTGCCATGGCTGATCCTGAAGGTGAACTCTGATGATGCTAATTTCCGAGAAAAAAATTATGTCGTGTTCTTAGCCGAAACATGGGCAAATGAAGCTAGGCTAAAAAAGGTGATTAGGAAAATTCAGTGTGAAAGTGTGTTTGTTTACCCAATAACTTTTAGAGGAGGTGGATCTTTGTTTTTCTGGGGATTGACTATTGATGTAACTGTGGAGGTCTCAGGCACAAATTACACTGATGCATTGTTTCAAGGAGATGATAGGACTGGGATTAGATTGATCATTCGAGATTGCCAAGGTAGGGCTTGGCACAGGGTCAAAATCATCCCTCTCCCCTTAACTGTCATGGATTTTGAAACTTTGGCTACATCAAGTGCTCTACAGTTGGTTGCTGATCTGAGTTTAATTGTTGCCATCCTAGAAGGAGATTCTGACTCGTTCTCTTTGATTTCTTTTAGTTTATTTAGTCATAAGGTTAAATGTTTTGCAAATTTATCTCATTGTTTTAGGTTTCCACATATTTGTAAAGAAGGGAATATTGTAGCTCACAACCTAGTTCGACATGCACAACATGTCACTGGTTTTCAAGTGTGGATGGAAGATGTCCCATCGCACACCATTGCTATCTATCTGGCTATTTTGCTTACTATTTAATAAAGTTCAAAGTAGTGATTCTCAAAACAAAAAAAACAAAAAAAACAAAAAAAACAAAAAAAAAAAAAAAACAAAACAAAAAGTTCTTTGAATTTTAATAACCTTCATGACATAACATGTATCCAGTCCCAATCCCAGCCCCAGCCCCAGCCCCAGCCCCAAACCTTGAACCATAGAATTCTAATTACCCCTACTATCTCCAATCTCTCTTCCAAAAACAAACTTGTGCAGAGACATTTCAAACTAGAAAACAGCCCGCTCCAAACAAACCCCCAAACACCAGCCACGGTTTGAAAACATTTGAAAGACAACTTGTGTCAATGAAAAAAGCAAGAAAATAATGGCTCTATAGATATAGCAAGAGTGTAAAGAGGTACACCGGGCACATGCAATTCAACTTGATGGTATGTTGACATCTAGTTTCGCTGCCTATAGCATTACCTCCCTTAGATTTCTCTACTCTCAAGCAGAACAAATAGAGCCGTAACAAAGGACCAAGGCATTCTCTGAATTTTACGTAAATAGGCATTAACTAGCATAAAAGACTAGGCTTAATTCATGATAAGATCACCCAAACAAAACTTCCTCTACTCGAACAAGGCGGTGTTCGTGATGATTTCACGAGGCCTGATGTCCATCAACCCTTCAAAATCTTGTGGTGCTGAGGTTTAAAACGGATTTTGGTTGATTTGAATAAAGGATTTGCATATTTGGCCACCGGCAGCACGAACTGCATGATTGGGGAGTTTTTGAATAGGGAAGGCATACCAACAAAAACGCTGGTTGGAAGCTTGTACGGTTGTGTGTGTTTTAATTTATTTTACCTAGCAACAGTATTTAGTTTTTAGTGTAAAGACTAAAGAATACTTAGATGTAGAATTAGGTAAAAAATATTTTTTTCGAAAAGCCTAGTACAATATCTGATTTTTTTTTTTTTTCAAAAATGAAAAATGCAAATAATTGATGAACAATATTGTATTTTTTCTTTCATTTAAAATTAAACAAAGTTTAGTTACAAAATTAACCTAACTCAATAAAATAAACATTATACATATATATATATATATCATATATATCATATCTAATACTATCTATATCTAATACTATATATAATAGCAGAAGCTTTTACCAGGTGCTAACACGTTAGGCAAAAAGACCCCCTTAAAATACTGACACGTATACAACTTACTCTTAAAAAAATCGCACAGATGGATGTTATTCAGTACGTTCAGCGTATCGTCTTCTGGCAGCAGCTCAACGCCAAGACCAGCCAAGCTCTTCTAACTCTGAAGATAGTAAGAAGCTATGGAAGGGGATATGGAGGATGGAGGTGCCTAACAAAGTGCGTCATTTCATTTGGAGGGCTGTTGGTGATTCTCTGCCCACTATGAAGAACCTGCTGAAGCGGTGTGTAGCATCGGATGGTCACTGTGGGCTGTGCAAATCCGAGATGGAGGACAGCATTCATGCATTATGGCTTTGTGACAGTGTTAAGCCTATATGGATGTCCAATCCTTCCTTTTCGTTTCTTCGTGCTCAGAAGCTGTCCACTTTCGAAGATTTAGTCTCCTACATTCTGCAGAACGCTACTCCCAGTCACGTGGCTCTCTTTGCCATGATAGCTTGGGCGATTTGGGAACGGAGAAACAGATTGCGGGTGCATCAGCCTGTTTGGGAAGTTGGGGATGTGCTGAATAGAGCTTCAGGCCTTTTGCGAGAATTCCGTGAAGTGCAGAAGCTGCCTCAGAGCCGGATCGTTCCCAGGGAGGTTGTCAAATGGACACGGCCAGCTGAAGGTATGTATAAAGTCAACTTTGATGGAGCAGTTTTTGAGAACCAAGCTTGTGCAGGTTTAGGGGTGGTGATCAGGGATTCAGAAGGTATGATTATTGGTGCGCTCAGTCAGAAGATTAGGCTTCCAAGCTCGGTGGTGATGGTAGAGGCTCTAGCTGCTCGAAGGGCAGTGGTTTTTGCCAAGGAAATCAGTGTTTTTCGGGTAGTACTGGAGGGTGATTCTCAGCAGGTTATCAAGGCTGTCAATTCTTCCAAACTCTCCAAGACGTCTTATGGGCATATTATAGACGAGATTAGATTGCTGTCATCTTCTTTACCTTGTTGCAATTTTATTCATGTCAAGCGTGAGGGCAATAAGTTAGCTCATGCCCTTGCGCGTCGAGCAGTTGTATCTGCAGATACTGAAGTGTGGATGGAAGACCTTCCACGTGATTTGGATGATGTTTTAGCATTTGATTTAGCTTAATAATATTTTCTTACCGGTTTCTCAAAAAAAAAAAAAAAAAAAAAAATCGCACGGTGCGTTGGAGAGGCACAGTTTCAGACACCCACCCACTTATCTAACAAAAGGAAAATACAATGTTTCACTACGTTAAAACATTGTTCGGGAGCCTCTTGGTATAAAAGGAAACTAACCGCTTAAAACAAAACAAAACAAAAAAAGAAAGATTGGTACGCGGAGAAAGGAGAGAAAGATGAGGCGCGCCGAAGACCCTAACACACAGAGACTGAGAGCGAAAGTGAGAGATCCCAACAATGGTGGCACTCAAACACACACCTACAGAAAGCCATCAACACCATTACCATCAAATTGTGAGATACGGAGATAGAGAGAGACAGTCCATAAGGCGCGCAGGAGTAGAGATTGAGGAAGAGAAAACTAAGTGCCATTAACACGTTACCATCAGATCGTCGGAACTACCATCGGTAAAGGTTTTCTTTTCTTTCTTGATTAGATCTGGGTATGAGATTTGCTGGACTGAATTTATTTAGGTATTTGGATTACATTAGGTTTTGATTTTTGATTTTTTTTTTTTTTTTTAGGGGTTTTCACTGTAAAGAAACGGGAATTTTTTTTTTTAGATTACAGAAATCACTAAAAAAAAATGGTTTTAGTTTGGGTACTTCTGTTTCTAATAAATAAGTATAGGGTTGAATGTTGCATTGATATTTACTTTTGGTTTTTTTGCCGTATACCCATAATCAGTAAAGTTTTTGTTTTTTTCCTTCTCTTTTTCAAATCTGGGGATTGAATATGATTTAGGTTTGGATTTTTGGCTTGGATTACTTTAGATTTAGTTATTTCAGTTAAAATCATTGGGATTAAATAAGTATAGGATTGAATGTTGCATTGATATTTATTTTAGGTTTTTCTGCCGACCCTTCTCTGTTCCACTTCTCCATCTTCCAAAACACACTCCACGGCCAAGCCCCTTCTTTATCAACCAAAACCCAGACCATAATGGTAGAAGGTTTGGTGAAAGAGAAAAAATCACAAAAGAACAGAGAGATACAAAAAAATTTTGTAAACTGCAGAAGAACAGAGGTCGAAAGATAGATCGAAAACGTTACAAAAGAGAGATCAAAAGTGCTTTCAGTCGAGATAATGATCCCGTCAAAACAGATGAAGAACAGAGACCGATAGAAAGATGAATTTCAGGACAGCCACCACAGTCATGCAGTCGGAACCGTTGCCGGTGAAAGTTTTCTTTATTCTTTTTAAAATTACACGATAACTATGATTTATGTTTGAGTGTTTCGATTTAGTCATTTGGGTTAGATTTTGTTTTGATCAATTATAGGATTAGACTTGGTTTATAGTTAGGGTATATGTGTTGCTCTGGTTTGGTTTTGGATTTTTGAGTTAAAATTGTTTTGTATAATTTGTGGGTAATTTGTGTATTACAAAGCAAAGTATTTTTGGTTTCTTCAATGTCTTCACACATCATGAATTAGCGTTCTTGGCGAAGAATTTCCAATTTTTTTCATTTATCAAGTACAAATTTAGATTTATTTAATTCTCTCTTGGATTCAATTGTAGATTTCATTTGTCATTGATTGATTTCAATTTCAAATCTGTGTAGTAAAAAATTAAAAGGTTTTTCTTTAGCTTTTCTTTTTCTGGTTTGTAGGTGGAAAGGCAAATCCTTGGAAGCAATCCAAGTCTGAATAGAAGCAGTACTAGCAGGTATAGTTTCCACTTTATTGGAAGCATCACCAGTAATTATTTTTAATTGAATTTTAAATATGCTTTATGTTTGGATATTTGGTTGGATTGGTTTGATTTTTAGGTATTTGGGTTAGAATTTATTTTGTTTTCATTTAGGTATTTGGGTTAGAATTTTTTTTTTTCTATTTGTTTTTGTTTTAAAACTTAGGATTAAAATGTGATAAATTATACTATTTCAGAACATTAAAACACTGTTTTTTTAGTTTTCCCAACTAAAAAAAAAAAAAAAAAAAAAAAAAAACTAACCACTTGAATTATACAGCAAAGGTTTGCAATGCCCAATTTTCTGGTCTCTACAGTATTAATGGTGGGGTAATGGTTTAGTCAAAATTTTACCCAATTTTCCTTGGAAGCAAGAATTTAGAGATATTTTTAGTGTGATTCAAATGTGGTTATTAATGCTCTGAAAATTGGTTCAGAAAGTTCGTCAACAACACCACCTGTTGTTGAAGAAGCTAAGGCCATGTTTGCCAACTTGTGAGAATGGGAATTTTTGCATATCAGGAAGGATGTAAATGAAGCTGACTAGTCTGAATGCCTAATGTATTAGACAAGCAATACAAAATGTTTTAATGCTGTAGTGGTTTTCCTTTATTACTATTCTGTTTCATCATTGATAGGTATAAAGATTTTTTTTTTTTTTTTTTTTTTTTTGGGTGGCATATTGAGTTCCTGTTGGGTTTTCATTGTTGGTGGGAAAGTAACTTTTTTCTTTTTATTTTATGAGAAGATTTTTTGAGAAATTCACAGTTTATTGATCACTGAATTTTTGATATATATGTCTCTCATTGTTCCCTTTTATTGATATTTGTGGCTCAGTTGATCCTTTTTAATGTTTGGCTTATAAAAAACTTTTTTAAAGATAACATTTTTAATCTCTCTCAAAGATTCAAACAAATATGTAGCCAAATATTTTCAAAACTCCAGTGTGAATGTTCAGTTATTTATTTGTAGTTTTGGTTGTATTTTGATTAGAGCAATGGTTATTAGTTCATCTCTCACACAGTTGTGCAGTAGTATTTTCCATTTTTATTATATAGTGTTTTTTTACATTTTAATTTAAAACCAACCTTTCACGATTTGCATTTATTCATATGTTGCGCATAACCTATCCCCTCTTTCATCTGTCTTTCTTCCCACTGTCACTCTCTCATATGCAGACCCAACACAGTAATACCCTGCAAGGGCATGACTATGTCTGCCATCTCTGACCCGACTTTAGTATCATACCATTATCTATTGGTAATTTTTAATTAATCTAAGACTAATTTATTTTCCTATTGTCCATAATTATGTTTGCTGTCAATTTTGGGATTTTGATTCCTAACCCTTTTTCCTTTCTATTCTTTTCTTGGTTGAAGTCAAGGAAGCACTCTAGAAGTTCAAAAACTACCACCTAAATTGTTATTAGGGTATGGGTTTTGTAAAGTGTAGAGATACAGAACAGAGGGTTGTCTCCGCCAGCTTACAGCCACCGTTAGACAGTGGAATATTCTTTTCTGCAATAAGAGTTCAAAACCAAGTAAGTATGCTATTCATGAATTACCATTGTTTCTTTCCTTTCTTCTATATATATATATATATATTAACATTTAGGCAGTTTCTCTTTACCTATGTGCTTGAGATTTTCTTTCTTAATCTTCTTCTTCTATTCTGTTTAGAATTGGTTTTCGTGGAATTGCATAATCTGCTGTGTTCAGTATTCTTTTCCATTGCCTACATTAATGCTGAAGCAGTTTAAGAAACCAAAAGGCAAAGAAAAATCTATGGAGGTATTCCCTAGAATTTTGATATTTTTCTTCTGGGTTTTAATTTCGTATTCTTTGAGGATTTTCAGTTTAGTTGGATATAAAGTTTTGTATTTTTATATTCTTTTTTATGGCTTTTAATTTCGTGTATTTTAGAGGATTTTATATTGATGTGTCCATTTTGACCTTTAGAGGGATCATAAAATAATTAGTCAAAGAAGGAAAAGAATTGAGCGTAGACAGTATAGAAAGAGAGTGCCTTCCAGTTTTCTTTTCTTCTATTTATTTTCATGTCCCTTTCTTGGGGAAAAAAGTGAGGAAATTTTGGGAATTGCACATTCAATTTGGTGACACTACATTAGTTATTTAGACATTCAAAGATAGAAAAATGCTAAAGCTACTACCAATTTTCCATAAAAGCTTACAACTGACATGGCAATGAATGTGTTTGGTGTTACATCAATAACATAATAAATTCCTAAATTTCTTAGTTGTTTGTTTCAAAGATTGCACATCAGTTTGTAAGGACTATATGATAAAATTTGCAATAGTTGTAAGATCACTCTAAGGGATACATTATTAGTGGGTAGCAGGAGTGAACCCACATTCCTTAGTTCAAATCTTCCCTTCATCCTCTGCCTGGTGCCAAACATATCAAAAAATATATATTTCTAATCCAATATTAATAGTTTTTTCTTCTGTAAAATCTTCTAAGGTTAATATGCCATGTTCTTCCCTCTCTTAGGGCATTCATTTATAAGTAAGCATTTATAATCATAAGTAGATTGTTTGCTTCCCACCAAGGGAGTTTTCTGAAATAAGTGAAAATGCTACCACATGCTGGTATAAATTAATTTTTTTTGTAGTCTAACTCTTTTGTATCCTTTTGTAGGGGACTTCATATGAAGTTGTTGATTGCTCCCATGGTAAGCAACTCTGGGAACTGTGTAAAGAGAAGTATGAACCACTATGGCTTAAAGGGAGAAACCACTGTGATTTGGAGCTCAGATTGAGCACAAGATTCTTTCTTCAATACCTGTGCTTAATTTTGATAGAATCTTTAGCCACTTATGGTAAAGAATTAAGAAATCATTTTTGTAACTGAACATGCATTTGAATAGAAACTAAAAGTGTTCATATATAATTTCTCAGCAAAATCCCAAAATTAGCATTTTCTTTGTCCATTAACATACAGCTAATAATTTTGTTTATAAACAATATGTTTTGTGTAGTTTTTTGGTTAGTATGTATGTCGTGTGTTATAGGATTTTTTTTTTCCCTTTTTTAGTTATTATGGTTTAGTAGGAGTTGTGAAATTGAATTAACCATCTATTGAATGGATAGGGTATGGAGAATGTCTCTTAAATTAATGAGGTTGAGAAAATTTGTGTCCTAAGGTAGCTTAAACAAAATATAGTTTCTTATCAAACTTTGTGGTCTATATGCATTTATGATTTTTATTTTTTTTATATTATTATTAGTTTCTTATCAAGCTTCTAAGATACATTTACTTTGTTCAATATATAAATGTTGGGGTTGAACAAAATCTACAAAGGTCTATATTCATTCCTCACGAAAGGGACATGATAGGAAAAAAATAAGAAGAGGAGAAAAAATTTGGCCGATTGGAAGGTAGCAGGAACAAATCTCACATCATTCAAATTCTTCATTTCTCTGTCTCTCACTCTCTGTCTCAAAAGGGGGAGATATTTATTCATCTATCTTAAAAGAACAGCTGAGTTATGAAATGAGCACAGAATTACACAAAAAGCAATGTAGAGACACGTTGGAATTCAGAAGAAAAAAAAAGTTAGCTGATGTTGAATTAGCATCTTCAAGTGCACTTGGTTGGATTGTTTTAGATTTAGATATTTGAGTTAGATTTGGTTTTAATTATGGTATTGGGTTTAAAATAAATTTTGTGTTGGGTATTTATATTAGATTTGGTTTTGTTTTAAATAATTGGGTTAAATTAGTTTTTGGTATCTGCCTATGGTGTTTGTAATTAGATTTGTAAATCAAGATATGTGTTGGGTGTTTATTATGTGGTAAAAGTGTATTTAAATATTATTTAAAAAATTTATTTCTACTAAATGTAAATAAAAAGGTTCCCGCACATGGTGCTGGTTAAAAGCTAGTATATATAATAACAGAAGCTGAGAGAAAGTATTAAGGAGTTGCTGACAAATAAGCAAAGTGTCTATTCAAAATTCAGGCATGCACCACTTTAAAAAGTGATACATTATATTGTTTGGCAAGGTTATAGCATGGTTTAAAAGCCTCTCCATAATTAAAAAAATTAACCGGTTAAAATACTATGCACACATAGATAGAAATAGAGATACAGAGAGAGAGAGAGAGGCGATGAGGCCTTTCTCCTATCACTAAGCCTCTGTTCAATCTGTTAAAAAAAAAACCTCCGTTCAAAAAAAAACCATTCCAGAGCACATATTTATACAGAGTAGTGCGTCCCTAACTTCTTCACTGCAAAGAAAATCTATACGATCACCAAATACTCCGATCGATTTCATCGCTAATATATTAAGCAGATTAGCGGTCAAGAGTGTTGCTGTTGATGGAGCGCTTGAAGTGGGTTTGATGAATCCAGGCTTTGAAACGCAAAAATATCTAAGGCCGCCCATTGTGTGGGGAAAGAGAGCATATTTCGTCGGAACCATACACCGAACAGCAAAAACAATCCCCTTCACTCCATATTCGGAAGATGCATTAATTGATTCGTTTTTGTTATGGGTTTTTGGATTCTGTATCAAAATGTTTGTTTTCTCAATTTTAGATATTTGCTTTTGTTTTTTGGTTTGTTTTTTTAGATTATAGATATCACTAAAAATATTAATTTTAGTTTGGGTACTTCTGTTTCTAATCTTAACAAAATCTTTGGGATTAAATAAGTATAGAGTTGAATGTTGCATTGATACTTATTTTAGGTTTTCCTGCCACAATATAGTTGAGAGAGAGATATGTTGCAGAAATACAAGGAGAACCGAGAAAGAGAACAATAAAGAGAGAGATTCAGTCTGAACTGCTACCGATACTGCTACCGGTTAGTTTTTCTCTTTGCTTTTCAGTTTTTACGTTAAATTAGATCAAGTTTTTATAATTTTGCTGGATTTTTTTATTTTACTTTTTGGGTTATATTTCTTTTTTCTTTTTCTTTTTCTTTTTCTTTTTTGATAGAAACACACTGAAATATTATTAAACATTAAGAAACAAGTACATCATGGATAAGAGCTTGTTGAATACAACAAGGAATCTCTTCAATCCAAATTACATCATTGACAAAGCTTTGAGCTTGTCGTGCTAAAATGTGGGCTGGTTTATTACCGGTCCTTTGCACATGAGAATAACCAACTATCCCAACATCTGGACTCAACCCATGAATTCCTTCCACAATGGCTGCAACCGAAGTAGGAGGCTGTACAACCTGCTTGAGTGCATTAGAAACAATCAGAGAATCTCCTTCCAACACTCCATTCCTCAGCCCCAAATGTCTTGCCAACAAAACACCAGCTTCATATGCCTTTGCTTCAACTTCAAGTGCCCCCATTTGAGCTCTAATTTTTCTGCATAATGCAGCCAACAATCTGCCTTGTTGATCTCTAATGACCACACCAATGCCGGCCAACATCTTTGTGGGAAAAAGAGCACCATCAATGTTAATCTTGCACTGACCCAAGTGAAGAGGGACCCAGACAGAATTTTGAAGAATTTCTTGTCTGTCACCGAGAGG
Source organism: Quercus glauca (assembly GCA_023736055.1). Classification (NCBI taxonomy): domain Eukaryota; kingdom Viridiplantae; phylum Streptophyta; class Magnoliopsida; order Fagales; family Fagaceae; genus Quercus; species Quercus glauca. Next base: position 7,614,740 of record CM043319.1, on the reverse strand, counting down.
CTAAACCAGATTAGAGGCCGAAGATTCATGTGTCTCTGTTGCCGACCAAAATTCCTACAGATAATTTGCTGCTGAGCAAGCCATTTCCAGTCCGGTTTTAGCTTCACCTTGATGGTAAATTTCATTCCTATTGCACCATAATTTCCAAGCAAGCATCACCAGTTTTGAACATTTGACATCCCCAGCGTCATTGGTCATCAGTTCAAGCCATAACAAATCCTGGAATGAGTCAATATTAGCATTAGGAGGCATCAGATTTAGCTTTGAAGCAGACCAAGCCTCCTGTGCAGTTGGACAACCCCAGAAAATATGGCCATTCGTTTCAGCATTCTTCAAACAGCAAACACACAGAGATTCAGCAGTAACATTACGCTTCATCAATTTGACTTTTGTTGGTAAAGTGTCGCGACAAGCACGCCAACAAAAATTACGCACCTTATGAGGAATAGGCAATGACCACACTTTCTTCCAAAATCTTCTTAGTAGAGTACCATCAGAAGTAGTACCATGGCACTTTGATTTGAACATAGACACCGCCAATTTATACGCACTCCCAACAGAGAACATTCCATTGTTAATAACAGCCCAAACCAATTTGTCCTCCAGCAAAGTGACACTCAAAGTAATACTTTTAATTAAATCGGCTTCAAAAGGTAGAAAAAGAAAATCAGGGACATCAATCTTCCATTTTGCTGTGTGTGAATCAATTAAATCAGCAACCCTTGTATCAAGACTCATGAATAACCTTGGAGAAGTGACCTTATAAGTCAAACCCCATGGCAGCCACTTATCTTGCCAAACCTTTATATTTGCTCCATTGCCAACCCTTCATCGTAAACCTTTATTAACTAGGCTTTGGGCAAATATTAAACTCCTCCAAGTATAGGAGGGATTATTTCCAATCGAGGCATGGATAAAATCACAAGTTGGGAAGTATTTAGCCTTAAAAACCCTAAAAACAAGAGAGTTGCTGCCCATTTGAAGATTCCAACCCTGTTTTGCAAGCAAAGCCTTATTGAATAATTTTAAATCCTTGAATCTCATTCCTCCATCACACTTAGGCTCACACATTTTCTCCCAACTAAGCCAAGCTATTTTCCTCTTCTCCTTTTGTCCCCACCAAAAATTTCTAATCATCCCCATTAAATCATCACAAGGCGAGTATGGAAGTTTGAAGCAACTCATAGTATAAGTCAGAATTGCTTGGGCCACTACTTTAATTAGAACCTCTTTCCCTGCCTTTGAAAGTAACTTCTCTTTCCAACTCGCCAAAACTTTTTCCCAATTTTTCCTTGATAGCATTAAAGGTAGTTTTTTTACTTCTCCCAACCAAAGAAGATAAACCAAGATACTTCTCATGTTGCTTGATTATTTGGGCACCAAACTGATTCTTTATCTCCTCTTGGACATCTCTTGAGGTGTTACTACTAAAAAACAAAGATGTTTTTGCATGGTTTAATTGTTGACCAGAAGCTTTTTCAACACCCCAAGCAATCTTTGTAATTCATCACATTCCTCGAGTGTTGCCTTGCAAAAAATCAAACTATCATCTACAAAAAACAAATGAGACAATCTTGGACCTCCTCTACAAATTTTGACCCCCTCCATTTGACCCCTATCCACCGCTAATTGAATCAAAGCAGACAAACCTTCTGCACACATAATAAAAAGATAAGGTGATAAGGGGTCTCCTTGACGGATCCCCCTAGATGGAATAATGTGCCCCTTCGGTACCCCATTAATTTTTACTGAATAAGTGACCATAGAAACACATCTCATGATCAAATCCCTTATCCTATTAGCAAAACCCAATTTCTTTATGACCTTATTCAACCAAACTTACTCCACCCTATCATAAGCTTTACTCATATCTAATTTAAGAGTCATTTCCCCTATCTTACCCCTCTTTTTCTTACTAATATGGTGCATTGTTTCAAAAGCCACCAATACATTATCTGTAATCAACCTTCCATGAACAAAAGCACTTTGAGTGTCACTAATAATCGAGGGTAAAAAGCATTTCAGCCTATTTGCAATAGCTTTTGATGCAATCTTATACACAACATTACACAAACTAATAGGCCTATAATCAGTTATCTTTTTTGGCTCTTTAATTTTTGGAACAAGAGTTATGTGGGTGTCATTGTAATTTGGCGGAGAAATACCAAATTTAAGGAAATCAAGTACCGTTTTGGTTACCACCATGCCACTAGTGCTCCAAAAATGTTGGAAGAAAAGAGGGGGCATCCTATCTGGTCCTGGTGCCTTCAGTGGGTACATTTGTTTCAAAGCTCCTTTGACTTCACTCTCTACAAAAGGACGAACTAGCCAATCATTCATGTTTTAAGTCACTTTAGGTTTCATGGCAAAGAGTAATTCAGAAAATTCCATCGGATTACAAGTAGAGAAAAGATCTCCAAAATACCCAGTTGCTATCTCCACGATTTTATCCTCATCAACCTGCCAAACCCCATCATCATCTAATAACCCATTCATGAAGTTCTTCCTTTGTCTTGCAGATGCCTTGGCATGAAAGAAGCTTGTGTTTCTATCACCATTTTGGAACCAATCAATCCTTGATCGTTGCCGCCACATATCATCCTCTCTGTCCAACCAACAATTCAAATAAATTCGAGTGTGTCTCAATGCTTCCACTATTTCATTAGAAACGGGTTGCAATTCTAACCACTCTAATTTTGTTTGAAGCTCCACAACAGTCCTTCCCACATGACCAAATTCAGAATCATTCCAAGCGGATAAATCAATCTTACACCACTCCAAACATTCTTAGAGAACCCAATCTGACCCAACCAATTGCCCACACTCCCATGCCTCCTTAACAACCGTTTCACACCTTGAATCCTTCAACCACATTGATTCAAACCTAAACATTTTCCTATTTCTTTTTTCTTTTTCCGTTGAATCAAGTGAAGAGATAATGGAGAGTGATCCGAAACCGAAAAAGACAAATGATGAAGCTTTGCCATAGGATAAAGAGACCTCCACTCCAAGTTGGCTAGAGCTGTATCCAATCTTTCTCTTATTTGAACACCACAGGTTGTTTGATAGATCCAAGTAAATTTAGACCTAATAAAACCTATATCACACAATCCACAATAATCAATAGTTGACATAAACTCCTCCATCTGCTTTCTAGGACGAATACAGCCACCATCCTTCTCCGAAAGACCAATAATCTCATTAAAATCACCAATGACCAGCCATGGTAAGGAAGATGTACCTTTTAATTGTTTTAATTTAGCCCAAGATTCATGTCTCATAGCTGTATTCAGATGACCATAGAAACCCGTAAAGTGCCACCATCCAAGTTCTCCACCATCCACCCAAGCATCAATACGATTTTGTACATCTACCCTTAAATCATTTTTCCACTACAAAATAAGACCACCACTACTTCCAATACTAGGAACAACAAAACAATTTTTCATTCTACATTTTTCCTTAATTAACTCCAATCAATCTTTTTTCAATTTTGTTTCCATAAGGAAAACCAAAATGGGCTCTTCTTTATTAACCACCTTTTCCAAGGCATTAATTGTTCGGAGGTTCCAAAGTCTCGACAGTTCCAACTTAAAAGACTCATTGTGCTCGGCGGGGCTACTGAGCAACCTCCGTCGTTTGAATATTTAAGCTTACCTCAATTTTCTGCTTCTTTCCTTCTGTAACAAAGTGATTTTCTTCGCTTTTAGTTTTAGCCCCTTTTCGTTTCCCCCCCAAGTCAAGACTCCCATCGTTTATCTCTGAAGAGTTCAAAGTTTCAACAACAACTCGTTTCCATGTTCTTTTAGAATTACGGGTAGGCTGAGCAAATTTGCTAGGGGATGAAAGAGTTAAAGAAGCAGTGCTAAACCGTGCTTCCTGTATAGATTTCTTTGGTCTCCCGCATGTGCCTTGCTTTTCTTTATTAATGGGAGTCCAGCCCATTTTAAATTTATCAACCCTAGTTGTCTCCAAAGAGTCCACCTCACGTCCAACTTCATGCCCAATGAAATCTGATTTACTCTTAATCGCATGCAGGGACGGAACTACCAAGGGTTGAGGGGGGCCATGCCCCCCCCCCCCCCCCCCCCAGCCTTTGAAAAAAAATTCCCAAGTATATATGTTAGCATAAAAAATTTACTTATGGCTCTAAAATTAATATACTTGGCCCCCCTCTCCCAAACCATTTACAAGTTGAACCATGAAACCAAAAATGAAAAATATTATCAAATCATCCCTTGTTTGGTTGTCCAAAGAATATCAAGAAAAACATTTAACGAAACATTTGGACAATTTACAAATCTGGACAACAAGAAAAATCTACAAACAATTCACATATTCAGATAATAAAAAAATTCTTTGGACACACCAATTAGTGTCACCAGCGACTTGGATCAGTTGGTATCTTTGACTAAATCCATGAAAAAAATTTATTTTGTTAAAGAGCTACTGCTCTTTAACTCAACCTGTGGAAATTTTTTTTTTTTTTAATGATAGAATTTTATTAATTTTTAATATTTTATTAACTTTGGGACACACTTAGCACACATGCATAAATGTGATACACATGTGAAACAACAGTCTACTATTTTGTGTCTTACCTAAACTGCCACCAGAGCATGTGTGTGATTAGTCTATTGGTAATAAACTTTGTGCCTTAACTAAATCATTGTAGTGATGGGAAAAGTTTTATTATTTACATAGTTGAAGACTCAAAGTTGCCATTCATTATCTTGTGATTGTTTAAGAGATCTCTTTTTCTTTTATTTTTTTTACTACTTTTTCAAAATGGAAATTTTTTAAAGGAAAAGATCTCACATCTTTATGCTATCTCAACCTTAACCAAGTAATTATAAATAAAAAATTCCTTAACCAAGACACCGATAATTGTCTCACCCTTTTTTTCGCTGAATGTTAGTGCATGATGTTAATTAACCATTGTTTTAGTCGTTATAGTAATGTAATACTAGACATGGATTTGAACTTTTAACTATAGTTTTTGCATTTTTTTTAAGAATCTTTTATATATAGCATTATGAAGTTATTAGGTATAGAATTATGTGAAAAGAATAAATAGATTTTTTAAAAAAAAATTACAATGTGGATAGAATAAAGAATTGGTTTAACCTCAGACCTTGAAAATATCAAAACATACCAATTGACTTACAAAACTCTTGATTATAAATATCTATTATTGATTTAAAAAAAAAAAAAGAAAAAATACAAAAAAAAAAAAATTAATGCTAATAATGCATTGTTGTCAACCTCTAGTATTTATATTCTAACTTTCTAAAATTCTTGAATAAAGAACTTTGGCCCCCCCTAAGTTTGAATCCTGGTTCCGTCCCTGATCGCATGCACTGGTGGTGTTGACACGTCCACAGATGAAGTGTCATGAGAAATTAGAGGATTATTAATTGGAGGAAAGCCAATCCGATTTAAATCCAAAGAGTCCATCTCACGTCCAGCATCATGCCCAATGAAATCTGATTTTTGCTTTTGCACATGTACAGATGGTGTTGGCATGTCCACAGATGAAGTGGCATGAGAAATTATAGGATCAGCCACTGAATGGAGGGCAGGAAAATCGTGTTTCAATTGGGAAGACCCAAGGGAGTGGTTAATCTCCTTATCCAATGCACGTAATTGCTCCTTAAAACTCGGAAACTCCTCGGCAGCGTGCGTACCATCCTCCAACATCATCGTTGAAGGAAGGAGTATGGAGGATGCGGTTAATGTTTCTCCATTGGTGGTGTCTGAGTTAGTTTTTTTTTTTTTTTTTTTTTTTTTTTTTTTTTTTTTGGGTATTTGGTTAAATTAGATCAGGTTTTAATAATTTGGCTAGATTTTTTTTAATTTGAATTTTTGGGTTACATTTCTGATTAAGGTGTCTGAGTTATTATTATTATTATAATTATTTTGTTTTGTTTTGGGTATTTGGTTAAATTGATGTGTGGGTATCTATATATGGTGTCATGTTAAAACTCAGATGAATGGAATGAAAGTAATGAGTTCCATTCTCTGTTGGATACTTTAAAGATCAAAAGAGAGCAATAGATTATTGGGTTTTTTCCTTTTCTAAGTCTTTTAGAAGAAGTAACGTGGATGTATCTATTTCTGTTTCTGTGATGTAGCTGTATTTCTGCTGCTGCATATTCTACTTCTGAAGATCAGGTTCAGGATTTTTTGCATAATCTGTGCTTACAGGGGGGCTAAGTGTAATATTTGTTGCTGTTTCTGTAATGTATGTACATGGGTGTATTTCTGCTACTGCATATTCTGTTTTCTGCAGAACGATTCAGGATTTTTTGCATAATCTGTTCTTACAGGGGGGCTGAGTGTAATATCTGTTGCTTTTTCTGTGATGTATGTCCATGGCTGTATTTCTGTTGCTACATATTTTGTTTCCTGCTAAACAAGTTCAGGATGCTAGGAAAAATTGAATCCAATCATCGCTAATTAAGTCTAAAATGCTTATACTACTCGAATTTCAATTTGTCTTCTTCAATATATCTATATTTTAATTTTTTCCCCCTGCTTAATTGTCTAGGGTTCTTCTTTTACCCTTTTTAAAAAATAGATTGGTTGATTCTCTTTCTTTGGACGCTTTGGTTTGGTTTTTAATTTTGGTGACATTAGGGGCTTATCCTTTGATTTATTGTAGTTAAAAGTAAAATTCCATGTTGGATTGTTTAAAATCTTTATGTATAAGATGAAAACAAATTTTCCAGTTCAAGTTTGTGCCAAAAAGTGATACTATTTAATGTTAATTTTGCTGTAATCTTTAACAGCATGATCAAATGACTAAAATAAATACATTTTCCCCTTTTGTTCTGTTCTGTGAAGTGAGAGGTATGATGTGTTGAGGTTTGAGTACAAAGTAGATTTACCTGCTAGGCTGACCATTATTTTAAGTTATGTGTGTTCGGCTATTTGCATAAGTTCATTAAATAATTGGATATGTAAATGATGTTGTATTGAGCCATTTTGGCGAATAGGTACAGTTTTGCTGCTGGCAAAATGCATCCATCCGGATCTTCAACACTGTTTACAAAATAAGAATACACTCTTAGTACACTCACTTTGGTTTTCAAACTCAAATTGCTGATTATTCAGTTCTCCAATTCTCTCAAAATAACTCCCACTAAAACATTACTTACAAAATAGAACCACTCTCCTATTAGTTTTCAAATTGCTTTATCCACTTATAAATTAATTTCTAAAAAAAGTATTATTAAAAAATTAAGGGTAAACTACATATTTAGTCCCTAACCTTTACACCATATTTCAATTTAGTCCCTAACCTTTCAATTGTGTCAATTTGATCCCTAACCTTTCAATGTCGTGTCAATTTAGTCTCTAATGTTATATTTTAGATGAAAATTGCTAAATGACAAACAGCCAAAATAAAATTTAAGTTTATTGTCTCATCAACGTAAGCTAATTTTTTGTTTTGACCATTAGACACATCATAAATTTTCATCCAAAAGATAACAGTAGGGACTAAATTGACACAATACTAAAAGTTTAGGGACCAAATTGACACAATTGAAAGGTTAGGGATCAAATTGAAATATAGTATATAGGATAGGGACCAATTACGTAGTTTACCCAAAAATTAAAACAAACACTCTCTCTCTCTTTCTCTCTTTCTCTTTCTCTCTCAATCGCTCATGCTCTCTCTCTTCATTGATCCAAGTCTGCCTCCAAACCCAACAAAGTCGTTGGTAAGTTTTTTGTTTCTTCCACCAGCAATTTGTTTTTTCTTATTCTTTCGTTGATTTCGGTTATTGGGTACTTTATTTTTGTTTTTATTTTCTCTTCAGATCATATCAATGTTTAACTGTTTTATTGATCTGGCAGACATCACAATTTCTTTGATTCTTATCAAGTTTTCCAAATTTTATTAAATAATTTTCTGAAAGGTATTCAAAAGTTCTGTCATTTACTCATCGCAAGTGTTTTGGGGATTTTTCATCCCTCTTTCTTATTTTGTTTTTCTTTTGATAATTGTTATTGCATTGAAATATAATTGCATAATCTATACATGATGCTAATCTGTGTTACATTTTTTTTTTAGGTATCATAATTCATAAATGCTTTTGTGTCTTCAAATAGAAGCAACAACATGAGAGAAAAATTTACGTGGTAATCCGAATGTGTATTGTAGATGAAATAGTTCTATAGATACAAAATTCGGGCCTAAACTTTATCAACTTTTTTTTTTTGTAATTTTTTTTTTATATGACTTTATCAACTTTATCAACTTTCTTTTCAAGAATGATGCACTCTTTCAATTGGCCTAGCAAATACTCACTATATTTTTTTTTTTTTTGGAATAATCGGTTAGTTTCCCTTACTCCTTAATCTCCTCTCACGGTTATTTTTTTAGAGATGTTACGTCTACAACAATTTTACAACATTTTTACAACAAATTACAAGTGGTTAGTTATTATTGGTTCAAATTTGAAACTAACACTAATATTACTTTTTGGCCTCAACAATAACAACCAACCTACCACTTAGGATTTGTTGTAAAAATGTTGTAGACACATCATTTTTCTATTTTTTTTTCCTTAAATATATTTGTTTCGAATTTGAAAAATAAATAAATAAATAAATAAATAAACCTACTAAAAAGTAGAGATAACACTTGAGGAAAACATGCTAAAAATAATCTCTAACTTCCATGTAAAACACGGCCTACAAAATAGGACAACAATCACATTAGTTTTAAAACTCAACTTCTTCAATTTATTTTTGAGAGATGCTACGTTTACAATATTTTTACAGCATTTTCACAACAAATCTCAAGTGGTTAGTTGTTATTGGTTCAAATTTGAACCTAACACTAAGATTACTTTTTTGTCAGAACAATAATAATCAGTAACAACCTGCCACTTAGGATTTGTTGTAAAAATGTTGTAAACATATCATTTCTCTTTATTTCTTCCTCAATTCCTCTCAATTCTATATTCTTTTTCTCTACACCATCATCATCATTTTTTTAAATTCAAAATCCTAAAAAGAATAAAAACTTTACTTACAAAAATAAAAGTGCAGTTCTAATTGTTCCGGTTCAACATGTATGTCAATTTTACATTGCTCTTTTCTATATTGTTTTCTTATTTCCTTGAGATAGTTTTGAAGATTATCAAATATGGACTCTTTGATTCTAAAAATAAATGCTAAAAGTTATTTCTTTCCTTTACCATGATATGATAGCAAAAAGAAAAAAAGAAAAAAAAAAAAGAAAAAGGAAAATGCAATTGTGGTCCTTAAGAATAGTAGATTTGGTATTTGAAATTGTCATGTAAGATTTAGAATGGTGTGTTTCAAGTTTATATATGGTTTTTAATTTTTTTTTTTACTTAAGTTACTTTGTTCTTGTCTTTTTTAATTCTTTAGGGGGTAATAACTTGGGCTTAATCACAAACATTAAGAAAGATCTCTTTGATTTCAACTTTGAATCTGTTCCTTCATATCCTCACATGAATTATGATACCTCAAATTAATACTTTCCCCTGACTTTTTGTTCCATAAATTTGTAACCATTTTTTGGTTTTAAACTTTTTTGTTGTCAAATGTTCTATAGTCTCATGGTTTGATTTGTTGTGGTTCCTAGGAATGGTAGATTGGAGTTCCAAATTGTCAACTTACAGATTTTATAGGGAAAAAAAAAATGAATTTAAGAGATGAAATCTTGATTACATTACCGCAGGCCAAAATTGGTAGGTTTCATTTGGTGTGTTTTAAGTTTTTATGTGGTGTTAAGTTATTTACTTAGGTTAATTTGTTTCTGTGAATCTCCTTATTTTTGTAGGTTCTTACTTTGAGAGACTAAGAATGTGAAACGAACAACAATCTTGCTTCCCCACCAATTTGTTTCCAAGGAAGGACGATCACACTATTCTCTTTAGCTGGATTCTTTTTTTTCAATTGCTAGAAATATTTTTTTCTCCATCATAGCGGATGTTACAGTTTTAGTTGTTTAGAATAAGATTAAAAGAGAATCTACTTGTAAGATGACACATATTTTTATGGATAGCATACGAAGTGTTATATACATTTTAAATTTGAAATTCATGCCAAGTGTTATTTTTCAAAATTTATAAATTCAATTGCACTCGCTACATACTTATTTAACTAAATTTATTTAAGACTTTTGAAACAAAATGTTTTCTCCAAATATTTACCTAAAATTATTTGAATATATTTGCTCTCTCTGATTCTAATTATTTTTATATACAAAAATTTATTTGTGGACTCTTACAAAATTTTCATTATTTTTATTTTTATTTGGTTAAAAATAGAATACAGTTTGTTTTTTTTTTTTGAAAACTCGAAAATACATGTACTTATGTAATTCTCGTGCATTTGCACGGGTTTTAAAGCTAGTACTATATATAATAGCAGAAGTTGAGAGAAAGTGTTACAACGTTTGGCCTTTCAAAATTCTGCCACGCTTACAATTTAAAAAATAAAAAATAAATAACCGGATAAAAAAAACCGTTAAAATAAAATATAAAAAAATGTTGCAATTAAAATTATGATCCAGTAAAGAAGAAGAAAAAAAAAATTACAATCCAGTAAAGAATCGTACTGCCGGCCATCGCCATCCCCTAACAAACTTAGACAATCAATTGATACTGTGATATAGAGAAAGGGGAAAAAAAAAAAAAAAAAACTTGCAATCCAGTGGAGAAACGTGCGATTAAACATTCATCCCAAAGGTATTGAGATACGAAGATAGGGATCGGCCGTTAGGGTCGCCGCCCATATGTTTTGTTTTTAGTTTTAGAAAGTGGGGTTTCTGTTGGGAGATTCATTTGGGTATTATTTATGATTCAGGAATTTTGGTTTGATTGGTTATGATTTAGGTTTTTGGGTTAGGACTTAGGAGTAGTTTTGTTTAATTTAGCTAAATAGACGGGTTAGCTTTGGTTTAATCTCTTACCGTATTGTTTTCTTTAGGGTTGCTGTCAATTTAGGGATTTTAGATACGGAGGTAGAGATCGGGGCAACTCCGTGGCTAACATAATCAGAGCTGAACACAGACCAACGAAAGGTACGTATCAATTCTCTAAGTTTGAATTTGAATTGAAATTCGAATGTTCATTCTCTTTCTTTACATGCTTTGTTGTGGATATTAATTCTTACGGCATGGACAAGAATGGCACCCATTTGTTCTTTGATATCTAAAATTTCAAATACAATTACAAATCATTTTTGAAAGTATTAATAAATTTTTTTTAAACAACTTAAACCGTTTCACACCACTTAATGAAAGCCCTAAATTGTTATATCCTCAAACAAATGGCACCACTTTGGTTTGCTTCTTTTCCTGCTGCACCAATACTCTAAGTCAGCTTTTTTGTTACTTGATCTATTATACTCTTTACTTTGAATCCACTTTTTAAAAGGGTGGCATCAAGAGGTTTAGCCCTTGAAATTGTGTAGGAAAAAAACAAGTTTGCCGTTCAATAATGTTTGTGCTAAAAAATCATGTTCCCTATTTGATTGTATATTTGTTTAAAGGAATGTATATTTGTTTTAAAGAATCAATGAATTTTTTTTTATAGTAAATTGTGTTTTTTTCCCCTTATTGAATTTGATTAAATAGCCAACATATTGCTTAAAATTATGTTGTGAAATATTTAGGGATTAATTGCTGCTATTCTTCTGTTTTGAACAGAATTTCAGTAACTATTACATTCAACTCTGTTCTTCACTTCCCACCTGATCATTTTGACCATAGCCTCTTTAGAAGGTAGTCTTCCTTAATTAGTACTAGCATTCTTCTGAAACCAAATATGATACGTAGTAGAGCAGAATGCCAATCTAGACACACTTCTCATCCTTGAGCATAATCTCATGCCAACAGAACTTTGGGATTTTTTAAAGGCACCAGCTCATTATGGTTCACCATATATTCATCGAGAATGAACAATCACAAAACAATTGATGCCTGCTTTCCATTATCTTTTTACAAAGAACACACTAAGTATCAAGATTAGCACACCATCACTACACATTTAGTCTGTTGTGGACATTCTGTTGTGAATTGTTAGCCATAGCCAGCCTATAAACACATGCTTTGGAAGTACTTTGGGAAACCAGATGATGATCTTCACAATTTAAACTTGGGGAATTTCTGCTTAATACATTTTCATGCACCTGCACAAGAATATGTCATTGTTTTCTCAGTAATCCAAATTAGCATATTTTCCCTTCCAACCTCATCTAGACTAAGCTTACTCTGTATGTTATACAAGCAATCTTGGGACATAATATTAGAGAAAGTGCCTCCAGCAATACCATAGATGTCCTGTAAAAGCTGCAAGTACCATCTAAATGCTTCAGACTTTGTGGCAATTAGAAGCTACTATAACATACAAAATTATTGTGAAAGTCTCAAGAACCCTTCAAAATGCATGAACCTGTCATCTTCCGAATGAGAGTTTCTAATTTATTTATTTTTGTATTTATCTGTTTAATGATTCGTTATAGTAAATAGATATAAAATGTAGTAGGGCAGTTATACATTTGGATTAAAAATGTTGTAGGTCCAGTTTTTTTAGGCAATATAGCATTTGTCTTTGCATTTGTCCAAGATTCCAAACTAACCTAAATTAAGCCAAGTGCTTAAATAATTAGATAAATTAAATGGAATCCAACAAAACATGAAGGATATAAAGATGAAAAAAAAAAAGAAACTACCTTCTTCTATTGATCCACTAATTCACTAATTGTCTTCGATTAATGTTTTTTATTTGTCCATGGATCTTTATTTTTATAGTTTGTTTGAATGCTGATTTTCTTTTTACTCATCTCATACTTCGTCTTACATTTTGTTCATTTACTTTATTTCTTTTTCAATTGGCTTTGATTTGCATGATTTAGCCATCTTCTGTCTTTACAAATTGATTTCTTTAGCCAATTCTCCCTTTTACTTATTTCATATCCTTACCGCTACCTTTTGTTATTCGAATTTGAATTAAAATCCGGACATTTATTCTCTCTCTTTCAATGTTCTGGCCTCAGATTATAATCTTTGTTTTCCCTACTTTACTAACATTATAATCTTTTCCAATTTGGAATTATTATATTATTTGATTATTTACTACCTTCTTTGAAATAGAAAATTAGAGATAATACTAAACAAAGGTGCACAATGTCATCAGGACAATCTAAGCCATTAGATGGCCTACATTCATAGACATAAGCAGTTGGTAAAAGAAAAATGGCCAAATAAAACCTCTCCCTCCTTCCAATTGTAAATTTGGCACCCATTCTGTTTCGCTTCTTTTCTGTAGCACCTATACCCAAGGTTAGCATTTTGTTACTTGATGTGTTATACTCTTCATTTTGAGGCTTTCTTCTTGATTTATCGTAATCTTTTTTTTTTTTTTTTTTTGGGTGGCATCATCAGGTTTAGCCCTCCAATATGTGTAGAAAAAAACATGTTCGTTGCTCAATAATCGTTGATTTTTTAGCATTTATTTTTCAATATTTGTAGGTTTTGGTGTTTTGGGCTGCTCTGAATAAGTATATGATTCATAAAGTGTTTTATGTTCACATAATTTTTCATATGTGCATGCATCGACCCTTTGGTGTTAGTTCTTGAGTTTTTACTGAAAATTTTGCTTCGCAATACAACATTTTGAATCAAAAGAAGGGGTCACATATTAGGTTTTACTTTCTCCGCTAACAGAGTTTATATTTATTATATGTGTCCATTAAGGGTTGAGGCTTGGCTACCTTTTTTCCTAATTTCCTTTTTTTTTTTTTTTTTTTTGCCTGATTTCTTGAGTTCTATTTTGTTTAGTTTTCTTTGACGGATACATGCCAAGGGATTACTAAATCTTTTTTTTTTTTTTTTTTTTTTTAAGTTTATCTAAAGTCTTGAACTTCTCATTTCTAACTACTTAATGCTACAAAGGGTCCTCTCATTGATAAGACCATTTATTATACTTCAATAAGAGTTACTGAATTAATTTGAAAGGCCCAATTATGTTTCCATTTTTACATAAGTGTCTGCAGAGTGTAGAGTGACATGATTTGGAGGTAATAATAGATGAATCTTTTCCTTTGTTGCTTTCCTTCTTGATATTTAATTTTGCTATTATTTCTTTATTTTTATATGTCTCTAATTTACTAGAATGCTTATTTTGTTTCTGTTTTATTTTTTCTGTACTGTTCAGGCTAATAGGTTCAGTTTATTGGCAAGTTTTTTTTTTTTTAATGTTGTTGTGGTTAGCTTTGTTTATTTTCTTAATTCATTTGTTTTTATTGTGTATGTCTTAGTGTTTTGGATAGAGTGCTTATAGATACTTTAATTTTATTCATTTATTTTATGAATAGAAGATTACATAATAATGGGTGAAAAGCTTCATGAATTCCATAACTTGAGTGTAATTAATCTTGATTGTTGCTGTCTTATTGAGTACTTATGTGTAGGTGCTTTTATTTCTTTATGATTTTGCTTTTATGAAAGCGTTAAGAAAAAGTTCAAGAGGAAGGATTATTTGATTAAATGAAGGGTTTGTAACTTAATTTGTTTAAAATTTCCAATTATTAACTCCGGCTCTTATATATAATTAGCTTATAACTAGCACAATGTACGTGATACTTTAATTTATTACAAAAGAAAAACCATAGGTGAAAATTTAAAAATTTCATAATTAGTTGGAGGACACTTCTTATTCCTTCAATTCCACTCTGTATAATACATTCAAAGATTGTGTGCAGCAGCCAATGTGGCATGACCACAATGTTGAAGCTGTAAAGGGCTATCAAACATTTGCAGTGTTTATTACTCTTTAATCAACATTTAGTTTTAGTATAAAACTTCATAAATTAACTGTGTCTAAGATTATTAATTGAAAATCAGTCTTTTAAAGAAAGATTGGCTATGTCAATGGTGTATATTACTACTTTATTAATTTGTTTTAGATATGATCAAACATACTTGCAGATTGGGACAACATTGTTGATTCAAAATTTGAAATGTTTCATTTATATAAATCTGCCATGTTTACTGAATTTTAAATAATAATAATTAATTATATAACACACAATCACATGTTTTATAGGAACTCAATTTGTAGCAGCTCATTTATATTGACTCTTATTAGAAATTTTGTATTCATAATGACATTTTTTCCTCCACATGTTAATTCAAATCAGACATTTTCTGACTTATTAAAAAATGGAAAATGCAAGACAAGCGCGCCTAAAAAGACGGATGCTAATGTTTGAGAGGTGATCCGGAAGAAAAGGGCATGAAAGGAAAAATAGTTTACAAAATAAACTTACACAGGCTATGAAATCCAGGGAAATGGTCATTGCTGAAAAAGGAGGAAAAAAAATGGAGGGATAGAACAGCATTAACTCATGACTGCTCTATGTTGCATTCACCTGGTACAAGTATGGACTTTTATGCGTCAAGAGATTTGTTTCTATTTCTGGCACTTTGTATTTATAAATTCTTTAAAAATTGCTTCATAAAAATTTGAGAATAACACTTTCAATTCACATTTGATTATTAGATATTGATGTTGACATGGATCATTCCTATGAAGAAATTAGATTGAACATAAGTACAGATGATACTTTGGCACAAGATAGATTCAACTATTATGATGTACCTCAAGAAATCCATGAATCAGAAAATGAAAGTAGTGGTGAAGAATTTCCAAGTAAATGTCTTAACTTAAATTTACAAGGGAAAAAAAATTGATATTCATTTTTGTTTACATCATTATTGTTGTTCTCATATTTTAAAATTCATATAGGAAAATTTACTAAACCTTGGAATATTGGCCCACCTTCTTATGTATGCGTGCATTGTGGTTCAATTTTATGGTATGAAGAGGGAACAGTCAAATCTAAGAGGCCTAAGAACCCAAAATTTTCCTCTTGGTAGTCAACGATCTAAAACATTCAGAACTTTGATCAGAAGTTATAATGCAATGTTCGCAGTGACATCTATGGGTGGCAAGGTAGATAATAGAATTAACGATAGAAGAGGCCCTTACATTTTCAAATTTAATAACCAAAACCACCATAGAATTGGAACTCTTCTTCCTAATGATGGTCAAGATCCACAATTTGCACAATTATATTTCTATAATACTGAGAATGAAGTTCAACATAGAATGAATGTCTTTAGCAGTGGTCAAATTAATAGTGACCTTGATCCATCTATTGTTGATGCATTGGTCCGAATGTTTGATGAATCAAACAGTTTGGTGAAGATATTTCGGATGTCTGGAGACCGTTTCATTGATACTGATATTCACCGTTTAAGATTATGTCTTATTGGCTCCCGAACTGCAGATGGAAGAGAATATAACCTGCCTACATGTTCAGAAATTGCGACAATTATCGTTGGTGATATTGGTGCTGAGAATGCACATCATGATATTATTGTTGAGTTAAAAGAAGGAGGGTTACAACGTATTAATGTCTTGCATCCTTCATACATGGCATTACAATATCCTCTTTTATTCCCATATGGTGAGGATGGTTTTAGGCTTGGCATTTTGTATAGTAATGTAGATGGAATCAAATCTGATACAACTGATTCTGTTACAATGAGAGAATACTATGCATATCAATTACAAGAACGTGAACATGAGGTACATACTTTGGTATATGGCGGTAGATTGTTTCAACAATTTGATGTAGATGCCTACACATGTATTGAAGAAATCCGGCTTATGTGGGTAAAATAGAACCAATACAAATTAAGGATAGAATTGTATAAAGGACTGAAAGATGTAGTTATGAGAGGAGATACCACTCCTGCATCTTTTGGCAAAAGATTTGTTCCACCTTCAAGTTTCAATGGAAGTTCGAGGTATATGATTGAAAACTATCAAGATACAATGGCAATCTGTAGATGGGAAGGTTATCCGGACCTATTTATTACCTTCACTTGCAACACAAGATGGCCAGAAATTGATCTTTTCCTATCTAGGAAATCTGGACAGAAAGTAGAAGATCGTCCTAATGTGGTTGCAAGAGTGTTTAAGATAAAGCTTGATCAACTCTTACATAATTTAAAGCATGGTCAACACTTTGGGAAATTAATTGCAGGTATTCTAAATTTTACATTTTAAACTTTTTCTCCTTCTACTTTACTTGGCTTAGTAATTAATCTAAATAAATATAACTAACTTAATATTTTGGTGGCAGTTGTCTACACTGTTGAATATCAAAAGAGAGGATTACCTCATGCACACATTTTACTTTTTCTACATCATGATGACAAGCATCCTACAGCAGCAAAAATTGATAGAATAATCTCAGTAGAAATTTCAGATTTGAATGAAGAACCTTTAGCTTATGAAACTGTCAAACAATATATGGTCCATGGTCCTTGCAGCTTTATAAATTCAAGGGCAGGTTGTATGATTGAAAACAAATGTACAAAGCACTTCCCTAAAAAATTTTGTTCGCAAACCACTGTTAATGAAGATGGCTTCCCAGTATATAGAAGAAGGAAAAATGACAGATTTGTTAAAAGAAATGAAGTCAAACTTGATAATCGATTTATAGTTCCACACAATATTGACTTATTGGTGAAATATCAAGCACACATAAATGTTGAGTGGTGTAATTGTTCAAGATCTATCAAGTACTTATTTAAATATATAACAAAAGGACCTGATCATGCAACTTTGATTCTTGAAGAAAATTTACATATTGATTCTTCTACTAGAATGCAACATATGACAGATACTGATGAAGTTAAAACATATCTAAATTGTAGATATGTATCTGCCATGGAGGCATGTTGGAGGATATTTGAGTTTGCAATTCACCATCGAGAGCCTGCTGTTCAAAGACTCAGTTTTCACAATGAGGACGAACAACCAGTTGTTTTTGAAGATACTGATTATTTAAATAATGTTGTGGACAACCCATATATCAAAAAAAGCAAATTTACAGAGTGGATGAAAGCGAATGCATTGTATGAAGAAGCAAGGGAATTGACTTATTCTAAATTTCCTACTAAATAGGTTTGGCATAGAAGAGACAAAGAATGGAAATTGAGAAAATCAGGAAGATGTATAAGGCGTATATACTATGCTCATCCTGCAAGTGGAGAACGGTTTTATTTGCGGATGCTACTCAATGTTATTAAAGGAGCTAGATCATTTGAGGAACGGTTTTATTTGCGGATGCTACTCAATGTTATTAAAGGAGCTAGATCATTTGAGGAAATACGAACTATAAAATAATGTTGTATATCCAACTTTCAGATCAGCGTGTTATGCATTTGGTTTGTTTGATGATGATAAAGAGTGGCACGAAGCTTTGAATCATACATCGTATTGGGCTTCAAGGAAACAACTACGAGAACTTTTTGTTACAATGTTGATTTTTTGTGAGGTTGCAGATCCATATAAATTATGGATTTCAAATTGGCAGTTGTTATTTGAAGACATTTTGCATCATCAAAGAATAGTTTTACTATATAACAACCTACATCTTGATGACTTCCAATTATAGAACTATGCACTATGTGAAATTGAACAGATTTTGATAAAGAGTGGTAGGTCTTTGCACGAATTTGAGACAATACCATATCCAAACACATTACTCCTCAAACAAAGTAACAACAAAGTATTACAAGAAGAATTGGATTATGATAGAAACTCTTTGGCAGAAGAACATATTAAACTTCTTAATGGTCTTAATATTGATCAAAGAAATATATATGATGAAGTATTTGATTCTGTTTTAGAGAATAAAGGTGGTTTCTTTTTTTTTTTTTTTTATGGGCATGGAGGAACTGGAAAGACTTATCTTTGGAAAACCATTATATGCCGATTGCGTTCAGAAGGGAAGATTGTCATTGTAGTTGCATCATCTGGAATTGCTGCATTATTGTTGCCTGGAGGGAGAACAGCTCATTCAAGATTTCAAATACCAATAAATGTAATAGATAGTTCAACTTGCCGTATTAAACAGGGTTCACAAATTGCAGAACTTATGACAGAAGCAAGTCTTATAGTTTGGGATGAAGCTCCTATAGCACACTGAAATTATTTTGAAGCTGTTGATCGGTCATTAAGAGATATATTACGTTTTTCTAACTCAAATAGTGGGGAGACACCTTTTGGAGGAAAAAACAATTGTTCTAGGTGGCGATTTTCGACAAATATTACCAGTGGTGTCTAAAGGACGAAGAGAACAACTAGTTGAGGCATCAATTAACAAGTCTTCATTATGGAACAGTTGCAAAGTTTTCATTTTGACAATAAATATGAGGTCGACACAAAACCCAAGTGATATTGCAGCAAGGGAATTTGCTGAATGGATATTGAAAATTGGTGATGGTGAACTTAGTAATAGTGAAGGTGAAGCATTGATTGAAATACCGCATGATTTACTAATTCAGCCTGATGCACATCCTTTCAACGATATTGTAATGCTACCTATCCTGACTTCAATACAAAATTCAACGATTCCAAGTATTTAGAAGAGAAAGCAATTTTAGCTCCAACAAATGAAGTAGTTGAGGACATAAATGGTTACATGATTGATCTTATTAATGTTGATGAAGAGACATATCTTAGTGCAGATTCATTATGTAAAGCTTCAAGAAACATTCTAGACCAAGATGGCATGTACCCAATAGAGTTCCTCAATTCATTGAAGCTCCCTGGTATTCCAAACCATAAACTCCGATTGAAAGTAGGCCTGCCAATAATGTTACTTCAAAATTTAAACCAAAGTAATGGACTTTGTAATGGTACTAGACTTTTAGTCACTCAATTATCAAAATGGCTTTTGGAGGCTCAAATAATATCAGGATCTCATGTTGGAGAAAAAGTGTTTATACCAAGAATAGTCTTATCCCCTTCTGATTCTAAATGGCCCTTTGTACTAAAAGGAAGATAGTTTCCAGTATCTGTTTGCTTTGCTATGACAATTAATGAGAGATAAGGCCAATCTTTGTAACGTGTTGGACATTATTTAGATCGATCAATTTTCAGTCATGGACAGTTATATGTTGCCATATCCAGAGTTACAAATAAAGATGGCCTTAGGATACTTATTGTAGAAAATGATTATGGTGATCGTTTTCATACAAAAAATATTGTCTACAAAGAAATATTCGATAATTTTCCTAAAGGTAACACATATTGTTTATTAAAAATTATTTCAAATTGTTTATAATGTAAACTAGATTGTCACTTATATTGTAAACGGTAGGTTCTTCTCCATTGTTATATATGAACTTTACTAATGTTTAGAATGTTCTGATATTATAGATTCATATCGTAACGAAGTGCAAAACTTTGAAGCAGATGTCAGTGAATGTGGGTTGTAGTTAACATAGCAAACAACCATGATTTGATCAATATTGCTATGATTTCGGTTGACTAATAGGTACGTTTAACAGTTTTTTTTAGACAGTAAATAATATTAAAAAAAGATGGATACAGAAATCTAAAAAGCATTTACTTCTTACCAATTATTATATTACTATTTGAACCTAACAGTATTTGTATTGATTTTTTAATTTCTTTGGATTGGTTGGTCAAAATATTTAGGTACCGTTTGATTTTGTAAATATGATATTGAAATATGCTATCATGATCTATATGTCAAAGAGGTGTGTGTTTGTCACTGTGATTTTTTGTGGTTTTTAGTTTCATTCTAGTGAAAGTTGGATTTAGTATTTTGTTAATTGAAATTGGTTTTTTGTGTGATTTTGTAGTCTTTTATGTTAAGTGTTGATATGGGTTCATTGTAAATTTATAGCGAATTGAAATGGGTATGATTTTGGTGTCTTTTGTTCAAAGTGTTGGTATGGGTTCATTGTGAATATAGTGAATTGAAATGGGGTTTTTGTGTGATTTTGGAGGCTTTTGTTCAAATTATTGGCATGGGTTCATTGTAAATTTAGTGAATGGGATTTAGGTGGCTTCTGTTCTAGGAGTTGGTACAGGTTCATTGAAAATTTACTGAATTCGAATTGGGTTGTTATGTGATTTTGGAGGCCTTTGTTCTAAATGTTGATATGTGTTCATTGCAACTTTATGAATTGAAATGTGTTTTACATAGCAATTGTGATATCTTGATTACAGTTTCAGCTAGACTACTA
The DNA here is from genome assembly GCA_023736055.1 of Quercus glauca. Lineage (NCBI taxonomy): Eukaryota > Viridiplantae > Streptophyta > Magnoliopsida > Fagales > Fagaceae > Quercus > Quercus glauca. The sequence goes on along the minus strand of CM043319.1, from coordinate 7,593,613 downwards.
TTGCTGTTTCAAACTATTACGTAGGAGAACAGTTCTTGGCCTTCTGGGTGTCTGTCACAGCTTGCATGAGTGTGGGGATACTGTATTATAGACGTGCAATTTATTTCTTACTCTTTTTTCATGCTTGATCTGTTTTTATCCCCCCTATGTATGATGCTTTTATTATTATTTTTTCCCTGTTAATCTGTCATTAACTTTCCATTGTGTATAGAGCAGAAAGTAGAAAAGGTGATGAGAGAATCAAAAGCATGTCCATCAAAGGATATAATTTCACCATGATTGGTTGGAGATTTGAAGTTGACGGAATACCTCTTCACTCTCTTTAAAGCAATCTTTCACTAACACAGGTTTTATTTCTTCTTCACCTTTCTTATATGAGATGCTTTGTAATTTTTCCTATTTGTTTTTGGACTTCTTTTACTTATACCTCTTTGGCCTTCAAATAGTGGCATGCATTGATCTCACAACCGACATGGTTTATGTATAATGTTTATCTTAATTTTTTTTGGAGAAAGATTGCTTATCTTAATTGATTGTGCCTTGAATTTTACATATGTTGTAATTGTTAGATTACCAAAATCTTCATTTTTTAAATCTGATTTTAAATTCAGTTACTTCTTCATTCTATAGCTTTTGAAATGATTTGGTTTTGCTTGGAATGTTTGGATTTATTTTTTAGGGTACTCCAGACTTATAATTCTAAGGATAAGATATTTAGATTTAATACTTGAGCTGCTAATTAATATACAACATATTTATTTTAACTGAGTTAACAGTGTTTGCATGACTGTCGGCTGAGTTTTATAGCATGATACGTGTTTGACAAAATGTCTTATGGACTTGCATTTGAATTCCTCAGAATTATGTTGTTCAAAAAATATATACCTGCAAAACAAATCCTCTAACTTTTAATACCATTAAGATGATTGTACTATAGAGTCATAGGATTTAAAGATGATTGCATTATTGACTCATAAGATAGATGCCTACAAAAGAGAATGTCAAGGATGGCCCATAGCTATATGATGCCAGTTACTATCTCTTCAATCCATGGATCTTTTTCTCTCTTCGTTTTTTTGGTAATATGTTTGAAATATTCTCATGACTGAATTTAAATATATAACTAAAGGAACTTATTGTGCATTTTTCATACTTGATGGAAGGGATACGTAGTTTTTTCATTGAATCGAAGCTTTTTTAGTTGGTGGTGGAGGAAGGAGGGAATTTCTTTGCATTACGAATCTTTGAACGGGGCAAATACTTCATGAAATCAGTGTTTATGGGTAAAAGCGCGGCATTATGGTTGATGAGAAATATAGAACACATAGTGATTGGGATAAATCCCAAACAATTCTTCACGCTTAGGGAAGGCGATACTGCCTACACCTTGCAACGGGGATCAAACTCTTTTGGTCAGTTCCTGCTAGTGTCTGAACTCAAACTTGGTGGGCTCCGGAGGTCTGTCATATGAGATAGTTTTATGAAATATCTCACACAATATATGTAGTTCTTCGTGAGAGATTCTTAATATATTATGAGAGAATAATCTCACTGTAAGAGGTGAAAATTTTAAGCCAATCGCAAAATGCCATGTCAAAGTTTAGTGGCAAATTCTAAATTAATATGTCATTAAATTAATTAAATTAAATGATGACATGTGTCATCCAAATTGACATCACATTGGCATATCAAAATTTGCCATGTGTCATTTGGTCCACAAGATAAAGATAAATTTCCTATACAAAATTTATGGATAATTATCTTTATAAATAAATAAAATAAAGATAAATTTTCTATTCAAATTTGATAGATAATTATCTTTATTAAAATAAATTAAATAGAGATAATTATTTATCTTTATTGATTATTATCTTTATGAAAATATGGTATTTATCAAAATAGATAAATAGGGATAATTATCTCTAAGAAGAATTTGGGCAAATTAAAAGTCTACTACATACTTTCAAGTATATCAATTCGAGGTGGAGTTTATCTTCTAAAATCACTATAAATAGAGGACATCTCCTCTCATTTTCAACACCAAGTTTTCAAAAGGCCCAAGCTCTAGAGAAATTCTGTCTCAAGCATCTTTGAAAAACTTCAAGAACATTCAAAGGGCTTGAAGAACTTGAAGAACAATAAATTTCTAATAAGCTCAAAGCTAGAGATTTGTTGTGAAGACCATTCAATCCTTCTTCCAATCAAAGTCAAGGAGATCTCTTGTTCGAGTTCTATGAAGTTCTATTGAAATTAAGCTAAAAAGCCTCCATAAACTCCAACAAACTCAAATCTTTGAAGCTCAACGGATCAAGCCTCTAAAGCCCCGAAGAACTTCAACCTACGAGCCTTCACATTCGAAGACTTGAAGAACAATAAATCTCTAATAAGCTCAAAGCTAGAGATTTGTTGTGAAGATCATTCAATCTATCTTCCAACCAAAGTCAAGAAGATTCATTGTTCGAGTCAAGTTCAATGAAGATAGAATCAGAGGGTATTCTTTTGTAAAAGAATTAAAATAGAGATTGTACTCATTATTCATCAATACAAAATTTATATTTGCAAACCATATTTCTTTTCAATTGTTTGATTTTCTGCAATTGGGAAATTTTGTGTTTACACTCACACTGCGGTCTCATGAAATATCATCTTATTGGAAGAAACCAATATTATACAACTTGTGTAGTAAATAATTCTATAATCCACCCAATTTCTCTTTAATCATTTAAACACTAGCTCAACTAGATAGTGCACTAGGGTTATGTAAACTTGGACTATCTAACGATTTTAATGAAACAATTCAAATGATAGCGTCTTCTATCTTGATATATATATATATATATATATATATATATATATATATATATATATATATATTTATCAACTTCTGTCTTGATTTTTTACGTCATATTATTTTGACAACTTTCTTACAGTCTTCAGTTACAAAATAATAAAAAAAAATTCTACGCTTCCTTTAGGCCCCGTTCGTTTGGGGTGAAAATAGGGAGGATGGAAAATAGAGGGAGGAAAATAGGGTGGAAAATGTTGTTTTCCACTGTTCGTTTGGAGAAGGAAAATAGGAAGGATGGAAAACTAGAGAAAAAGTTTTCTATCCGGGCCCACATTTTTTATCCTTCCAAATTGGAAGGAAAACTTGGAGAGAAAAGTGCTTGTGTAGCACTTTTCCACAAATGCCCTTCCCAGGTTCTCTTCTCTCTCTTTTGTTTTTTTTTTCAACGTTTTGTGTCCTTTTTTTTTTCCCCTTTTTTTTTTCCAACGTGATGTGTTCTTCTTCTTTTTTTTTTTTTTTTTTTCCTTTTTTTTTAACATGACGTGCTCTTCTCTTTTTTTTTTTCTTTTTTTTCAACGTTCTGTCCTTTTTTTTTTCCAACGTGATGTGTTCTTCTTCTTCTTTTTTTTTTTTTTTTTTTTTCCTTTTTTTTAACATGACGTGCTCCTCTTCTTTTTTTTTTTTTTTTTTTTCAACGTGACCTGATCTATTATCCCCATTATAGTCCTCATTAATCTTTTTTTTTTCTTGTTGATTTTTTGGTTTTTTTTTTTTCGTCTGACATTAATTTTTACATTATAATAATAAAAATAATAATATAAATTTATATATATAATGTGGTAAATTTTATATTATTTAATGGGTACAAATAAATCTATTTATTATATATTATGTAATAAGGGTATAATAGCCAATTTATATAAGTTACATTTTCCATCCTTCCCTTTTTCTCTTCAACCAAACAAAAGAGTTTTCCACCCTCCCACTTTTCCACCCCTTTAACCGAACAAACAAGAGGAAAAACTAAATATTTTCTATCCTCCCACTTTTCCATCCTCCAACAATTTTCCATCCTCTCACTTTTCCACTCCTCCAACCGAACGGACCCTTAATTGTCGGAGTAATCTGTGATTCAGCAAAAGCAAGGACATGGTTTTAAAAGAAACGTCAACTCTCCTAGACAGAGACTTCAAAGTCAATATAGTCTTTCCATAATCTGGCAAGTGGATGGCTGCTTGATAAAAATGACAGTTATATATTCTTTGTTCAAATGTGACAAAATTCTAGATTTAAACAAACATTGTTTCCAACTTCAGAAATTGTAGAGAGTTAATATTTATATTGTTTAATTGGGTTGTTCTACAGTACCCTCTATTTTTTTTAGTGGGTACAGTACCCACTAATATCTTGACCGTCAATTCTAATACTTTCAATCCAAACCGTATATTTAAGTTGAGTTGAATACCAATTACCGGTAGAGCAAGTTACCGTATATATAAAACCAAAAAAGAAAACAAAAAACAAAGAATTAGATTATCTTCTTTCGCGTTCTCTGAATTCTAGGGGGCGAACCAAGCGGTTGCAAGACTAGCTAATGAGAATTGATTGTTTTGATCTGAGTATATTTGTTTCTTCTCTCTTGCGTGCGTGCTTTGTGTCCAATGATCTCCTTTCTCCATCCCGATTTACTCGCCAGTATCAAAACAAAACCCTTATTTCCAAATTATCTGTATTCTGTGTTAATGATTTGCTTGTGTTCTTAGTTTTTTTTTTTTTTTTTAGAGAAATAGCCTTGATTGGTTCAAAATGATTCTTTAATCTGTTATTATTGTACTACAATGACCCATTGAAGCCACTACTTTTTGGATACAGTCAAATATGCCGATGAAGGATATATTTACTACTGCTCATGAGAGTTTAAGATTTGCCAGGGGAATGCTTGATTTTCGTTTGCCTATTATTTTGCATTATAGGCTTGGATATTTGTTTGGCTATTGCTAGGTACTTCGATATGTTGAAGATTCTAGAATAATTAAAATAATTTCATGGAGAGTTCTTATTGTAGACATCAATTTTGGGAAGTATCTAAAGTGTTTGGATGTATCTCACTCCTAGCTTTGATTCTTTGTTATATGGTTTATTGGTGATGAACTACTCTCTCTTAACTTTATATGATTCGATGGTTAAAGAATGGGATTGGGCTTTATGTAATGCAGCAAAAGCACTTTTTCCTCTCCCCTTTGATCAGCTTTTCATATTTGCAATATGTTTTATTTTCACTTGTTGCTAAATGAAGCTTCTCGTGTGTGACCCATTTGCAAGAAATACAGTCTCAGTCCGATAATTATAGGTCTTTATCATCTTCAACAAGTAGTCCAGCAAGGAGGGTGCCCTTAAGTAATTTTTTCTTTTTGCATAAACTTGGTTCACTGAGACAACCCATCTCATTTAAGGATTCACCAGAATGGGAGGATACGGATGTTGATGTGAGGGTGGAGGAAGGAGGTGACCGTGACACTATTAACATTGCGATCACCCCAACCTTCTCATCTCTCTCAAAGCTCAATAGTGGCTCCTTGCCATTTCCACCACTACCAGAGGGTGTAGTTGTAGCAAGGAAAATTACAGGAGTTTCGGTTGTTTGGAAAGACTTGACTGTCAAAATAAAGGGTAAAAGGAAGTACTCTGACAAAGTTGTGAGGAGTTCGAATGGTTATGCATTGCCTGGAACTATGACAGTAATCATGGGTCCTGCTAGATTAGGGAAAAGTCCACTTTACTAAGGGCTATTGCAGGTATTTAAGCATGGTATCTATTGTCATTTCAATTGAAGCATTTGAATTATGTATTTTTCTTGGTCCTGTGGATGCTTGAAGCTTAAATGTTGTTCTCTCTTTAATCTAGGAAGATTGCACCACTCAGCCAAAATGTACAGTGAAGTGTTAGTTAATGGGGCAAAATCGCACATGCCTTATGGGTCTTATGCAAGTTCCAAGTAATTTCACTTCCTTTTAATTCTTCATTCTTCAGTTGTGGTTTAAGTATTTCCTTAATTATGATCTTGCTATTGGTTCTCCATTTACCCCACTCATCTACATTTTGCTTAGGGGGTCCCCTTTTTTTTTCCCCCTCCAAAAATCTAATGCAAGGCATATTGATCTAATATTTAATTATATAAGATGAACATAAGCCCTGTTTTTGGAGTATTATGTCAATGTTGGATTTTAGAGTAACTGACTCAAACTCAGATGAAGCAAGCTGCACAAATACTTGAAAATGATTGTATAATTTGGAGACTACAATTTATAGTAACTTACAAATGTGAGATAATATGGTGTTGTGACTTGTGAGTGAGACTAAGATTTTCATGTGTTTTGAAAATAAGTTTGTTGACATTTTTCTTTGGTTGGCAATTTTTTATATTAATGAATGTCTCTCCCCCCCCCCCCCCCCCCCCCCCGGCTAATTTCAAATGATGCCCAATATGAATTGTAACAACAGTCATTTCCATTATTACTCAACTTTCAAATGATAAGAAACCTCATAGAGGTTCATCATATTCTTAATTTTAGCATGCCGTTGTTTATTTGAATTTATTTTAAACTTATTTATATGATGTGGAACTTGCTGATATTTTCAGGTTGAGCTAAATGAGCCAAAGTTGTTGAATCATTTCAATTATATAAATAAATAGTTGAGGCTCTGTGCAAAGAGATGTGCTCTTATGAACATCTCATTTTTCTAAGTGTTGATAGTTATACTATGTAAATGCAAATATTTCATTTACCATTTGAGTTGCAGAAGGGACAATAAGAAATTCCTACAAGTTAGAAGTTGCCCTATTGAAAACTTAGGGATGAATGATCTAGGCATGACGACCCATTGCAAGCTGCTTTTGATTGTCTCATTTTCAATTATTTCCATGATAGTATTGTGAAGGAAATACATTGTAATGGATTTCCTTTGTAAATGAATTTTTTCCTTCTTGTGATGAGCAAGTAGCAAAGTAAGTATTAGTCAAGATACTTATAATTGATTTCTTTGTAGTCTGGCTTCTTTCTTTAGATACTTTACAACAAGAGACCTATTTGTAGTACATGAAAGTGGGTTATAAATTTTGGGGTCAAATTTCCATAATATCTAGATCAATTATGATTGTCCTCTCCATTGATAATGATTATGATGGAACAATAAGAATTATTTTATTTATATGATAAATTCATATTTTGCAAGTCCAAGTTGTAACTAATAGCAAATTATTAGTTGTATATGATGACAGATTTTTAGTCATCATCTTGTCAATTGGGTTATCAATGGCTTTTTCATTACCTCATGTATTTGTTAAAAATGTTTTTTTTTTTTTTTTATACAAGATATAAATTCTACTCAAACTTAATCTAATTATATATGTGTGTGAAGCTCCCTCCTAAAGACTTGAACCTCAACCCTTGCCCCCCACACCCCATAAGCACTTGTACTTGTAGAGTAACCATCACACCAATGATGTGCGGTGGTAAAAATGTTACGAAAATGTAGAAGGATTAAGAAAAATAATAATTGGAAAAAATATTTTATAATCTTAAATCCAATTCTAAATCCAAATTCAAATTTAGGTATTCAATCAATGGAATTTCAAATAATGAATTTCAAATCTTGAGTTCTATAAAAAGACCCAAACAAAAATTTTAAAATCAATGGATTTCAAATCAAGGCATTTTAAATCCTTTGATTTAAAATCCAAATCCAAATCTAAATGTTTCCATCCAAACACAACCTTAAGTTTTTTTGCGGGAATTTCAAAGTAAAAATTAAAAAAATAAGGGTGTGTGTATGTGTGTGTGTACTAGTTAGTTTTTATTATTATTATTATTATTATTATTATTATTATTATTATTATTATTATAGATGACTTATCATCTTTTAAATTACAATTAGTATACAACAAAATACAACAACTTAGGTTCTATAGGTTTTAAGGTAATTTCGGTCATTTTTAGGTTCTAACGGTATTTCAGTCATTTTTAGGTTTCAAGTGTATTACGGTCGTTTTTTTAGGTTTTAAGAGTATTTCGGTCACTTTTTAGGTTACAAAGTTATTTCAGTCATTTTTGTAGATGTCAAGGTCATTTAGGTCATTCTAGATTCTAAGGGTATTTTGGTTATTTTTTTGTTCTAAGTGTATTTCAGTCATTTTTAGGTTTTAAGGGAATCCCAGTATTTTTTGAGAGTTTTGGGGTATTTTGGTCACATGTGATGTTAGTATTGCCCAATGTGACAATAGAACCGTCAAATATGAGAAAAAAAATAAGGGAACCATTGAATGTGATAAAAGTACGATTACATATGATGTTGGTACTATCCAATGTGACAATAAAATTGTCAAATGTGAGGAAAAAAAATAAGGGAACTACGAATGTGATAAAAGTACAGTCATATGTGATGTTGGTACTGCCTAATGTGATGTTGGTACTGCCTAATGTGACAATGGAATCATCAAATATGAAGAAAACAAAATAAGGGAACCATCAAATATGATAAAAGTATAGTTGCATGTCATGTTGGTGCCGCCTAATGTGACAATGGAACCGTCAAATGTGAAAAAAAAAATAAGGGAACCATCGAATGTGACAAAAGAAAGGTCACATGTGATGTTGGTACTGTCTAATATAACAATGGAAATGTTAAATGTGAAAAAAAATAATGGTGCCACAGAATGTGACAAAAGTATAGTCAGATGTCATGTTGCTACTGCCCAGTGTAACAATGAAACTTTCAAATGTGAGAAAAAAATGAAAGTACCACCGAATGTGACAAAAGTACGATTAGATGTGATATTGATAATTTTGTTATATATATTTGTCGATTATTAGGTAATTCAGTGGGGTTAGGTTGGGTTGGCTACACCTATATGTAATGTTGGTACAATTTAATGTGACGATGAATGTGACAAATGGACGGTCATATGTGATATTGGTATTGCCCAATGTGACGATAGAACTGTCAAATATGAGAAAAAAAAAATTAGAATACAACTAAATGTGACAAAAGTACGATAAAAAATGATGTTGGTACTGCACAGTGTGATAATGGAACTGTCAAATGTGAGAAAAAAATAGGATGCCACTAAATGTGACAAAAGTACAAACATATATGATGTTAGTTCTATCTAATGTGACAATAGAACTATCAAATGTGAAAAAAGAAAAAGAAAAAGGGAATCACTAAATATGACAAAATAACAAACATGTAATGTTAGAACTGCACAATGTGAAGATAGAATTGTCAAATGTGAGAAAAAAAAATAAAAGAACTACTAAATGTGACAAAAGTACTGTTACATGTAATGTTGGAACTGCACAATGTGATGATGGAACCGTCAAATGTGAAAAAAATAAGGGAACCACTGAATATGACAAAAAAACTGTCATATGTGATGTTGGAACTGCATAATGTAAGGATGAAACCATCAAATGTGAGAAAAAAAATAAGAAAACCACCAAATGTGACAAAAGAACTGTCACATGTGATGTTGGAACTACAGAATGTGAGGATGAAACCATCAAATGTAAGAAAAAAGTAAAAGAACTATCGAATGTGACAAAAGAACTGTTACATGTTATATTGGAACTACATAATGTGAGAATGGAACTGTCAAATATGAGAAAAAAGTAAGAGAACCATCGAATGTGACAAAAGAATTGTCATATGTGATGTTGGAACTACACAATGTGAGGATAAAACCGTCAAATGTGAGAAAAAAAAAGTAAAGGAACCACCGAATGTGACAAAAAAAACTATCACATGTGATGTTGGAACTGCACAATATGAGGATGAAACCGTCAAATGTGAAAAAAAAAAAATAGAAGAACCACTCAATGTGACAAAGGAATTGTTACATGTGAGGTTTGAATTACACAAAGTGAGGGTGGAACTGTCAAATGTGAGAAAAAAGGCAAGTGAACCACCAAATGTGAGAAAAGAACTGTCAAATGTGATGTTGGAACTACACATTATGGGGATGGAATCGTTAAATGTGAGAAAAAAGCAAGGGAAACACCAAATATGAGAAAAGAATTATCACATGTGATGTTGGAACTGCACAATGTGAGAATAGAATCGTCAAATGTGAGAAAAAAGTAACCTGTTATAGCAAGTTACCTACTAGTGGGTATCAAACCCCTTTTTTTGGGGGGGAAGGGTTACGGTAGAATTACCCTTTTTAATTATGAGTAATACTACAGACACAAACTATTTTACAACGTTTTTACAAACTGCTGATGTGGCTTTAGTATTTTCCAAATAGTTATTGTAAGTAAAAATGTGATGTTAGTGATGGACCCTTATTAGAACTAGTAAGAATTTGTCACATCATCAGTTTGTAAAAATATTGTAAAATAGTTTGTATTTGTAGCATTACTCTTTAATTATTTAGTCTTTTGTTTTTCTATTAAATATTACTATATTTGCTTCTATATATATATCTAATTTATCCATATATAAATATGAAGTCCGAAACTTTTGACTTTTTATTTATTTTTATTTTTGTTTGAGAAATAATTACAATATGCTGCTAATCCCACAGTTCAAACATTTTCTTCCTTAGACTTTCTTCCTTAGACTCCCGAGCATTTTGTGCATAGAGAGGTGCCAATTCAGCTACATGCACTTTTGACTTTTTATTGATTATGTAAAATTTTGACATCTAAACTTTGGAGACTTCAAAATTTTACATCTCAATAATTTTTGGTAAAATATCATTTTCGTCCCTAAATTATCACAAAAGTTCGTTTTTCGTCCCTAAACTTTCAAAAGTTCGTTTTTTGTCCCTAAACTATCATAAAAGTTCATTTTTCGTCTCTAAACTTTCAAAAGTTCTATTTTCGTCCCTAAATTTTTCCAAACGTATTGATTTTCGTCCCTCCATCTGACGGAGTGCTGACGTGGCTTTGATAGTGTGCTGATGTGGGAGGGACGAAAATCAATACATTTGGAAAAGTTTAGGGACGAAAATAGAACTTTTGAAAGTTTAGGGAGGAAAAACGAACTTTTGAGATAGTTTAGGGACGAAAAACGAACTTTTGTAATAGTTTAGGGACGAAAATGATATTTTACCCATAATTTTTTTATATATATTTTAATTAATTAAAGTTTGAGGTTGAGTTCTTACTTTCTACCCGATAAACCCTTCTTCTAAATAAACCTCCTTCCTTTCTCACTATTTGACAAACTATGGGAAGGGGCAACAATGAAGGAACGAGGTTTCTCAACGGCTGAATCCAAACAATGTAAATTGGGGTCGTTGAAGGCGAGAGTAGCAGTGGCATTAATTTTTTTTCCTCCTCACCATATTATGGTATAAATTCCTCCAAGGTTCGTTCAGGCTTCCCATGTCCGCTAGACTTCTTTCTCCAAAAAAAAAAAAAAAAAAAAGTTCCGCTAGACTTATCTCTTATTATTCTTAAATATTCTTCTTTACTTGGAACTTGCACTGGGAAAATTAATGACTAATGTTTTTGAGAAAAATTACGTGATATTCCTTCCTCATACGTAAATAACAAATTTCATCATAAATTTTATTACTAAGACCTAATATTATGTGACATAATATTGAAGCTATATATAAAACTAAAGCTATTTCACTTTTTATTTATTTATTTATTTATTGTTTATAATATTGTGACATATAAACTTTTTTTTAAAATTTTTTTTTATATAAGATTGAAAATATACTTCAACCTAATCTAAGTGTATATGTGTTTGAAGCTCATTTCTAGAGACTTGAACTCTGGCCCTTGCAACCTTCACACCCTAAAAGCACTTATACTTATAGAGTGACCATTGCACTAAGGATGTGCGGTGGTGCATATAAACTTTTGAAACCTCACAATTTTACTCTTCATTATTCTTGTGTGTGTGTGTATATATATATTATATTTAAATTATGTTTATATTTAAACAATTCATTACAATCTTGGTATTTAATTTTAATAAATGTATAATCTAGAATATATAGTTCCATAGAAACACAATTATAATAAATATTTATACTAACAAAAATAATTATTGAAATTCATATTTAGAAAAGGGGGGGGGGGGAATCTAAAAATTTCATCAATGATATTTATTATAAATAAATAAATAATGAAATTTAATTTATCTTGATTTTTTTCATACTTTTCACTATTGTAGTGAATATAGACACTAGATTTATACCATCATATAACTTAATTAAAACTGATAATAAACTAGCCATAGACCTACCCGACACGCAGAAAATTTTGATGATTTTTTTTTTTTTTGGGAAAATTACTTTTTACTATCTTAAATTATGCATCAGATTATACTTTGTGAACGGTTTAGACCCCTAAAACTATAACCAGATTGCGTAGCCTAGATTAATTAGCCAAGTTGTTACTTAGTCAAATTAAGCAATTCTAGGTTAAAACAATCACAAAATCATATCAAGCATATAAAACATATAAAGCAGCGGAAAATAAATAACACATGATATGATCACCCAGGAAAACCAAACCGGTAAAAAACCTGAGGAGGATTTTACCCACCGATCCTCAAGGCAAAACAGAATCCACTAAGAAAGAATTGAAGTTCTTACAAAAGGACTTACAAGCTCCCCGCTTGACTTCCTAATGCTACCCACCAGTAGTAACTTCCTGACACGACCACGCGCAGGCTCCGAGTCCACGGACTACTTCTTTCTTTGAATCCCTTCAATCAGCTACAAGCTCCTCGCTTGTTTATCTTTAAGCTTCAAAGGCAGCAACCAAGTTGATCATCAAGATGTTGAAGTGATCTCAATCTTGAAAACCTTAAGCTTTGTGTAAAGGAAAGCTCCTCTAGATCTCACAAGAGATTTACACAAAACCGCAATGTATGAGCAACAATACAACTTGTGCAACTCTGAAAAACGTAGCTAGGGTTTGCCTTATATACCTAGGGCAAAAACATAAAACCCTAAACGTTTAAAGAGTTAGAGCTGAGTTGGAATTCTGCAGAAAAACGCATCTGGGCCGACTTTCGATCGATCGAGTCTAACCTTCGATCGATCGAGCCAGGCCGAGAAGCCCCAATGCTTCTGCAGTCACTCGATTCCAACTTTAGAATATTTAACCAACTTTGAGCAATCTTAAACAAGACTAAATACATTGTTTTGATCATGGTTTGCCAACATTACAAATTAAAGTTCTAAATACATAAAATCCTAAAACCTTAGAACCTAACAAACTCCCCCTTTGGCAATCCGTGACAAAACACACAATAAAAGCTCAAAGTTTACAAGTAAATAGTCCTTTACAAAATAATGCTCATAAAACAAAAGTTTAACCTAACTACTATCCATCGGTTGCAAGTGTAGACAGCAGCTTTGTCGAATCAACCTGTATATTCCTGAAATACTCAACAAACACATAAACGCATGTGTGGCAGCAAATAGTATATAAACAGGTATAATATTCTTGTAAGATTCACACAACACAAAATAAAGAAATATATCAATGAAGCAACTCATAAATATAAATCAATAAGCAGTGAATCATAAAGACAACAAGAATCAAAAGAAACATGTATATCAATATATCAATCAATGTTACTCCCCCTAACATGAATATCCCAAAAATGATATACAAAGTGAAGCACCTAGATACAATCTAAATAAACTCCACAAACTAACAAACATATCCCATGCTAATCAAAAAAATATCTCCCCCTAAAAAATATCTCCCCCTATCAACAAAAAATATCTCCTCTACAAGTCAAAACTCTACTCCCCCTTTTTGTGACGGAATGCCAAAGGGCATCATAGACCATCATCAAAAGGAGGTGGTGAGGAAGAACGAAGATGCGCCAAATCCGCTCGCAGAGCACGAATCTCGTCGAACAGATCCACCAAAAGCTGACCATGAGCCGCCTGAACGGTCATGACAGTCTCCAGAGTACGACGAACATCGAAGTCAGCCGCAAGAGGTGGAGGAACAGCAGCAGCACCTACAGGATCTGGAACAGCCTCACCAGCAGGACCTGTAGAAGAAGAAGGAGGAGGAGAAGCGCTACTAGAGGGATTAGACCTAAGGTGTTTAGAACCAGCTCGAAGATGAGCGGCCCTCTGTCTAAGAAAAGATGCACCTATAGGACCGATAACATGAATAGGCTCAGAAGCAGGGAAGTCCTCTAAACCTAGATAGAGTAAAATCCTATGAATGAAAATAGGATGAACGAGGGCATGAGCAGTAGATGAACTCCTATAAACTTCGTTCAAAGAACGAAGAAAAAGATGGGGAAAACTAATAGGAGCATCTGTAACAAGAGCATACAGAAAAACACACCTCTCAAGAGGAATGGTGTGCAGATGAGAAATGGGCCAGAGTGAATGACAGGCTATCCTAAAGAATAGATAGGTAGTCTCAGGAAGCTCAGCAGTGGTGATCCTAGGATCAGAACCCCACTGGATAGAAGATCCATTGATGTAAGACATGACATCACTCAGCTCAGGTGACTCATCATAGGGATAGACAGGATCCCTAACCAACGGTACCTCAAGAGCATCAGCCACTACCTGAGGAGTAATGAAGTACTCTACACCTCGTATCCAACTCCTAACTAGAATGTTGGAATCATAGATGCGGACAGAGAGGTTCGAGAAGAACTCTCTAATCAAGAGAACCGGAGGTGGAGGGTCAGACACAGCCAACAAAGGTAACCAACATCTACGCTCAAAATTTGCCCTAATGGCAGGATCAACCTCATCTAAAAGAACAGAACGCTCAGCCCAAACCTTTCTCTTAAGGTTTAAAGTCTCAAAGATCTCTTGGTTTTTCTCACTGGGGAACCGCTCACTATCAAAAGACGGAGGGGAAGGAGTAGGAGTGGGAAGAGTCCTACGTGCTCTAGTCTTCCTAGGCATGGTGCTAAGGAACAGGACAGAGACACAAGAGAAAACCAAAAAGAACAAACACAAAACCAAGGGTAGACTGCAAGTTAGCACAAAAAAATATAGAATAAAAATCTATATGATGCATGAACATTAACAATGTTATGATGCATGAACTAATGCAGTAACCAGGATCAAATTAAGATTAATTTCACAAAATTGGCTTGAAAATAGGGTTTCTTAACAAAAGCCCTAAAAATTTGAGAATCATTTGAAAATTTTTGCATCAAATTGATGAATCAATCATTACACACCATTAGAAACAGTTTATAATAACCAATTACATCAATTACACAAGCCAATTTCATCAATTAATCCTAATTTCACAAAAAGCCCCAATTCGGATCAATTATAAACCCTAGAAATTTAAGTTTTCCACAAAACACAAAATTGATCAAATTAATCAATCAAGAACATGTCTATAGGGTGTCCCCAACAAAACCCATTGATCAATTCCACATGATTAGGTCCGAATCATCAAAAATCCCAAAAAGAAAAGTCCGAAAATTTCCTTCTCAAATGCATGAAAAATGCATGTAATCATGTAAATAAACAGAAAAGTAAGGGTAAAATAGACATACCGGCTTGAGGAGAGAGAGATTATGCAAAAATTTCGGAAGAAAACGACAAAAACTTGAATCTTTTGGGCTTGCCTCGTCGGAGAGAGAAAAGGTTTGAAAAAGGTTTTGAAATAGTTCTTTGAAAAAGTCAGATTTCCCTTTTTAAAAAAGCTTCTTCACGATGTTCGATCGATCGAAAATTACATTCGATCGATCGAATGTGACAGTCATTTTAGCACTTTCTGAGGCATTTTTTCGATCGATCGAAAATCAGGTTGGATCGATCGAAATGGGCAGAGGCACACTGAATTTTTGGGAAAAAACACAGTTTTGAAAAATTGCAAACCCAATTTTGAAACAACTCCTCAAAGCATTTGAACAATGAATACAAAATGCATGAGTATGAGATGGAATGCTTTTTCAAAAACCCAAAATTTTAAACCCAATTTTCTCAAACACAAGTTTCAATAATCTTCCCAAATAATTTTCTCAAGCAACAAATATGTTGTGCACAAATCTCAAGATATTTTTCAAACTTGGTTGGTCAGACCAAGAACACACACACTAGCATGTACAGTGTTTAACAAAGAGTAACTTGTGTAGTGTGTGAAACTAGTAGAGACTTGAGATACATGTGAGGTGATATGTGAATGGCAATCAAGCACAAAGTCTACACAATTCATCACATAGAATTAAAAGAGACTATCACCTAAAGAGTTACATCCTATAACTCCCACATCTCCTAGATCAAAAGCTTGCAATCATGTAAGTTTCTTTCATTTTTGCCTCTTATTTATGTGGAATAGCATTCAGCCTAATAGTACACACCGGTTTGAATTAAGTGAATTGGCATCATGCCTAATAGTACACACCAGTTTTAAATTAATTTGAGGCTACACCTTATGTTCTTTTTGTGCATGTGCTACACTTTCTCGAGCACTAAATCTTATGATATGCACTAAGATGTTCATGATTGGCTAGTGAATAGTGGTGAGATGGTTATTTATGCCTTTCTCAAAAGGATCAAGTCCGACAGTCAAAAACTAGTGACTTCATGATTAAGGCAAAGTGATTAAGAACCACACACATCTTTCCCACACAACATGCACTACAAAGTTTCAACTAGTTAAGTGCAAAAAATAAGCTCATCAAAGTTAAACAAGGTACACAAGATATGACATGTGTAAAAAGAATGACCAACTTTGTTTTCAAAAATCAAGAAAAATAGTGTTCAACACAGATTTTGCTTTCTCCTTTTTTTTTTTTTTTTTTTTAATTTTTTTTAAAAGAGAAAACAAATAAATCCTAGAATGAAATGCATGTATGTAGTGTAATGCAAGTCCTAGAACAAAAAGAAAAACACAAAAACAAAGCACAGTGGTCACATCAGAATAGAGCAATGAAGCACAATGACCATGTCAGAAAGACTCAATTAGTTCGAGTCTTTTGCATCCAAAACTTTTTAGATGCACCCCGAGCATTGGAGTTCTTATTCACATTAGAGTGATTCCCAACTCCAGAATTGGAACAAAGGTTTAACGCCTTTACCAATTCACCAATTAGTACCATAGGATCTTGTGCTTGAGGCACATGCACTTTTGGTCTTTTTGCTCTCTTATCAGCTTAAAGCTTGTAACAGTTAGGACGAATATGTCCAGACTTACCACAATAATGACAAACCCAAGCAGGTTTACTATGCATCTTGTCCTTCGGTTTGGTAGGCTCCTTAGGTTTGGATTCTCTTAAGTCTACCCTGATCTTCTTAGGTGGTGAAACTTCTACAGGTTCAACAACCTCACTCACATGGGGTTTTATAGTTTCACTCACAACCTTACTCACAAGAGGTTCAGAAGAAGAAGAAGAAGGAACAAAGACAGTGGAATGGGGTCCAGAATCAAAGATGCTTTCAACATATCCTAACCCAGCTTTATCAGAAGGATACTTTTGAACATTCAGCATGTGATCAAGTTTAGAACTAGCAGATCTAGTAACAGATAAATCATGTTTCAAAGTTCTAACTTTATCAAGCAAAAGCATGTTTTCAGATTTAACATTATTCAAAAGATCATTAGCATCAAACAGTTTTACAAGTAGATTTTTCTTTTCAAGCTCAAGAGCATCAATTTTCTTCAGGCCTAGATCAACTTTCATAGCATCCTTTGCAGCAATTTTGCAAAGTTTGGTATAGGCCTCTTGAAGATCTGCATCTTCAGAGAGTTCCCCATCAGCAGGGTTCTCCTCAGCAGATATGCTTTCATCTACTGTACCAGTAGCAGTGAAAGCAATGAAGTTTCCATCCTCGTCACAACCGGACTCATCATCAGAAACCTCATTATCACTAAGGGTTACAGCCATAGCTTTACCCTTATTTCTCAAGAAAGTAGGACATTCAGATTTGACATGACCATACCCTTGACAACCATAACACTGAGTACCCAAAGAGTTATTAGAAGATTGACCTACTTGTTCTCTAGGTTTTTCAAAATTGTTAACCTTAGTGGGATCATTCTTCCTAAAGTTTCTAGGTTCAGCAGTGTTGGTGTTCCTTGCCTTTCTATTAGTGTTTCTGAGAAAATTTCTAAAGTTCTTGGCAAGGTAAGCTATCTCTGTGGGAGAGAGCTCATCATCAAATCCACCAGCTTCAACATCATCAACAGACTTCAGTGCCATTGATTTGGATTTGACAGTCTTGGGTAAGTCAGACTCATAGGACTGAAGAGATCCTACAAGCTCATCCACAGGGATGGAGTCAGCATCCTTACTTTCAGCAATGGCTGTTACTTTGGGTCTAAAGTCTTCAGTCAAAGATCTAAGAATCTTCCTAACAACTTTAGGTTGATCATAGACTTCACCCAAATTATAAGCAGAATTAACAATATCATTTAGTTTTGCATAAAACTCATCAAAGGTTTCATCATCAGACATTCTAATGTTTTCAAACCTAGAAGTTAATTGCTGCAGTTTGTTAATTTTAACAGCCTTTGTGCCTTCATGCACAGTTTGGAGGATTTTCCAAGCAGTATGAGCAACCTCAACATTAGAGATCCTCTTAAATTCCTCCATTGAAATAGCATTGAAGATGGCATTCATAACTTTGCTATTGAAGCCTGCTGCTTCTTTCTCAGAAGTTTGCCACTCACTCACAGGAGTAGTGGGCTTCTCCCATCCGTATTCAACGGAATTCCACACCATCTCATCTATGGATTTCAGGAATGCTTTCATCCTTACTTTCCAGTAAGCATAATTGTTCCCATCAAAGTGAGGAGGAACAAACAGAGAGTGTCCATGCTCCATGACAACTGGGGTCAAGGATCAGCTCAGAGATAAAGATCTCAAACAAGAAGAGCTACCCGCTCTGATACCACTTGAACGGTTTAGACCCCTAAAACTATAACCAGATTGCATAGCCTAGATTAATTAGCCAAGTTGTTACTTAGTCAAATTAAGCAATTCTAGGTTAAAACAATCACAAAATCATATCAAGCATATAAAACATATAAAGCAGCGGAAAATAAATAACACATGATATGATCACCCAGGAAAACCAAACCGGTAAAAAACCTGGGGAAGATTTTACCCACCGATCCTCAAGGCAAAACGGAATCCACTAAGAAAGAATTGAAGTTCTTACAAAAGGACTTACAAGCTCCCCGCTTGACTTCCTAATGCTACCCACCAGTAGTAACTTCCTGACACGACCACGCGCAGGCTCCAAGTCCATGGACTACTTCTTTCTTTGAATCCCTTCAATCAGCTACAAGTTCCTCGCTTGTTTATCTTTAAGCTTCAAAGGCAGCAACCAAGTTGATCATCAAGATGTTGAAGTGATCTCAATCTTGAAAACCCTAAGCTTTGTGTAAAGGAAAGCTCCTCTAGATCTCACAAGAGATTTACACAAAACCACAATGTATGAGCAACAATACAACTTGTGCAACTCTGAAAAACGTAGCTAGGGTTTGCCTTATATACCTAGGGCAAAAACATAAAACCCTAAACGTTTAAAGAGTTAGGGCTGAGTTGGAATTCTGCAGAAAAACGCATCTGGGCCGACTTTCGATCGATCGAGTCTAACCTTCGATCGGTCGAGCCAGGCCGAGAAGCCCCAATGCTTCTGCAATCACTCGATTCCAACTTTACAATATTTAACCAACTTTGAGCAATCTTAAACAAGACTAAATACATTGTTTTGATCATGGTTTGCCAACATTACAAATTAGAGTTCTAAATACATAAAATCCTAAGACCTTAGAACCTAACACTTTACATCATAAACTATTCGAACGCACACTTTGCACCTTAAACTATTATACTCATCACACTTTGCACCCTGATGTTATTTTTGTTGTTATGTTTAACAAAATCCTACTGCACATGATAAGCACATGCTTCTTGCTTAGGTGGGACAAACTTAAAAGACTGAAAAACTCTTCTTCAAAATCAATTAAACAAAACCCCAAACACCCTTTTAGAAATGTTGAAAATATTCTGCATTGAAAGTAGAACAGAAACAAGAAAAGACATACTCCATCACTATGTACACGTTATTGGCATCCTCACTTGTGTGAAATTTGAATCAACATAATTCAACTATGTCATTATTACCAACAATTAACTCCATTCTCAGGCGCTGAACGACGTTTGTGACCTAGAGTTTCCACTTGCACTACCGTGTGATTGGGAAATCATTAAATAATTGGGGACTTAGGGATTTCGTCACAATGGTGGATTGGTGTTTCAATCTAGGGAAAAAATTTTGGGATTCAGTTTTTTTTTTTTTTGGTGAAAAGCGAGAGGGTGAGAGACGAGAATCTAAATTTGGGTTTGGGAAGTGGGTACGCACGCGAGACATAAAGAGAGATGTGGAAAAAATTGAGTATTTTTTTTAATTGATTTTGAAGTAAGGTGTTTCAGTCTTTTAAGCTTGTTCCATCTAAGCAAGAAGTACATGCTTGTCGATTAAACATAACAACAAAAATAACACCGGAGGGCAAAGTGTGATAGTTTAGGGTGCAAAGTATGGTAGATGAGACTTATATAAGTGTTAGTTCCAAGTTCCAAAATTTCTTAAAATGATGTGATTATTTACTAATTACAAAATATATATAGTTGATATAATGTATTAGATTTTCTAAATTATGCTATCTATATTTGTTATTTGAAAAAAGTGTTTTAAACTTTGCAAGTGTTCTTTTCTTTCTCTATTTTTAAGTAAACATAATGTATTTTACATTCAACTATTATATAAGGCAAGATATTTTGTAAATAATTTAATTTGTAGTTAAATTTGTTTTTAGTGCTCCTTACAAACAATTCATCCTCTATACATCTTGAATGACCTAAAGAGGAAGTAGACATAAATAAATCAATCAATTATATTAGAAAAAAAAGAAAGAATAATACACGACTTTAATAACATAATAAAACAATGTAATTTTATCAAAAACCTACCAATATTACGCTAAAAATGTAACATAATTGTCAATGAAACAACTCCCCTTTAATTCTACAATAACATCTTCTCCCAAAGTATTACCAAAGTAGACCGAATGGACCAAAATAGAGTGAAATGAAATGAAATGTTACACTTATGTGACTCAACAAGAGCGTAGTAATAATAAATGTTATAATTTAGTTTTTAGACATTATATATAGATAATTTTAGTGTCATGAAAGAATATAGGGAACAAATTTATTGAGTTAAATTAACATATAAAATAAGTATTTTTTTAGCATTATTATTATTATTTTTAACTTAAAACCTTATTATATTTAGCTTGCCTCCCAGAAAAAATTTCTATCCCCACAAGCACAACTGGTGTGGAGTACCCAAATTGAGAAGGAGGTTGATACCGTCTGGGGAACTCATAGCCATTTTTTTTTAGAGGATTATGATTTATGACCAGGGAAAGCTGTTAGTCTACTAGTGTGAGCCACCTTCAAGTCTAAAGAGAACTCCAACGTTAGCTACAAGTAAGATAACTAATTAGAGTTATGTTAATCACCGAGAATGCATATGTTAAAAGTTAATAAATATTCAATTATGGTGTGTAATGCATACTTTTTAAAAGATAAAATACATGTGAATGATTTCAACCAAAAATAAAAAAAGTGATTTATTGACTTATGCGTACGAATTTATTGTGGTTGTATGTAGTTTTTTGAACATGTGAACAATTTGAATATATTTTTGAAATATATATATATATATATATAATTATTCAATAAAGCTGTAAATTAATTTTTGAAAAATGTATTACTAATTAATGTGTATTTTACATTTACAAAAATATTAACAGATACTCTAAGGGTATTAGTTTATGAAACATTTTAAAATATTTTTTATGAGAAAAAAAAAAAAAAACATAAAAAAAAAAAATTATAAATTTTTTACTTTTTTCATAAAATTTTTTAAAATGACTTGTTAACAAATTCCTTAAGACATAAGGACTCTTACATTCATGGAAAAGTTTAGGACTATAAAATTTTTCCCAACTTCTTACCATTATTGTGACATAACAAAGTATGATTAGTGAAGAAAAAATAATGAATATATATGTAAGTGATGATTAACTACTCATAATTTATTACGACCGAATTGACAAAATCGTCTTGGAATACGTTGTGATTCTCCAACTACTCTACATTCATTAGCAACAAGTAAGACCAATTTGATTTTCCCAGTTATGCAGACACACGTTACATTTGTCAGACTTTCCATTCCCAAAATTAACTATTAATATTTTATTCTAAGTTATACACCAGAGTTGGGATTTTTTTTAAAAATAATTATAAAAACCAAATTATTTTATTAGTTAGCTAAGATTTGAAACTATTTTGGTATCTAACAAATCGAGGGGAAAAGAGACGAGTTTTAGTGAAATCGAGTTTTTCGCACTCGAGTTCCATGAAGAGACCAGACGAAGAAACCCAGATGAAGAACCACGAAGAAGGAAAAACCCAGCAAAGAAGAAACACAAACCAGCAAAGAAGAAACACAACACAACAGCAACCCAGAAAGCTTCGTAGCAAACCAGAATGAAACAAACACGATAGCAACCCATTAAGCTTCGTAGCAAACCCGAAAGACAGTAACCTAGGAAAACAAAAACAGCGATGCAAGAAGGAATGGACTGCGGCAAAGAACCCAGGCAGCGGTGGTGAAGGCTCCAACAATGGCGGTGGTCCGATCTGAACCTCTGCTCTCAGAACTTCCATGGCCTTTGGGTTTGGGTATACTGGTTTGGTCTGGAGAAGGAAAAAGTCAAGAAGGGTGGGAACGGCTGAAACTCGAGTCTAAAAAGGTCGAGTTCCACGAAGATTTTATTCTAAAATCAAGTATTAGATAATTGATTTGCTTAGATACCAAAATAGTCTCAAACATTGGCTAACTAATAAAATTGTTTGACTTTTATAGTTATTTTCTAAAAAATTCCGGAGTTGCATAGATTTCCCAAAGTCCCTGCACCGGATAGACCAGCCAGCATTACGACAAAAAAGGTTCAGTTTACTAAGGAAAAAAAAAAAAATTAAAAAAAGACCTTGAAATCAATGCAAAGTATAAGACAACCCATCCATAGAAAACAAAGGCTGCAAGTCAACCTCGTATCCTTACTTTAGTCGGAGTCTTGGAGAGAGCTTCCCACCCTCCCTCGTTAACAACTAGTACGATTACTAATTAATATGTGCCATTTCACACATTGGCCTCTGAATAATGTACTTCAAAGAGTAAATTTTATAGTAAGCTAGAAAATGAATAAAGCAATCTTAATTTCTTTGGTTTTTTCTCTCTTTACCCTCTAATTCCACGTTTAAACTTTGGTACATTTGCAAATTTTTAGCAGTTTGATCTTCACAAATAGGAGGAAAACCATGCAGATCATCCCCCCAAGTGTGAGTAAATTGTGGAGCCTACTGGAGATCCGTGTTCTCGTTTTGTTTAGCCTTGGACTCCAAAGCATCCTCATCTTTACTGGCAACATGAGGAAGAATTCAGCTAGTAAGAAGCTCAGCACTCTTCTATGGCTAACCTACTTGTCAGCAGAGTGGGCTGTGACAGTGTCGCTTAGTGTGCTTTCCAACAATGAAGGAAACTCTGTGAATCATTCTGTGAATCCAGACCTTGTAATTACAGCATTCTGGGCTCCATTTCTTCTCTTGCACCTTGGACGCCCAGACACCATTACTGCATACTCCTTGGAAGACAACGAGTTGTGGCGCAGGCATGCACTAACGCTAGTCACCCAAGTGACTACAACTGTCTATGTTGTACTTAGGTGCCGGACCTGTACTCCATTAAATTTTCTTGCTATTCCAATCTTTGTTGCCGGGATAATCAAGTCTGGAGAGAGGATATGGGTTCTGAGGTATGCGAGCAGCGAACACTTCAGAGAGTCCATGACGCATCCAAGTTATCGCATGTCAAAGAAGTCTCCCAGCTATGTGTTAGGTTTGCAATTCAACGTGCCTGTTAACGATCCTTTTGAAAATGCAGACATTTTACAGAACGCCTACAATTTCTTCAAAATTTTCAAGCAGTTGTTGGCAGATGTCATAGTTAACTTCCATGATATTGAAAACAGCCGAATCATCATCAAGAATGTATCATCAGAAGACGCTTTCAAAATGATTGAAATCGAGCTTGGATTCATCTATGATGTGTTCCACTCAAAAGCAGTCGTGCTTTATTCATTTGTGATGGATGGCTTCTCTGGTTGCTTCACTCTCTGCTGCATCAGTCTTCGTTGCATCAATTTCTTATCAATTAGTTCTGTATCCATGGCCTTCTTGATCACCGAAAAGCATGATTACTCAAGAGTGTACGTGATTATCACTTATGTATTGCTAACTGGAGCAATCATCCTTGAGCTCTACGCACTTATATTACAACTATGCTCTGACTGGACAATGCTAAGGCTGAGTTAGCGTAATCTCTTGCATAAGGGCATTTTGTCATTTCTACTTACTAAAAAGAAGAGGTGGTGTAATACCATGCAACAGTACAACATAATAAGCATTAGCCTTCAAGATATTGCAGCCAAGAGAAGTTTTATCATGAAGGTCTCATCCTTTCTTTGGAAATGTATCCAGAGGGTCTTATGCATTCATGGATTATTGGAGAAGCATCGGCACAGGTACTCAAAAAAAGTTCTTCCAGTACACTTGAAACAAGTGATCCTCGACCAGCTTCAACACAAATTAGAATCAGCTACGTATGATGGGAAGAAATTATGTGCTTACAGGGGTGACTGGGTGTTTCAAAATGCAAAATCTCTTGATAATATCGGTAGAGGAGATAGAGACACAATCCAAGGTGCAATTGAGGTAGAATTTGATGAAAGCATTCTGCTCTGGCATATTGCAACAAATTTGTGTTTCTATTCTAATGATCAGGAGCAAGACTTGGATGATTATAAAGATTACCATGACACTAGCCAGCTGTTATCCAACTATATGCTGTATCTTCTTGTATTTTGCCCCCTCATGCTGCCCAATGGATTGGACATATCAGGTTTCATGACACACGAGCTGAGGCCATTGAATTTTTCTACAATTTCAATGAGGATAATGCTGGCAGAACTTTAGGTTGCAAAGAAGCAATTGCTTGTAAAAAATTACTCAATGTCAAAAATATTCCTCCAACAAGGGAGCAACAAGAAAAAAAAAAGTTATTGCTTCCCAATGCACATAAACTTGCTCATTCCTTGCTATGCATTGAAAACAAGTGGGAGTTTATTTGTCATGTGTGGGTTGAAATGCTGGGTTATGCTGCTAGTCATTGTCAGTGGAATCAACATGCTCAACAGCTCACCCAAGGTGGAGAGCTCCTAACACATGTGTGGCTTCTTATGGCACATCTTGGTATTACTGAACAGTTTAAATTCCAGGCAGGAAAGGGCTAATTAGTTGACTGTGAAGTGAAGTTGTGAACTCAAATTTGCCTCAAATAAAGGAAAGTAGAAATAAATTTGAGAGTATTTGTTTGTAGTGTAAAATTATCATTTCGGTCTCTAACATTTACATTGTATTAATTTAGTCTTTAACATTTCAACTTTTTGGTATTGTTTGTTAAAATAGTTCATATTGTTAAGTGGTAAATGAAAAATATTGATATAGTTAATGGATATTTTAAAATATTATTATTTTTTTCCTAATTGGACTATCACGTGGAGCCATATGTCTTTTTTTATTTAAAAAATAAACGCAGCCTACTAAATACAACCTGAAACTGTGTGTATGCATGTGAGACTAGACATGACAAAATTGAACCCAATAACCCGACCCAAACAGCCAAACCAATAGAAATTACCTTATTTGAATCTGAGTCTTTTTACCCGAGGTAAAAATGAGTTGAATCATGACTTGATAATTTTTTTTTCCAGCTCGGGTTAAGTCAATCCGATTTACCTGTGATTCGACTTGTTTTAAAAAATAAAATTCAAACTTGCCTATGATTCTTTTCAAGGTTCCTCTAATATTGCTTGCTTGGGCTATTGAGAGATGGGTTTCCTCTATTCCCAATTGGGTTCCACTCGTTGCTGTCTGGGCAACTCTATAGGTAACTTCATTATAGTTTCCCTTTTGTTTTCGTGGTTCTATTATTGAAAAATTGTTACTTTGAGTTTGGGTGTTGTTGGGTTTAAGTGAACTTGATTTTATTGTTATGTTAGTCTTTCGTGAAGCTCTTTATTCATGCTTGTGCCGTGTAATTATTGCATACTAACTAATTATGAGGAAAGAAACTTGTTTGATCTATGATGTTTGTTAGAAGTATTGGTTAAATGATTAAATTACAATAGAACATTTTCATCTTATTATAAGATTTTTGAATTTTTCTTTGGTGTGTATATATATATTGTGGAAAGAAACTTAGTCTCGGCCTCAATCAGGTATTGTTTGCTTTGGGATGGGCAGGGTCAACCTTTGCTCCCACCCGCACGAATTTGTTCAATCCCACATCGGGGAGAGATGCCTTCCACCCTTGCCTTATAAGCCTTGAGCCTAAGGAATGGAGTACCATAGTGTGTGTGATGTGAGCAAGTCTCAAAAACTGCGCACGCATGCACTATGTACTAACGCTATAAAAGCAGAAGGGGGATGGTGGGGGTTTCCCCTTAAACCCCAAAAGGTGCCTTTTTGTGGGAGGAAAGTTATTCTCAGCCACAATCAGGTATTATTCACTTTGAGATGGGCAGGGTCGACCCTTGCTCCCACCCGCACGAATTTGCTCAATCCCATATCGGGCGAGAGACGCCTCCTACCCTTGCCTTATAAGCCTTGAGCTTAAGGAACAATACCTGATTAGGGCCGAGACTAAGTTTCCTCCTACACACGCGCTCGCGCGCACACACACATATATATATGGATGATGACATCTTAATAACATAAAATATTACATATTATATATTTTAAATAAAGACAAATTAAAACTTTTTGGCTTCAAAAAAAAATTAAAACTTTTTAATTATTAAATTATATGACCATCACACAACCTTAGTGCAAGGGCAATAGTCAAAGTTCAAGTCTCCAAGAGAGAGTTTTACACATATATACACTTAAAAATAATTTCTATCTAGTAAAAAAATTATTTAAATCATGAGGCAATAAATTAAAAAAAAAATTTTGTTATTTTTCTCTCTTTTCTTTTTAATATAAGTTAGTAAAGGTAGGAATATTATAAACATCTTCTCGTTCATTTTAATTTCTTACCTGTTATTTTGCTTGAAAAGATAGCCAAAATAGGAAAACAAATATACGAAATACCTGATACGTTAGTTTATTATTGAATTGGAATATAATAAATTAAATATCTATATACTTACGACCCTGAATCACAGGCCAAAATTGACAAATGCCCCTTTCATACAAACTTTTCAGTATTTTGCCCCATTTTTCAAACTATTTAGAAAAATGCCCATGTTTTAAAACTCGATTTTCTAAAAATTGAGTTCCAAATGTAAAACTTGATTTTTGGAACATTGAGTTATAGCGAACGTAGAATTAAAGAAGTTTTTTTTTTTTTTTTTTTTTTTAATAAATTTTTCGGTTCGCTATAAGTCGATTGTCCAAAAATCGAGTTTTAAATTGAAACTCGATTTTAGAAAATCAAGTTTCAAAACATGGACATTTCTCTAATTAGTTTGGAAAATGAAGCAAAATGCTAGAAAGTTTGTGTAAAAGGGGCATTTGCCAATTTTCTTCTTGAATCACATGCCTTATCTGGCCTCTAGAACCTGCATTTTCTTCCTTGGATTCAAGTCTTGCATGAGCCAGCAGCTCACAACCATAGAAGGGAAGAGAGGCGTGCTTCCCTTCATGGTTGGATTATTTGATCCGACAAAGTTTCATTCAAGTTCACAATATACTCATATATACGTATATTTATATTTTTTGGTGTTGGCTAGGTGTTTAGGAGTTAGGACACTACCTCTCTCTATGGGCATGGAGATATGATCTAGCAAAGGTATGTAATGAGTCTTTCGTGTTGGAACTTGCGAAGTGTTGGACCCTGGAAGATGATGAGAACGATTCTTTCTTTTTTTTTTTGGTTAAGATGAGAACGATTCTTTCAAAATTTAAAGATTAATTCCATTGGTTTTAAAACTAAGTGCCTCTTCGGAATTGAAATGCACAACATATTGTTTATTTTTCCTATTATTTGCGAATCTTATGTGAGTTACTTATTTATTTTATTTAGTTTTTATCTTTTATTTATATAATTTTTAGCCCAAAAAAAAATTCAGAAAAAAACTAGATAATCTAAATTAAAAATTTCCCCTCTTATTGAGTTTTGTTAACATTCTACATTTTGGCTAGGGGGATTGTTCAAATCAAAACGCCAGAGACATGTTTCTTAACATTCTACGTTTTTAGCTCATCTTCATATATACACAAGCTTTTTTATTATATACACATACTTTTTTATTTGATAAGTTATATATACATACAAAAAAAGAGCTTATTATTTTTAATCAAAATCATGTCTGATGGCGATCTTTCATAAAATAAAATTCATTTTTACCATTTTCATAGTGAAATTCTTTAAAAGCTTCATTTTTTATACAGATTATCAAATTTTATACTAAAGTAAGTTAAAAATCTTTTAATTGAACTAATGAAATTGTCAAAAATACGAATGATCCAAAACTTGGAGGAATAAGCTAAGCTCTAAACATATTTAAAGCTGTGGTACCTAAACCCAAAATGCTGAGTAATTTTTAGGTCAGACTCCCAATTTATTTGTTTGGATGGGTATGGAATTTCCTACAATGAAAAAACTTCCTAGAGCCAACCCAACAGCCTAAGGGAAGGTTCTCAAGCCCACTCTATCTTCTTTATCTTCGTGTGTCTGTTTCCCGAGAAGGCACGAGTTATATTGAGCTGAAATCTTCTCTCCCTCTTTGGTTGCTCCTCACTCTTCTCTCGTGTATCTCTCCCCAAAAATGCCATCCCCCTATTCTCTAACCCACAATCCCTTTTATAACACCCCACTAGTGGGGTCCCAATGATGAAGTTTCATCCACTTTGTTACATGGACTCCAATTCTATTCAAAATTTCTAATCAGGTGGGACCTTTTGAGGATTCTCTTGAAACTTGCACCTGACACCGAATAGTGCTCGGCAGGCGATTTGCCTAGGGCACTACCGTTCTCATCCGTTTGGGCTAGATTTGGTCTCCAACCCATTAAGAGCTAATGGGTTGGTCATGTTGGATCCTGACCTCATAACCATACGAAGGCTAATGGGCTAAGCCCCGACCTTATACCGAGCCTCGACCTCTTAACCATATGAATAGGGCTGGCCCCGACCTGATGCTTGTACTGAAATTATCTTAATCTAACCCATTATGTGACAACTAAAGAGACATTTTATGTGTAGTTTTAGTGACAAGATTTTTTTAATGAGTCAATAACTCGTTAATCGCCACATACGGGTTGAAAAAGGTCAATTCAAACATGTTTTATTCCAAATTTTATTAAATATTTAACAGATATAAGAAAAAATTTTATAATAAAAATTAGAAGTGCGAAAAATAAAACTCTCGCTCTATTACTATTAGACCAATTATTTTTTTTAAGAGCATCATTGTACTAATTTTAATATTTGGAGGGGCCAACTCTTATTTTTTAGACAAAATTTTGAAATATTAAAAAAAATTATATATATATATATATATATATAGAGAGAGAGAGAGAGATAGGTTCAAGTTACACCTGGTGTAACTCTTTAGAGTTACACCTTTTTTAAACCGTTAGATTTAAGCAGATCCAATGGTAAAAAAAAGACCCTCATTAATACTAATATTCTAATTAATCTCATTTATTATCTCTTATTTATGACATTCCATTCATATTTCTCTCTTTCTTCTCCCTTATTTATTGTCCCAATCCAATAAAGCAGACGTTAACTATTTTTTTAACTATTCTAATCGAAGCAGACGTTAACTAGGTATAGTCAGTTTGATGTTTGCTCAATGTCTATATTATAATATTTATATAATTTGAATTACCACAATATTATAATCCATATTATATAGACATTGATGTTTGCTCAATGTCCATATTCAAAATTTGCTCAATGTCTATATTATAATATTAATATAATTTGAAGCAGACATTCCGTAACCACAAACAAACCAAAATTTGAATTACCACGACGATAAGCCCCAAAGACAAAATCGGCGAAGATCATGATTTCGAACTGGAAAATAAACCTCCATTGCCCCTAATCGTCGAGCGTGATTTCCTAGTCTCCTAGACATAGTGAAATACTTCTTCTTCTTCTTTTTTCTAATTCAAAAAAACAAAAACAAAAATAGAAAACACGAATCTCCAACGTGGCTAAAGAGAGTGCATTGTTTAGTGAGAGAATAAGATCTGAATTTGGAAAATATCTCCGGTGAGAAATGTAATTGGGTCTATATTATTGTGAACACTGAACAGTGTGGGTAGGTAATGAAACTTTTGGCGTCGCCTGTGGAAATCCAACAAAATTGTGGTAAGTTTGTTAAAAAAGTGGGGATAGAGAGAAAGGAATTATTGGGTGATGAAAGCTGAAAGATTTGAGTTTTTGAGTCTAGTCACTGTCTCTCATGGAGGTGGAACAATGGTGGAGGAGAAAAAGATAGAGAAACATTTTTTTTGGGTTTAGATATAGATATAAAATATAATAAATGAGGGATAATTAATAAGATCTTAATCAGAATATTAGCATTAATGAGAGTGTTTTTTTGACCGTTGGATCTACTTAAATCCAATGGTTTAAAAAATGTATAACTCTAAAGAGTTACACCAGGTGTAACTTGAACCCATCTCATATATATATATATATATATATATATATATATATATATATATTTAAAAAAATTTCAAAACTTTGGGGGTCATTGCCCCCACCCTTTAACATAGCTTCGCCCTGTCAGTAAGCAAACATAAAAGGAGAAATGAGCAGAAAGTAGAGAAGACTAGATTATTAAGGCCTAGACCTGTTGACAAGCACTGAGATGGGATTTCTTTGAACACAGTGGGTCAAAGCATGGGGTGTCAAAGACAGAGAGTTTAGATCTGGGGACCGGAGTTAAGATTCATGCTGGCTGTGAGTATAAAATATGGCGTAAGATATTTTAAGGATTTGGTTGTTTTACTTTAAGGGGTTATTTTAAAAAAAATAAAAAAAAAATAAAAGCCTGGCCACGTGGCAGCATATGAGGAAGTCTAAGTGGTATTGAAATTAATTTTTTACTATTAGCATTAGTCATGATAATATATATATATATATATATTTTTTAATGATATGGAGTATTTTTGACCTAATATCAAAATATTGGAGACTTACTAGTACATTTAAAACAATCGCTAAATAACACCACCAGACCTTAACTCTATATACATGGCTGATTTGAGTGACCTTAGTTAATAATATATTACTGACTTGATTCTTAAAAAAATAAAAACAATCACAACCCTTTTAACACGTACATAAAGAAAACGTTAAAGACTAAAATAATAACAATTAACACTATATTATTCAGTCGGGTCAGGGGGGGGGGGGGGGGACGAACTTTCAAATTTTTTACTAATAATGATAATATATTAAACTAAAATGTCTTGTCTATAACTATAATATAAAAACTATATATGGATCCCACCTAGTAATGATTAAAAAAAAAAAAAAAAACCTACTGCTAATGCTATACGCCTATACGAAATATGAATCACAGCAGCCTAATACTTATAGAACTCTGAAAAAAAAAAAAAAATAGTGTATATATAATATAGCATAAAGCACCCCACCTATAAAAATTATTAAAAAAAAAAAAAAAATCTTTTGACACATCTCTTTCATTTTGTACCTTAAAATTTTCTTGTGTTTTTAAAAGCATTTAATCCATTGAGTCATGTTTAAATATTAACAAGTATATTGTATTCTTTTAATATTCATGTTAAAAAAATTTTAAATTAATTTTTTACTTTCAATCTTGTTTTTTAATCTTGCCCCCGACCTAAATTTCTAGCTTTGCCACTGGTTTCAATTTATGGTACCCACTCTTGATGATGTTTTTATCATCAAACCAAGACATCAATCGATTTTTGGTGTAAATTAGGATTGAATCTCAGATCTCTTATTCAACTATTAGAGACTTTACCAATTGAGTTAATTGGAACCCATCATTTACATCCAAGGTTTTAAAACCCGGACCGGACCGTACGGTCCAACTGGAAAAACCTCGAACCGTTCACTTTTGTGATTCTTTTAGCCTCAAGAACCACTCTATGAGAAAAAAACAGGGACCCATGCGAACCGCGGTCGGACCTCACGGTTCTGAGAACTGTGAACGGACGGCTTCTCACGGTTCCCTACTTCCCTTTGTATTTGAACCTTAAAAAAAAAAAAAAAAAACAAAAAAAAGAGGGCAACAGAATGGACATTTTAGATTGTGCACGGGTTTTCCGGTCAGACCTGGGCTTTTTGTTTGAAAATATTCACTGAAAACTTGTCGGAAGTTTGAATCTTTCATCGTCGAGAGGGTCATCTTGTTCGCTAGAAGCCAAAAGTAGCAGATCTTGTTCGCTAAATTGATGTTTTGGGGGAGATTTCGGTCGGATCTTGTTCGTAGACGACGCAGCTCCTTCTTCCTCTTTGTTTCTTCACTGCTTCTTCTTTTGTTCTTCATGGTCTCCTGCCTTCAGTTTAAAGTAGATGACTTCTTTCAAGTTTATTTTTGCTTTTTAGTTTGGTGAGCCTAGCACATGAGACAAGACAAAGCCTTGGAAAATTTCCATCTCATTCTGACTCATTGCCCCTCCCAATGTGACATGATGGGGAATTGAATGAGCCCAGCACATTTGACATGATGGAGAAGTGGATGAAGACAAAAATGAGTTTGAAAGTTTTTTTTTTTTTAGCAAAGTTTGAAAATTTCTGACTCATTGCCCCCTCCCCAACGTGATTGTTTTTAAAATTTTGACATTTTTGGTTTTTGTTTATCATTATTATTATTATTATTAAGTTGAATTTTGAAACATTATAATAAAATTAGTGATATAAAAATGCATTTAAAAAAGTATTTATTTAGATTATTTTAGTTAATTTTTCTATTTTTACTAATTTAATATTTTTATTTAAATTTTAAAATAATTATTAAATTAATTATGACATCATCATGGTTTGACCTCGGTTCAACCTCAAAAATCTTGAACCTTTCCTTTTTATGGTTCAATGATTGGTTCGAGTCTGAAAACCTTGTTTACATCTTCTAAGCCTCATTTTAAAAATGTTTTATTTATTCATACGTTGAGCTAAATAAAACATATTTTATATCATATATATCCAGCCCGAATGTTAGTTTTTATTTATTTATTTATTTTTATTGGAAACTATATTGGAAACTATGCTTGTATTAATGTATGAGTCGAAAAAAATTATAATATACACTGGAAGTCCTGTCTGCAATGTCAACCCATGCAGCTTGGCCTAGCTTATGCAGGCTGCCCAAGGCAAATGGACGATCACCTAAGCAACTTGGAATTTCATCTTAGAAAAAATTAAAGAAGAGAACTTGGAATACATGGATGATTTCACGATCATGTGAGGGCTAAGCAAAAGAAAATGATGAACTTAAATTAATCATTTGTAAACCGCGTTTCGTGACTTACTTTGAAGTTTGAATACTCGAATATAAAAAGGAATGTGCAGTTGTAACCTAAGAGAAAGAGATACAATGACCTGAGCGAGTGAGAGCCCGAGAGGTTCACGAGTCCAACACATGGTTTTGAAACCCGGACCGGACCGTATGGTCCGACCGGGAAAACTGTGAACCTCTCACAATCACAGTTCTTTTAGGCGTAAGAATCGGGCTATGCTAAAAAAGCAGGGAACCGTTCAAACTGCGGTTCAACCACACGGTTTTGAGAACCGGATTCAGACTGCTTTTCATGGTTCCCCTTGAATTTGCACCTTAAAAAAAAAAAAAAAAAAACAAAAACAAAAGAAAAAGAAAACGTCTGATCTGACCCAGAAAACACGTAATCTTTGTTTCAGTCTCTTTGCTTCACTCTCAAAAAACATCTCACATGATCCAAACACAAAACAAAATCCAATTCTTACAATAAAGTTGAATCAAAACAAGCAAATATGAAAAAAAAAAAAAAAGAAAGAAAAAGGAAGAACAATCTGATCTGACCCAATCTGGTGGTGGGGAGGACGAACGGCGGGGGGGGCGGCGGGCGATCTCCACCGGCGCCGCTTCAGATTCTCCTCTCTCTGCGGCGGACAAGGCCTTCGATCTCCACCGGCCTTCGATCTCTACGATCTCCACCGGCGCCGTTTCGGATTCTCCTCTCTCTGTGGTGGACGAGGTCTTCGATCTCCACCGGCCTTCGATCTCCACCAGCGCCACTTCAGATTCTCCTCTCTCTCTCTCTCTCTCTCTCTCTCTCTCTCTCTCTCTTTTCTCTGATGTGAAATTGTGAATATGTTTTGTTTTTTGAGGAAGCCTGATGTGAATATGTGAGAAGTATAAGTGATAACTTTGAAGTAAATGTCTGGTTGAGAGTTGAGTAATAAATTGGTCCGTATGAAAATGTGTGGTGTTCTTTATTTCTAGTTTTATTATTATTTTTTTTTATGTAATCGGTGTGGTTTTTTTTTTTTTTTAATTTATTTATTCAAAAGTGTGATTTTTTTTATTTATGTGAAAAGTGTGATATTCAATATTAAGAAATGACAATTAAAAAATACTACCACAATATTTTCACAATAAATTTTAAGTAATAGATTGTTATTAGTTAATATTGATAAGTAAAAAAATAATTTCAGTAGTGAGTTCAAATTAGAATTAGTAACAATTTTTCACATAAAATTTTGATATGATTCTTGTAAAAATATTGCGACAAATATTGTGAATATAACATCACAATTCTTTCTTCATCTGCTATTGTTTGTACTACTTTTTTTTATCTTTTCCTTTAATTTCATTCACTTTTGTTTCTAGTGCTTTTTTAGGTTTGTGAATGCAAGCTAGACAGCTAGTCACATGGGCATTGGAAAGTGGAACTTAGAAAGACAATCTAATGCTTTTAATTTTCTTTTTATAAAAAAATGGTTATTATTATTATTTAATAGATATTTCATATTTGGGCTATAGACGGATATTTTGGACATAGTTAAAATATGGATTTATAGTTTTAATTGGACTATTTTAGTTAATTTTTCTATTTTTTACTAATTTAATATTTATATATATATTTAAAATAATTATTAAATTAATTATGACATCATCACGGTTCGACCCCTGTTCGACCTCGGTTCAACCTCAAAAACCTTGAACTTCTTCCTTTTACGGTTCAATGAACGGTCCGCGTCTAAAAACCATGGTCCAACAGTCATGCATGTCATACTCTTATAGTATAAGTAGTGCAATTTGCATTAAAGTAGGTGTTGGAAATTTTTTTTTTTTGGGAGTGGGGGCGGCAGCCATTTTCTTCTTCTTCTTCTTCTTCTTCTTTTTATTTTATTTTATTTTGAAATTACTTTTTTGCATATTATGTGGGAAAAGACAGATTCAAACCTAAATTCTTCCAATTAAAAGAAAAATAACGCGATGGAGTTATGGACACAATAATTCCATAACAAAATCTAAGTGACAAGTAATTACTGTTTCTTATTTAAGTCTACTACTTTATCGTATAAAGTAATGCAATTTGCTCAACGTATTAATGCATTACAGCTACTACCACCGAATTTAATGCATTACAGCTACTTTTCTGACTGCATTTATGTAGAGAAGACCCCTGAACAGTGCTGCCTTGACTACCATAACTCACAGAAAGCCAGAAGGGGTGTCTGATGGGACAGACACTCAAGTGATGTCTTGGATGATCAACAAATAGAAGGCTAAGATCACCAGGAGGAAGATATATAATGTAAGGAACACCTGAAGGAAGGGGGATCAAAAAACACAAAAAAAGAAAGTTGTGGAAATCAAAATTGCACTTGTAATCAGTTTAATTGATTTATAATAAGATTTGCCTCCTCGGACAGTATACTCATTCAGTCTTACAAGCTTTGTTCTTGCATGATTATCTTTCAAGTCCATTCTAGCCATTATTAAATTCACTAGGGTCTAGTTCTTTGACTCACTCTCTACAAATTTATTGTATTGGGCTCATTAACCCAAAAATCTCATACATCTTGGGCTTGGGCAGAAAACTGTGCCCCTACAATAACAATTCTCCAACAAAACCTAAATGGCAAGTTGTTATTGACATTAATTTTTTTTTATTTACTATTAAAAGCTAATCACCTAGGCTGTTATGAAGTTATTGTGAAAATGTTATGCTTATAACTTTACTCTTAAAAGAATGGGATAATGCTATTAGGTCACAAGGGTCTTGAGTCTTGACTCAATCTCCATCTTTGTTGTCACAACACAATCATTACATTTGTATTTTGCACGAAATCAGCAGCAGGAGAGAGTGAGGTTTTGTGTACACTTCAGAAAAATGAATATATGTTCACTTCATAGTGCAAACAGTTATTCGATACAAAAACACGAACATGATTTTCACATTATCCAAAATTTTAAGACGAAATTCAAGCAATGCTAAGCACCAATTGTGTTAACATGTATTCTCTCTTTCGCTTTTGCAACCTTGTTCCACCTTTAATCAGTTTAGACAAAGCCTAATCTATCTTTTTAAAACCGCTGTTAGGTTTGAGAATAACCCATAGATTCCATTCTAAGCGTCTAATCTAGTTAAATTTTTATTGCGTGTGAAACTATTCAAACTTCACATTCCTTTTGGATGAGTTTGGCTTATTTGCATGTTTATTACCCTTTTCGGAAAGTATAGTACTCTTTGCATGTGCCATTAACAAATTTTCTGACGGTACTAGTTAACCAGACCCTCTATATATATTGAAATAATGGTTTATTTACAAAGTGGAAAAAAAAAAAAAAAAAAAAAAACATTTCCAATGGAAAACCAACTATAAGGACACTGATAGTCTCATGGAAAATGAACTATAAAAGGAATGGTTACAATAGTTAGCAACTTAAAAAACCTTTGTTAGCCTAAACTCTATGCAACCTCTGCGAGGTCCCCACTTTCCTTTTATGACAATATTTGTCGTATTGGCAGAATTCCTTGTTTCAGTTGTAATTGCGAATTTCTACGCATTTCAATTATTTATGCATCAAAGTCTTTGAGGTTATAGTAGGAATCTCAGTCAAGCGAGCTACAAGGTCCGTTTGGTTTAATCATGACTTAGTTTTCATAACTCTAACTCAAATCTCATCACTCATAACCCAAACTCCACTATTACTCAAAAACTTCAAAATTGTTATTTGGTCACAAAACTCAGTCACATATCTCAACTTCTAAATCCACTTTTTGCCAAAATGGTGGAACCCACCCCACTGACACTGCACAGGGGTTATGGTTGCTACCCGCGTCAATTTTCTTTTCCGCTCTTTCATATTCTCCTAAGTCCATCCCCACCATCAATGGCAAACTTAGAACCGACCACTGTCAACACCACCAATGGCCACAAAATGAAAAAAAAAAAAAAAAAAAAAAAAAAAAAAAAAAAAAAAAAAAAAAATCAACCAAAAGAAAATCCAACCATCGGCTATAGCCACAAAAAGAAAAAATTTCCAATCATCAATACCACCACCAACCACACAAACCCACCTCCATCACAGCATAAGCTTCAAACCACAACTACAAACACAGAAAACCCATACACACTAACACAAAATCTTCAGATCGGTGATCCAAAATAGCCAACTTAAACCCACAAACACAGAAAACCCAAATCCAAACCAAGGAATCCTTAGATCGAAGACCAAAATCATGAAAATGAGGAGTGAGTTTCTATTTCTGGGTATATATTTATGCGTGGATGAACATGGTGAGTGGGTCTGGAGAATAAAGAAAGAAAGAAAAAGAAGAAAAGAAAGAAAGACAAAACCAGGAAGAAGAGGAGAAAAAAAAAAAAAAAAACCGTTGGTGGTGAAGTGGGTTTGATGATGGAGAAGAAGAAAAAAATGTTGTTGGTGGTGGAGTGGAGTGGGTATGAAGAAGAAAGAAAGAAGAAGTAGAGAAAAAAAAGGGGGGGAGAGGGGGGGGGGGGGGGTGGGAAGCCAGTGGAACTCAGTAGAAGAAGAAAGAAAGAAAAAGAAAGAATGAAGAAGAAGAAGACAAAACTATTGGTGGTGGTGGAGAGGGTATGAAGAAGAAAGAAAGAAGTAGAGAAAAAGAAAAAAAAAAGAAGAAGGAAGCCGGTGGAACTTAGTAGAAGAAGATAGAAAGAAAGAAAAAGAAAGAATGAAGAAGAAGAAGACAAAAATGTTGTTGGTGGTTGAGTGGGTATGAAGAAGAAAGAAAGAAGTAGAGAAAAGCAAAAAAAGAAAAGAAAAGAGGAAACCGGTGGGTTTGACAACACAAAAGCTGTGAGCTCCACAAAGTTTGAAAATTTTCGTTAGTGCCACTGAGTTATGTATCTTAGTTTTTGAAAACACCAATTTCTTGCTTTCTATTTCCATATCACTCTAACTCAAATTTTTGAGTTTTGAGTGATGGAAACAATGGTTGAAAACCAAGCCAAACAAGAATTTTTTTGTGGGACCCATGTGTTTTAAGAACTCAGTTATGAAAACTGAGTGATATGATCGAAAAACACCCTCATCCAAACAGGCCCTCAATGTGTTAGGAAAAACTATGAGGGAAACAATCAAATCTGAAAAATAGTTGCATAAAATAATTCAAATGAGCTTCATCCAAAACTAAGTCAAGCGAGTTTGTCCAGTAATTTCAATTTTTGATTTTCCTTATTATTCTTGTAGCCAACTAATCCTCATGTGCGACTTGTATAAGAATGAAAAATAAAAAATTAACCCTAATTTCATAGAACAAAGGGGAGACTACAAAAACCCACAAGAGAAATCCTTGTATTCTCCTTACCTTCACCCTCTCCAAGTTGACTTACTAGTTAGAGGAAATTATCAACCAAATACATTAGTTTCCAATAGGCGCAAGCTATATATTGAAGAGAAGTGGTCAATGCAACCGGTTGTAGTAGGAGCAGTGAGACTGAATACATGTATCTGGAGGTTTTCTAGGTATTATTGTATTTTAACTAAATGGTGGATTTGGTTTTTTGGGCATGGCCTCTATGAGTTTTTCCCTTTGTGGGTTTTCTCTTCTCCAACGTATCGCTTGTTATCATGTGGTTGTTGTGGGTTATTTTTGGTCTATTACTTTATACATTTTGTAAGGGGTGGCAGCATTTCTTGTTCATGAGATTCAAATGAACCCCTTGACTTCAACCAAAAAAAGAAAAATTTATATAAAAAAATATTTTTTTTATTAGTTTATTTTATGCTTAAAAATATTTTTGCATACATTGGCTGAAATCTTGCACACCTTGATCATAAATCAATACAACCTAAAACTAAACTACAATTAGACATTTATTGTATTATTTATGTTAGTACGTAACTTTTTTTTGAGGGAGTTGTTAGTACGTAATTGAAAAAAAAAAATGTAAAGTTAACAATTGTTCAAATATTTGATTGGTTATAAGTAGACACTTAGTGTAATATTTATATATAGATGAATATGGATATGTGGGTTAATAAATAATATAGTGTCACTTAGTTACATTTTGTTATTTTTGTATAAAATATTTTTATAAAAATAATGACAACTGTATAAAAATAAATAAATGTTATATAAACTTAACAAAATAAAATAGTTACACTTAGCACATTGATAATAGATAATAAAAACTAATAATGAACTATCATGTAACGATTTTAAAATATGAAAACTTATAGAAGTGGTCAAAATTCATATATTTACATTTTTTATAACTCAATATATTCGAGCTTTTTTTATTAAATTTTATTTAATTTAAATTTCTTAAAAACTCCAAAAAATTTTGTAAAGCTGCTACTGATTTTGTTCATGGAAATGGTTAACTATTCAACCGGACCTTAATTGATAAATTGTTAAAATTGGTAATAAGTCGTACATGGGGGTCTAGATAGCGTTTTTCACCTTCCTAGAGGTCATTTCCTCCAAGAATTCGTCAATTACAAAAAGTCCAACCGTCAATTCCATGACGATTTGACTGCAGTGAACTTCATCGAATATATGGCTTTGTGATTTCAAATTCAATAACACTCTTTTGTGATTGATAGAAGAGTCGGACAATTGAAGGGCAATTTATCATGCACTTGGCATGGGATCTTTAATGATCTTGGCTAAAGGATGCAACGAATGCACAAGATTAAGGACCAAGGATATTTGGAAGCTAAAGAAAAGGCGATATTTGGAAACTAAAGAGAAGACTTGATGTTAAGTTGAATTTCGCTTGGTATTACAGACTATAGTCAGCTTTATTGTCAACCTATTTTCTATTTTCATTTTTTGGAGAAATGGATTTATCTTTAACCTATTGAGATTTTTTTTGTTATTATAGTTGTGGGGCCCCAAATATCAACCGCCCTGGCCCACTCTATAATCGGCCCAAGGCCCGCGCCGAGGACAAAGGGGAAGAAACCCAAGTCGCCTAAAGGCCTCACCGAGGATACTTATATCCTCGGTGCACCGACTATTGATAAAGGGAAAATATCCCTCATCCATTAAACATTTCCCACCAACATTCTGGCCGCTTTAATGGTGATGTGACCAACAAACCCAGTGGTCTCGGTCACTTCAACTAATAGAAAGTCTGCAAAGGCGGCTAAGAACTAACATAAAGCCTGCAAATACAGATGATGAGACAAAACCCCTGTACATAGAGTCCAGATAATTGACAAATGGACGGTTAAGATTAAAAAGAACAATACTATATAACCGAGAGGACCCCTAACATAAAGGAGGGAGATAAACTCGAAGAAAAATAGATCCTCGGCCTGAGCCGAGAACGAATATATTTCGCAAACACTTAATCAAAGTAATAATCATTCTCTATAAAAACACTTAGCCAAATTTCCACCAGAAGATTTCGATGAATCTCATGTCATTCATTATTTGTTATAAACTTTATACCAGCCATTGTTTACTTCGGTGATGCCAAACCCTTTTACCCACACTCTACAAATTTTTATTGTTAAGGGTCCATTACAAACTGAGTCCTTACAATTGGCGCCCACCGTGGGGCGGATTTGTGCGCTAGCAAGTGCGGTGGTTGGTGTAAAGAAATCAAAAGCAACGCTTTCAAAAATAAAACACCAAAACAATACAATCTGCAGCAACAACATTCATACAGAAGTCAGCAATCACAAGAACAAGAATATGCGAAAAATAGAAAGAGACAAAATAAGTCTACTTTTTTAATTCATATACGAAGAGAAAGTACATCTTTTACAAGTAATGCCTATGGGGCTTGTTTTAAAGCTAACCACAAAGACTGATGTCTGGCAAAGCTGGCTGAGGAACAAAAGATAGAAAAGAAGGCTGGATGAGAAGCAAGAGAAGAGGAAAAGAAAAAAGGAAGGCTCGTTGAGGAGCAAAAGAAGAAGAAATAAAAGGGAAAAGGAAAAAAGAAAGCAACATGGGAGGTGGAAGAGGCTGGGGCACACGACGGTTCCATTTCTGGATTCCGCCTCGGTTCCCTCCCACCCCCATTGCTGCCGGCTTTGAGGGTCAATGACCCATACCCAAGAGAAGGTGGTTACGTTCTTCCTGGATCCTCCTCCAGACGGCGAGGAGGGTTCCTCCTCTGGTTAGGTTGAAAAGAAGGAGAATCTTTAGATTTCTCCTACTCCAACCCTAATGTGACGTCCAGGGTCGGAGTGTCATCCTCGGCTCCTGATAGGGGCTGTGCATCCCCAAGATCGCCCTTTCCAAGGGCCAACTCATTCGAAGGGGCTCAAACGGCTATGTTTGGCAGAACCTTTTGGGTAATATTTTTGGGAGAAGTTTAAGATGGATGTTTGTCAAGTGTGAAGGAGAAGGTTGCCCTAGAAACGCCTTATATAGAAGGCGGAATATTGATGAGGCCAATCCGCAATAAATCCTAGGGAGAGATTTCCGGAGGCGATAATTCAACCCCAAGTTCCAAGGGGCCTATCAACTGTTAGATCCTCGTAGATCCATGGCTGGCATTAATGAGGAGGCGCCTCATTAAATGAGAAGGCACTGAAGCGTCAGAACACGTTACTCGGACAACCCAGGAGACGCCTCGTAATCAGAAGGGTCCCATCAAACGAAGAGGCAGAACACGGCAAGGTCCTATCCTCCACCAACTCCGCCCGTATTTATTATTATTATTTTGCTTGAAAAGTGTAATTATTTAATGCCTATTGTAAATTATAGCAATGTAGAATTAAATGGCTACGGATAAATAGATAAGATAAGGAATAAAATGAGAAAACTAGGTACTGGACAGAACCAGGCATTGCATGGTCCTCGGACCCAAGCCTCAGGGGAAACCAGATACTTCAGATGATAAATG
This sequence comes from Quercus glauca, assembly GCA_023736055.1. Lineage (NCBI taxonomy): Eukaryota > Viridiplantae > Streptophyta > Magnoliopsida > Fagales > Fagaceae > Quercus > Quercus glauca. Next base: position 7,551,357 of record CM043319.1, on the reverse strand, counting down.
AGAAAACTAGGTACTAGACAGAACCAGGCATTGCATGGTCCTCGGACCCAAGCCTCAGGGGAAACCAGATACTTCAGATGATAAATGAGAAAACTAGGTACTAGACAGAACCAAGGCATTGCATGGTCCTCGGACCTAAGCCTCATGGGGAAACCAGATACTTCAGATGATAAAATGAGAAAACTAGGTACTGGACAGAACCAGGCATTGCATGGTCCTCGGACCCAAGCCTTAGGGGAAACCAGATACTTCAGATGATAAATGAGAAAACTAGGTACTGGACAGAACCAGGCATTGCATGGTCCTCGGACCCAAGCCTCTCATTGCATGGTCCTCGGACCCAAGCCTCAGGGGAAACCAGATACTTCAGATGATAAATGAGAAAACTAGGTACTAGACAGAACCAAGGCATTGCATGGTCCTCGGACCCAAGCCTCATGGGGAAACCAGATACTTCAGATGATAAAATGAGAAAACTAGGTACTGGACAGAACCAAGGCATTGCATGGTCCTCGGACCCAAGCCTCATAGGGAAATTAGATACTTCAGATGATAAAATGAGAAAACTAGGTACTGGACAGAACCAGGCATTGCATGGTCCTCGGACCCAAGCTTTAAGGGAAATCAAATACTTCAGATGATAAATGAGAAAACTAGGTACTGGACAGAACTAAGGTATTGCATGGTTCTCGGACCCAAGCCTCATGGGAAAACTAGATACTTCAGATGATAAAATGAGAAAACTAGGTACTGGACAGGACTAAGGCATTGCATGGTCCTTGGACCCAAGCCTCATGGGGAAATTAGATACTTCAAATGATAAAATGAGAAAACTAGGTACTGGACAGAACCAGGCATTGCATGGTCCTCGGACCCAAGCCACAGGGGAAACCAGATACTTCAGATGATAAATGAGAAAACTAGGTACTGGACAGAACCAGGCATTGCATGGTACTCGGACCCAAGCCTCAGGGGAAACCAGATACTTCAGATGATAAATGAGAAAATTAAGTACTGGACATAACCAGGCATTGCATGGTCCTCGGACCCAAGCCTCAGGGGAAACCAGATACTTCAGATGATAAATGAGAAAATTAGGTACTGGACAGAACCATGGCATTGCATGGTCCTCGGACCCAAGTCTCATGGGGAAACCAGATACTTCAGATGATAAAATGAGAAAACTAGGTACTAGACAGAACTAAGGCATTGCATGGTCCTCGGACCCAAGCCTCATGGGGAAACCAGATACTTCAGCTGATAAAATGAAAAAACTAGGTACTAGACAGAATCAGGCATTGCATGGTCCTCGGACCCCAGCCTCAGGAGAAACCAGATACTTCAGATGATAAACGAGAAAATTAGGTACTGGACAGAACCAGGCATTGCATGGTCCTCGGACCCAAGTCTCAGGGGAAACCAGATACTTCAGATGATAAATGAGAAAACTAGGTACTGGACAGAACCAGGCATTACATGGTCCTCGGACCCAAGCCTCAGGAGAAATCAGATACTTCAGATGATAAATGAGAAAACTAGGTACTGGACAGAACCAGACATTGCATGGTCCTCGGACCCAAGCCTCAGGGGAAACCAGATACCTCAGAATAAAAACCGAGTGTTGGACAAACTTAAACACTGTGTAGTCCAAGGACTTAAGCCAATAGGGAGACCACTCCCTCATCGAATACTAAGTGCCAAGAAAAACCAAAGTATTGCATGGTCTTCGGACCCAAACCTATGTGGAAACTAATCACTATGGGGCAATTTAAACGCTGAACGGAACCAGGGTCTTTGTATTAATCACGAGCCCAAATCTACGGCGAAGCCAACCCTTTTGGCGCTAAACAATGAGCCCTATCAGGGACGAAAACCACGAGAAATTGAGCGCTAAAGTGCAAACGACTCAAGCCTACAATTCCTAGAGGAACTAATAAGAAACTCAGACAAGAAAGCATACTCTGGAAAAAGAAAAAACTTGTAAAAACAAGGAAAAAACTCCTCGGGTGGCTCCTTAGCGCCAAAAGGAGATTACAAGAGCAGTTGAAGTAACAGTAACACTAACAGAAAGGCAAAGCTTAGTAGGGCGCGAAAAAACGCCGAGGTAGTCAAAATCCTCCTCCCCGCCCAAGGGGACGTGCAGCAGAATTTTGAGGGGCTATTGTGGGGCCCCAAATATCAACCGCCCTAGCCCACTCTATAACCGGCCCAAGGCCCGCGCCGAGGACAAAGGGGAAGAAACCCAAGTCGCCTAAAGGCCTCACCGAGGATACTCATATCCTCGGCGCACCGACTATTGATAAAGGGAAAATATCCATCATCCATTAAACATTTCCCACTAACATTCTGGCCGCTTTAATGGTGATGTGACCAACAAACCCAGTTACCTCGGTCACTTCAACTAATAGAAAGTCTGCAAAGGCGGCTAAGAACTAACATAAAGCCTGCAAATACAGATGATGGGACAAAACCCTTGTACATAAAGTCCAGATAATTGACAAATGGACGGTTAAGATTAAAAAGAACGATACTATATAACCGAGAGGACCCCCAACATAAAGGAGGGAGATAAACTCGAAGAAAAATAGATCCTCGGCCTGAGCCGAGAACGAATATATTTCGCAAACACTTAACCAAAGTAATGATCATTCTCTATAAAAACACTTAGCCAAATTTCCACCAGAAGATTTCGATGAATTTCATGTCATCCATTATTTGTTATAAACTTTACACCAGCCATTGTTTACTTCGGTGATGCCAAGCCCTTTTACCCACACTCTACGAATTTTTATTGTTAAGGGTCCATTACAAACTGAGTCCTTACAATAGTCATACTAGCTTGTAACTCCATGCATATGTATAGATACACTTAAAGATATACAATAAGATACATAATATAATTCTTAGATATATCATTTAAATAATATTGATAATCATTTTTATATTTTGTTAAATTTTTTAAAAAATTTGTAAGGATATTGTTAGGTATAAATGTAAAGTGACAATTTTTTTTTAAAATTATTGTGAATTTTTTTTTTTTTTTTACGATTATTTTATTCTAGACTCTTTGATTTTTGTACTTAATAACTAACTTGGATGAATATTTATGATGTAATCCTACATTTGATTCTAAAATTAAGAAATAACACTTTTTAAGAATAAATAATTTAGGATACATGGCACAAAATCGGAACTCTAATTTGAAATTCTAATTTGAGTTTTTCTCATCTTTACCAATTATTATATACAGAGATTATAAGAAACTAGCTTGTAACTCTATGCATATGCATGGATACACTTAAAGATATACAATAAAATATATAATATAATTCTTATATATATAATTTAAATATTATTCAGTCATTTTTATATTTTTTAACTCTTTAAAAAAAATTGCAAGGATATCATTAGGTATAAAATGTAAATTGTCCATGTTTTTTTATTTTAATTATTGGGAATTTTTTTTTTTTTTTACGATTAATTTATTCTAGATTCTTTGATTTTTGTACTTAATAATTTGCTTGGATGAATATATACGATGTGGTCCTTTATTTAATTCTAAAATTAAGAAATAAAACTCTTTAAGAATAAATAAATTAGGACACATGACGCACAATTGAAACTTTAATTTGAAATTTTAATTTGAGTTTCTCTCAACTTTACCTATTATTATCTACATAGATATATAGATTCCGAAGGGTTTGTGATATGTTTGGGACATTTTACACTTTCATTAAATTATTATTATTATTATTAGTAGTAGGAAATGGTATCCGCCTAGCCTTTGGCAAACTATTCCTCTCTCTTCTCATGAGATACCAAAAAACCCTATAGACTAATAATTTGATATGTTAAATTTAAGATTTCCAAATTTATGTCATACCCTTGATAAATGAGTCCACCACTCAATACCTGTGGGGTCTCTTTCATTATTTATGAATTATGAATTCAGGTTACAGTTGTCTTGTCCCATAATATGCATTTGTATAGGTAATCATACTTTAAGACTTGTGAGTCTTCCATTATCGAGGGAAAAAAAAAAAGACTTATAAGTCTTCCATGGAGCACCTTTCAAATCTGAATTCAAAAAGCACTACACCATGGAAAGTATAATGCACAAGTTGATACAGATATATATATATATACACACACACAAACAAGGAATAGAGTCGTTTTAAGTGTTTCCAAAAAAAAGAAGGAATAGTTAAAAATATAAGAAAAAAAAATACGCGGCTTAGCATGTGCTACATATAAAAATTAACCTTAAGCAATTGGAGTCCAATCTGGCAGGCTTGAAATTAGCCGCTTCCAAGTATTAAAATAAAATTTTATATTAAGTTTCTCGGAAGATAATCCCTAAACTCAGTATATTACCTTTATCTTACCGAGTAAAGACCAATTCCTAGATTAATATCTTAATTGTTCGTCTGAAATCTGAACTCAAATCTTCCTAGATGAAACTGCCAATGATTCTAAAACTTCTATGCTTTCAGATACGGACCCAGCTAATTAAGCAATTTGAGAATGCATGGCCCAGATTACCTAATCTCCACGGTCAACCTTTCACATAAGCACGAGGTCGACTTTCAGATCTTGGACATCATATATGTTGACGTTATACATGTCTAATATTTATTATTTATTGAGTCTTTCTAACTTATGCCTTTAAAGTATATATTAATAAATATTTTAGGAAACTTTTTAGAGGAAAATGAAAATATAACTAAATATTTTGATAATTTTTTAAATTTTTTATAAAAAGTTTTTAAAAATATATGATTATTGTATACTCTAAAGGTATACATTAACCAGACACGTATTTAAATTATTAATTGAAAAAAGGATTCTTAATAATTCCGAGGTAGCTTCCTACTTTTGAAACGTGGCCTAGATATTAGAATTAAAAAACCTAAACCTATAACTGTACAATAAGAAATCTTGTCTTCTATAAACCATAATACTCATCCCGAGTCAACTAATCATTGGTGTACGTACATCCCATGAGTCAGTCAACAGGTTACTACCGCTCATCAGCTCTCATATAAATAGACACTACTACCACATATTCCAAAAACACAAATTCATATCATATATAGATCCTATTATAACTTTGCCATTTGTTTCATAATATCAGACATGAAGGTATTCTATTTTTCTGTCCAAAAAAATGGCACTTGCATGAAATAATAGTACTAGCTTTTTAGAAGTAAACACTATTTTTGTTTTTGTTTTGGTTTTTGTTTTAGAAGATACTATATATTTCTTTACATGTAATATACCCAATGGTGCAGCGGAAGCTAGTAATAAAGGTGCAGATGACTTGTGATAAATGTAGAACCAAGGCCTTGAAGCTTGCTGCAGGGGCAGAAGGTGTGAAATTGTGAATCAAATTTAAAACTCTCTTATGCATTTGAAAACTATAAGTTGAGGGACTAATTCGATTTATATGTTGCAAATTTTTGTCTGATTACCATACAGGTGTGACCTCAGTGGCAATCGAAGGAGACGATAAAAGTCTGGTGGTAGTGATAGGAGATGAAGTTGATTCGGTTTGCTTGACCCGGTCACTGAGGAAGAAGGTTGGCTATGCCACCATAGTGAGTGTGGCACAACTGGAAGAAAGTGATGAGAAGAAAGATGAAGAAGACAACCCAACTCCAACAATATGCTATTCGGGTTATGGCCAATATCCACAGTTCCCCTCGTACTGCAGAGTGGTTTCTGATCCATGGCCTAGCAATTGCTTCTTCATGTGACACATTTGGAATATTGCAACCTGATCCGGGAGATGTAAAATTTTTCTTTGGTTTGGTCATGCTTGTTTTTTTTTTTTTTTTTTTGGTGGTAAAAGTTTGGTCATGCTTGTTGTTTCTAGTGTATCCTATATATGACTTCTCCTGAGCTAATAAAGTTATATACATGTATTCTAAGACAAAGGGTGAGTGCATCAATTTTTTCTTTTTGCTCTTAAATAATTTGTTTGCTGCGTATTTGGTTCCTTTCAATTTGAATTAGTTCCTATTCAAATTATTTATTGTAATTATTTGGCCATCTTTATATACAAGAGTAAATGAGTTTATTTTCACTCATGCATGTATTTCTTTTGATAATTATTATAACAATCTGCCTATCATCATGAAGCTGCCTTTTCTTCAGCAAGTGATGCAGATTGGTTAGCAAAAAATAAATTTTGATATTTTATATCATTTTTTGGAATCTTAGATTTATGCTGTTATTTCCTTAATTTATGTATTTTTTTTTTATATTTTATCATCATTTAGTATCATAGAAAAGCTAGTTAGTGAACTTAGTATCATGTCATAGCATGTAAAGGAGCATGTCAAGAACAGCCAGTGGCGGACCATCACAAGGACTGAAGGAGGCTTTGCGCCCCCCCCACCCCCCCCCCCCCCCCCCCCCCCCCCCCAATTTTTTGAAAAAAATTAATGAATTTTTTTTTTTTTTTTTTGGGAATTGTCCTAAATAATTTGAAATTTTTTAAAAGAATCTTATCAATTTGGCTCCCCATACTCGATAGTATACATATATATTTGAGAAAATCTAAAAATAAACATAACTTTCATTTAAATAGAAGAATAATGCTAGAGATATAAACCATTTTACGAAAAATATTACAAATTGTTGATGTTATGAGTAGTTACTAGTAAATGAAAAAGTGATATTAATGATAAGCTTATATGAAAATCAATAAAAAGTTGGCTACATCAACATTTTGTAAAAATATTGTAAAATAAAATACAATCCAAAATCTTTTTTTTTCTTTTCATTTCTTTTATTTTCTCACTCCTACTATAGTTTTGTGTTCACAATATAAAAGTAAAAGTTTAGCGTGACTAAACTAAACAAGAAAGAGAAAAAAAACAAGTTTGAAGCTTCCGCAGGCCTCTCACCCAAGTAATGTGCTCTTGTACGTGATACTTTACTCTTCATTTGTTTTCTTTTAATTTCTTTACTTTACTTTTCATTTGCTTTCTTTTTTATATTCCTTATAATCCATTATTTGTTATTATAACAATCAATATATTATATACCGTATGCATTATAATTTATAAATATACTTGATTAGTTTGATTAAAATATATAGTATATACTACTATATCAACATGTATTTAGTTGTTGTTTATAGGACATATTAAGTTATGAAGTATTGTACATTATTACTTAAAATTTCATACACACAAAATTTTTTATAGATGACCCCCCCAAAGATAAATTTTTAGCTTCGCCACTGAGGACAGCATCCTACCATATATAGATTACATGTATAAACACAGAGTTTAAACTAGAGAAACACGTTTAGTGGAGGAAGAGTGGTTTGATGCGATTTTAGAGCTGCTCGCTGCCTTAATGTTGAGGATGATCACATCAAAATAGTTTCATCCGTTAATTTGGATTCATCGCAAGCCTATGATGATCAGTACTTCGATGATGGTGAAGATATGTTAGAGGTGAGTTGCGTAATTAAGGAATCATACAAGAGAGTTATATAATATATACACAATATATTTGATGAAACTTGTAAGAGTTTTCTTATGCACATAAAAATTTTGCATAAACATGCTGACTGAAATAACCACTGAAATGGTTGGTGAAGTTCCAATTAAGGAGAACGATTTTGAATGAAGGTGGATGATTCCACTTGGAAAAGTTGGAAAGAAATGATTTTAAATTGTTTCTAATTAAATCGACATAACATTAAATTGTTTGGATTTTTATTTTTGAAAGAGTTAAGAGCTAGATTTGAATTTATTTGAAAAGAATTTACGGAACAAGATTCAATTCCACCAGATACAAGACTTGAAATGATTGGTTTTCACAATCCTTTTGTAGAGCTCAAACCGAAATAGGTGATGTCGTTCTTAAGTATGATACTTTCTCTTTAAACTGAGGAGAGTGCCGTATGATCTAGCTAGCTACAAATTTTTGAACGATATAAGCACTAGGATACAAATTTTTTTTTTTCTTCTTCATGCGGATCATCAACTCCTCTATCCAAACTTTCACAAATAAATTCTTTCCCACCATCATAGGTATTGAGATCCCGGAATTTTCCATTTCAGTTAATTAACTGGTATGAATCACTCTTTTATTTTATTTCGTTCTAAATTTTGACTTATTCTACCTGTTTTGGTTTGTTCCATTAAAATCTACCCAGTATGGTGATTTTGACCGGTATGTAAATGAATCATTATTTTTTCACTAAACCCATTTATTTTTTATTACTTCACTCACATATGAAATTTATTATTATTTTCTTTTAACAATGTGTTTTTTGTGTTTACTTTACTCACATATTATATATATTTTTTCTTCAATAATATATTTTTTCTTTACTTACATTATATATTTATATTATTTAGGGATGATATTAACAATGTACGTATCATTTGATTTTGAATTAACAATTTGATATGATATAATATCATGTGACGCAAACTTTTATATATATATATATATATATACACACACCAAAATGGGTCAAAAATAATACTCAGATAATAATGAAAAGTTCGAGTTTCATTTCAAAAAAAAAAAAAAAAAAAAAAAAAACCAACCCCGAAAAGTCATGTCAAAATTCTGTCGTTTGGTGTTCCGATCTTGGAACTCAACCAATATTCTCGTCTTCACTTACAATCTCATTGAAGTCTCCCATTACCTCATGCTTATTACGTTTAGGAGTGAGGACCTCATTACCACCATTGTCATGCCTCTTCATCTGTAGCTGAGTCATTGCTTGATCTTCTAGGCCATCATAAGAATATATTACTTTCGCAAGCCCATCTCTTCCACGTCCTAAGACTGTTGGGTTTTTTAGTTAAAAACTTACTTGGGCCGGTCTGGGTAGTTAGTCTCCGTTTGGGTGTGGCGTTTGCGTTTTGCGTCTGCGTCTTTGCCTTCTTTTTTTTTTTTTTTTTTTTTTTTTTCACGCGTTCCCAGCCATATTCACGTGTTCCCTGCCATAGTTTTACTGTAGCGGCTACTGTTCATTGAACAGTAGCCGCAAACCTTGACTTTTCAACACAAAATTATTGTTCACGGACCCACAATTATCACTTTTCAGCCACTTTTTCATTAAAAATGGGTCCCACGGTACTATTTACACATTTAAAAATTATTTTGCTACAGTGGTTAGTGGTTATTAATTTTCCAATCAAGCATTCTGTTCCGGTAGCCACTTCAATTTATCAATTGAAATGGAATATTTTGGTATCTATCTATTATGCCATACAGTTTCAGATATACCAACTAGAGTTATATATATATATATATATATATAGGAAAATACTAACGAGTGTCCTAAGAGCATTCGTTAAGAATTCAGTTAAAGAAAGTTTTTATGAGAAAAGAAAAAAAAAGAATTAATTTTTTGACAATTTTTTTAATTTTCTATAAAAGTAATGTTAAAACTTTCTTAAAATAGATTCTTAACGAGTGCCCTAAGGACACTCGTTAGCATGACCCATATATATTTATATACACCATATCAAATTATTAAATCAAAATCAATTAATATATATTCTTAATATCATAATATATAATACAAAATGTCTTATATGAGTAAATGAAACAAAAAAAGACCCCCCTCAAAAAATACAAAAAAACAAAAAAAGACATATTCTTAATGGGTTGAACTTGTGTCCAATGGCCAATTCTACTAGACACGTTGATATGCGGACACGTATATAATTTTGAACACATGTTCGTATCTTAGTGTGTCTAATAGAACTGGCTACTGAATACAAACCTCTCCCATTCTTAATGAAGGGGGGCAAAAAAAAAAAAAAAAAACTGGTGTCATATCACATATGTGAGTAAGGTAAATAAGAAAAACTCATTTCTAATTAAAAATAATAATAAATGACATGTTAAATTAAGTAATAAAAAAATAGGTTTAGGAAAGAAAATAGTGATTTGTTTACATCCCGGTTAAAATCATTGTAGGTAGCCAAATTTAGTGGCATAAACTGAAATGAGCTCGAATTTAAAAGGTGGTGATATAGAGGGGTGATTTGTATTAGTTAATAAACGGAATAGAAAATTCTAGCCGTTCCAAGTGGAATGGAACAAAATTCATAACATTGGTATTAGCCTTTAGCTGCCTCCTTTTGTATAATGTCTCTTAGGAGTGCCACCTAACTTCTCTCTTTCTTAGTCAAGCTAAGCATTTCCCCCGTAGAGCTTCATCAAGCGGTTCTATGTCCAACAGCTAGTGAGCCAGAGAGCCCCCAGAAAGAAAGCCAAGTGAGCCGAACTGTTAACGTATATAGTGTTGTGGGCTTTAGGCCCAGTTAGGTTACTTGTATAGCACACATATTTACTTGTACTGCACACATATGCCTCCTATATAAAGGCACCTATGTACATTCTTTTATCAAGAAATACAATACTATTACATTCAGTATTTCTAACATGGTATCAGAGCCACTGCTCTAATCCTTTGGTGTGTCGCTCTTAAGCAGTCTTGTCTTCTTGGGTGTCATCTGCAGCCGTTGTTGTGAGCAGCACCACTGCCTCCACTGCGACTTTAGTACATTAAAAACCACTGCCTTGCTGCCACCATCACTTCCGCCTCTCCGATCAGACCACAGATTGTACCATCGGAAAGTAATATCTCCGATCTGCCTTTCTGTGAAATTTCATCTTCATCGGACCACACACGTGCCTCCACGTGCCACTACAATTCTCGGCGTCATTGCCACGCGCCGCCAACATCTTACACGCGCCTCCACGCGTCTCCACGCGCCAGACTCGGTCCGCTGACGTCATCATCTTGCCACATCAGCCCTAGTGACGTCATCACTGCTTATGTCAGCAACACGTCAGCTTGCTTACCTCAGCACTCAAAAGTGATTACGTCATCATCCAGACCATTGACCTTGTTGACTTTGACTGGCCATTGACTTTGACCATTGACTTTTTGCTTGAGTTGACTTTCTATAGTTCAGGTGCTCTTTACCCAGTTTTTCGCATAGATTTCATTTTTGCAGTCCGTTTTTGCAAATTTTGCTTCTAAATGAAGAATAAGGACATGTCTTCTTCTTGTTGCAATAATCATAGCCGACAATCCAGCAAACGTTTTTGCAATTTTTGCAAACATTTTGGCCATAATATTGAGACTTGCTATCAGCGCAACAAATCAGCTGTTTCCACTTTTGCTACTACAGTTGCTAACACTGAGAGTGTCCAACCCATGGCTCCTGTTTCTACACAGTGTTAGTCTTCTAGATCCACTTTCTCCATTTCCAGAGATGACCTTATAAATATCATCGCCAATGTCATTCGTATGGTTGGTAATGCATCTTATTCCTTTTCTCTCTCAGGTTTATCTGGTATATCTCATTCCTCTTGGCTTATGGATTCCGCGTGTTGCAATCACATGACACCTTACTCGTCCTTATTTTCTGACCTTAAACCTGCACCACACCCTCTTAATATTCGCACAGCAAATGGTTCCACAATGTCTGATCATAATATAGGTTCAATTTCAACCTCCAACCTCTCAGTTCCTGGAGTCTTTAATGTTCCTGACCTTTCTTATAATTTATTTTCTGTGGGACAATTAGCTGAGTTGGGTTATCGCATTACCTTTGATTATTCTAGGTGCATTGTGCAGGATCCTAGGATGGGATAGGAGCTTGGGACCGATCCCAGAGTTGGGCGTATGTTTCCCGTGGACAACCTTCGTCTTCCACTTGTTGCTCCTGTTTCTATTGCTGCAGCTGCTGTAGTTTCTTCCACTCCTTCCCTTGCACTTTGGCATGCTCGACTTAGTCACGCATCTTCCTCTCGGGTACAACAACTAGCTTCTAGAGGTTTGTTAGGTTCAGTGTCTATAGAAAATTTTGATTGTGTTTCATGTTAGTTATGAAAACAACTAGCTTTGCCTTTCAATACTAGTGAATCCATATCCACTGATATCTTTGACCTTATTCATTCTAATGTTTGGGGGCCTTCCTCTGTCTCTAGTATTGGTGGGTCTAGATATTTTGTTATCTTTGTTGATGATTACTCTCGCTATAGTTGGATTTTTAATATGAAACATTGTTCTGAATTATTTGAAGTATATTCTAATTTTGCAAAAATGGTTGAAACTCAGTTTTCCAGACGCATCAAAATTTTTCGATCTGATAATGCTCTTGAATACACTCAATATGCTTTCCAAGCTGTTTTGCATTCCTATGGCACTGTTCATCAACTAATTTGTCCAGGTACCTCTCAGCAAAATGGTAGAGCCGAATGAAAACTTCGTCATATTCTTGACACTGTTCGTGCTTTCCTTCTCTCTGCTAAAGTTCCTGCTCCTTTTTGGGGTGAGGCTGCTCTTCATGCTGTTCATACTATTAATCACATTCTGAGTCATGTTATCCAAAATCAAACTCCATATGAGCGCCTTTTTGGGTCACCTCCAGACTATCACCACCTTCGCTCCTTCAGTTCTGCTTGTTTCGTTCTTCTTCAGCCACATGAGCATAACAAACTTGAGCCTCGATCAAGGCTTTGTTATTTTCTTAGCTATGGTGAAACTCAAAAGGGGTATAGGTGTTATGATCCTGTCTCTCATCATCTTCGTATCTCCTGTAATGTTGTCTTTTAGGAACATCGCCTCTTTGTCGAGCTCTCTCATTTCAGTGCTTTCTTGTCTTCCTCCTCTGTCTTAGATCTTTTTTCAGATGAGGCACATATTCCTTTTGTAGTTACTCTTGATTTTGTTGCTGTAGGCTTCTCTGTCCAACCACCAGATATCACTGATCCCTTTCCTAGTTCACCCTTTAATGAACAGGTGGAAGATGAACAAGTTGAAGATGAGCTACCCAAGCCCAATCTTGAGCTTGGGTCTCCTGCTCCTGCTCCGCCTGAAGATCTTGCACAAGACATTCCACCTCGTCACTCAACTCGGGTAAGATCTATTCCTGCACATTTACTTGACTATCATTGTTACACTGCTCTTGCTACACTAGACGAGCCTTACACCTATCGTGAGGCTTCCATTGACCCTTTATGGTAGATTGCAATGAAAGAGGAACTTGATGCATTATCTAAAAACCATACTTGGGATTTGGTGACACTTCCTCCTGGGAAATCTGTTGTTGGTTGTAAGTGGATCTACAAGATTAAGACTCGCTCTGATGGGTTCATTAAGCGCTATGAAGCTTGTCTTGTTGCAAAAGGTTTTACACAAGAGTATAGGATTGATTATGAAGAGACCTTTGCTCTGGTTGCTCGTATTTCATCTGTTCGTGCCCTCTTAGCTGTTGCTGCTACTAGTAAATGGGACATTTTTCAAATGGATGTCAAAAATGCATTCCTTAATGGGGATTTAAGTGAAGAAGTATATATGCAACCTTCTCCTGGTTTCTCTGTTGACTCAAACAAGGTTGTCACCTTTGACGTGCACTTTATGGCCTTAAACAAGCTCCACGAGCTTGGTTTGCCAAATTCAGCTCTACCATCTCTCACTTGGGCTACATGGCCAGTCACTATGATTCTGCCTTATTTCTTCATCGCACTGACAAGGGCACTATCTTACTTCTCTTATATGTGAATGATATGATCATAACTAGTGATGACCTCAGTGGCATTCAAGAACTCAAGACTTTTCTCAGTCAGCAGTTTGAGATGAAAGATCTTGGACATCTCAGCTACTTCTTGGGTCTTGAAATCACTCATTCTATAGATGGACTTTATATTACTTAAGCCAAGTATGCCTTTGAACTCTTGTCTTGCGTTGGATTCACTGATAGCAAGACTGTTGACACTCCAATTGAGCTTAATGCACATCTGACTCCCTCAGGGGGGAAACCATTGTCTAATCCCTCTATTTACAGACGCTTGGTTGGCAGCTTGGTTAATCTCACTGTCACTCGTCCAAACATTTTCTATGCTGCTGACCAAGTGAGCTAGTATCTGTCTGCTCCACGATCGACTCACTATGCTGCTGTCCTGCGCATTCTTCGATACCTAAATGGCACTCTCTTCCATGGTCTTTTCTACTCTGCTCAGTCTCCTCTTACTCTCCGTGCATTTTCTGATGCTGATTGGGTAGGAGACCCTACTGATCGCAGGTCCACCACTGGTTATTGCTTTCTTCTTGGTTCTTCTCTGATTTCTTGGCGAAGCAAGAAACAAACTCATGTGGTCCGCTCCAGTACTGAAGTAGAATATCGTGCCCTTGCTGATACCACATCTGAGCTCTTTTGGCTACGATGGCTTCTCAAAGACTTAGGTGTGTCTACATCCTCTGTTACTCCTCTTTATTGTGACAACCATAGTGCTATTCATATTGCTCACAATGATGTTTTCCATGAACGGACTAAACATATCGAGATCGATTGTCATTTTATCCGTTTTTATCTTGTCCATGGTGCTCTCAAGCTGATCTCAGTCTCCTCTAAAGATCAACTTGCAGATATTTTCACCAAGTCACATCCTTAGAGACGCCTTCGTACTTTGGTTGACAACCTCAAATTGGTCTCACATCCACCTTGAGTATGAGGGAGGCTGTTAACGTATATAGTGTTGTAGGCTTTAGGCCCAGTTAGGTTACTTGTATAGCACACATATTTACTTGTACTGCACACATATGCCTCCTATATAAAGGCACCTATGTACATTTTTTTATCAAGAAATATAATACTATTACATTCAGTATTTCTAACACGAACTATATCAGAAGAACCTCCTATTACTATTCTAAAATCTGAATGCCAATAGCACAACAAAGTTCTTTGAATTTCAATAACCTTTATGGCATTCAAAAGACGATTTGTATCAATGAAAAAAGCAAGAAAAGAATGGCTCTAGAGATATGGTACGAGTGTAATGAGGTACACTGGGCACATGCAATTCAACTTGATGGTATGTTTACATCTAGGCTCGCTGCATACAGCATTAGCCCCTTAGATTTCTCTACTCTCAAGCCGAACATATAGAGCTATAACAAAGGACCAAGGCATTCACTGAATTTTACAAAAATGGGCATTAGCTTGCTTAAAATGCTAGGCTTAATTCGTGATAAGATCACCCAAACAAAACTTTCTCTACTCATGGTCGTGTTGGTGATGAATTCACGAGGTATGATCTCCAACAGCCCTTCAAAATATTGTGGTGCTGAGGTTTAAAATGGATTTTAGTTGATTTGAGTGAAGGTTTTGCAGATTTGGCTTCCGGTAGCTCGAATGGCATGATTGGGGATCGAGTTTTTTGAATAGGGAAGGCTTGTACATGGCAAGTTTGATCGCCTCCACCAGGAATGGAAAGCGTCCAAGGAAGTCTCCTCTGTAGATGGATTTTCAACCGACTATTGCTACATATTATTGATCAAGTACCTTAGACCCAATTGAAACAACAGGAATAAAAAACACATTACAAATAGACACAGTAGCACCATGTTTGTGACATCGTACTATTTTATTCGTGTAGATGAGTCAAACAGATACATGCATCCAGAAAGGAAGAACATATTATATGTCACCCAACCGAATAAAAGAACACACATATATCACTTTGTATAAGAAATCGTACAATTTTATTCCTGTCATTTGCATGGTAAGCATCTGACTATTACATATTATTATCAAATACATTAGAACCAAGAGACACAAAAATAATACACAAACAGTAGCACTTTGTAACAAAGCAAGCATATGACTTTTATTGATCAAACCCATAGCAAAAAAAAAAAAAAAAAAAAGAAGCAGAAGAAGAAGGAGAAAAAATCCTTTTGAGACAAATAGTAAATTGAGACATTAAGTCTAATTAAACACCTCTTCAGGCTTTTGTCCAACTCCCATATCATTCTTCATGGCCAAATAAGTAATGAAAGGAAGCAGAAATCTGTTAAAAGTTGCAGTGTCAACATATTAATGATTTGTTTTAAGAACTAAAAAAATGAATTAGAACAGAGAAATAAAATGAAAGACTGCCTTACCTACATATAATCTTGAGCTCCATTTAGTATTGACTATGGTCATCAATAATTATGGCCGGAGATAGGGCAATGTCGCCCTAAATTATCTCCTTGGTTTTCTCAATTTCTGCTGTGAATTTCACTGGCATATCCTTTAACTTCAATTCACTAAGAGTCTTTAGATGGCCCAAGCCAGTTGGGACCTTCAAACTGTTGCAGGAACGAATCTCCAACTTCTTGAGGTTTGGCATTGCTTCCTCCACCACATTCCATTCTTCCAATTCCTGAAGCGTCCAAAGTTCAGAACATGAAGCTGGGGAAAGCCTCCCTTCGAGCATGACATGCTTTTCCGAGTATAAGAATCAGAGTACAAACTGAGACATTCAAGATTTTTAAGTTTTTCTAACTCTGGCATTGGATCATCTGAAA